>JAJEKV010000118.1:722252-1366173 GCA_021234155.1 Isoetes taiwanensis | reverse complement strand
TGCGGGGCGGCGGAGAGGGCGGCCATGGAATGGAAGAAGGAATGAATGGAATGGAACAGGAAGGAAGGAAGGAAGGAAGGAAGAAATGGAAGAAAGGAAGGGAACATGGAATGGAAGAAGGAATGGAATGGAAGGAATGGAAGGAATGGAATGGAAGGAATGGAAGGAATAGGGAATGGAATGGAAGAAAGAAGGAAATGGAATGGAAGGAATGGAATGGAATGGAATGGAAGAAGAAGGAAGGAATGGAATGGAATGGAATGGAAGGAATGGAAATGGAAACGCCATCCATAATATCAGATATGCACGGTAATTAAAATAAATAGCAGGTTCGCATCATAATAGCCGAAGTTCCTGTGGTTTGTGAACGTTTCCAACTGGCGTAAAACTACAACTATACTAAAATAAATGATAACATAATATGTGCATCCATCTTAGATGGTTATATATGTAGCTAAGGCTAGTAAATTAATGCTACGGGCAAGAAGCGCATAACCTCTTAAGGAGAGAGAATAGATATGACGCCAAAAGTACAGCCATTGAAGGCAAGTGACCATTTCTCGAAGAAATTATGCTCTCCGGCCAACTTTTACGAGACTTGATCCATTTTAACAACTTAACGGCCCGGTGAATAGAGTTCACTCCGCAATGCCGCAATTTAACAGAGCGCGAATAAGATAGATAGATACCTTAAAAAGCTCTAGAGGCCTTCAACGCGGCGGAGACTAACGTAGTAGCCACACCAATGAAGCGAGCAAAACTATGGGATCAATGCAACCACCAAGTCATCTCCAAATTATTTCCGACCAAATTAATGGTGGATGCTCTAGCCTTGTACATGTATTATAAGCTTTAATGTGTTCATTGATAAGTTAAATATAGATCCTAATAATCGCGACAGAATCCGCCATACGATAGGTATCATAGGAAAATAAGCAAATAAGAACGATAATGTGAGGTAGCATGTTAATTGATCCTTCAAGGATGCAATTCCTGATAGCCGCCGCCAAGGGCGACCTCTGGGGTCCTTTGGCGTTACAAATAGAAAACAGAATCCGATGGTGCCTGGCGCATCTTAGGGATATACTTCCAAGGGTAATGCAGACTCCAAGGAAGAGAATGAAGAAGCACATCTAATTCCTGTGTAATGATAATTGAAACCCTGTCTATGTAACAATAGTGGCCCAAACCGCCATTGTTTAAATAATCGCCATCTAAAAGTCGCTAAATACGTAAAGCTTAGAGTGAATATAATCGTATTCATCAAGTAATGTATCCGATACTATGATAATGTTAATTCATAAATATTACCCAGGGTACCATGCTAATCGTGATGCATTAAAGCGAGCCATAAATCATGCAGTTCTCGCGACCCACGCGATGCGTACTTATGCTAGGTATGTGGGTTGCATGACTTATCGATGATGGGACCACCATGGTGATCTCTAGACGGGTGTAAATGTCAATGTAGACATGACCGCTGCTCGGCCACGAGTGGAAGGTAGATTAAAAGTCTACCGCCCTGACTCGAAGTAGACGACCTCGAGATAAGAGGTCATTCAGAATGCATTGATAGGAAGCACTCTAGTCAATGCCTTCACGGGAGGATTCCCTATCCTTCATGCCCAACACGCGAAGCGACCCATCCTCCACGCCCTGCAACCAAAAGTGTAGGCAATACGAGCCGCTATAGCATTGAGGGCGCTATTCTTTACCTTACCATGGAAGAAGCATCCTCTTCCAGCCACGGGAGATTAGTCATGCATCCGGCGTAGATAAGTAGATGGGTATTCCCTTTATAAACCAACCCTTTACATTAATATTCTAGCATGGCGTGAATCCGTGAGGCCAATGAGAACGCAGAACTCATGTGGAGCCGCGACCACGAAAGCACTTGTGGCAGATAGTTCTGTGAGTAGCCAGGATTTCTACCATTGAAACTAACGCTTAAATCTTGCGTGTTTAAATATGTAATTATGATGCGCTGTAAAATTAACGATTTCAAGGCAGTGTTATCAAACACCTAATTTTGTTATAACGCGGTTGCAAGGCATGAAGAGTACCGGAAGTGTAAATTTGTATGAAATTGATAAATTTGATAAACTTAAATGTTGTAATAAGCAAGGTTAGCAATTACCTTGGCGCTGGATTAAGTTATGAAGTGATAAGTTGCGATTTCATGAAATAGCACAAGAATGTCTAAACATTACCCGAGCAAAATCAATAACCGCGGTAACCATAATAATAATTGCATGCATCAAGCTGCGCGTGACGTGAAGATCCTAAGGTGGAGAGAACCTTTGATGCCGCGGACAACATCATTTTAAGGTGGGGAGAATGTGATTGCCCAAAGACAAAGATACCGGTCCTAAGATGTATATCAAGATTACTTCAATAATGCCGCGACACGCTTCATCCCGATTGACGCAAAATACGAGTACCAAGCAAGTAGCTTCAGGGCAATCTCGAAGTGTGCACACATTTATCAATGTGCGACTTATGTTCTACCGCGGTCATGAAACCCTAACCCTAACCGATAGCTTCCTGCCATAAGGCAACCAAACCTCACATCAGAAGCTCGCTGGATAATCCAGTCGACGCCAGCGCGAAGGATATATCGGTGCCATAGCCAGCGCTGCGAACTGGGAATGCATTGATAGCTGGCCGGAATAGATTGGAATACGGTTAGAGCGCGGCGAAATCTTTAACGTATGGAATGCTGCATACGTATGTTCCGGAAATTAATTAATCCCCCCTGTGGACTAGGTCTAATGGCTTGCCACCGCGGTGGGCAAGGCATGGGCTCGACACCCGCGGAGTGATGCGCCACTCTCCATTGGGTTCGGTTTAATGGGCGTTGGCCCTCTAGTCACCTTGAGTCAAGATGTACTGGAGGGAAAGTGATCCACCAAACGGGATAATTTCCTTTAACCGGCAGCCAGCCCGTATCTTTCAAACCTACTCGCGAAAAGTATGCACAGAGGGGCGATGGAGTGGACTACCCTGCCATACTTTATGCCGCACCAAACTACCGCCAATCGGCCCCACCATCTCGGTACCCGCCGTCACCACCCCGTGGTCCGAGCCTCCTCGTAAGATTCCCCATGTGCCTACCCTGGTCGGCGAGAGTGTCCATCCTCGATGGTCAAGTATGATGCTGATGTAAGGTACTCACCACATATGTTAGTGCCCGCAGGGAGATATGGGTAATGACCCCTTCATTCTTCCCCAATCAACCCTTCAAGGTTGCGATAATGGAGGCCCATATTAGCATGGAGTCGCGCGCAGATGAACTTCCTCGCTTGTATACCATGAGCACCGATGAGTAGGGACGCCACACCGTCTATCAGTTTTATCCGACGTGGAATCCATCTATACCGTGATTATATCGAAATGTTGAGAATCTTCTTTACTTGCCTTCTATTATGAAGCATATCGCATAAGCCATCAAGTTCTTGCATAAAGCGATCAAACTCACTTTGCAGTTTTCAATTCCTCGGAAACGGCATTCCGCATCGCATCGGTCACCCACAAAGAATAACATTACCATCTCGCACTTCAACAAACACCGCTCGCAAGTCTTGACTTAGCTCGCATATTATGACTCGGCCATCATCAATTAGCGAGTCTGTAATTCATCTCCTCTGGCCTCTTCGCATTCGCCACCAACCTTCCTGCCTTTCGATGGCGCGTAATTTAATGTAACTAGTGCCTCTTGAAGCCGTGAAATAAATAATCGCTAGACATTGCCAAAGTATTTCCGTTAAGCAATCCTCGACTAACATCTCGCCAAGTATGCCGACAAGCCCATATAACCCGAGAGCAATGTTTTAGGATTCACGCCGCGAGCGTGAGTCAAGGATCCGCATCCGCAAGATGATGAAATGCGGACCTCGGTAGCCGCAACATCCTCTGTCATATCTCGGCCAAGGGCTGGACTCTACCTAATTCCCTTAACAACCCCTACTCTTACTACTAAGATTTTATAGACCAACATCTCGCTACGCCACGAACCATAAACCGACCAAGACTTCACGTATTGGTCACTCATAGGGTCATTACATCAAAGAGAGTATCATAAAAAGAAAATTATAGCACAAGGAAGCCGCATGGCTCCTATCTCCGATGATTACAACGTTATCGGTGATACTAGAATTATAATCATAGAGCATTGCGTATTCACTCACTCAGCGGTAAAACCTCGAACACATAATCAAACAAAAGAATAAGCGCAAAACAAATACAAGCCAAGCAGCGAGATGAAAACAAAGTAATCTAATCAAATCTAGGTCACAGAGTGACGAGCTAATCAAGGAACTCGCATTTCAAACCTAATAAAGCACAAGCGTATGTTCCTAAAACAATAAAATGAGCTTTTCTTCACAGTAGTTCCTCCTCTATTAAGAACCTCGAACATACTAACCTTTAGTTGCTATATCAAGTGCTTTGAAGCTCTAGAAACTGAATTGAACTCATAGCTCGAGAAGGCTCCAGAATCTCCGGCTCGAGAAGTCAAATCGAAGCTCCGAATTGCTGTAAACAGGCCTAAGCAGCCAGGGACAATTTCGAATGCAGTAGCTGCTATAAAAATTTGATCGCTGAGAGATCGCCAAGAAGATTAAGGCTGTTTTGGAAGGCGAGGAAGCAAAACTCAGAAGAAATTAGGAATGAAAAAATGAGATTCAAATTACATTGAAATTAGAAAATGTGATTATTACTAACGGTCATACAAAACAATTAATGAATAGATGCCCCCATTGAAAGCGCATTACCATCCTGTTTAGGAAAACAAGAAACTAATCCCGCTTCCAATTTAAAAATTTAAAATCTTTTAGCCCGCCTCGCCATCATCCTCTCAACCACTTTCAATCATTGGCCCTCAGATTTAACCGCTCATTTCAAAACGCCCACACCCCAGGTGTTCTTGGCCTCGCGATTGATCATATAGAATTTGTGTTTAATGCTTCTAGTGTCACAAGAACCCGTTTTAATTACGTTGTTTTAATCAATTTGGATGTCGCCAAGAAGGAAGCCGCCGGTTACTGATCAGTCACTTAATCTCTCGTGCGCCTCTCTATCAAGGAGTGACTGATACGCCAATACTGTGCAACCACTAACAGTCAGGCGTTGTTGAAACAATGTCCGTCACCACGTCGGACAAACGTTTGCGCCTTGTGGTAACTGGTTTTGCGCTAGAACATTTATACTACTACGCCACCATCCACAAAGACCACATGCAAGATGCAACACTTGAGAATTAGTAGGGAGTTTCGGCTTGGCCAATCTACTCCGGTAAAAATTTAGGTAATCGCGGCTCTTTACATCGTGAGGCCATCGTGAACATATTTTACGCGGTCACCTATTCCGTGCCACCACATGCATACCGTGATGTCTACAATAACAATGTCGCTAATTGTCGCGCTATAAATATGAGTACCCCTCTCGCCACGATAATGCGTCCCCAACCGGACAATAATCCTTCGCTTTTAACGAATTGTCGTGATCTACTTCCTCGCCACCGCATATGATTCCATCATTTGCTCCATGAACTATTCTACCCTATAGTATTATGAGGGCTTGACCTCGATCCCTCGGGTTGGCAGGAGCTGCAAATGGCCTACAGTTATCCCTCGATATATATAAGATTGCCATCCACCTTGTATGGGTTCCGTGAGCATGGTGTTTATGAAGAAGAGAGGACCGCCAATTCGCCATGATGAGCCTACTGGCAGCAGTCCGTCTTCGTAACTCCGCGTTTTCTTGCCAACAAAAAGTCACCACATCTAGGCAAGAACTCTGATTCGGGCGACTTCAGAAGGGTTTTTGGGTTAATTAACGGTAAATCACAAAGAAAAGAGAAATTTTAATAAGATAGATGGCATATATAGAAAAACAACTACAAAATCTTTCTAACCAATCGGCCGACATCTCGGCCCTGCCGAATTGTAAAACTAAAAATGTTTTTATTCCTGCACAGAAATAAGCTTACGGAAAGCTATTATGGTGTGATTGAAAGGAAGTTGGTGCAGATCAATAATTACCGCCCACGCGAACAGTTCCCATCCGATCCAGGTTTGTATCATCAAAGATGCCGCTCATTTTACCCAAAGATTCCTAATGGTGTATCCCAGACTCTAACAAGTCTTTTCTATCCGTGTTTGAGGACAGAAATGTCAAAACAAATTTTGCGCAACGATTGCAGCCGCGATGGAGGACTATATCCGCACTCGTGATTAAATCCGCCTTCGCTAAGCTCGGCATTCGGTGACTTCATCCATCTCTTCTCGCAGACAGGGAGGATAATGAATCCTCACCATGTTTTGAAATCCCGACGCGATTGCTTCCCGATATCTCTCGAGCAGCCCCGCCGCTTTCGCTGGTGAGGCTCAAGGTCAGCTCGCCAAGGCATTACGTCCATGGCTGGCAGCATCGACATGCACCAAACCGACAAAACGCCAAAACCCAGAGATTGGAAAACGGAAATGATATTTGTACCGATTCGCCAGCTTAAATTGAAATGTAAGTACGAAATGGGATATCCGTGATAACCAGCAACATATCCAGATGGCAATTAATATAACTTATGTTTTTACAAATTATGCTCCATATGTGTCGCTACAGACCGTTGCTGCCAGAAAGGTGTATTTTATATGCCATTTCATTTATTGTTATTGCATAATACTATGCTTTTCTCTAACATTTCTTCTAATTTCAGATTCTTTATGAAGCTATCACTGGGGTCCTGACCAAGAACCTCTATGAGAAGAATGATGCCGGACACATGGATGTCAAGAGATTAATGAATAATAATAAAGAACAAGCTAAATGTCTTCCTGACAAAACCCCAACCTCAAGGGTATAGACCTCCATGCTATAGGCAACCACTCAGAGAATTTCTAAGCACGGTATCACAACCGTAGATCAGTTTCCTAAACAAAACTAGTCACGCGAAAAACCTTGCTCCGAAACGTTTCTGTTTCTATAATTTCAATCCAATACAAGCTTCTAAACAATGTGTCATGGATTAGTACATCAATGCCTATTTGCAAATCTCTCTTGTATTTTTCTATAGAATTGAGCCTAACACCAAGTGAAATTTGAGTCAATATCCCAACCTCGAGCTGGTTTCGCCAACTCTTGAGATCTAACACTTTTTAGTTTTTGACAACTCCATTTACTTCTTACCAAGCCTCAAGAACTATGCACAGCATCACAAAAGCAAGCCGCGTTTCATTTTTGTGGTGAACTGTTTATCAGCCAATACCATCCAAGAATGAAATGCATGATGGTTTCTAGAGGTACGAATGCTTTTTGAATTGTAATTACCGAGAAATCCTATGGTGCAAGAAGACTAACCCGTGATATTGCCATTAGTCTCTATCTTCTGCTTTCTGATTTTTTACATAGAGAAATAAGAATTGCGACCGCCAAATAACAATAATAGTACTTTACTACAACGTGATTTCTCTCATTTGATTACTGATGAAGGTAAACATCAATTCCCAAGCTCGCCTTTAAAGTACATGATCCAAAATAATCATAAGAAGGTAAACAATAAGGCTTTTGCATCAAATTCAATCCAAACTTCCATGCAAAGTAGGCCATTCTTCAAGAAAAATACTTTCAACCTAAGACATACAAAGAGCTCGGGAAGATCGAACTGCGATAGAAGCCGACGCTTTTTCCAAAATCCTGTCCCCCTTTATTTTCTTTTTATTTCCTGCACATTCCTGGCATTTGGGTTTGCTTGATTTGGCTTTATGCGGTTTTTAAAATAGGGGGGTGAGCTGATGTTTTACAGCTGCAACATCCCCAGCCTTCAAAAGCATGACCAAGGCAACGCGGGCACATGGGCATTGGCTAATAATGCCTAGGCAAGGGATGTTTTTAGGAAAATAATTTGTTTGCACATATTTTGTCTTTTGACATTGTGACCTTTGGAGTTTGGACACACGTGGTGAGTAGGGTGCATGTGCAGGGCAACCAAAGCCGTGACTGCAAGTATGGCGGTGACTTGGCATGTAGTGGACTGGCATGGTGACTTTTCGGGTAAAACTCCTTTCCTTTTAGTCAAAAATTCTGAACGAGATAAAAAGGAATATGATGTATGATGAGGTGGCCAACTTTGGGTGAGGTGGATGATGATTATGGCAAAATCTTTTTCCCCTAGTCAACAACTCGTGAGATGGAACAAAACAGACACATGTATGGTGAGGTGGCATTTTCTTTTGGTGAGGTGGATATGATGGGCATAATTATATGCACTTTTGCAATCGAATTAATAATGCTTAGACCAATTCCACCCGAAAGTGTTTTTGTAATGTTTTTCTCCTCCTTTTGCTTTTAGGAGAGGTGCCCTATTGGCCATTAATATGCCACTCAATAGGGATTTTATGGAAATAGTGATGCGTGATGGAATGTGTGTTGTTCTTGACTAGATGATTGGGTTTATCTTTTGGATTTGAACAATGGTGAGTAAAAGGAGGCAATTGAGTCAAGAAGTTCCTCAATGTATGACCGCCAAAGAACTTGAATGAATATTTTACTTCTAGTGGGGTCTTCCACCTTTATCTTGCCATAGAGCTTCCTTATGTTGACCTTTGCACTACATTTTGACTCTTTCAACCCTTCTTTTTGCAATACTCAAATGAGAGTCTGCTCACCTGAGTGCCAGAAATAGCCCAGGACGGCACAGCAACAGGCCAGAAATGTCAATTGCTCTTTTCTATAAATGCTTAAATTGTGGCAAAGATTATGCTAAAAAGAAACAGACCGATCCGCCAATTCTTCTGATCTCGAGTAATCATTTAAGTGAGTTGCCTTGTATGGAAGGTGATAGCAACCTTCTCGTGGACTTGGTAGAAATGAAAATAGAGCAGGTTTGTGTGGATATGGTCAACAAATGGAGGATGAAAGATGGAATCGCCATGCACCGCATGACAAATGAATCATTAGAAGCACTTGAGCTCATTAAGTTGCCCTTTAATGTGAAGGTGATAGTAACCTCGTGAACTTCGAAACAAAAGGAAGAGTGCGTGTGTTTGTGTGGATATGGTCAACAAAATGGAGGGATGAAGATGAACCGCTGATGCACTCAGAATAATAAATGAATCATTAGAAGCACTTGAGCTCTTCATTAAGTTAGTTCTTTAATGTGAAGGTGAGAAGGTAACCCTCGTGAACTTTGAATGGGATGAAAGAGGCAAAACAGGGTGATATGGTCAACAAATGAAGGGTGGGAAATGGATGGGTTGATGTAATCCGTGATGACAATGAATCCATTAGGGCCTTGAGCCTCATTAAGCTGCCTCTTTGATGAAGGTGATAGGCAACCTTAGAATTTTGAATGGTGGCGAAAGAATACAGTCTCATGGCCAACTTGTGGAGGATGAGGATGGGTGACCGTGATGGAACCAAGCATTCATTAGCATTGTAATATTGTCCCCCGGATTTCCCCCGGGTGATCTAATTGCGAACTTGTAGACCTCTTTAGTGAATTACTAAATCAAATAGATAAGGCAAAATACAAAGTTAACCACCTAAAACTCAAAGTACTGTGAATCCTCCAATACTTCTATCGGTGATTAAAATGCTTAAAACTCAAATCTATCAGAATCCTACTTTAATGAGCACTCCATTTCAACTTACTAAAGATATCAGGCAACATGTTGTTGCCAATACTCTTTTCAGATGCGTAATGTTAATAGGATTAAGCAGCTCATTTCCATCAATCACATCTAGCCAATAGGAATTATTGCACCACCAATTTCAAAGGCTCCTTCCTGGGGATCTCAGTCCATGCCTCCTGCCCCATTTTAACACCAACTCAACATTCTTTTAGAGTGCCTTGCATTTAGAGCTGCCTTAGCAGCCATATCCTGCCTTTCTTCAAGAGGTATGTACTTAACTCGTGTTCCTCTAGCTGTAATCAACCTCGACAAACCTATTCGAGGGCTTCCTCCATTTCCATATTTATTTTTGCAAAGCAGTCCGCATGGCAGTTCAAGATCTATTGGCAATAATGGATTCTATGCCATAAACCAAACTGAAGGTATGTTAAATGCTTTTAATAGTGGTTCTATAGGCCCATAATGCATCGTGGAAGTTTGATATGCCAATCTCGACATGCTTATGGTCTTCTCTCGCAGGACTGATTCGGTGACTTTGTTTGTGATTCAAATTTTGGCCATTGCCTTGGGGATTAAGCAGAACGCTTTTAACATGTTTGATCTTTCAATGTGGCTAATACGTGGCAATGACCCCATTAATGAACCGGTCACTTCTATCGACATTAACTTAAAAGGAATACGAACTTCGCACATGTTTTCATGCAGAACGGTCGTGGTCATGGCATTAACTCCGGCCTGAAAGGTACTTTGCTTCAGCCCATTTTGTAGCTTAGTTCATAAATAAGCACATATTCATGTTGATGGGGCATGAAGGTGGATCTATAGGGCCAATAGTCTAGTCCCTGCACTTGGAATGGTCCCTGGGATGTAATAGCCGTGGAGGGAGTCATTTGTTATTTTGGAACGCCATACCCAAGGTCACGGTTCAACTTCGCTGTGAAAGGCCATGCAATGTGTTGGTGTAAAGACCCATCACTAAGGAAAAATTAAGGAACTTCTTTTATATCCAAAGTGGTGAAATAGATTCCATAAAGCATGCCAACCGTTGAGATCGAAGCTTCTATCGTTAAGCTTAAACTTTTCTTCAAATTTTGCGACCAGACTTATATTTACAAACTTTTTATTAAAAACAAAAATCTTCTATCATTTGACTATTTGCACTAATTCAAGACCTAAATATTAACTGAGCATAGTAGTAGAAACAAAGGTTATAGAGGCATTCTGAGTTAAAGTACTTAAACTGACAAAAGTCCAAGTTTCGCCAAACTTCTCTCTGCAATTTTGGCACTACATTTTCATAATAGCCAGTTAATTAAATGAGTGTATCTAAATAGGTTCCGGCCATTTTGGCCCATGAACATAGTTTTAATGCTTTTTCCAAATGTACTTGGCTTCACAAGCTGTCACCAATTTCATTCCTTCATCGCATGGTAATTTATCCTATCCGTGTTGTGTGTCACCATGTCCCACAGACGCCTGTATGGACGCTGCACCTCTTCTTCTTTCTCCTCTTCTTCTTCTTCTTCTCTTCTTCTTCTTTCTCTTCTCACAACATTTATGTTTACTCAGGCAGTCCTGACTGAGTTTATACATTCCTAACAGCAGTTTTAGTTCCTGAATTTAAACTTTCCTGTTTGCATCCTACCATAATGCCCCAACATATCCTAGTTCTACATATTTTCCACAAAGTCAATTTCTGTTCTCCTGCCTACATTCCTGCCCAATTCCTTCTGTTCCGCCTTGATGTTTTGTTAAATTGAGTCACCACCATTTCCTCCCTATCCCCTTCTGGCTTGTCAGCTTCAGTTGGTTCACCAAATTCTAGTAGCCCTTTATTTTCCACAATCTGCTTTCAATGAGAAGTTAGTTTCCACCACCACTGGCCTGGAAACCTATTCACGTTCAAATGAAAATGGAAGTATGGATACCCATGGTTTTGAATCATCTTGACGATATTTATAGGCCCATTTCAATGCCCATTTCAGATCTCGACTGGTGCTGTCATGTTAAAGCCCACCACTGGTGAGGAATGAGCAACATTCTTTCTAAAGTTTGTAGCACCTAACCCCCGATTCACCATTTCACCCCAAAATATACAACCTATATTGCTTTGTAAATGCAGCCTTGCTATACTAATGTGTCAAGCACTCCAGATCCTGGAGGCTTTGACATGTGGATCCACAGATAGCTTGAATTATCTTGTCAATTTTTCCTCGGGACAAGGTTCACCGCACTAACCCTAATGTGCGCTTTACTCTTGCTTTTGTAAATTTTCCTATTTTGCCCATTTGTGAATAGGGCCAAATGTATGGAAAATGTGGTACATACATTCTGGGAGAAAACTTGTCATACCTAAGAACTTTTCACCGCTTGATAGTCTGGTGGAGGAGCCTCCTGGCAAGCTTCTATCTTGCTTTCTCACCACTTGAATGCCCTTGGTGGATATCCTTATGCCCCAACAAATCTCCTCTTTTTGAACATAAAAACATGTATTTTGTGGTTCAAACTTTACCCCCTTTCCCTTGATGCAAAGAGTTTAAATAAATAGTCCAAGTGTTTATCAAACATGCCTAAGCATAAATCATCTAAAAACTCAACAAATATGATGACATTTCTTTAACATATAGTATCCATGGCTCTTTGAATGTAGTCGAGCATTCATGTGATCAAAGGGCATCCTTTTCATGGCAAATGTCCCCTGCTGCGTGATGAATGTTGTTTTAGGGCTGATCTTCTTCTTTGATAATCGGGACATTAAAACTGCAGGAATCCATCTAGAAGGAGTATATTTCACCTCGCCACAAAGATGTAGAACTCCTGCTCTTAAAGGGTAAGGGATAGCAATCCTTACGGTGCCTTTATTTAGATCTCATAATCTATGCATATCCTTATTGCTTTGTTCTTTTTCTCAACCGGGTACAATATATGACAACCATCTGTGGTTTATTATTTCCGCTATGACTCCAAAGATCTTTCATTCCGCATAACTCTTCCTTTATCAATTCCGTGGCGCAACATTTATTCTCTCCTACTTCTCGATAACAGTTTTCATTTTCTTTGATCCCACTCTCGAACTCACAAACTTTCCATCCACTTAATGCCTCTTTATAATCCCAAGAAAACATCTTCCATTCATCAAAGAATTGAGTTACCCGATGTTCATCTTCCTTCTCGAATAGACTTCAAGATACAAAATTCTTCTTGGCCTTCTTTTTACTATTTTACCTTCTTCTGCACCCTTTTTTTCTTCTTCACTTCAAATATTGATTACCTCTAATTAAACGTAACTGCCTAAGTCCCCTCTTCTAATTCATCTTCTTTATTACTCCTCTCATAAGTGCTCAAGTAGCACATTCTTTTGCAGCATAACTGCCCACTATTGAGATCTCTTGCAAATAGTTGAGTTCCTACTGTTGAAACCAAGGAGCTCATTAACGCTTGATCCCCCGAGGGCTAAGTATATCTTCTTTGCTTGGCCTTATATCTCCCCGGGAATTTGCCTCAAACTATTAATTGAGAATCTCCAACAGCACTATGTCGGGCTTATGCCATTGCCGGCTTTGAAGACCTCGCTATAATGGCTTTATATTCGGCCAGACTGAGGTAGTATTAGGATAAACCTTCCTACCTGGCCAAGAACTTATTTTTCTTTATTTTTCAAGATACAGTTGTATAGCTATATTTAATTTTTGATATTCCACCATCAAAACCATAAGAAAGCAAAATTTCGCGGAATCGCTAACCTTGGTCAATTAATTCACCTATGCTAAATGAAGAGGTAACCTGGTATTCACCAAAAAGGTTTGATGTAAGTATCTTAATAAAGCTTCATGATCCAAATTCTCCTTACCATTAAGGTTACGCTTTCTTGCCATCTGATATGGTACATTCTTTTCTTGGACTGGAATAGGTCTTCGAAACTAATCGAGAAAGCCATCTCCGCCTAATAGCAAATCATCATATATATCCGCTTTTATCATCCACACCTTCCAAAAGCCACTTACCACCAAAGTTAGCAGCAACAATAATAATGCCTTCCTACATCAATTAAAACATTACTAGATTCCTATGGATCGATTCTCCTCGAGTTGGAAAAGGACTTAAGCACTATGGGTGTTTTTTATCTATTTCTAAGCCACAATACTTCACATGTGATGAGGCATGACATTCAAAGGAGACTTCATCTAGCAATACCTTTAGATAAGGTTTGCTTGCCAAGTTTTAAAGACAAGTGAAAGCCTCGATCATATTCATTTTGCACCAAAGATTTGTTCATTGATATGGTTCGTAGCCACCTGCTTCTTTCTTTGTGTCAAATTCATTGATCTTCCTTGGTTAGACTTTAAGACTTTTTCTATAGGATGGTGCAATTTAACAAAGCAAGCAAATCTACACTACCTTTGCATTCTATCAATGAATCAAATTCATCTACCTCTTTTCTTTTTTACAAACCTTGATGTATAAATATGTCAATGTTCTCCTTTGTTTTTCAAATATTTTGTCCAGCCTTGAACAACCTCCTCTTCCCTTGTGTTCTCAGATAGTCCTTGTGCATGTACCGCCTACACTCCTCCCTCACTGATTCCCTCAGATAAACCTAATTGACATCACTGATCAAGAATAAAACCTTACTGCTGAAGAAGGTTTTGAGTCCGAGTAGGATCATTTTACATGTTTGAGTCGATTTTTTCAATGCTTCATGTCTTGCAAAATACTCCTTCACACTACATTTGTCTTCATATAATGGCCAAAAGATTTGCAGAGCTACCGCATTCCTTACCAAAATGTCCTCTACTCACATTTAGTACAAGGCATGTACCAAATAGTCCCAAATGAATGAGTGTCCCTAAAACAATGTGCACATGAGGGTAGGTTTTCCTTCCGCCTTGTGGTGTTCATTTCAGTAATTTGTTTGGTAGCCCCAAGGCTTTAAACCTTGGTGATCTCTCGCTCACACCTGATTCCAGAGCATTTTCATTTCTTCCATCCTTTTGCTTTCTTTCTTTTCCTTGGCCTATATACAGTATAGGAATAAAATTTCCGCTATTCTGCTCTTCATAACCGGCAATGTGATATATGTGAGTCACAGTAAATAAGAAACATGTTTGCAATTTCACAGCCTTAGTAAAGGCCATGTATAGTATCAACCCTTCCCGTTTTGGGTAGCTTATACATCTTCTCAGAAACTCTAGGGTCTCAAGCACTAACTCCTTTTTATGAACAAAGCACCGTGATGCAAAGTGTGACGAAACCGATTGGATTTGGCACTTAATCAGATAAGCATGAAATCTTTCTACATACTGGATGCAGCTTTCCCAAGTCTAATGCTAAAAGACTCCAATTCAAAGAATAAATCTTGTGGCTCCAGTGAGCTCCTTACCAAACCTTTCTAAGAACTGCTTCTCGATTTTTTCCCAAGTACTACTCCCTCGCATTTATCACATAGTCCAAACAAGCCCCACCTCTCATTTTGAAACATTTCTTGAATTCGAGAACTTATCTCCCTTCTTGTGGTCAGACTCCGTGATAGTATTCCCAAACCTGGCGGTTCATAGCATTGGACACTTGGATCAAAGTTGGTGGAGGAACAGCATATTAAGTTCAAAGCATTAAAATACCTGCTGCTTTGACTAGGTGATCCATCTCTACTAATCAGATATTCCTATATTCTCTCGGGTGGTCTGTGTAATTGCTCAGCTTGTTTCAATATTCTTTTCTAGGAGCCATGAGTTCCTAAGATCCAGGGATCTCTCAGAGGACTCCTCCAAATGCTGAAGGCCTTCCTGATAAAACCCTAACCTCAAGGGTATAGGGACCTCCAGTGCTGCTATAGGCAAACCACCAGAGAGAATTCTCAAAGTGCTTATACTCAAAACCCGTGTAGATCACTTCCCAAACAAAAACTAGTCACAAAGAAAAACCTGTTCTAAATACATTGCACAAGGCTTCTAAACAATGTGCTTGATTAGTACACTAATGCCCATTTGGTAAAATTCCTAGGCTTTCTATGGAATTGAGCCCACCGACCAAGTCAAATTTGAGTCAATATCCCAACCCGGAGCTTACTTTGCCAACTCTTGAGATCGAACACTTTTAGTTTTTTTGACAACCGATGACCAATGGCTCGCGAACTAAGTGCACAGCATCACAAAAGCTGTTTCATTTTGTGGGAAAGATTGTTTATCGTACCAATGCAGCTTCTTTGATTCAAGAATGAACGTACGATAGTTTCTAGAGAGGTGCTTCTTTAATGTTTTTGGAACCGTAATTACTGTGAGAAAACCTATGGTACAAAGATCTAACTCAAATATTGTTAATAGTCTCTACCTCTGCTTTTATGGATTTTAAAGATGAGAAACAAGAATTCGCGACTGGCCAAATAACAATAGTACTTACCAAGGCCTGATTTTCTCTCATTTTGATTATCACATGTATTGCAAACATCAATTCTTCAATCTCGCCCTAAGCACAGATCCAAAATAATCATAAGAAGGCCAATACATTTTGCAATCAAAATTCAACTAAACTCTTAGGCCATGGCCTTCAAAATACCAAACCTGATATATGAGCTCGACGCCGAATCGCATAGAACCCACGCTTTTTTCCAAAACTTGTCTTCATCTCCTTAGATAGTTTATTGATTAAATAGCGTAGTTTCTAAAGCTTTTGAAAGGTACAGTTTACTCAATGTCGTACCACGAACAGACTTACCCAAATCCTTGAATGTTTTAAATAACGGCATGAAGAATGCGCTTATGGCTAAATATTTTGTCTTTTGGACATAGTGTGACCTTTGGAGTTTGGACACGCGGTGAGTATAGGGTATGTGTAGATTTTCACAATTTTAGTGCATCAGATCCTTCTTTTGTTCAGACTGCGACGCTATCTATTTGTTTGTGCCATCCCAACCCGGCCACTCCTGCTTTCGCTTGTCCTTTCCAAACAGTTTCTTTGAGGCTGGGGACCCATTGCTACGCCAAAGCAAGGTTGTAAACGTCACCTACATAGGTTCGAATTTAGAAGTCATCTGATCCTGGCGAATGCAGGATTTACCAAGGGCTCGGGGCTAAGAAGAATTTCTGCACCTCGCCGAGATCATTCCAAAGTGGTGAGGGATATCACCTTAACTTCCACACGGCCCCGCTCTCCTTTTTACAGAAGAATCGGCCGAACAAAGCCCAAACAGTGTGACTTGTGGCCCTGCATATAAATCTTCGTGGTTGTTGCTCAGATATCATATATACTTCAAACCCTATATTTAACTGAGTAAGCTATCCGGGTGTAGTAGAGAACTCGATCTCTAAGTACTTGTGGCCTGGAGCTAATTTCTACATCTTGTCCCTAATAAGTGAATGAGGGAATTTTACCACGTGATGACAAAACGAGCAACATCCTAGTTTTCGCTGCTAACTTGCATGCCGCTGAATCGGCGCAAAAGTGTCAAGAGCATCCTGACGCTTGCATGTCCTCCGAGTATAGGCTTTGACGCTTACACGCCAAGATACATGAGATGGCGCTTCGCATCTGCGCTCAAAACCAGTCTTCCTCGCCGAATACCGTAGGCCAAAGAGTGTGGGGATCTGGGGCAACCCCTCGACCGCATCTAATACTAATATTAACTACCGGGACCGGGCCTCCGGGTGATGTGATACATCCCGGAAAGCATGCCCCTATATAGCCTCGATATTGTGTTATGCAAGTCAATAAACCCACGTTAACTGGCCCCATAACTTGTCCCCGGTGACACCGCTAAAAGCTTTGCGAATCCAATTTAAACAACAAGGAGATATTGCCTTTTGGCTTCCATGATTCCTACTATCCCTCAATCAGGCGCAGTAATATGATCAATGAATGCCCCGAAGCCCTTCAACAGCCCACGACATCTACCTCTTCTGCCCATATCGCTAGTCATTGCTCAAGGATACCAGCCGTTATGGTGAATAATCTAATCAGTAAGACAATGAATATGATCCTACTTTGTATATGGGCACAACTCTACTAGTGGTCCACAATGGTGCCTTCAAATGCTTTTATTGAATAGTGCCGGAGGGATGTGCACCATTACTTGAGGCCCAACCTACTTAGAAGTTCGCCTGCGATGCTATCCAAATCGGCCGCTTTCCCCATTAGCTAGGCGCTAGTAAGCCTATAATGACATCCCTCTCCGCGGATGACCCGGTGAGCCGTGCCCATTTGTGGGAGGTGCATTGCCGGTTCTACCTCGAGCGGATTTCGTAAAGCACGCACCAGCCCGGGGCCGTGCCAACCTTTCTCAATACCTTTCTCCGGCGTCCTGACACCGATCCAGAGACCTAACATCCTGTTGGTGCTCTCATGGTGTAGTTGGCTTTCTTGTTCTTGAGGAAGGGCTGTATTGGATCATCGCCCGGCCACCGAGGTGGATCGCTGACTTGCCGTGAGTCCGCTTGATCTCCGACACTCTCATCATTGAAACCATCGACACCCGCGATTTAATAATAATAGGATGCGACCTTAATATCGCTACTTATAAACAAAGAAGAAGACATGATTCTTTCCACTATAAGTGGCTACGCGACTCAAACATACTAAGTCGAGGTACCGGAAGCCCATAGTTCGTGCATCCTTCTATTTGATTTCTACGTCCAAAACCTATGTGGTTTGCCACGTCCAAAGACCCATAAAGGTTCTGTAAATTTCATTAAGATTTTCTACCCACTTCCAACCACTTAGTTCATTACTTGGTTTACTATTCCACTTCAACTACTTTAGCCTGCAGGTTCCTTTCAGTTTTAACAATTATCCAAGTGTTTGATATATATTTTTAGTATGTATGATGTATTGCTCTTCATGCCACAAAAGATGGTCATCATTTGGCGACTTCTTTATCAATGTAAAGTAGATGTGGATCTATTTTTCTTTCATTAGAAGTCATCGATCTATTATTATTCCTTTCCATTGCTTTCATCTTCCATATTATCATCCATTTATTCGTCCCATCATATATCATCTCTACATATCAAAGCTATTTTAGAAACTAAAATGGCACAAATTAGGTGATTTTGTTTATTTTGTTCCACGGCATAACGATGAAGCTCCCCGTTATTATTATCTTTCATCGACTATTGAATTTGCATCTTATAGACGTTGCATTAGGTGTCAAAGTTTGATTGGAGAGGCATTGATTATGAGGCTTTGTATCAGAAATACAAGCCATGGAGCAGCTAATACTAGATGACATAGGGCTTATTCAAATCCTTTATGGTACAAATTTACTCCGTATCATGACACCTCATCAATCTCGAATGTTATATTATGGAAATACAAAATAACCCTTCTGCATTGTCAACCTCATTAGCAAATGTTTATTTGACAAGCTCCCCATCGAATCATGTCTTGTAATAATGACACCATTATATTAATCGTTAATAATAAGCTCTATGCTAACAAAAAATATTTTACAGGATTTAGCATATGGAAAATATTCCATGAGATTTAGCAATATAAAAATGTTTTTACAGAATCAGCCTACTCTTAAAGGCGCTCTAATATCCATATATGTACATTTTTTCTATGTGCAAAGCATAGCTAGTTTATGATTGTTCTCAGACACATCTATTTTACATGTTGGTTTGGAGTAGTTTTGTTATAATTGCATGCTGATATGGAGTCAAAACATATTACATTTCCGCACGGGATGGAGTATACATCTAATCAAACTCCATGGCCCCACATCCACCCTCAAGAAGGCATGATCTTCTTCACATATAATCAAATTACATACTTGTGGATGGGCTGGGCTCACAAACATCAACAAATAATAGATAGGCCTTTCTATCATTCATCTCAATAATATATTTCTATCCAAATGGTTGAGAGTGAGTTGCCCAAGAGGTTTCCAATATTACGCGAAGCTAATTCAAAGAGTAGGGATGTCCAAATTTTGTACTACCTCTGGATCCTAAAAACAAAAATCGCCATTTAACACTGTCTATCTGAACATATTTCCAACAAACCAAAATGCCACAATTTTGGAATGTCAGTTTTTGAGGAAAAACCCTAAATAATGGCTTTTTGAATGAGTTTCTGGACAACATACCATTGCCAAATGATCCCGAACACTCCATTTGCGAAAAAACACGACCAAGCTATCGCTCCACTATATCTACACACATCACCAACACTGTGAACATAAACCTCATCAAAATCATGCGGTTCCGCGATAAGCAACAATTATATGAAAATATACCACCATTAAACAACCATTATTTTTAAGAAAATTATTATGGTTACTTAGCGAATGGCGAACAATGAAATAAGATTACTTTATAAGGAATTAGGAATACGTCGACAAGATGATTAAGTTCAAAGCCCTATGACATAAAGACCAATAAATATAAAACATGCTAATAAATAGTAATAATAATAATAATAATGATAATAAGAACAAAGAACAACAACAATAATGGGAGTGAGTGTACGTATAAAAAATAACAAGCATTTTTAAGAGCAATTATTTATCGAGGAACAATGCCAACCTTATTATGTTAAATCATATGTTAATAATAACCATAAAGCGCGTAAACCAAAAAATATGTTAATAAATAATTATAAAGGAGATATATATCAAATAATGTAAAGGAGGAAGGGCCGACAGAGGGAAATAAAAAATAAAAACATGTTTGAGAGAATGGAATGGGAGAGGAATGTTGATTGAGCAAACAGCCAAACCCTTCAATAAATAGAACTCTAAAATGAACATGATATACAATAACCGCCAACAAATTCAGCCCATATTAAGATAGATAGATAGATAGATAGATAGATAGATAGATAGATAGACAGATAGACAGATAGATAGATAGATAGATATGATAGATGATAGATGTGATAGATAGGATAGGATAGATAGATAGATAGATGATGTTTTTATCATTCATCATGGTACATTCCGCTTCTTCTTTCTTCTCTTCTTCAACAGCGCCAATGTTGATGGAGACGGCTTCCTCAGAATAAAAACATGCAATAACAACAAACAAGCGCTGCACTATGCATATCCCAACCAAGGTGTTTCAGCTCGGGAGCTGCGTAATGATAGCTGTGCCCTCCGGCATTAATCGCCCATCTTGTTCTCGGTGATCCGGTGCCTCTCGTGACTTTACACAACCCCCGTCAGCCTCTTGAAGCAACGCATAGTGGAGAGATCCTTCAATCGGTAATCTAGTATTCTTCAAATGACCTGCCGTACGTAGAGTTAATATATAATCCGCCCCGAGGTGCTAAGCGTACAACAGCATGACGAGATCTACCCGCCTCCATGGGCCCTAACCTCGCTAAGTAAATACTAGGTCATTTAATGTGCATGATATCGCTGAAATGCAGCTGTTCAAGATCTCGAAAGAGTTCATTTCAAAGTTTCCCCACTATGCTAATTACCATATGAACCTCAATCCATCGCTCGAGTCGATGGATAATTGTGATGTAGCCCCGAACCAGCAAAACTATCAATAGAAAGGTATCCTCTTCTTTAATCCAAACCAACCTGTTGTCGCGGGCACCGGGGCCACAATGCCTTAAACCCACAAGGAGAAACAAGTCTAGTACTTCGCGCAATGGAACGCATACGAGCAGAGGCATACAGTCCAAAACCAGCAGAACCACCACTACTATTTGGCAGTATCATCTGATGCTCTGCTTCATTAGCAAACTTTGGGATGCAGCACCTCGAATAGGCCAAAACAACGCGCCAGCCGTAATCAATCCCATGCCCACACGCAGGTTCACAAATGCCACCGCCATATAATATCCTACGAAGAAGCCCCCCGTGACGTCGCTACAGTTTGGGCTTATACACCATGTGAGGAAAGGGGTGGTTTTTACCCCAAACCGCATGCATAAACACGATAGGCTTCGGCCAGGGGTTTTTGAGACCAGCGTGGAACATGTGATAATGGAGTTGGCATTTAGAAGGTTGACAATAGCGAATGAGGGTTATCGCATCTTCATTGACGACGCATGCATCACCTTTATAAACCCTCTGAAAGAAGTTTATGACTGATCAAAGATAATATTTCTGGAGATTTATTGGGAGACAGTAGATGGATTCTGGGGGCAATATGAGATAAGATTTGTCAATATCGTCGCTGGAAATACGAGATCTAATGCCATTTTAATCGTAAGATGTGACCGGCATCGCTATAAGCATAGTTGTCCCGCCAATCACCACTATATGTTTAAACGCCTATGTAATATCGACGTCATCGCAGATCATGATTATCGCAGCATTTATGTCCTTCCGGCATGACCTAATTGTAGCCCATTATATCATCGCATGTGCTTGAATAGTTTGTTAAAATATGCTCATTACTTCCTGGGAAGTCAGCCAAAAACTTTTCTTCGAGAGGCTTTTTGGTCTTATATATATCGCCGTTTTCTTTGCCTGATCTCCATAGGTTAGTTCTCGTATCCATGTAAATAAATATTGATTCAATTGGCCCGGTTCTGCGTCACCATTAAATGTTGAATATTAACAAATCGTTACCCTTGTGGAAAGTCGCTTCCAAAATAATGAACCATATTCTGCTGCTCTAGTAATTACCTTTTTGGGGATTGGATTAAAACTCACTCAAGAACAAAAGGTACAACATTGGAGATAACATAATTGACACGTCATGAAATATGTTCAACCAATGGAAGATAACATTCTCTGTGATTGTGGCGGTTATCAATATCGTTTCCTTCCTCGCCCTTCACCGGGCGCCGATCACTTCAGTAAGCCTAAGGTAGATTTTGTTCGCGCAGACATCGACATTTTCAGTCCACTTCATCATTCGCATATTTTCCAGTTATTATCCCAAATGAGTGAGGAAATAAGGTGAAAATTGGCCATGAAATGTTACGAGTTCAAAGTCAATTATTCTAAGATGGTGCCGCTGGCGTCACGGTAGATTCGAAAAGCAAAGGAGATACCGTAGAAAGTTGTTAAAGTTCCCTTAAAGCCTGCAGCATTCAGCATTATCGCTATTTGCATCAGCATTACCTGCTTAACGCCAGTTAACCACGTGCGATCGGCAGCGTTCACGGCAACACGGGATCGTAATTTGGCATTACGGCCGGTCGCCGGTTCGCAGATGGTATAATTGCCTCGACATTCCCCAGACACCGGTGTTCATGAAGTTAACGGTATTGGGAAGTGACAAGAACGTAATAGTGCCCACTGATAAGAATCAGATTAACAAGCATTAAAGGAAGGGCAAGAAAGACTATTCAGACCTCGCGAACAAACTAAAGAAAAGTTAACATTCAAGCGAGAATAATACAGTAAGCATAAATACACGTGACGGGTCTCGAGCATTCGAATCTTCAAGGCATTATTAGCAGCACAGCAGGGAGCTACGTATTCTTTCACCGCATTCTTTTTTACACTTACCATGATATTCATCATGAAATATTATAAAAGACTTCTTTCTGCGGGTTGGCTAGCTCATGAAGTCTATTCAGCCAAGATTTTTCCCGCGAGAATTGTCATCATTTTGAGCATATCAATCTCGACCACCGATCTCATACGGTCGTATGATGTAGGGCAGATGTTTCAGTCGCAACATGAAAAGTGAGATTAGCTCCCTCATTGGTCATTTGATGTTCGTTAACATCTTCAGTGAGAAAGATTAAGGTTTTATCGTTGGGGATAGTTTAGATAATATTGATTACGACAGTCGATACGAAAGCAGATTATTGAATGGTGATCAACGATTACATGAGAACAAGAATTCGCTCGCTGTTCGAAACGTTTGGAATAACTATTCGCATCATCATCTGGTGCCGAACAAAAGCTTCCACGATTAGCTTTATCGCATAAAAGGGTGCGACCATTTCGCGTTCACGACAGAATTTTGCCTTCTAAACCCGGTCAACGTTAATCGCAGCGGAGAACATGAAAAACATTCTCACGTAAAATCATAATTTTCGACCAAGACGCATAGCAACAGAAAAACTCATTTCACCGAATGTAACCGCCGATCGCCGGGCCGACTTTATGATCAAGCTCAAGATGCGATGTAGAAGAACCAACCCTCAGAAAGCTCGCCGATACGGACAGGCAGGTCAAAGTCATCAGTTAATTGGTTAAAGGATGGGGAAAGAGATCATTATCAGAAGATAATACCCAGAATCTGTATAATTTTCCGCACCCGTGATTAAGAGGTGATCAAATCGCATGGAAGAAGAGGTTGCTGACGTCAGATGACGGAAGCTAAGTAAAATCGTGGAGATCAAGAAGACAGTAGTGTATCAAAGTTTCTTTCATCGCGAAAGGGTAGTTATTAATCATTACTCCGAAATCACGCAGGAAAATCTCATCAATACGAAAGAGACATCACAGGAAGTCGAAATTACGAACTTCACCAATATTATGAACTAACCAAGATCGTCGTACCGCTATCACGAATGGCCTTATAAATTTCAGCATAGCAATTAGTGATACGGTATCGGCACATCAATACGACAGACAACGTTTAAAGATAGGAAGAATGGAAAATCGCCGTCGCGGAGCGAAGGTTACCGGTTTCGTTATTTCCGCCATCCTAGATAAGCATCACGAAGCCAGTCAATGAGTTCAAAATGCGTAAATGACGTTGTGATCAACATTACCACAGCCTATCTTCCTCAAACCGATGCCCAGCAAATTTCCGGATTACGCATCTATCTCTCTTCAATGATTCACAAAATATACCATTGGCAGCCCAGATTAAGTCGTCCCTTGAGAAAATTATTGTCCTTCGCCAAAGCTTTACCGCGATGACAGTTTTAGATGTACGAAGCCGTTTGTTCTGCGTTTTGAATGTCAGATTTCGCCGCGACGCTCGTCGTTGCGACATCATCGCCAAAGCTTTGATATGGTAAAGTCGAAGCCGCCCGGTTCGCCAGTAACGCTCTTGGCTTCTTTCCTCGAGAGTACAACTATTTTTATGCCATTGAACAATTTTCGCCTTCCGTTTCACCGCTGGCGTTCTTCCCCCGAAGGGTGAAACGTATCTTCAGCCCTTCAGCCTTTACTCAGATGGAAGCCGCTATCAGCGCACTTTGAGGAGCGTCAAGAATACAATAACATGGTCTCGGCGAAAGGTCAATAGTTATGATCAAATTCTAATGGCATTTTGCATCTATTACCTCTTCGTCTTCTACGGATGAAAATCCCATCATTGAATATCAGTACCGACCGCCTGAGCAAGCATCGCCAAAGATCAACGGTCCAACAAGGGTGATGGCAAGAGACCGTAAAGTTAGTGGTGAATATCGCCTTCTTTATCGCAAGCATGATCCCCCTGCTTCAAAATCCGATTCTGGGATACCGTTATTGAAAGTAAGTTCCATAGATGGGGATCATTGAGAAATGCCGGTATTGACGTTCTCAACCTAATCGCCTAAAATGGAAGCGTCATTGTTAATTTCCATCATCGTTAATATCGCCATCAATCAATCGTTCTGCTCTCCTGAAGAAGGTTCAAGGTTCAGCACTGGGAGATTCATATTTCGTCAAACAAAGGTGTCGACACTCCAAAGAACTACGCCGAAAGAAAGTGCCGTAAAGAAGGATTTGCGGATCAGAGTTATCAATATAGAGCAGCTGGATCAATATTCCAACACTTTGCCTATGGCCATCAATCATCCCATTTCAATATCATCTCAAAATGACTACATAAACAAGCGTCATCTCCCGGGGCGGAGAAGTCGTATCTCCATCTCATATTTCCTTGTCATTCCTCAATTTCTACGCATTCTCGAATAGGGATCAGTCGACCAAAGCCAGAAGCTACGTATAAGGAAGCAGGCCCACTATGAATCAAACCACTTTCGAATTCAAAATTCCATCATCAATAACGAAACTTCAAATCAACATTTTCGCACGTTAAACGGAGTTTCTGCGCTGATCTATGCGCATAATATGTTTGACGATCGTATTCCATTCTTTCGAGAAGCTCTTCGGTCAGTGAGACCCCAGTTTGCATAACAATATTTGCATCACTTGATTATGGCATTTGTCCACGGAGGGTTAAACCGAATCATAACAATTGCCGACTTCACAAAGAATGCATTGTATTTCGATGAGGAAATCAAAGAGTTCAATCAATAAAGCAACCGGCCACATGCAGAAGGAACCACTACGGGTCCGTACCGCATTTTCCAAAAATCGTCTGATGCGTACTTGGCATAAGGTCAGCCACAAACATGAATATTATACATAAAACTTCACATGGTGCCGAATTCCATTACGCATCGATGCATGGCAGTGAGGATGAAAACCATTTATTCGTAACCGGAATGAAAGTGGATTCGAGTTGGCCCGTTCGCCCCGATAAGGCCACCGATTCCTTCCGGTCGACCAACCGATTGAAAGATCCATCCTACGGAACGGGAAGCGTATTAGCCTATCTGTTTTACCTGATACATAATCCTGAGTGGAAAGTTAACAACGGTCAAACGGCGACACTGACCTTTATCAAACCAATGGGCCTCATTTCCAGAAAAATATTTTGCCTATGAAGAATCGCCAGTGCCAGGTAAATCGAATTTTGCCGCAGTCGGAAGAGTGACCGTATATTCTATCAGTCAAAAGATGCAGGGAATCCTCAGATAGCATCGTCACCTGACTGGCTGCGATATCGTATTTCTGCAAAAGATGCTAAGGGGAATATTAATGTCGAAAGGTGTCCTCAAAGTATGACGACCCGGAGCATCACAGTGAAAAGGAGGAAGATCAATACGGTCTTATTCCATAAAGGAATCGATGGACGTCAGAAGATACGGATGTTGAAGCAGTACCACCATAATACAAGAGGTTCCCCACCTTCTGATTCAATCCCCTGCCAAAACCCCGTAAAAGCCTTTTTCACTATACTTCGATTTCAAATATACAGTCGCATTCTCATCAAAAGAAGAAATAAAAATATTTGCTCAACAACGTCAGTAGCCTGGCATTTTCCAGATGCAGTAATAGCGCAATTGAACACAAAAATCAACGTCAGTCGCCATTTCGAGCCCGGAACCTAAGCCTCTGTATTGTTAAAATATCACTATTTGTTATTTATCGGCACGAATGCAGGTGCCAGAAAAACTATTAATATTGATGCGAATAATGTGCCGGGTCAAACAAATGCATCGCGTCAACCGTAAAAGAATGAAGATACCAATTGGCGAGCAATAGTGCTTCGTGAAAACAAGGTCATTTTTACGTCATTAGCCTGTTAGAAGTCTCCATTTTCGAAAATTTCGAAGTGGGGATATCAGACAATCAATAGTTTTCAGTTAACGCCGAAAGACGAAGCCGTAGCCAGTTCAATAAAGTCAATCAATTCAGTCTTGTTTTATGATGCAGCCATGCCCTGAATCGCCTTTTAAAGCCGCATGTATGAAGACAGTCATTACACGCGAAACCAATTGGGCTTCTGGTGTTAAACAATGTCGATAGTAGCGTGATAGATCTCCGTCAATAAGACGATAAAAGTAAGCGTCGCCATTGGTTCTTCAACTGAAACGTAGCTTCATTTGTCCAATAACTTCGGGACACCGATCTAACGACGACACTAGCATCTATGTTTGAATACGGTTTCCATTGTAATGATGCTTAGATGCGCAATGTATGTCTTTCTATCGAAGCGTACAATTCAGCCTAACTTCGTCGGTAAATAGACGATGATCTCAAGACAAAGCAGCGTAACGACTCGAAGAATTGTGAACGACCTGTATCAACCGGTAAATGTTGATATGAAAGAATGTACCGGTGAAATCGCCACGCAAAAATTGCTTTCGTCTTCAATCCGCCAGTTCTCTAAATGTTTCTAAGTGCTCAATTGCGCTTTCAACGCACTGATTTTAATGTATCAGGGTCGTACCAAAGATATACCAATATGTACCATAGATATCGCCGACAAGAAGTCATTTTCTGGCAAGCTTGTTTTATTGAGTTTTTGTTGAAATGATGACGCACGTAAGCCGCCTGGTATTCATTAGTGCTCAAGTGAAAATTTCGAAAGCGATTCATTTGCCATTCTCAAGAAAAACAAGATTACTGATTTTCAGCTCATTTCGTCAGATTCAGCAACAACATCATTGAAGAAGAAAGAGAATGTTAGTCAGTAAATCATATCTCTGGGCTCGAGCTACCGAGGGCAAGATTTCTACCATTAAAAGAATCATCATCAATTATCCTTACGCAATATTTGACAAATCACCGAAACTTTAGCCGTTATTAGCATGAATAAAAGTCTTCCATAATCCTCAGCACAGTTTGTTAATAAAGGCATTACGTTAACATCAAAATGTATGGGCGAGCAACGATGTCTGCAACGACAATACCAAGCCTGGGTTCATAAAAACTTGGCAGCACATACCAAAACTTTCGATATTGTGTAAAAATATATCTACTATAGCCAAGGAATGCAGCCATATGCATTTTATGCTTATGAATAAACATTCTCATTACGTTATCAAATTTGTTTAGAAGAGTAAAAACAAAAAACAAAAACAAAAATCAAACAAAAACAAAAAACAAAAACAAAAACAAAACAAAAATAAAAACGAAAAACAAAAAAGCCCAAAAACAAAAAACAAAAAATCAAAACAAAAGCAAAAAGCGCAAAAAGCAAAAAAACAAAAAACAAAACAAAAACAAAAAAACAAAAACAAAAAACAAAAAACGTAACAAAAAACAAAAACGTAAAAACAAAAAACAAAAAACAAAATGCAATATTATACACGATCTATACAGAACGACATTCAAACATTTTAATAAAACTATTAACCGCTGTAAGAGTGTACATAAAGTAGTTCTCAATAGATACTTGAATGAAATGCACATTCCGAGCCTTTATTAGCCACTGTTAATTGATATTCTTAACTTGATGTTAGTTAGTTCGATTGAAGAGTTCCTCTTCTTTCGCCATCTCCTCGCATTTTGGGAGACATCTTTATGTTACAGAGTCAGTCCAGAACTGTTCTTTAGCCGATCCATCGCTTCGTTTCCGACGCAGACACCAGCCAACGTTCACAGATGTTCACCGTTGTCATCTTTCCTTCAATGCCTCGTCATATGTCACATTCTCGAAGTATTCCGGAGGCAAAATTTCGTGCTTAAGACATTATTCCAATGTCAATACGCGAACAGCGACGCCAATATCACGATTAGCCAGTACGTTTTCATATTCGAACCATTCGACGTTCCACCATCGAATGCTTCACACCGTTTCACGAGATTGGTCATTCACCAAGAAGAAATTATTCCCGCAGTTATCCTCATAATAAGAATCTTCCGACCGTTCCACGAACATCATTAGAATTTCAAAAATCAATGTATCAACTTTGCATTTGATTTTCGTCATTACCAAATTAAAGTACCACAAATTGAGTTAATGCCGTACCGTTGACTCGGCGAGGCAATCGTGATTCATCCATACAGAATTGCATCAGCCGAAAGTTAGACGGTCGCAGCCCATCCGTCAATCGATGCTTCTTTACAATCACACGCTTCGCTTTGACAAATCGAAATTCCGCGGTGTTAATGCGAGAAAAGTTTAGTTGGCTCGACACTTCGTTTTACCGACGCTTCTTAATAAACTTACCGGCGAATTAAGCGTTCAACAACAACGTTTAAAGAGTTGCACGGCGGTAAAACGTAATCGAAATAGAAGGCGGTATAATAAAACTAATAAAAATAAAGAATATTTTCGAACTTAAAGCTGCCACATGCAGGCGATATGGCAGCATTCTAAACTCTGGCACCACATTCTTCAATTTAAATACGTATACCCCAGTTAATTGGTCATCATCATTCCGCCATTTCGTTATCTGGATCCGACCGTGGGCGTAACAGCCGAGGTATATATGCGCGGATTTCCGTCTTCTGATCAATCATTGATCATAGTTATTCATCAGCGATCTGTCAAGATGGCGAACAACAAGAACAATGTCGCTGTGATTATAAAGCCGCTAATATCGTGCCTGAAATAAGTTGCGGGATATCAGAGTAGTAAAGTTGGCGGTCTATGATTTGAAAACGAACATACAGGTTGCATGTCGTCGACAAACACCATCGTAACAGCTTCCGCCATCGCCAATTGTCGTGACACTTCCGGTCTTCCATCTATATACGATCAATTGAAGATCACCATCGAAAGGGGGGAGTGTATCTAACTGCAGACCATAATAAAGCGTGCCATAAGTCGGACCTTCTGCCAGTTATTCGATGCAATGCCATTTGACGTACCATCATTTTTCGCCGCCGACCATGGGCGACTTCAATAAGATCAGCGTTGTTGTCCATCATCGCCAGTCGTTAGTCTTTCTTCTATTAAGGGCAAAATGCGGAAGTATTCTACCATAAAGCAATGTGAAAGTGGAGTTCGCCTATCACATATTGGGGTTATTCTCCGTTCTATCAGTAGAAAGCATCGCGATGCGCAATCAAATCATCAAGGCGATCTGAAGTTAGCGCCGCCATGGCCGTCAACGGAACAGAATGAAACGCTTAGTCCAAATATGTCGCAACAAAACAAAACAAAAATCACTGTCGCTTCTAACATCATGAGAGCCGTACCATATTGTAGTAATAGAGCCGTTCAGCCGTGCATACCGCTCAAAATTGTTCAACATATAAAATAGTAATATTTCATACTCAATTTCCTTATGGATTATATGATAAACTTATCTTAAAGCTTTAGCGGCAGTTCGCATTCGGTTGATCTTCAATAAAGATTATATAAGGCGCCGATACTCGTATCGTATAGATAGCGTTCGAAACCGCAATAATTACGTAGAATTCCAGACATTTCTTTACCCATTCTTCTTCTCATTCTGTAACTCAATCATCTTTATTTCACTTCATAATTCCGCAGTCAGCGGATCCTTCTTCGATCAATGGTGAATATTCGACTTATATCGTTATCGCCTAAAGAAAGCGGATGAAGAAGTTAAACACAGCGCATGCAGATCGCGACCGCGTGAGGTCATTCACGATACAAAGAGAACATTATGCCTTCGCTTGTCGCTCGACATGCGCGATAAAGGTTTCGCGATATTGATCCTCGCCTATACTGTCTGGGTAAGATGGCGAGCAAGCTAAAACTTCTGTCACCTTTCAGACTTTCTCTGCTGGTCAGACGAATCTCGTGCCGACCAACTTTGGTTCCGCCATTTCCAAGCCTGCATCGTGAATAAGAGTCTAATAATAATCGCCCGAAGAACACCTGAGATAAAGACGTTAACGCCACTTCTGCAGCTCAATATAGCCTTCACTGATTATAGTTTAACATCTTCTTCATAGCTTAGCGCCGGTTCCAGATTGTTACGTATAATGTCATTAGTTACCGCTCTGATACCATCCTTAAATATTCGCGATATTCGATGCCATCTCGGCTGAGCTCACATCTTTTCATAGCTGAGTTAGATCCATAAAGGGTGAAGATGCAAGAATCGCAAGATGCGGGCTGGTTTCATGAAATCATTCATCTCTTCACCATCTTGATGATGGTTACCATTATTGACGGCAGCCATTTTCAAACAAGTTTAGTACTCTCACTTTACCACGAACTCTATAATAAATCAGCAGCCTTCATGCCCCGTGATACGAAAACGTTGAAGATTGGTGATGGTCCCTAAAATATATCTCCGAAAGCCTGATTAGCAGTGTCAGCGAATAGCCTCCACAGGAATGTTCTTTCCATCGGAACCTGATAACGCCTTCATAAGATATTCTCACCTTATCGGTTCTTAATAGTTGTTAATGATGTATCGGGTAAGCACCGATGGTCTAGCGAATAGCGATCGCTTCTTTCATAAAGCATTAAAGCGCATACTATAAGAAAGAAATTATACCGTGGCTCGGAGTGCAGACGCGGTTCAATGCATGAACGCAAGTATTAATGATGCATGCAGCGGGATTGACAGAAGTCATTTCCGTTTCGACTTTCGCCGCTCGCATCTCTACGCCGGAAAGAAACAAAACGCCCATTAGCGGCGGAAGAATATCGACCCCTGCTGCTGGATTTCGCCCATGTATTGCTCAGGCCTCCTCAAAAGACACAAACATACCGCATATGCTCAATACCAGACGACGTGCGGGATTGGGGAAGCCCCGCCAAAGACATACCGCTTTCAACAACGCAGCCATTGAGATGAGTTCATTGACTTTCTGTAGTGTTCGAAGATTTCGCCAGACCGCCAAATACGCCCCTTAGTATGTCGATTTCACTCTTCGGTTATTGTCGATGAATGTTGTCGTCGACGCGTTTCCCTGATTTTATGCGTCGACTTAAGTCTGTTTCCGTTCTTCGCCCGCCGATCAGCACCACGCATGGAGTTACGATCGAGTATATTTCGGTGTTTTTGCATTTCGCATATTGGAACAGCGAAATAGTCGCCACGCATTTTTCCTCTAAAGTAGCGTTTATCCGTGAACTACGCCATACAATCATAGACGAGTCAATACGACCATAAAATATTCTTCCTTCCTTCACTACATCTCCTCTTCTCGACACCTCCGTCGATGTTCTTCTTCACACAGTCATCAATACCAATACCCTTCAGCTAACTCGGCCTTTCCGTCGGTCTCCGTCAATAATATCTCATAAATATGGTTCCGCGAAGGGCGTAAAGAAGACTTTATCCATGTTCAGTCGCCACCAAGATTGATCGTCTTCGGTCGGCAATAGGTTCAACAATACGTCGCTATCACCAAAAAACACGCTTCCTCGGCTTATATCAATTTGTTTGACGTACATTGTTATGACCTCGATATTGAAACTTGCTCGTTATTTTTCGACCGTTTCTTCCTTCTTTATGAACTATGCGTTCTCAGGGTAAATTTCGACCGGGCATCATATACCACCTTCAGAAATTATTTCACGTATTGATCCGCTACGGAGTTGGTTACATCAGCATAATACTTCTTCTAGTAAAACACTGATCTCTGGTGCGGTAAACGGTGATCTTTGTTGCAGTAAACTTTAAGAAAACATGCTCACTGCAGGGCAGTATTCTGACCTGCTTCGGGAAGAAAACCGTCGATACCGAGTAGGCAACGCGATCAAGTATTTTTACCTTTTTTTAAGAATTTTGTTTAAAAGCAGGCTTTTAATGCTTGACTCGTTAATTTCATAGATTACATAGCCTGGGTTAACATCTTCACAATGTTGTTCAGATGGTGAGCGCCACCCCATCAGTGCCTCATTTATTTCCACTTCGAGCCGCCTGCCCTTTAATTCAATATCATGCCTTTCGTCATTATTGAGTAATAAGCCGTTGGCAGGCCTGCCAGCCAGCATATGCTCTCTGGCATAATGCCGGCTGCTCGTACGAACTCCAGACCACCATCACATCTGCCAAGCATTATCTTCAATAATTATACCATACACCAACAGTACATGCTCTTCCTTTCACAGATACTAAATGGTTCATTTAAACAGACATGCGGGTTCAAAAGCCCGTAATCGATCGATAAGACAGGCATTCTTTCACCTGATCTACGCGCATCCAATTCAATAGTCATTTAACCAATAGATAAGATTCGTTATTTCAGCCATGACGTACGCATTTACGTCATGTATTCAATTCACGAAGTCATGGCATGGCATGGTGCACCGCGTCGGGCAGAAGGCGCAATGTAAACATGCTAAACATCAAAGGAAGAAGGCACAATCATAAGTCAAGGGCACGATAAACCAAAAATAGCACGTAGGCACACAATATGTTGACCGCATTGAATACGAATTAAAAATACAAAATGCAAACGCGAACATATGAAAGAATACATAACGTTATCAACGCAGTCAGTGATATCAGGTAATCAACCTTCGAGACCGAAGATTCGAGGTAACTTTGTCAGTACCAGTCCACGACAGAATGCAATCGTTCAGCGCAACAAATAGAATTACAGCAATGTTGTTAACTAATACTGAACATGGATCCATTACCAGAAGAAGTAAATGCCATATAGCGGATACACTTATCATTAAGATATCATATTATGCAAGACATCACGTACGGATATGGCGATCCGGTTGCAAGATATACGGTATCCCAAAATGCCCCATAAAGATACTGAACATTGGGGCAGAGCGCAGCCATGACATAGCTGTTATCTGTATCAATATTCAAACGTTCATCTGCGGGCGTATACTTTCATCCTTTCTCTGACTACCCGAAACACCATCAACTGAAGGCAATACCAGTTGCCGCGATTTGCGCCGAAAGAGTGAAGAGTATTGAACCTTATAACCAAATCGAAATAGATTGCCGTTTTACTTTCAAAACACGACGAACCGGAACGTTGATCATTTATCATATTGATGGGGATCGTCAATAACACGGCGCAGCGTCTTCGGCATTTGTCGGGTCGAAGTAGAAACAGCGGGGTAGCGCAATTCTTTTCGCAACGAAAGCAATGCCATAAAAAAAAAGACATACGCGATAGTGGGTGTTTATCCAGTAATCAAAGAATCTACGACACGTAGCAGTGGTAAGACTGCCGTATTGCGGGTGAATTATATGCGCACGATGATCAGAGCAACAGCGTAAAACACCGCTGCCGTGTTATGCCAGGCGGCGTGAAGACAAAACGTCGCCTGCGCTCATTATCGTTCAATGACGCGGCTTTTAAACGACACGCGTTCAGCCTTTCAGCATCGTCCGCGAATGTTGCCGGTTTGGTACGAGGTTTAGGTTTCGCCCGGTTGCACGGATCATTTGAACAGCATTATCTGTCTTTCGCTTCGAACATCACCATTTGTAGAGCTTCGTTATTGATTCAGTCAGCAAAGACGCCGTTTCGTATCGATAATGTCATAACACGCCGCACGGACTTGTTGGTAGAATAACCACGCTTTCGGATTCAAACTGATTGATCGATTTTATTCATTACGAAAGAAATTACCGTTAAGGCTCTCATACTTTTTGAATCGTATTCAACCATATCATCTTTGACGTCTCCGTTTGAGCGAATTAAATCAGATCAGCAGCTTCGACTTCAACACCAGCTCAGATTGACAAATCTTTGTGCTTAAACGATTCAAAACAATGAATTCCGATTCGTCATACTGCATTATGCCATTCTGCGTAATTTACAACGCAGCATCTTCGTCCGCAATGGTCGTTACAAGAAGTTTCAAATGAGAATTTTAAGAACAGAAGACGATGGACGGGTTAAACACAGAATCTTTTCGTTTCGACTCTTAGTTTTCGTTGTGGAACCAGGATAGAGTTATCTAAACCCTCAAAACAGCATGAATCGCTGCTAATTTCTACCTTTTACCGTTAAAAATACAAAATCTTCCTTCAATCTTTCAATAATTCTGCGGAAATCATAGTCTCCGACATCGTGAAAGATCACTTTCATTGATTTGGCAATCGATACTGCACCATTTTTTACCCAGTACTGGCGGCAAGTATTCTCAGCAATGGCATTGAAGAACAAATATCTGATCCTCTCAGATACGCATCAACCATACGATATAAGTCGTTACGTGCTTCCTTGATCGCTCTAGGTTCGCGGTAGCAAAGTCGTTCGATTCGTTTATCTATGTGGTTCGTGCTGAGGCCATGCCGATTCTTAGTTTCGGCAAGGAGGAGGTGAGCAGCGTATTAAAGAAATACGACGGAAAGCGATGCGCGGAGTACGAGCAAAACAAACGTAAAAGATTGATGGAGACGAACAGGCAACAGTTCCGCCATATTGAGCTCAATTGTGAACCCTACTAAAGCCTTCGTTCGTCGAATGAAGAAAGATTTCACTCTTCGCTCCTTCTTCATGTTCCGTCCTCAAATTTACCATACGCAGCTATATGGTGCCGTGTCATTTCGGTATGCATATGCATTTTATACCTTCTGCATTCATATAAAATATATCTACGTTTCATTTAATCACGAAGCGCTTCGTACTCGCCAATCGTCAAAAGAGAGCCTTTCGTTCACTTCGTATCACCGTCCATTCGCCAGTTTTTGAACTCCCTTTATTCTATTTCCAACATGCCAGTCTTTGACAATACGTTGGGAATTTCACCCTTATCGCGCCAAAAATGAGCTTAGCATCGTTAAAATTGCCCTTAACATGGGGAGTTATTCGTCTCCGAATAAAACGGCGTTCTGCTCAACGGTGTCATGAACAGTTGAATGAGTCGTGCTAAACTTTCTCCCCAGCCGTTACAAGCTGCGGGGATAGTTAAGTTCGCGATTCAGGACTGCTTCCTGGCTCGCCACGGTATCCCCGAACTCAGCTTCCCAACTCATCCTCACGTTGTCACCTCTTAGTAAGGGCTTCCTTAATCGTCTTCATAATAAAATATTTTTAAAAGTCTCAAGTCGATTGATTTGCGACGATAAAACTTTTTTATCATTTCATTGTCAGTCATAGCGTTATAAAAAATCGCAGTATATTGTATATTGAAACAACTTCATCGCCCTCTCAAAGCAGATTTGGTAGTTGTTGCCTTCATCCATATTACGCCGCCGCAGTCACTAACCGCAGTAAGGCAAACAATAACGACGCTCGCTATAAATATACCAGTAGTTCTCAGCTCAGTATGCGGTGCCGGGTTATTGTGGTGTCCTCCCCGATTTGCAGTATCAGTATACGCATCATGCGTCAACCCGCCCGTGCCAAAATCAATTTAAATTAAGAATTGAAATAACAACCTCTTCAGTTGGCTGCGTTATTAAGTTTCAAATGTCCGCGTTACATTCACCAGTTATTACCATACCCGATTTGGTGAAATTAGTCATCTGCAACAAAGATGTTAATAATTCGCCAGTATATGAAGATGCCCAGCCAAGGACTTTTGGCAACATGACAGTAATAGCATTCATTATGTTCAGTTCGTGCCAGTAAATGATACTACTTTCTTCCTCAATCAATAGTTATATGGCGATAGAAATATCGTCTCCGTTATGTTATCTTCGTCGTAGACATCGACGCCACCAGTAGCCGTTCGTGTTATTGATCTTCACCGTTCATTACATATGGTCATTTTGCTCGTATATTCTACCATTTATTTCAGTTAACGCATGGCGATACTCGTCGAACGCAAAGCGATATTCGTTACTTGTCGTTCATACCAACTCTGAGTTTTATCACCAGTATGTACGAAGGTACCAGCATCTTATTACTTTCGTTTTGCCCGGTCCATTTTCTGTTGGTCTTCATTTTCACTAAGATTCTTCATTAAAGTTAAAGCTTAGACAGCAGTTCTTCGCAGAGATGGCAGTGGTCATGGAACAGTTTAGTTTAGTGGTTAGCCTGAGCACGCAGCCATGCAGCCGTTCTCCTTCTTCCTCTTCATTGGTCGCCATTGTGAGTCGGTTGCTCGAAGACACCTACTTACCCGATACCGAGGTGCCGATTTATTTCCTCGCCGGAAGAATGGTAATAAGGCGATGGAATGCCATTAATCGCGAAATTCCAGAAGATAATCACGAGTGACGTTTCCAGCGAATTATTCAAAGTTAACCCGACGCATTGCAAATTTTCGATCGCTGTTTTAATGCACCTATTGGGTAAGTTACCTTAAGACACTTAACAATGGTCGCATTCGGGCTGGAAGTTAATTGCTGGTGGTAATACGACGATTTTTGCCGAGTGAAAATTTTAGTCCTTCACCCGGCGTTTACTAAAAGGTTTCTACCTTAAAATGTGTTTGAAAGAATTGGTTTATGGTCACCGATAAAGCCGATGACCGCCTTTCCTCAATACGTGACGCCCCGCGCGCAATCATCGATAGCAAACAGAGTTCATCTCTTCACGTCAGCCCATGCCAATAGTTCTCCACGAATATCAAGAATTGAATGTTCCGGGAAGAATGAAACAGTCGTTTTCCGTTCGCAGTTAAAGCGGAAGTTTATCGGTTAATATAGCGATCACGGGGTGGTGGTCACCATGGTTCGCTGGCATGGTACCGGTCGAAGCTCTACCCCTTGTTATTCTGGGGATTCTATTTTAATTCGGCTTGTTCATTCATTTCTAATATCGTCGCGATATATTCAATGGTTTCAACCATCGTTAACAACTTTACCGATTCAACAGCCCTTCAATGGCATAACCATGGCGCACTCCACAGTCTTCTTTTCACCGTAATCGTCGAACATAAATCGAGTTGGCCCTCGTGATACCGAAGAAATTTCGGTATACCGAGGCCTGATACGAGACAGCCGCCCCACCTCCCTTCGATACAAAGCTACGATATTTACAGTTTGAAACTTCCTTTCACTGTTTGCGAAAATATCGCCAATTGCATATTGGTAGCGAATGTAGTTAATATCGGGTCATATTCTTCGCCATATTCTGGTTTTAGTGCATATTCAGCCAATATGTTTAAAGCTCATGCCGAACCTGATTTCATTATTGCACGTAACCATACAGTCAAATACGATTGCAAGAGTCTGCCGAAATGCCTAACGTTTCTAATAAGCTCTAGATGTTAATGAATTAGCAAACATACCAGCCTTCAGCCGAAGACATATCGCCTGTTTTGCTCTCATTCTCCTCCGAAGAAAAAACAATCGATATCCGTAAGTACTTTCGTAGCCTTTATTCACCTCACCGCATCATTGCACCGCGATTTAAGTCATTACATTTAGTATCCAAATGTGATGTCTTCAAATATTTTAATACAGCTTTACTGCCTGGTCGTCTTCAGTTGGGCAATGACAAGACCGCCAAGATAATCGCCAGTCGCATACGTCTGTGTTATCGATACAGCAACCCATTATCTCATGGGCGAATTTTTTCATCTTCTGTACCATGTTGCCTACAGGTCGCTGAGTTTGGTATGGCTCGCCGCCGCAGGGGATTCCCGTTGTTTGGTCAGCACGGCAAACCTTGCCACGCTCAATACGCCTGGCTCGCCAGCGTCGCCCTTTATCTCATTGCCACCAGAGTCCCGCCATCTTCAGCGTCCATATTTCACCCACCAGTTACCAGACGTATCCAGTGCTGATTGTTCGAGACATTATGCAACATTCGACGAGGTGCGTTCCGCTGTGTAATAATCTTCATCCGAATTTACAGCACTTCCATCATTTCAACCTTTCACCTGTCCTTTCCAGAAAACTATCCGATACAAAGCAACATTCCACGGAAGATCCATACACGCCTTTCTATTTCAAACATGCGAATATTTCATATTCTGCCGTCGGCGATAAATATTTCTTTCACCGCGATTTAAAAAGCAGCTGACGCCCATAGCAGGTAACCGATTGAGCTATTTTGCTGGCGTACAAAAGTATTTTGTGTCAGTTACCTTATAAAAAGATTTCATTATATCCTTTCCTTCTTTCCAGCTTCCGAGCCACGCCTTCAGCTACCCATCACCGTTAAGTTTTACCCAACCATTTATTTCATCGCCAGAGTCGTCATTTCATCATTGCCCCGTGACAACGATTCACTGCTTTAATTCGCCATCGCCATGACCGTTTCATATGATCCTGAATAATAGAGTCTTCATTAATGCCTGATTCGCGCCAAGAGATTTTTCACCTTCAGCCTTCGTCTTCATGCCCGCCATATCATGCTCGCTCCGTAAGTTTTCCAACCTTTCTACTGGTGTCTTCTTCGTTCGTCGCATAAGAGCAAGCCGATCGCCAAGACCGCCCCTTACGGTGCTTGCTCATTTTCATATTAACTCATCAACCATTATCGTTTATCATTGCTTCGCATCATACGCAAACCAAAGCTTTCGATCGGTTTCCGGTTGGTCACTTCGACGTCGCCCATATCAGTATGTTCATCGTGTCAATGTCTCAATTTCATACCGTTGACCGTGAATGAACATCTCCATAACTTTTCGTTCATCATATCCCTCAATGTGTCACCCATTCCGCTTCATTGTCTGACCTCGCCTTTAATTCTTTTGCCAATACGGATATAATCTCGTAAACGATCCGCGATGATTTGGTTATCAAAGATAATCTTAACTTCCGTTACGCTGATCGTCACCACCGAATAATATCTTCAAGCTGAGGTTGAATTTGCATATGTCGCCTTCAACAGCCCATAATTTGTTTCAAACGTAATATAACATACCCATCGCGTCATATTCGCCAAAGAATCCATTTCGTCGCGCATGTTCACAGTGTCAACGCCTTATTTTGCCCGTGCCAGTCCCAAATTTGTTAGTATCAATTTTCCTTATTCGAATTTGCGTACCTGGTTTAGCCGTTTCCATCGTATATTTTAAAGTATCGTTTGATTGTCAAGCGTTATCTTTCGCATTTTCGCCAGCGGTCATCTACGTTATTCTTCACTTTCGCTCCTGTCATTGCCACCGCATACCAGATCTGCCCTTCGTGCCTTCTTTTTGTGATTTAGAAATTGGCACCTTAACGAGCTCAATACGCCTTTCACATAGCATGGTTTTCCGTATACGTATCAATGAGCTCGTTATAAACAACCACATTGCTGTAATGTGTAAGAGCCGTCTAATATGCCATGCTTCATAATCATTAACAAAATATTAACCCATCACCAAACCATTTTCACTGAAACAAAGTTTTCAACTACCAGTTAAAACCACCATTGCCCGGCTTTACAAAAGAAGTGGTAATTCCAAATCCACTGGTTCGGACACACGATATCTTTATGCGAGATCGAACAACATTCTCAATAGCCAACTTTATTTCAAAGATTCAATATCCTTCAGCAGTCTTCATCGCCACCCTTGGTATTGATTTAGTCGCTGTTTACCTGTTACGTCCGCAAAGATTTTACCATCGGTTTTCACCATCAATCCAATCACGAATGCTTGCCATTAGTTCAGAATCAACATCATTTAATGATATCACACAGCTGTTCATCACGATTCCTTTCCTGGTCACGCTTCTTTCGAAAGCAATACGAATACCGCAGATCCTCCTTTTCATATGATATCCTTCCGTTCTTCACCGCCAGCTCTTTTTCTTTGGGGATCAGATTGGCGAATGATCTTCGGCACCGTAACAGATTATTCCGCTATTTAGGAGCATAGCTTTCGGTTTAATATGCCCCCGCCATAATCAGTTGTAACAAATCGTTATTTCGGTTTTCTTACCGCCAAAGACCAGCATTTTCCTTCCTCATCACTTCTATTCGCTTATCCGCTTCAACACAGTTTGTTTGCAACATTGATTAAAGAGAAAGTCGAATTCGAAGTTATTGTACCGATAATGGTCAATACTAAACCTTCGGTGATGGGGTGATTCGCGATCATCTGTGATCAGCCACAATTGTCAACTTATTAAAACAGACCTTCTTCATCTTCACATATCAATTTCGGTTTTCTTCAATGGTTATCTATTTCCGAGTGAGCTTTTGCTTTCATATTGCCGGAAAGTTGAATGGTGTTCCATTGCTTCAGATTATACCCCGATTTTGCTGGGACAAAGACCAGATGCCGACGCATTCTTCAGCACCGTTAACAGCTCGCTACCCCAGGTTCCTCGAGGTAGAACTACCTCCGTACTCGAATTATTGCGCCCAACATTACTGGTGCTCCATCACCAAAAGTAGCAAATCATCTCCATTTGCTGGGGATTAATTAATAACCCTCAACATCTAAGCGATATGCCGGATTCTTTTCCAGTCCCGAAAGCCGTATCCTCCATTTGAATCGCGACTCGTATCAGCTCAGCCGCCGTCATTTTCATGGTCAATAAATGAGAAATTTATATCAACATGTTCACCGTTAACAGCAAGTACTAAAGTTATCAGCGTTTACTAACCACGAAATTTCAGTAACAGTATCTTCATTATTCTCATTAATAACCATATGACGCCCGTCAATATTAAGAACTTAGAACTTCACAAAAATACACCAAGAAAGTTCATACCGCAGCAATACTCAATTCTCTTAGTTTTGTGCCGATCTCGCGATGGTTCCTATCTTCCAGTGCGGTTGATCACCCCTACACTTAGATTCTATTTGAATTCGTTTGCTCATTCATTTCGACATTGCCGATATATTCAATGGTTTTCAACCACGCTTTACATGGTGCACCATATTTTAACCGTAATCGTCAACATGCCGCATAACGATAACCGGAAGAGTCCGTATACCGTGATAGTCGGCAATTTGAAATATTTGTTAACTTCATTAATTTCTCCCTTCCAAACATTGATAAAGTTAAGGATATTAATTTAGTTTCGGTTTCGCGAACTTCTCTTTCACCAGCGGTGAAATATCAAAGAATTTGCATATTGCAGAATATAAGCACCGAATATATTCTTTCGCCATATTCTAATAGTATATCCAGCCAATATGTTATTCTTCATGCCGAATCGATTCATTGTTGCAATGTAACCATGTTGTCACCATGATTAAAGAAGCCGTTTGCTGAAAGCCGTTCTTTTTCAACAAATCTTTTCAATCATTAATAAAGCCTCAGATAGCACGAACTGGGGCAAAGATATTTCAGCTTCTGCCGAAGATATATCATCGCCTTTTGTTTCTTCATGCCACGCTCTCCAAGAAAAACAACATAATTCGTAGCGCAGATTTTCTGGTACTTATTACCTTGTTCGCATCACTAAAATCGCTAGATTTAAGTCATTAGATGCAGTAACTAAAATGATGTGTGCCTTCAAATATAGCAGCTTGTCGCTTCAATGTAAAATCTGCTAAGCACGAGCCAAAGACCGCCAGATATTATCGCATAAGCGATACACCGTCTTGTGTTGATAAGTACAAAATAGGCTAGTTCCATACCGCGAATTTTTTCCATTCTTTGTACCATCGCCGCACATGTCGCTGAATTATTTCGCCGCAGGGACTTTGCTGTTTGCCTTCACAAGCAAAATTTTTGGGCATGTTACGTTACCTTAGTGTCAAAAAATTATTATCCTCATCAAGACCAATGCCTAAACGCTTGTTTCTTCATAAACCGCCACTTCAAATCTAAAATGCCTGCGCGTGATCAGGGCAGCTGATTGCCTGGATCATTATAGCCCACGAGTAAAGTATCGCTGTAATGTTCATCTCTGTTTCGCTGTTTTTTCACCTTTCACCTGTCCTCTTAAAATCGACTGGAAGTGCGGTCGATTCATTTGCGCACTGAATTATATCGCTTTTCTGCCAGTAATTGATTTCCTGATAACTTCCGCCGTTTATATAAAGAAGCTCTTTCAACTCTGATTAAAAAGCAGCTGACGCCCATATGGTAACTCCGTATTTCAGAAGTTATTTGCTGCGTTTGCGCATTTTGCTGAACGACGTGAGAAAAAAATTTTCATTATGGTTCTTTTCCTTCTTTCTCGCGATAGTTTTAGCCACGTTCGCTCGTTCTTTAAAGCGACAACATGTTTACCTATAAATCTGATGAGCTTCACGCCAGACGTTACCATTACATCAATGTTCCTCGCGAGTTTTAAATGATTTGGTCTCCTCTCATCGCTTATCCGCTGTTCTTTTCTTCATCATGAGTAATTGCAGTTTCTTCAGTGAACTTGCATGGCTGAGTCTGGTACAGTTGAGTTTGATTCTGCGTCGATTTTCATCTTCATTTTCCTGATGCTCAATATTTCATGCTCGTTTGTTGCAGTTTTCTCAACCTTTCATTGCATTCTTCTTTTCTTTCTTCATTTTTCCGGTCAGATAGAGCAATCGATCAGCAGATCTTCGCCCTCATTTAAGTTTCAGTTTCATCTTCTTCATATTGATTTCACCATCAACCATCGTCGACAGCCCGCATCATATAGCCCGTTTGATCGACAGCCGTCAATTTCCTTCGATTGCCGCCCGCCTTCATTAGCATGTTCATCGTATCGTCTCATTATACCGTTTTCATCGCACGGAACATCCTAACCTTTACTTGTTCATCATATCCTCGTCGTATCACCTATCGCCTATCGTTCAATCGCCCAATTTCGGCATTACGATACCAAACGATCCGCATGATTTACGCCTGGCCCACACTCGCTTTATTATTTCGATCATCACCACCGAATAGTCGTTCTTCAAGCGAGGTTGAATTCGATTTCAGTCGTCAACTCAACGCCCCGTTTTGCTTTCAACCGGTATTTAACACGGATTTAACATCGCGAGCTCGCCTTTCCTTCAAAGAATCCATTCTTTGTCGCGGGTATGTTCCAGTCAATCGCCTTTTAGTCCGAAAACAAATCAAACCGAAAGATAGCACCACCTTCCCGCCTATCTGATCTTGAAAACCACTTATTACCATTTCCATTTCTACATTTACGATGAAGATTTTCGGCGTCGTTAAATATCGCCATGGTCATCTACGAAAGTTAAAGTACCTTCATTTTCGCCCCACGGCGTCATTAAACAGACCGTGATTCAAGACTCTTCATCTTCTGGTGATTTCCAGAAATGGCAACCTCGTGGTTCATCAATACGGTAAACCACATAGGCATTTATGGTCAGTATTATCGCATTGGCGACGCCGTTTATAAACTTCATATTACGTACGGCGAGCCACCTGATGCCACGTTTCCATATCAACCAGCCAATAAAGATAACTCATCAATCAAATCATTTCACCGAAACAAAGCTTCAACTGACGGCCGTGCCTCACCATTATTCATGTACTAATAAAGCTTCTTCAAAGAAGACGGTAACTCAAACTGTTCGGTCGACGACCATACCGCCTTTGCAGACGAATACACAAACACTTCAATATTAACTTTATTTCCATCGCTTAATCGGTACATCGTCATCCTTCCGTTAGCCTCTGTAGGTCTTCCATCGCTTCAACCGCATTACGTTTGATTTAGTCGCTGTTTCGATTTTTGCTAGCGTCCGTAGAGATTACCTGATCTCGTACCACTTCAACAACCGTCAATCACGTATGCTTCGCCATTAGTTCTGTATCAACAGTTTATCGACATCGTCACGCTTTCGTCTTCAATCACTTCGACCTTTCTGTTTTCGAGCTGTCATGAATAATCAGCATCCTCCTTTCATGGATATCCGCCATATTCTTTTCGGGACGAGGATACCGTTAATGCGACCTTCTTTACCGTAACGTGACCGCCATAGACGTTTGTTTATTTCGTCATAATAAAACAAATCGCTTATCTCTTCCGGTTTTTCACCGACAAACACTCGTACATTTCTTCGCCGACCGCCTATTCCGCTTCTCTAACATATTTTCGCCTTCAGTTTTCGTAACATCGACAAAGAGAAAGTCGCGAATTTGAGCTATACCGAAGTTACAACGGTCACTAAACTCAGATAAGATCTCCCCGCGACCATTCAGATCAGTTGGCCAAATGTCAACCATTAAAAACGAGACCTTCTTCATTATTAGTATCACCGCCTTTCTTCAACAGCATCGACGGAGCAGTGAGTTTCGTCAATATTACCTGAGTAAATAACTCATTCCCGCCCAGGACAATTTCAAGTTTCGAGTTGAATGGCAGTGTTCCATTCGTGATTACGTCTTCGTCTTCCGATTTCTGCCAATAAAGACCAGATGCCGACGCACCTTCGTGTCAGTAATACCGTAATGCCGCCATCGGTTCCCCGAGGAACACCTCAACGTACCGAATTTCATTCAACATTATTGTGAGGCCTGATCATCAGTAAAGCAATCAATTTCCGTTTTGTCAGATTAATCACCATCAACTTCAACATCTAAGATATACCGACGGTCCTCCGGTGCCGACCTCCATTATACATTGAACCTTATTCCTCACACTGTAACGCCGTCATTTTGCCGATACAAATGAGAAATTTATATCAACACTTCTTTATCACCTGCTAACAAGCGTTCGTTACCGTTTAATAAATCATCGGCTCATAAAGCGTCATACCAATATTCATTGAAATAACCAGCGATCAGTCAACAATATTAAGAACTTGTGAACTTGTTACGTACATCTTCAACCATCCAAAACCATATCGCAGCAATAGTTCGGTCTGTTCTCCAGTTTTTGTAGGATGTATCCCATTTGTTCCACCTTCGCAGTCGCAGCCACCACTTAGTATTTTGAATTCTCCGTTTGTTCATTCATCGGTTTATCGTCGATAGCGACCAATGGCTTTCTCAACCACTGCTCAATACATGGCGCACCATTTTTAATCTGTAATCGTCGAACGATAACCTGCATAACGATAACCGAAACCTCGGTATAATCGTATAGTCGACACTTCATTGATTTGTGCGTCAACCCGCCATCACGCCTTTACCGGTCGTAACCTCGGAAGGTGTACACCTGTTAGCGTCGAACCAGGAAACGTTGATGCAGCCGGGCAAGATTAGATCTAAGCAGCGCTGAAGTTCTCGATAGGCCTTTTTCCAGCCGTAGAAAATAAATCGGTAAGCCGTTAATTACACAACTGTGCCTACTATGCTAACGTGCCTAATATTTGGTACGATGACGAAGGAATATCGTCTTGTTTGCCGGAATTTCACCTTTCCATATTTGGTCTATTATCATCCATTCATCAATATTGTGAACTAAAGAATAATATCTAATCTGGCCATCACAGAAGTTACAAATATTAGTTAGGCCGCTATCCGTGTTTCGCGCAGTTTTGCGTTGCTCAATAGGTGCCAACATGCCAATTCTGGTATGTACTTTGCCATGATTGAAGCCGGAATCGGTTTTAAATACCGGAAGTCTCCGGTTGTTCTTCCGATTCAATCGCGTCTGTCAACGTCTGTTTCGAGACGCGCGTCGAAGAAGTTCAGTCGCCGTGCGATTCGGTCGACGACTTCCTGGAAATTAAAACGCTCTGAAGGACCGCGGGCGAAAAGTGGAAAGTTAGAACGGCGGTCTACACATAGACCGTAGGTTGGGGTTTCATAACCCTGGCATGCCTTTGGCGGTTAAGTGCCATTATTAACAAGCGCGCGCATTTCGAAGTCGCCTTTGTGCCACTTCGCCAGCGATACGGCAAGTATTGGTCGTCGATTGAAATGGCTGTACGCGGTTTCCGCAGTAAAGATGTTTTGAGTACCTTAACGCATCGAACATCACATTTCTTCACCTGTAATGATGATAACCACAAAGAGTCGCAGTCTCCTCACTCAGATCTTTCCACCATCAACTTACGCCAATATACCACATCATACTAACATTTGAGTTGTGGTCACCTTACGTAATATTTTTGTGAACGATATACACCATTACTTATCAAATAACTTGAGTCACCAGACGTCATTGCCAAGTTATCATTAGTTTCATATCACCTATTAGCGCTTTAGTCGGTCAAAAATTTATTACGTAAGCCCGAGGTACCATTCTCGCGTTATTCTCAACAAAAATTGTGCCGTGCCTGTTCTAATGGTTGTCGCTAAAGCCTATTGCACATATAAAATATTTTACCATTTCATAATTTTGTTAAGGTATCACCCAATTAACTAAATGGATGCACAAACACGCCGGCATAGAAGAGGACGTTGCGCCGTTGAGACAACGCCTGTTGTTTTGCGATGCCGCCGTACCTTGTTGCCAGAGGATAGAACTTCCCGCATTGGGGCTGAAGGATGTCCTTCCCTCGTAGTTATATCGGGCGCCAGAGGTGCCACCACTTCCTCGGTCTATTCTTCGGTGTCTATCGCGAAGACGGAGGCGACGCTTTTACCTGTTTTGCCGCCTGGTTTCAACGCGCCGCGCCGCGGCGATATTCTTAGAGATCGGTCGGTATGTCCTTATCGAGTCATAACAACGATGTAACTCATACCAGCATAGTCGTACGCAGATTGATCTGTTCAAAACTTTCACTGGTTTCCACAGCCAATGGTCGACAGCGCGCTCTGCTGATGCCGCAGATGATCGTCGTCTACGTTTTGCGACTCGCACGTTTATGAGTGTCGCGGTTTACTATCGCCGCGTTTCACTGGCAGTGTGTCCATTTCGATCAGTATTGAGGTTCCTGACTTCCCAGCTTTTGGATTGCTTTATCAAGGATCAAGTCTTGACACACCAACCTTGCTGGAAACACGTAAGAGCAAATCCAGAGATAGTCCTGCATCGGATCCCGATGTTAAATCAAGAAAACAAGGAGGTCGAGTCTAATACTGTCATGGCCACCTGCTGAAGACGCCACGCGGGTACTCTGCCAACGACTACAAGCATTCTAATTCATGGTAGCCAAATGGACCACAAGATCATTCAAGAAATCAACTAAGGCAGCGTCGCTCGTTGTGTAGATTAATTGAAGTTTTGAATAAGATAATCTACTTACGCAACCTATGCTGTAAGGGCTGGGCGCGCTTTGTTATCATGATGAATCACCATCTGGATCCTGTACTGCAATGTCAGCCAGCAACGCCATGGAATTAGTCAGAAGCTAGATTAAACGCCTACTCTGCCTTGGCTTGGCAGATGACCTCGAGAAAAGAGGTCATTCAGAATGCACATGGAGGTAGGAAGCACTCTAGCTAATGCCTACGAGGACCCCATCCTTCACTTCCACCACAGCTAATTCTCATCCTCCGCCCCGGCAACTAAAGGTGAAAATGTTTTATGTGTATTATAGCTGCCCCCACCAGAACGATGGAAGAAGCATCCTCTTCCTATGCCGGAGATTAGTCACATCCATTTAGCACTTTAAATGGTGGTCCCTTTATAACCAGTAAATAATAAAATGGTACTAACGTAGGGTATCACCAGCCAATGAAAGCCCCAGGGCGGAGTGTCAGCGGAGAAAGATCGGCAACAAATTTTTTGCTGGAACGTTGTGCTAACAAATATACCAAAAAGATAAATTCCAGACATAAAATTTTTTGATAAACTAAAATATCGCGGATATGAAACTAATGAGTAACTTCTGTTGTATCGACGTAATAAATTGACAAGTTATTTGATAAAGCAATGGTGTAATAACAGCCCCAAAATATTACCTTGGCGTAACCGCAATAATGTAAAGTATGATAGTGGCAAGGCCAGCGAATCAAGTCGATTGCGTTAGAAGATCCTGCTGTGGGTAATCCCGCACGATGTCGCGGATATCACCATTTTGGTGGAGAATGATGTTCCAAAGGCGAATATACGCCCAAGACGATAATCAGATCAGACCACACGCTGCATTGACGCTTATTCCAACGGACGGTAATACCAGTAGCCAGCAAGTGGCTCTAAAGTAATCTCTTGGTAAAGGGTACTTCTGACACCCTTATTAATGTGCGACTTTAGACCTTTTAACCATTAAAAGGCATACCAAGGGTTGGGTGTGAAACCCTAACCCTAACTGATAGCCTGCGTAAGGCCACCAAACCCTAACTTTCCCGCCCGTACGCCCTTCCGGAAGTCTTTGGCGCTTCAAGAGTCAAATCTTACCCTGACCGCTCAGTTTTCATTCTCAGTAGGCGACATGGACGCATTCGGATCAAGAGGAGCAAGCCAAGGACTTGTATTGGTCAATTCAATAGCCTAATCCGCCTTCCCGCATAGGAGTTGTGCCACAGCCCGCTGAACGCCCATAACGTACCTAATAATATAGAACCTCAGATAGCGAAAGCCCTTAACTAAAGAATAACTTCGCGATGGGATTATATTATTCTTTAGTCTGCACATGTGGAGGATGATATCCGTGACCACGGCCAGCGCAGAGGACCGCACCAGAAGCGATGCCTTAGCCAGTCCCTTTAGCGGCCATTAGTATCGTCGCAAGAAATCAAAACCGTTGTGTGGCGGGACTTTAACGGGCTTTTATAAAGCAGTTTCTTTATGTTCCGATTCATGAACTGCCCTTCCGTAAGGTTTGCCTTAATTCGACGGATTCAATGCACGCCAACGCGCTTATGGCGATGGGTTCTTTGGCGACTTTCGGGTGCGCACCTGCCGGAAAGTTCAATGAGTAAGGGTTAAAGCGGTGTAGAGTTGGTAATAAATGTAAACGACAAAGATACGGTGTTGCGGTTGTTTCGCCAAAGTTGCGCTGGTGTTGGCGCAGGTTACGGTTCTACCCGCCAAGGCCAAAGCAGAAATAGGTAAAACGGCGAAGCATATGAAACCATTGAAGGTGCACGCTGGAAGAGTTGAACCGAACGGGTGAATAATTGAAGGGCCCGCCAACGAGCAAAATGATAAATACGCGTCCTGATGCGAGACTTTTGCGATGAATAGGTGACGATTGAAGGAATCAATAAAGAATATTGAATAATATCGAGCGTTTTAGCGAGAGGCGTGACCATCCCGCCGCTTGGGGTGTTGACTGCATCCGTGCGATATTTGCATGGAGAGCGGAACAGAATCCCAAATCAAATGGAAGGCGGCTGCTACTAGTGGCATGGTTTCCTGGAGTAATGCTGGACAAATTAGCCATGGGGAGGTGGTTCTACCTCGAAACCCGCAGGCGGTGGCCGCTGCGTGAGAAGTCGCACTCGAAAGGAGTAATTAAAGACCTGGCGTTGTCAAATGGCAAAAATCAATATGAGGGCAATTACGCGTGCCTAATCACCATTCGGAACAAACCAGAGGTGCGTCCTTTGCGTATGTGGAGATGGTTGTATCGTTATGAGCAAAAGCTCTCAACATGACAGATAAGTTATCAAATTTCAGCACGAAGCATTAAAGAGTCTCCGATTTTTTTAATAAGTCACACCTATAATATCTGACAGTGAGCCTACCTTTATCTCGAAGCGCTTTATAGTATTGGTCATTGTTTCGAGCTTCAGAAGTTTCAAATTCACAGCTCTTTCTTTTAATCAAATGTTGCAAAAATAGAGAAGAAGTCGTAAAATATGTTAAGAAGTCCCAAATAGATAAATAAATTAATTTAGGAGGCGAAAATGCTTGTACCTTGTATACTGAAAAAGTGAAAGCCTGAGTATAAAACAATGAGCCATAACCGCAGGAGGCATATTAAACCAACCAGGTCCTAAACTTTAAGCAGTAATAACCTACAATGGAAGAATGCCATTGCCGCTTAAATAACCTAGCCCAAAGAAAAAGAATACATGCGCGGAAGATGCTAAATGGAGTATATCCATGGCGAAAGAAAGAGGATCCTGCGGTCATATTGCCGAAAAGCGAACTGAAGTGAAAAGGAAGAACGGCGAGATGGAACCAAAATTAAACATATTCTGCACCATGGCAAGCACTGATTGTGGAAGGATAGTGGAGCCGAGAGATCGCGTGATTCTCCTATTGCAGCAACAAACACCAACAACTGTTGCATGAGACTCGCCAAAACTTTCATGGCGATGTAATGCCGGATCGCCGATCTTGATGGAAATAAAGTTAATATTTTCGGTAATGTTTTGTGTTCCCGGCCCTATAAAAATTAGTACCAGTCAACAGGGATTGGGCAAAATCTTCGGTAAAGAAAGCTTGCAAAATTTCGCGTATCAATTAATTAAAGTTTTAATAAATCGAGTTGGAAACTTGTTTCAATTCTGAAAAACGGCTTTGAAGCGAGGAGCGAATGCCTGTGATGCATAGTTGATATGGTTACAGTGGTTATTCACATTAAATAATGCAAAGCTATGACAAAACAGGCTCATTGAATGCAATATGTCAGGAAAATCCATAAATGCCTATGTGAAGGCCGACATTGGGTAAGATTGCCAAGGTTGCCAGCTTCAAACGCGTGAGTCATGAGCCTTCAGACCATACATTCAGGGCCTTAATCGTTAGATGAAATGGAAGAGATACTTTATAACTTTCTATAGATGACTCATAGCGTTAAATGCATAGTATAATGCTTGACACAAAACTTCAAGCTCTTGATGCCTTTAAAATGTTCTGAAATGAGAAAACAACAAAATTAAGGCAAGATCGATAGAGGAGGTGAGTACTTATCCGCCTAATTTGAGTTCTTTTGCATCAGCCATAAGGAGTGGCGTCGACTTGCGGTGATTATTGGCCAATTATGTTGTTCGGGATTAATAAAGGAAGAAACTTAACCTACTTGATGAAGATCCATGTTAAAATATTCTGGTTTCGCCAAACAAATTATGGAGGAAGCATTTGAGTAATGCTGTTCTTATAAAACAATTCAAACCGCTTCTGAAAGGTAAATGGTCTCGGAATTGGTGGCCTGTCATCAAAGGTATTTATAACGTGCTCAAACTCATACTCGGATGTTTGGTATATCCATGCCGTTAAGACAAATACATTGTATTAAATAGGTTGTTTCGTGGGATATGATAACAAAAGCAAAAGCATAGATGTCATTCTAGTCAAACGAATTAAGTAATAAGTAGAGACATTATTTTTTGATGAGCATTTTATTATAAAGACAGCAAGAATCAAAGGGAAAATTATTAAAAGTCGTCGATCAAACAAAGTTTCAAACAGACAAACAACATGACAATGAAATGGGTTACGGGGACAAGCCCGAATGATGAAAGAAAATGAAAGCAAACTTTTTTTTAAATGGGGAGCGTGGAATGCTTTGATCACCCCTCGCTCCCCGGAGCATGCCTTTAAAAGGAAGAAAAGAAGAACACAAGTAGAAAGGTTAAGAGAAAATCCTAATTTTTAGATCTAGAGCATGACATGGTAGTACGAAAGTGGAAGAAGCATGAGGATTTGAAAACCACCGGAGTCACGATCAAGAGCAATATCTTAAATATTTTAGAAGACTCATTGTCCCAAGTTCAGGCGAAGAGGCAAATCTTGGCGAGGAAAAGAACACTGGATTAAAGCAATGAGGAGAGACAAACTAACAAAGGACAGAACACGGATGTGTAACAACCGGAGAACAACATTGTGGGAAATGTTTGACGACAGGAATAAACCAATGCTGATGGCAATAAAAAGATTTTAAGGCTTAGCCCAGTTCGCTGGCTTCTCACGGTATTAGCTGGGTGCTGATTGCATAAATTCTTCTCCAAAGAATGCTTTTACCGTTTCCAAGGAGGCTTCCTGGCCATAAAGAAATGCTCTAAACCGAGTTACACCACATGGATCGCTAAACCTTTTTAACGCAAAGAGTTGAAAGAAACCATTGAAGCGAAGCAACCAAAGAAAGGCGTATAAATGAATCACACACGCTCTGGAGCCGCACAAGGAGATGATTAAGTACCACCCCGCGAATGCACTTTTGTATGGATAGTTTTCTGAGGACAAGGCCTTTGAAGCGCCGTCGATGGAAATCGGTATAAACGATGGCATAATTTCTACTGATTGCTTTATATCGTGAGATGATTGCATATCGATCTCGTTAAACGTGCCGCCAGCTACGCAAAGACATTTAAAGAAATATCGGTTCATCACTGGTTGCGCCTTTAACCGAAAGAATTAGTTTAGAAGAAAGCAGCGGAGCAGAAGTTGAAGTTAAAGAAAGAAAAATTCCTGCGGAGATATTATTAGTTGTTTTCGCCCGTGACTTATTCAACAAACACAAGACTGGCATCAGCCATGCGCTTAATATCTTGAGCGCGATAATCGGCCGTTCAATCCAGGAATAAAGCAAAGAAAACAGTGGCCAAAACATTTGAAGAACACATTTTGGGATTACTTTCACTAACAATTTAAATCTAACGTTTTAAAGTGATGCGCATTGGGGTGGAGATAAGTACAACAGCACCCACTTCCTGATATGCTGCTTTTCTCGGCGGAGCAAGGATAATGGCGGAGCAAGCAAAACAAAAGCGCAGCGGTTATTCTAAGCCGAATACGTCGCTAGTTCATTGCTATCTGGCTGAGCTTGTGTGGTTAAGAAGGTTTAGAAGAACTTGGCTTCAAGCAAAATCCGCCTTAACAATCATGATCGACAGCATGAGTTGCATCAATATAAAGAATCCGGGCCTAACATGAGAGAACTAAACACATTGTCGATATGCACTCTACGAGATATGGCGAGAAAAGGATATATTCAGATAAAGGCATTCGCACCAATACGTAAATTGGCCGAATATTTCAAAGCCGACCTGAAAGGAAGCCACCAAATTTGCCAATTAATATCCTTAACCTCAGATGTCAAGGAGGAGGTGGAGTTGGCACACAAATGTAAATTGTCGTTATGGCCGTGCTGCGGCTGTGTTTCTCGTGCTGCTACAAAGCGGCGGCCAGGCGGTCTCGACCGGGCCACATTGAAGCAAATATATGGTGCACCATATATTTGGAAGCAATGGTTGAAACCACGGAATATAGCGCAAAGAATGTATCTCAAATGGCGAGGCAAACCGAACTAAAAATAGAATCCTGGCGTAAGGGGTGATCAACACCGCTGCCTCTTCAGAGGGTCGGAACCATGCCATAGCCGCGGATCCTTGGCAAAACTAAGAAGTGGACGGAATATTGCCGTCTGGTTAAGGAGACGCATCAGTTGTGGGAAGATATTTTTATGCCTGGGTTCCTAAGTTCTTAATATTGTTGACTGATCATGCGAAGTTAACGCAGTTATATAATCTTTAATTTGAAATTTCGATGGCTGAACAAGCCTCAGGCTTTGAAAGACACTGACGCTTAAATCTGATAAAGAAGTGTTGATATAAATTTCATTTGGTAACGTACGCAAGAAGTCGGCAACGAGATTTGCTTGTTCCTTTGAGTGCGCAGCCTAAGATATATCGGGAGGATCCGGCTTCAAGTTTGGGAAAGACCAGATCCAGCGATATCTTAGATGTTGAGGAGCTGGAAATGTTTAATCCTAAACTAAATGGAAGGCCATACGAAGTGGTGTGATGGAGTTTCAGTACGCTGGTTTCGTAAATTCAGCTCGCGAGGTGGTTCACCTCGTGAACCTCAGAAGGTGGTCGCTTTCGCAGAGGCCGCGAAATTCGAGAAAGGGCGCATCAGCATCCAGTGCCGGTCAACAAAAAAATCAGCGTGATGCGGAGGCATAACGCCAAAGCCTACCCAAATTATCCAACTCGTGTCAACAGAAGCAAAAAGCTCCTCCCGGGCCAGACGGTATTAGAGAAAGAGCTCCGGAATTCCGGAAGTTATAAGAAGATAAAGAAATTGGCGAATAAGCCACAGCTCTGGGAAGACCACCGAAAAGTTATCAGTTGGTTAAATGCTTTTATCGAAAGCAAAAGGTTAAAGAATCAATAATGACGAGAGAAATAGTTTTAGTTAAGAAAAAAAAGAAAGCTCAAGGAGATAAAACCGTGCTTTGTTACAACCGGTTATGAGGCGGTGGTGATATTAAACCAACCCGCCTTCAAACCAGCGAAACAATCCCGCACCGGGTAAAGCGAAAGTGTCATATTGTCGCCAAAATGTCCTAAGGTCCTGCGAATGCGGCAAGTAGTAAGAGGCAAAGGAGGATATCCATATGAAAAAGAAAAGAGGATCCGCGGTGTATCTCATATTGCCGCAGCGCGTAAAACGTACAAAAGCAATAAACCCGGCGAGATGAGGTAAACCGGTGGTGGTGCTCATTAAATGATGTTGATTCGAACCAATACAAAGCATTCATTCGTAAGTTGATGGAGTCGAGGATCTAAAGAGGTAAAGATCCCATACGCCAAAACCCGCAACAGCCAAAACTCAAAGCATGTATGTTGCGCGGAGAATCTACGCAACCATAGAAGGATGTGGAACGCCGGAGCTGCCCATCCCTTTTATTTAAAACAAAGTTAATATTGAATGCCTGTGTTCCCAAATAAAAGTACCTGAATGTACAGTCAATTATGATCGGTCGCTGCACCCTTTGAAGAAAAGCCAGTAAAATTTTATGAATAATGAATTGAAGCTTTCGGGCAAACGAGTTTGGAAATTGTCACCGGCGCGTCAGTTTATGAGTTGTACCGATATTGGCTTGATATGGAAATATGGCATAGGAAGGGTCATGGCATGAATAATGAAGTTTTTATGACGAAAAACAGGTCATTGAATGCAATATACCGAAACCATAAATGCCAGCGTAGCGCTTTACGTTAAGATTGTTAAGGTTGCCATTTCCCTAAATCATGCAAAAAAGAGTCAAGGAGTCTTAGATCAGTGCATACATCTTTGTACCTCGAATGTTAGGAGCGTACCGGCAGATGATTTATGTCTTCATAGATGACCATAGCAGAAAATGTATGTATAATCGCTGATTACCTAAAATCTCTCTCAAGCTCTTGATGCCTTTAAAATGTGCTGCCCCCAAATGGAGAAAAGCAAATAAAATGGCGCAAGGACCGGTTAGAGGAGGTGAAGTACTATTCCGCCTGAATTTGAGTTCTTTATGAATTAAAGACAATGACCGTGATGATATTAATTCACAAAGAAACGACGTCAAAGCAGTAACTACCGATGCGAAGATCCATGTTAAAATATTCCGGGTTTGCCAAACAAACGGCGTGGAGGCCATTTGGCGAATAAACGGCAAAAGAAATGAATTCCAACCTCAAGCCGGAAAGGCAATATTCCGAACAGGTCAAACAATGCGCAGCGCGTAGACGGTACCGCTCAAACCACGGATAAGCCAGAAGGTATCCGAAGAACATGCAAATTAATAAATAAGCGAACAGTTTTCGTGGCATAAACAAAAGCAGCGTTATGACACCATTCCCCAGCCAAACGTAGGTAATATAACAAGTAGAGACATTATTTTTGATGAGTACATTTATTTATAAAGACAAAGCAAAAGAATCAAGCGGGAAATTATTGGCAAGTCGGTCGATCAAACGGTGTTTTAAACAAGAATGACGAATAAATGAAATGGCGATGTATAAGCCCACATGAAGAAAACAAGCAAACGAAATGGGGAGCAGAATGATCACTGGATCACCGCCTGGAGTTGCTACGTTCGTGGTAAGGTGAAGAAAAGAAGAACACGCGAAGTTGAGAAACTACCTGAATGGCATGAACATAAAATGGTATGAAGAAGCAAGAGGATTGGCAAACACTGTTTTCGATCAGTAGAACACATTCAGCTGTTTATAGAAATAATTTATTGTCCCAAGTTCATGGCGGAAGGAGAATCTCATGAAGTAAAGAGGAAGAAACACCGACAAATGGAATGGAGGAGGAGACAATCACCAAACATGGCAGAACATTTTGATGTAGAACAAATCCTCGAGAATACCAATATCGTAGCAAAATGGACAGAATTGAAACCACGATAATGCGGCGATTTGCCAGGCCGGTAGCCTGGCTGGGCTTCCTCGGTAGCGATGGAAGGATTATACCAAACTCTTTCCCAGAGTCAAGCAAGCTCAAGAGTATTTTAACAAAACGCCCAAACTGAGTTACACCTGATATGGATCGCCAAAACTCCGCTTTTAAACGGCTGAAAGAAACTATTGCGAAGCAACCAAGAAGTTATGTGTGGGGAGAATAATTCACATGTTTGGAAGCTTAAGATGCGAGGGCGACGGCGGCAATTTACCCGGTGAGAATGTACTTTATGGATAGTTTTAAGAGGACAAGGTTTTGAAAGGGTTGAAAATGATGGAAATTTATAAATTCAGAGATGGAGACAATTTTGTTTCTGACGGTTTGGCAATGATGACAAGAACATCTCGCCAATCAAAATAAGCCAGTTACATGCAAAGACATTTTAAAGAATAGATTTTGTTTGACTAATTTCGGAATGGCGCAGCCGGCATTTTCGAAGTCTTTGAGAAATAGGATGAAGAAATTTTGACACTAAAACAAGGAAGTGGATTAGCAGAGTTGCGCCGGTAGACCACCATTATTACTGGTGTACCTGCATTAAAGTACGGAAAAATTCTGAGTAGGGAGATAATAGTTGCCGCTTTGATTAATCCGAATAACACGCTACACCGGCGACGCCATGCAGCTGAATATTCTATTGACATCATTATCACTAATCGGCGACAGCGCAAACATGCATGGTGCGATTTGAAGTGGAACACATTTGGGATTTATTACATCTAATGACTTAAATTCCACAGGTGTTTTATGGATGCGTATCGGGGGTGGAGATAAAAGCGCAAGAAAATCTACTGATATGCTGTTTTGAGGAGGAGGCGATTACGGAGGAGCAAAAAACAAAAGGTGCAGCGGAGCGTTCGGTGTTTGAATTATGCCAATTGCTATTCGGCGATTGCGCGGTTAAATGTTAGAAATAGAACTTGGTTTAAGCAAACTGAACATCAAGAATCATGATCGAGAAGTTACGAGCGTACTGTGTAGTAAAGAATCCGTACCAACATGAGAACTAAACAGGTTGAGTTTCGATAAGTACCTTATTATGCGGTGCTGGATATATTCCGATGTGCTATATCCATGCACAACAGTAAATGGCTTTAACATTTTCACCAAAGCTTTTAATTGAGCGAAGTTTACCGGAATTCGTGAGTTAAACAACATCCTTAACTCGTGATAGCTTCGGCGCGAGAGCGTAGAGTTGGCACACAAATGTAAATCACGCGATACAGTTGCGCGTACCGTGCTGTGCCATGGTGTCAGATGGTTCCGACCGCCACACGGTGTTAAAGATATATATGGTGCAATCCATAGTTTATACCTTACTGAAAACATTTGGGTTAATATTTAAGTTGCCGATAGACACGGCGAAACCATTGAATATATGCAAAGAATGGTCACCGAGATGGAGGCAAAACCAACGCGGGCGAATCCCCGCGGCAGGATCAACACCGCCAGAGGGTCTGAACTACGCCATAGCGATGCGTGTAATTTCACCCTTCGCGGGTAATTTCCGCACGTTATTGATGCGTGCTCTACCGATGTGGTATATATTATGCCTTCCGGGCAATTGGTGTTCCAGGATTGCAGGTGAACACCCTTCATTCTTCCCTAATCGAACATTCCATGGTTGCAGCGTTACGTGGAGGGTCTCTATATTAGCATGGAGCCGGGTATGGGGATGAACTCGCTTATATACTGCGGCGCAACCGTGATATGAGTGGTAATGCCGCGTGGCGGCGGTCAGCAATTCTGCATCCAATTTGGTTCTGGCTATAGTAATTCTTTTTCAATATTAATATTTTTATAAAAATTACAAAAACCTTTAGTGTCACCGCCGGAAAAGTTCAAAATTTTCCTCCGAACAAAATCGGCCGCGACCACCTCGCTAAATTAAGCAATCACTAGATCGCTCGACCGCGGTGAACAGCAAACCAACCTTTGCCTAATGAATTCAAGCAAGCAAACCAACCAGTGCGAGTGCCAAACGCATCGCCTCTTTTGAATAATTCCGGTGCTTTACCGTCTCTCATTACTGATTTGCCTGGTTTCTGTCACAGGTGAATAAATCCGGCACTTCCAGTAAGTTAAGTAAGGTGTTCTTCAAATTGTGGCGACTCTCAGCGATAGTGAGAGGAGGAGAAGGAGAAAGAGATGAACGTCGCAGGCGCACAAACCAAACTCAAGACCTATTACTAAATCCAATCCAACTAGGTTTCCATGATACTTGTACATCATATATCTACGAAGGCACCATCTAAAGCTTTTAACTTATGAGAAGAATCAGTGAAGAAATGGTATATAAGAAAACGGACACAAAACAAAAATGATGCTTGTACCTCTGCCGCTACCAGTGATAAAACCCAAATTCCAAAGTATGACGACAAAACATAACAACTCAAACAAGAACAAACCTTTTATGTCTAGAAACAAAGAGTACCATATGTATAAATTAATGCGTAGATATGCAAGGTAAAATGTTATATGTAATGGGTAGCGGGAGTCCACTATTGAGGCAACTACTGAACCAAGCCAATATCTACAACAAGAAGATGCCTCTTAGGTGTTCGGTACCGCAGTAACCACCGTGGAAGAAAACAAATACTATCATGCTAACAGCACAAGGATAATATGAAGATAAGCTTATTACTTCATCATGTTGCAAAGTCCCTTGAAAACAACAGGCATCCTAAAAACGTACCATAATTTATGAGGTTGCAACATCCCTGTGCAAGATATTTCATTTAAATCAAGACATGGCTTTCTATGCTTGGCTGAATGCTTTTCACAGCATCTATAAAACTTTCTAACAAAAGAAATTGCTGGCGAGGCTTATATCAATTCTTCTTAATTTCAAACTGATTTGAAGCAGATGTCTTTAGCCTTGACTACGATACATGCCAGCCACAAAATGCCAAATCAATATCATGGAGGACCACCTAAGCCATACCCAACACCACATACTGTTTAAACCATATCGTGAGAGCCGTGTTCGGTAAATTCCGACGCCCTTATAAGAGAGCGAAGCGCTTGCGCGTCCCTAAACATGTTCGTTAAGGTTGAAAGACAAGCAACTATACCCAAATCACTAAGTGAGGTGATAAAGGATGTTTCAATATATTACTATGTTAACGATTTTTATAATATATATTTAATAATAAATGATAAAGTTTTTATCGTCCACCGATCAAACGACTTGGGACCCAAAAATGAGCGCAACAAAGTTGATTAAGGGCCCTTACTAGGTGATGTATGGGGATGGAAGCCAGTTGATTCCAGGGTCCTGCGACTGGCGGGAGCCGCGGAGCCGGTCCCGGAATCGCTATCGAACTTCATATCCCCAACACGTGGTAACCGGCAAGGACAGGTTCCGACAACTGTTCATGACCTGTTGAGCGGAATTGAGCGCCGTTTTCCATTCCGGAGGATTTGAATGAGCCCCCTAGCTGCCAGTGTTGGGGCAGGTTTTGTGAGATCTTCAATATTTTTACATATTTGATAAAAGGTGGTGATTCCCAAATATATTGTGCGACTTTGAAGCATGGCTGAACAGAATGTAAGGAGTTCCCCAAAATTAAACGGATGGATTTGCTTGATTTCACCCGTAGCTGGGATTCGAAAGGGTATATATACTTTGACGGCGAAGAAAATGAGGAGTATAACAAGTAATTAACAGAGACTTACTATGACAGGCTTTATATAGATACGAAGAGTATATAAAGCATAATAATAATCAAAATAAAATGGGTACTATACACCCGCAAGGCACATAGTAGTAGAACACGGGAACATAAAAGAAGCAAATATGCGCTATGTCGAAGAGGAATCGCTTTCTTCATTCCGGCAGAACAGGAGCACAAATCAGGGCCCCTAAATTTGAGCTCCAGCTATGGCGGAACTGGAGTCACCTGGGTTCCGTCGCCATCCAACTTTTGCCAGGTTTCTGTTTGCTCAGGCATTCCTGCTTTTATCCCTTTCGTCGTATTTCTTTTCTCCTCTTTGCTCCACCTCCGCCTTAGGGTCATGAACGGTATGGCCCCCGCCGCTAAATGGATGAGCCACCTCGCCGGAATTCGAGCAGAATCAGCGGCTTTTTGCAGCAACTTGCGCTGCAAAACATCCTGCTGCCGTCATCCTGGCGACCTGATGAAATTTGCCTTTGAACTAATGCCACGGTAGAGGAAATCTCGTAATACAATCTGGAGCAAAAATGATTTGAGCTGTAAATGTTGGCGCAAATCAGTTTAAGAAGTGATCTTTTCTGATGTCGGAGATTTCTCTGAGACAGTTTCCGCAGATATCGGTGGTACGAAGACAATATCTTGGGTACGGTAATGATAAAAGTGCGCAAAAACGCCCGACTCATAATTTTGAAGCCAGTGCTCTTAATCCCTGGTTCACAACGAGCTAAGAGGAGTCGAACGAGATCCCTGTGTTTTTTTTAACCGATCAAGATCATCTTCGTTCTAATTCTCATTTAAGTTTGCTGTTAACCATTGCAGACAGAGAGATCCAATTTGTAAATGTGGAAATGAAATAACAAATACTTGATGAATCGATTCATTGTTGTTTTGGATCTGATTTAGCTTCAAGATCGTCCTAATCTGAACGCGTTGAAATTCCAAGCCGTAGTCCTGAATTCAATTCACCCCAAAACGAAAGTCCAAAAGGTGAAATATGAATTGGCCCCGATTTCAAAAGTGGTAGCCCATAACTGGTGGGGCATTCCTTTTCGCGCATGGACAAATAAAACGCAAATCAATCAATTAGATTTTAGGAATCGCGCCATGGTTGGTCATTCTACCAATGTTCCACAGCAACGTAAAATGGTATGGCAATGAAAAGGTCAACAAGCAGCAGTCTTATAATGACTAGATCAATATAGGCTCTAAGTGTGTGAGTGCGTGTTCGAAAACGAAAAGAAATGTACAGCGCAATACAATGGGAAGTCAGTATAATTGAGGTAACCCTAAACCCAACCCCACATGGCAACAGTTCATGGACAAGGTCTGAAAAGGCTGACAAGAATTATGTCATTTTGCGCCACGTCGACGTGGACATTGGCTTGATACAAAGCACATGCTGACACATGTCTCCCGCCACCCGGCAACAAAATGTCCTCTTTTAACCGCCCGCTGTTAAAAACTACCCTTATTATTTACCCCAGGAATAATGCGTTACGCATAATTCCACCACCTGTGCCCAGTAACCCTACCCCGCCACGTGGCATCCTTAAATTCTTTAATTCCGTCGCCCCTTTGTCATAATATTTTTATGGTATTGTTTAAGGTAAAGAATTTACGCTACCCCTTTTTGTTTCTACTCTCATTTAGTAATGTATCTTTTCGCTAATGTGTGGCTGATCCTTTATCCAATATGGTAATGAGGCTTTAGATTCTAGTTCGTAGTGTTTTTAGAGAATCTAAAACACGTATCTATTTGCTTGGGAGGTTATGGAGTTCAATATTTTCTTTTCCTCTTTTTTCCTTTCATCACCAGTGTTGCCTTTAAGTCTATAGCTGATAATTTGTTCGCAACCAAGAAGAACAAAAGTGCCCTACATACACAAATTGAACATTCCTGGAACACGTTCATTGAATAATTCTTTAGCTATATGTCACTAAACAACTTGTTACCTACTTTGGTGGTTCAAGTCTGTAGGGACATTTAGGACCATAATATATCTTATATTAAGCGGATCGCTATACATCCGCATGGTATACCATGTGGTATGATGTCGTATGAAGTAAAAGCGCCATCCATCTACCCAAGCATTTAAAGCTTTGGCATGGATCCATATTCCAATGTGGGATTGCTTAACATTTGCTACATGCACCTTTATTTTAAAACGTAAAACAATTTGCATTCTAAATCATGGAACAATTTTGTTTCAAAGTTACACTCAACACCCATATGCCTGAAGGCTCCACCATAATTGACTTCCCATTGTATTAGCATTTCATCTTATTCTTCATATGTTCACTAACAAGCATTTTGGCGATGCGAATTTATAATAATATTCGCCAAGTTAACATGGCCTTGTATTAAAAATTCTACTTTTACATTATATTTTTTTTGGTTTTATTATTCTGCCCCTTGGTCTGGTGCATTTTATTGCTGCCCGCCCTCTTTCAGAAATGTTAGCAGGGCGCACATTGTGACGCCTTCTAATTGTTTCAACCAATCGGCCTTCCCTTGTCCGACGATGATTGATTACACATCATGGTGCGCATACCTGACGTAATACGATCATTCGCCGACGATGAAATAATGCATGACGGATGACCGCAATGAACACCAATCTATCCATTCCTATTCTGAAGCTTTTTGAACTCACAGCGTCTTTTTGTTTTTAAAACAACCGATTTGAATATCTTATTGAAAGGAAGAGAGTATTATACACTGCTGAGGTTGCTATGGCATAATTATCGGAAGATAAAAGCCAGATATGATGGTAGTCCCCAGGTCTCATACAAGCATGCAACATTACTTCTCCTCACTTCCTCGAGGGCATGCAAGCTCTTTCTAAGTAGATATAGCAATCATTATAATGCGCCTAAAGTACATTATTAAACAAGAACTGGCGAATCGGCAAAATAAATGAAAATGATGGCGAGGTGGCATCATCACCGCGCTATAACATTCTGGCACAACGGCGATAACTACAGAATTTAGTGGCGCCTGGCATTAAAAATACCTTTTTAAACAGCCTTAAAAAATTAAAAATACTTATATAATACCTCTCTCTCAATATGCCGGTTTCTTCCCAAGCAAGGGTCAAACTTGGGAGATTCAATTCTCCGAGGCGAGCTTTTCTCCGCTTCTCAAAATAAAGATCCTCGATTTTTACCCACTTTAGAGATCAATTGACTACTGCTGCAGCGGCTGTACTTTTCGTCTTGTCCAACCGCGCACGTATGACTCAGAATAATTTCAAGAAAGAGATATAAGGTACTAGTCAAGGAGATTCCCTTTACCTAAGTACATACTGCTCATAAAAAGAAGGAAAATGATCGGGGAAGGCAAACGCGACCTGAGACGTCCGGCACAAAATGGCATCCAAATAAATGGTCCTCTTTCTATCTTCTATGCTCAATTAGAGTTTTGAGCAACATGTTGTTGAACCTATTCTTGTTTGACCAAAAGGTTAATCAATCTTAATTTTGAGTGCCTTGACAATGGATCGGGAAATTTGCGGCGCTCACGTAGTTATCTTAAGTGAGACACCTGTGGATGGAGTTGGTAGAGGACCCGAGTTGGGTGGAGTTGCTGGTGGTAATGGTGGCTAGTTGTATGAACAGAACATGTTGGATGAGGGGTGCAGAGATATAGACCCCGCCTGGCGTAATGAAGAAGGAAGCGTATTTTATCGCCCGACCTGGAGAATTTCAACTACCTGCGGACCCACCATGCCGCGTTTTACGGCCACCTTTGGATTAAAAACCGCCTTAAAGGGTTTTCTTTGCGGTACCGCGGCAAATATCAAATCATTGACAAATCGTCTTAACATACCTAAAATGCAAAACATTACCAAATATATATTACCAAGCGTACCAGACCAGAGTGCCTGATCGCAGCCAGACGGAAGCAAAGGTGGGCTCGGCAAAACCAAGATCAATGTATCGACCCCGCATTCGCGATCATCTGCAGGTTCACTTCCAGGGAACACCGAAGTAAGTCCCACGGCATTATACTATTTATCCTGGACTGACCGAATGCCTGCAAACTCTGAAAGGTGAGACTGAATCCACGCAATCCCGCCACAAACCGACAGAGTTGATGTCCGCGTTCCTTAATCACCCGGCTCAGTCTCTACGCGAGCAGGGCACCAGCGAAGGAGGCAATGATTCGCGCCAGTGGCAGTCGGTTCCCAGGAGCCGCATTCCTGGACTAAACGCGGGTTATGTGCCCTTTACCGCTGACCAGCCTTTAATCCGCCGTGTGTGTCCCCGCAGCCGTAATAAAGCAAGCCGCCCGTGTAATTCATAGGTCATCACTGCATCACTGTGGTCCACCGAGGACCAGGTTCTCGCAGACGCTCCATCCGGGTGAACCACTCCGATCTCTCTACCTCCAACAGCCCGAGGACTCCATCCGCCAATCAGTGCTTCTTCTTAAAACCTTCGGCATTATGCCCACCCCCGAAACTCGGCACCATCAAACAATGATCACCACTCAATACATCATGCTTCTGGAGCTGCCACAGTCCAATTGTTCATAGGGCGACCAATGAACCGGCGCGGCAATATGGAGTTGAATGATGGTGCAGAGAACTCCCGCGATGCACTCTGGAGATATGGAGGAATGGTGGATGACACGAATCTACAACTTAAGCTTTTAATGCATCACGCACATGGAAGAATACTGTTTGACTCAGGGATGAGTTCATGGATAGGAATGCATGAGACCAAACAGCTGAGAATAATCACTCCAGCCTTTCAACGTAGAAAGTCATCACAAGGTAGCGTTGAGATGAATTGGTTCCATAAACCAACATACGCTGCTATGCATCTCGTACCCTCTTTTATGGCGGGTCCTTAAACCAATATAAAGATGGAGCTCAACCCATACTGCAGAACATGCCGGCTGCATTAAGGGATTGCACAGCAAGTACTTTGAATGAACAATGATAGACATTGAAACAACGAGATTGTTTACACTTCTGCCTTTTACGTGGGTGCTAGGAGAGGCATTAAGTTCAGAATTCAGTGGGAAATATGGATCGAGCTACCTTTGGTTCGCACTCGGTATCATGCATCTTATCCTTGCTACTGCCTTCAAACCGTGTGGAACAAATTGGTTTTGGCCTCCATGGCAAAACTAAATACACAAAGCAAAGCTGAGTCAACCCCAGGACTCACCACAGAGAATCTGAATTAATAGAGTTTTGCTGTTAATGCAAGGTGCGGGAATGGTATCAGATCACTATCACCAAACTCCTGACTCTGCCCAACCTGTTAAATAGAGATATGTACTCTCTTTATCACAGGTAGCCATAAGTTTCACTTCACAATTGTGTCATTTATCTTGCATGGATTTATAGGCTTTCCTTCATCCACTCTTTGGCAAGCAGAGATGGATGACCATCTAACTGCATATACACCTAAGGATGAAGAGGACCCTTTGGTTTCGCCAGTAGCCAAGGACATGGAAATTGGAAACAGTGATGAGGGTTATGTGATGAAGATGGCGAAGTACATTTAACCCCATGATAAAAGAAAAATATGAAATGATCTGAATTGAACATGTTCAGAGTTTCAGGCACATCACAACACACAAAGGTATGTCATTTTATGGCGAATCTTTCGTGAGTCAAACTGATCCACCTGTACCAAGCGATGCCCCTATCCTATAATTATAGGGGAAATTGGGTGCCCGCCTCCTTATGGTGCTGAACACCCTGGTCCTAGTATTGTGGACTGAGCTTTACTTTTGGCCTTTCTATTTTCTAACATAGCTCTGGCCTCATGATGTTGTGAACCCGCGAGGCTTTTAAATTTCTGTTGAGGTTGTTTTCAGTCACCTGCTCGCCCTACCGGGCTTGTTCTCAGTTTGCCCAGAGGCAACCATACCTGCATATGAGCTCTGATCTTATGATGAAGGCTCTGAGCACGGGCTTACCTCGGGTAGGTGTGACCAATGAACTCCACTTCCCCAGCATGGTTTCAGCAGGCTTTTGCTTACTCCACATTCTGCCCCTTGGTAATGCAAAGAAGGAACTCTGCCAGTCTGGAGCGACATTTATATCAAGCAACACTTTAGTTCCTAAGCGGCCAGTCACCAGAATAGAACTGCAAAGTTCAGACATCCAAAATGGCATTGCATGTCACCGGAGGCTGAGTCCGCCAGATCAACGCTGGTGCTAGAGCCGCTTAATTAAGTGTGTCTCACAGCACCCACACTCCCCGCCGAGAAGATCAGAGGCGTCAGAGTGGAGAGGCAAAGTCGTTATGGACGCCATGTGCCGGTCTTTACCGGCATGCCTTTATACAACCCGGTAGGGCTTGCATTTTCCAAATCCATAAGGTCTACTAACCGCTTCCCTTTAATCTATCCCACAAAATTCATTTCATGGCACAATGTTAAATGCCAGAAACGAAATATAGTAAAGACAAGACTGCAATATCTTTAGACCCTGGGGCATCCTGCAGGAATATGTGATCAATGGTAAAGGGCACAGCTGTAATCCTACCAAATGAGGTTTCATACCTCGCTTCCTCTCCTATATCATCAACTCCGTTGCCTGTGAATTCCATCAAGATGCAGTAAAAGAGTAACCCACCACATGCAGCACTAATAGGTGCATAAGACATTTTGTTTAAATGAAGTAGGTGGGTCACTGTATTTAGAATACTTTTTGCAAGCACATATGTAAGGAATCTCTGTTCAAATATTCTTTTATTTTTGCATTACGCTTTTCACCTTTCAGCAATTTTGTTGTTTTCTCGCCATGCAAACCTTTGCCATTTGTTGTTGAGCACTTAATTCTCATTTAGATTTTATTCAAACCGCCGAGAGGTAGAAACAAAGTAATCAAGCCAATCAACCTTTCCTCTCGCCTTTACTCAATCGAATTTCCCTCGGGATTAATCAAGCAAAGCATTCTTTTGATTGTAAAAGAAGCATCCAGCTTTGAATCGACCATGGAGCATTCTCGATCCTAACTCGTGCATTTACCGTAATTCTATTATGATGAATTCGAGTTCTTTCTGTGGGGAGTCCCAAATGGTGTTCCAAAGATTCTAACTCCAATTTGTAGCCTAGTTTGATATAAAACCTAAAGAAACAACAAAGTTACATTGTTGCAAATTGTATTGAGGAGAGTCAAGAAATTGAGGCCTCGATCAAAGTTGAAGGCCCAGCCATGAGGATGCGCTGTGATTAGAGATTGCATTTTCTAACTATATTATTTGAAAATCCTCATGAAGCAATTGTAGCCATTCAATGTGTCGATTCGAGATGAATTTTAATATAAAGAAGTAAACAATCATATGATAAACCGGTACAACATTCCTTATTGTCAATGACATTGGAGAGAATAGTAATCTTAAGCACACAAAGAAATTACTCACATATTCCTTAAGTGTCACCAATATGACCAAGGCCTATTGCGAGTGAAAAGAATGCCCTTAAGGATAAATATATGGGCATTGGCTGGAAGACAATCTAGATCTCAAACAAGCTTTCGATGAACTTCAACCAAAAGCAAGTTCATGCTTTGGCTCAACATAAAGGTCTCCAAGCAGGATGAGAAAGAAGAGGACTCTTCCAATCCAATTCCTGCACACACCCCTGCCAGAATCATCAATCTTTAGTAGATATCCGTGGAAGCAGGAAATGTACATCTATCCAAATTATCTATTGAAATTCCCCGCTCTCTTATGTACACCTCACCTAACGGTTAATCGCTTTAGTAAAAACAACAGTAACGCATCATACCACTTAATTATAGGATCATCTTATATGTATACTTTTGTTTTTGTTTTTGTTTTGTTTTTGTTTTTGTTTTGTTTCTTTTGTCTTTTGTTTTTGTTTTTGTTTTTGTCTTTTGTTTTTGTTTTTGCTTCTTTGCCTTTTGGCTTTTCGCTTTGTTTTTTGTTTTTGTTTTTGGTTTTTGTTTTTTGCTTTTTGTTTTCGCTTTTTGTTTTTGTTTTTGTTTTAGTTGTTTTGTTTTTGTTTTTGTTTTTTGTTTTTGCTTCTACCTCTTCTAGAACAACTCAGATTTGATGTACATGTAGGAGTGTTTATTCCATACATAAAATGCATATAAACCGTGATTCCTTAGCATAAGCGTGAGAGAATATATTTCTCTCTTATGTGCAAATATGAAAGTTTTGGTATGTACTTAAAGAATATCAATTCGGCTTACTATGGACTTGTAATGGTGTTAGACATGTTCTCACCCATACATTTTGAGGACAATGTACTCTTGCATAGAACCTGCACTTTGAGAGTTATGGAAGACTTTTGATGCATTATATGTAACTAAAAGTTTGTTAATTTATCAAATGTACATGGGATGAATTGATGTGGTTCTTTTTAATGGTAGAAATGTACCCTCAATGTATCGAAGGCCAAGGGATATGGCTACTATTCTCGCTTTTTTCTTTCTTTCTTCCAATAAATAATGATGCCACTAAGCGATGATCCCAACGCTAAAAACAAAAACTAAACGTTTCAAGCATAATGCTATTTTGCTAATAAGCAAATGGATCCTCTTTTTTCTAAATCTCTTTCTTGCATTTGGAAATTTCAATAGGCCCAGAATTAACAAAGGCATCATGTTATTTCAACAAAAATAATGCAAATAAGCCTTAGAAAATGACTTCAGTTCACCCACCGCATATCTATTGATGCACAAGTATTCTTGGTACATTTTAAGTATGATGGCAAAATCAATAAAGCACAGGAAACACAATTGAAAACACTTAGAAATATTTAAACGAACCAAAGCTTTAAAAAGTTGGAAAAGATTAAAAAATAATTTTGCATTTCATCTTAGCAAATTATATTTAGGTACACATTTCAACTCATATCAATCCTTATTTCTCGGGTTGTCCGCAGTCATTCCACAATCTTCCAAGTCAGCTTTTATAATTTCTAGCAGATCCTATTTCAGCCTACATTTTCTCGACATTAAGGAGTTAGTCAGATTGTACACTCCATTCGAAGACACATTTGCACATCTAAAGCATGCAGAAGCCCCTGGCTGCCCATGGTATGTAAAACCCCACACTAGTGTGTGTCATCATTCACTGATCAATTGTCCTACAGGACAAATGAAGCCACATTTTGATTGAAATTATCTTAAAATTACCATCTATTAGTAGGGTATCTATCATACCTCTATCTTGACATTGTTTTAACACAAAACCCAATTGGTTTCACGTATAATGGCTTATCTTCTATGCCACCTAAAATCAAGGCATGGCTGCCATCATAAAACAAGTATCTAATGGATGTGAAACCTGTAGTCAACTGCAAGCCTAATCTTTCAGCATTCTTGAGTTACTGATGCCCAACTCTACTAAAATTTTCAAAAATAGAATCTAATTTTAAGATGTGGGCTTCCAAGAAAATGACCTTGTTTTCCACAAACTTGCACTCCACCAAGTCTCATTCTTTTACAGTTGCATGATGCATTTGTTTGGCCAACACATTGTTCACATCTAATATTAATAGTTTTTTCACCTGCCAATTGTCATGAGGTAAGCAGCAAGAAGGTTTCAAATATGTCAACTTTAAAGAAGATTACTTATGTTTATTTGGTCAGTTAGCAATTAACAGAATATGAGTTTTTGAAACAGTTGATAGTGAAAGTTCTTATCCAGATAGAAGGTGAGGACCCCCATTAGTTATAAGTCAAAATTTTTTAACACTTATAATATCCTAATTAATATTTCTCGAATCGATCCATCTGGAGCAAGAGTTCCCTTTAGTAGCAGCATCCGAGATCTCAGATTAGTGATCTTCCTCCCTTTCCCCAATACCAGACATATGCTCAGGTGTGCATATGCATCCACAGACTTCGCTGACATGTTGTACCTTCCTTAGCATCTTTTGCCCTCAGATATCAAGCTCTTCTCGATATCCATATTCGACGCAGCAATGCATGGCTCTCTTCATGCCCGGAGAACATTTGGTGATCCAATATCGGGGTCCACTTTGGTCAGAATCGTTTCATTTTCACGACTCTTCAAAGAAAAATATTTTTCCCAGTTTATGCCCATTAGCTTGATAACTTTCAATCCAATCAACATCATATTTGGTTTCAGTACATTCTCCTCGTATAATATCAAAATAAAATGCCCAGCTTTCCTTCCAGTTCCTCCAAGGAGGACGTAGATCCTCCAATCAGCTGGGTTATTCTAAGGAAGAACCAGAGAGCCAGGTTGGAAGACTATATCCTGTAGGTCAGAGGCCAACCTGGGAATCCACCTCAAATTTCTATGTGCCCTGGAACAAATGGGTTTCATCCTGCCACAGCATCCTGGCATCCATCTGGCCATGGAGTTTATGCCTCTCATGTTTGTAGCCGCAGCCTTATGCCAAAGTCAGCTTACGGGTGACTCATTTTTTGGAAAATGGAATTTACATATTCTTTCACAGCATTGGAGAATTTGTTTTCATCTAAAGAATGAATTGAAAGTCAAATAAATGAAGAGATCAGAAAGGCTCCAGGAACAAAATGCCAGAAATAAAAGAGAAGAACAGGCAAAACAAAACCTTGCTGAGTTTCAAAGAGAATTGTCACAATCAAAGAAGGGTTGACACTTTCATGTTTTAAATTTAGTTCTGCTTCTTTCTAGTAGAATAGTTGGGAGCAATGAGGTCTCTCCACTGGGCATAGAAACAGAAATGAATGTCAAGTATTGAAGAAAACTTGCTTTGAAGAACCTAACTGCAAAGGTTCTTTCCATGTGTCCAAAGACCTTTTGTTGACCCCAAAGCAATGAATCTCCACCATACCCCTTGGTTTCTGCAGACCCTGTATGCTGAACAGCCCAATATCGACAACCTGCAGCAGCTAGAATGGACAAATTAGCTATGATGGTCTCTCCTTCCATTTTTAGACAGATATACTTAGGAGTTGAGGTCAGCCAACCTTTCTCTCATTAGACCAACAGGCTACTTTTAATAGCAAGTGTCCTCTAAGAATCTTGGATTTTAAAGTAGGGGATCATACTTACAAGAAAAAGGGCGGTTGCTTTTGTCTCCCTTTGCCCTGCCTCCTGCTACCTCGACAGTCTTCATTGATCTTTGCAACTCCGATGCTACTCCCAAACCGGGTCCAGAATTGCCTCGTGAGTATTAATGATCGAAGCTATCCACATGTAGAGACATGAGGAATGTATCGCCCGCAAAATGCCCATTAAGGAAATTGATCCAATGCTACATACAAAAGCAAGCGCAGAAAGCCCTTTGGACCATGTTATATTCTTGGCTTCCCGGTCTCCAAGGCTGTGCAGCCCACCACCACACCTAGTGTTAGCTAAGGGACACTCTTTCACCCCCTTCTCGTGAGGGAAGAAAGGTCAGACTCCCCATTAATTAGAAATCAGAGGAGCTGCAGAATTGTTCAGCTGGTACAAAACATACACTGAGGTGCTTTCAAGAGCATTGCAACATTATGGTACCCCAAACACATCGCTTTACGTCTAACTGATATATAATGTCTTTACCAGACCTGGCCTAATTCAAACATAGAATGGTCAGAACTTACATTTTCATTCAAAAATATATCTCAATTCTCGTAAGTCACGACTGAAGAACTAATAATTTTCTAAGGACGCTTAAGTCTACTGCAATGTTCAAATAATTTTGTAGATCACATCGAAAGAGAGATCTATTCCAGAATCGCAGAAATTACAGCATATCAATTTTGGGAATAAGAGAATAAGAAGATCCTAGCATCAAGACATTTCTCGCATTTTGAACTCATTGGCTAAGCTCGTGGATGCTATCTCCTCGTGATAGGCCAAAGCTTTTGAAGAATGTGTCATCCTACTCAAAGCTTCATCTCCATATCTTTAACCATTTGATATAGCCTCATTATTGAAAATCTTCTCCAAATCCCTCGCTATGCTCATTGCTAACCTTTGCCCTAAGATTTATAAAATTATTCATGATAGCAGTCGGCACCTGGTTAGTTCCTAATATTGGTGGAAGCAATGCCTCTCTTGATATCCTCTTCCCTTGGTAATAGGAATCATTTCCCACCATGATTTCAAAGATGTGATTCTTCTTAGCCCTACCTTTGGCTTTGATGTTGAAAACTTTGAGCCACACCTCTCATCTTCCCTGATCTCCCCCGGGATTTTTACTTAAGCTTCCATCCTTCTGTGCTAACTTATTTCCTCTTTTCTACTTCTTTCTCTCTCGATTTGATCCTCTAATCCCTCAAGTACCTGAAGGCTTCTAAGATTCCTAAGGTGTGACTATCTCCGGGTAATGAATCTCTTTTCCCATCCCTTTAGCCAATTCCTGATGGCTTTGATAATTGGACGCACTCAATCCATCCAGCCGAGCTTCCCCTGCCTAGTATCTCTATCACATCTTGAGCTTAGTCATAAAAGTCATTGCATCAAGCAGAGTTACATCCAATTTGAAATAAGTTTTTCTATTTCCTCAAGCCCGATCTGCAATGTAAATTATGATTTTCTGTGGGAAATGATCGAGGGGGTTTATCTTTCATGTTCTCCCCTTCCACTCACATATTCCCAAAGGTTTCAAAGGTAGAACTGGCCATGAAGACACCAAATGGGGTCCACCTTTTTATCTCATTCCGAACCAAATCACAGCTTGGTTCTAGCTAAACACAAGATGATGAGTCCAATGAGGTTATTCCAAACATTTCTTCTTTATAAACAGAGGGCTTGAAATTTATTCCTCATATAATCATTGGTCAAATTATATTCATGTCACCTCCCATTATACATTCATCATAATCAATATTATCTAAACTATCCCTAACTTTTGTCCAACCTTAATCGCCCCTGATGTTGTAGGTGCATAAATATTAATGAGGGCTTAATCTCACTTTTTTCATGCTGTACCATGATCTCATTCATCTACCCTCTCTATCAATTCTCATATAGGGATCACTAAGTCAAGATTGTCTCTCCAAATGATGGTGGCAATTCCTGCGCATGAGTCTTGAGTCGAATAGACCATAGACTGTGAGCTACTAGGAAGAGTCTTTTTATACTATTTTCATGATGAATATCATGAATCTTATGGTCTTGCAAAAAAGAATACTCGTGGTTAAGAGAAAGAATACACCTTCAAACGCCCCTCTTGATGCTACTATTACTACCTTGAAGATTCCGTGTAATACAAACTCAAAGTTCTCATTCCATTAGTATTTATACTTTTACCTCAGAACTATTCCTCCTTGAATGGTGCTTTTCTTGACTCCATCTCGGCCTCGGTCCTCAATAGATCTTTTCTTGCCCCTTCCTTTCTTCTTGGTGTGTAACCATTTGCCAACTCTGCTCTTTATCAATTAAGACTTCTTCAATTCTATTGTCCACTTCCAAGCCCCCGCTCTTCTCATGATTTTCGTGACATATTCTCTCGAATGGTCAAGGTGAATTGCCCCGCATCAATCTTAACAAGTAGTTAACATTATTTTAAAGTTAATACCAAATTGATCCATGTTCATGGTGGTGTAGATCCTTTTGTATGAGACTTGGCAAGATCTTCAGAGCATTAATGCTAGTCTCATTTCCAGCAATAATACTAGTCTCACCTTTTTCCCCGGCTTTAGGATCCAAACTTTGCCTAGCCCTGCCCTTTTTGAGGGTATCTCCTTGCCTTTCCACAGAATCCCTCTCCGGGGGTATGCACAGCATCTTAGAATAATTGACTTTGAGACTCATGTAGTTTTCGCGGCCAATTTTCTTAATTCCCTCCTCCATTTTGGAGTTAATAAGCTTTGGAAAATACAGGATGGTGGAAATTCGTTTGAATATTGATGTCTATGGTTTCCCCTAAGTCCTCTGCTAAGGCCTTAAGATGAGAAGTGGTCCAGAAAACCGGAGGGAGGTTAGGGAAGGAAACCCAAGTGGTGATAGCTATACCATACAATCTAGAGAGAGTGGGCCTTTTTATTGAGTTCAAGGTACATATTTTTCCTTGAGGAAGAGTGTCAGAGTTGTGTTATCTCCAATGTTGTACCTTTTGTTCTTAAGGTAGGTTTTAATCCAATCCCAAAAAGATTGAGTATAGAGCAGCCAAAATTATAGTTCATTGTTTTTGGAGCAGCTTTACAAAGGGTGAAAATTGGTTGGATGTTGTCGTATTCCAAGCATTTGTGAATTTGACACCAAAGAGGAGAATAAATTGAATTGAATTGAATCAATGTATTTTTATCGTTCACAAAGACCAACCTATGGGACTCAAACAAAGAAAACAGCAAGTGTATTACTATCAGGATTAAAAAAAACCCTCCTCGAAGGGTTTTTGGCGGAAAAACCTTAGGAGTAATAGGCATGCTGGCAAACTATTCAAAGCTGTACGATGATGTAATAAGATACAATTCAGTGTCATACCAGAGGACATAGCTAAATGCACGTATCCATGATCTCGTGAAGATATGATCCCAGTAAGCCCACATAGACCGTGTTTAGCAGCACATATAGTGGCTGATTAGGCGGGACAAGCTAAACATAACGTGCCCAGATATGGTCACATGCCGGACAACTTTAAAGGGCATGGCATTCGTCCTCAATGACTCTCCACTGACAATATTGACAAATCTTATCCTCATGTGTGCCCCCCAAGTCCATCTACCTGTCTCAATGCAGAGGCGAGGCGCTCCCTTTCAAATGTATGCTATTAGTCTACGCTTCTTCCCCGGGGGTTTTACCTACTATAAAGGTGATACGCCACGTGCGTTAATGGGGTCAGCAAAAAACCCTCCGTATACGCCTTGTCCAACCTTCTAAATGCCCCTTCCCGTATACATATTACACTGGATTCTCCCTCAAAAAACCCCCTAGCCAAGCCCCTATCCGTATTTATACATACGGTTTAGGGTAAAAAAAACCCACCCCTTTCACTCACATGGTATATACGCCTTAAACTATGTGACATCCCCGGGGCTTCTTCATGGGCAGATATATATAGGCAGGTAGCATTGTAGACCTCGTGTCAGCATGGGATTGATTCGCTGCTTGTGTGTGTTGTTTTAACCTATTCCAGGGTGCTCGCATCCCAAAGTTTGCTAATGAAGCAAACATCAAGATATTACTGCAAATAGTAGTGGTTCTCTTTAGTTTGGACCTGTATGCACCTCTACTCATGTACGTTCCATTGCGAGAATCACTAGACTTGTTTCTCCTTCCAATAGGTTTTAAGGCATTGTGGCCCCAGTGCCACGACATAAGCAAGGTTGGTTTAGTTAAAAGAAAGAGGATGCCTTTTCTATTGATAGTTTTGCTAGTTCCAAGGAGCCCATCACAATTATCCATCGACTCGAGCCAATGGATTGAGGTTCATATGGTAATTGCGCATAGTGGGGAAGCCTGAAATAGACTCTTGCTCAGATGCTGAACAAGCTGCAAATTTCACTGATATCATGCACATTCAGCAGCCTAGTATTGCCATAGCCGGGGAGTTGGGGCCCATAGACTGGACCGATCTCGTCATATAGTCGTACACTTCCGCACCTCTCAGGACAGATTATATGTGCTCTGGCACGACAGTCATTTGAAGAATACTAGATTCTCGGTTCAGAAGGATCTCTCCCCTGTACAGTTAACTAGGCGACGGGGGGAGTTGTGTAAAGTCTGAGAGGCTCGGATGCAGAACAAATGGGCAGTGTACGGAGGGGGCACAACTATCAGGGGGCACAATATGCATATCATTTGTTGTTATTTCTTTCATGCAACCACGTCTCCATCTTTGTTTTGAAAAGCACCCTTGGTTGGGATATGCATAGTGCCTTATTTGTTGTTATTTCTTTCATGTTTTGTTATTAACACGTCCTTGACTTTGGAATTTTGTATTATTTTAATGAAAAGAAAAATGAGAAAGTACCGTCTCCATGTATGTACTTTTGTTTAGGCTTAGGCCTTTTTGTTCTGTTGGGGGCTCATGCCCTCTTTCTTTGTTCTGGTCCCATAACCCGATAGGGTTCTCGTGGACGATAAAAAACTTATCTATCTATCTATCTATCTATCTATCTATCTATCTATCTATCTATCTATCTATCTATCTATCTATCTATCTATCTATCTATCTATCTATCTATCTATCTATCTATCTATCTATCTATCTATCTTAATATGGGCCTTTAATTTGTTGACAGTTGTGTATATCATGTTCATTTTAGAGTTCCCTATTTATTGAAGGGTTTGGCTTTGTTTCTCAATCAACATTCACTCTCCATTCCATTCTCTCAAATTTTTTTATGTTTTTATTTTTTTATTTCCCTCTATCGGCCCTTCCTCCCTTTACATTATTTATTATAACATATCTCCCTTTATAATTATTTATTAACATATTTTGGTTTCTGCCCTTTATCGTTATTATTAACATATGATTTAACATAATAAGGATTTGGCATTGTTCCTCAATCAGCAATTACTCTCTTAAAAATACTTGTTATTTTTCTCTGTGCACACTCACTCCCATTATTGTTGTTGTTGCTGTTCTTATTATTATTATTATTATTATTATTATTATTATTTATTAACATGTTTTTATATTTATTGGTCTTTATGTCATAGGGCTTTGAACTTGTCATCTTGTCGACCGTATTCCTAATTCCTTGCCGCTAATCTGTACCTAATTATTCTTAGTCCCTTGCGGCTAATATAATAATTTTCTTAAAAATAATGGTTGTTTAATAGTGGTTATATTTTTCATATAATTGTTGCTTATAATGTGTCACAGACACGCGTAATTTTGATGAGGTTTATGTTCTAGTGTTGGTGATGTGTAGATATAGTGGAGCAGCCAAGCTTCGAATTCGTGTTTTTTCTCGTACGATGTTCGGGATCATTTGGCAACCGTATGTTGTCCAAGCTCATTTCCAAAAGCCATTCGCTAGGGTTTTTCCTCAAAAACTTGACATTCCAAAATTGTGGCATTTTAATTCGGTGAGATAAGCCTTACAGGTGGACTAGTCATTATCTGTAACTGATTTTTGTTTTTTGGGATCCGAGGTAGTACAACTGGACATCCCTACTCTTTGAGTAGCTCGCATGTGTGTGGAAACCTCTTGGGCAACTCACTCTCAACCATTTGGATAAGAAATATATTGAGATGAATGAAAGGCCTATCTATTCAGAAATTTTGTTGATGTTTGTGAGCCCATCACAAGTATGTGGTGTTTCAGTGCACCATGTGAAAAGAGAAGATCCCATGCCTTCATGAGAATTGGATATGGGGCCATGGGTTTGATTGCAGTGTATACTCCATCCCATTCTGAAATGTAATATGTTTGACTCCATATCACTGTACAGTATAACAAAACTACCTCAACCAACATGTAAAATAGATGTGTCTAGGGAACAATCATAAACTAGCTATGCACTGCACATAGAGAAAAATGTTGTACATATATGGATATTAGAGCGCCTTTAAGAGTAGAAGCTAAATTCTGTAAAACATTTTTATATGCTAAATCTCATAAAATATTTCCATATGCTAAATCCTGTAAATATTTTTGTTAGCATAGAAGCATTATTAACAGTTAATATAATGGTGATGTCAATTATTACAAGACATGATTCGATGAGGCTTGTCAAATAAACATTTGCTAATGGGGTTGACAATATTCTGAAGGATTATTTTGTATTTCCCTTAATATAACATTCAAGAGATTGATGAGGTGTCATGATACGGGTAAATTTGTACCATAAGGATTTGAATAAGCCCACCTATATGCATCTAAAACATTAGCTACTCCATAGCTTGTATTTCCTATTACAAAAAAGCCTCATAATCAATGCCTCTCAATCAAACTTTAACACCTAATGCAACGTCCCTATAAGATGCATTCAATAGTCCAATGAAAAGATAAATAATAACGGGGAGGTGACTTCATCGTTATGCCGTGGAACAAAATAAACAAAAAATCTACCTAATTTGACATGGAAGTTTTGATTTCTAAAATAGCTTTGATATGTAGAATGATATATGATGGGACGAATAAATGGATGACTAATATGGAAGATGAAAGCAATGGAAAAGGAATAATAATAGATCGATGACTTCTAATGAAAGAAAATAGATCCACATCTACTTTACATTGATAAAAGTCATAAATGATGACCTCATCTTTTGTGGCATGAAAGAGCAATACATCCTTACATACTAAAAATATCAAACACTTGGATAATTGTTCTAAAACTAGAAGGAACCTGCAAACTAAAGTAGTTGAAGTGGAATAGTAAACCAAGTAATGAACTAAAGTGGTTGGAAGTGGAGTAGAAAATCTTAATATAAAAAATTCTAGAATTGTATAGGTCTTTGGACGTGGCAAACCCTTATAGGTTTTTGGACGTGGCAAATCCGTATAGAAGGATGCACGAACTATGGGCTTTGGTCTCCTCGACTTATTATGTTTGGAGTACTGTAGCCACTTATAGTGGAAAGAATCATGTCTTCTTCTTTGTTATAAATGCATGCCAGTAATGGGTCGCATCCTATTATTAAATGCGGAGTGTCGATGGTTCAATGATGAGTGTCGGGAGATCAAACGCGGACTCTGGCAAGTCACTGATCCCACCTCCCGCTGACAGGCCATCAGTCAATACCGCCCCTTCCTCAAGAACAAGAAAGCCAACTACCTCGCAGAGCACCAACAACAGATGTTCGGTCTCCTGGATCGGTATCCCAGGACATTCTGGAGAAAGGTATTGAGAAAGGTTGTACAACCCACAGGGAACATTATCTCGGAGCAATGGGTACAGTACTTGCAATAGCTTTACAATCCGCTCGGGGGCCGGGCAAACATGCCTCCACAAATGGGCCTGGCTCTGGTCATCACAGAGGGGGATGTCATTATGGGCTTGCAACGCCTAGCTAATGGGAAGGCAGCAGATTTAGATGGCATGCAGGCCAGAACTTCTAAAGTGGGTTGGGCCTCAAATGGTGCCTGTCCTCACGGCACTATTCAATAAAGCATTGCAAGAAGGCTTCCCTCCGTAGTGGACCACTAGTAGAGTTGTGCCCATATACAAGGCAGGGGATCCTCAATGCCCAGCCAAATCGCACAGTTATAGTTAGCTCTCTCTTTGCAAAACTGTTGGCTGGCATCCTTGAGCAATGACTAACGATATGGGCAGAAGAGGTAGATGTGTGGGCTCTGACACAGGCAGGCTTTCGGCCCAGGCATTCCACCATTGATCATATTCTGCGCACAGATTGAGGATAGTAGGAATCGCCGGCAAAACATGTACTGTTGTTTCGTGGATTTCGCAAAAGCTTTTAACGGAGTGTCTCGGGACAAGTTATGGGACAGATTGCGGCAGCTGGGGACCCCCATTGACTTGCATAACACAATATACAGGCTATATGAGGCATGCTCAGGATGTATCACATCACCAGGACAGTCGGTAGTTAGTAGTATTGGAGTACGTCAGGGTTGCCCCCGTCCCCCACACTCTTTGGCCTATACATTGATCAGCAGGAAGACTGGTTTTCTGAGCACGGAGGTGCGGGCGCCATCTCATGTATGCTGACGATGTCGACGTCCCGGCCTATACTCCAGAGGACATGCAACGTCACCCGGATGCTCTTGACACTTTTTGCCAATTCACTGGCATGCAAGTTAACTTGGCCAAAACTAGGATGTTGCTCGTTTTGTCATCCTGTCAGCCAAGGCTTCCCTCATTCACTTATTAGGGACAAGATGTAGAGGTAGCTCCGACCTACAAGTACTTAGAGATCGAGTTCTCTACTACCACCCACTGGGATGCTGCCATCAGGTTGCGTGTCACGGCGGGTTGGAAAGCATTATATGATATACAGAGCAACAACCACAAGGCAGAGTTATATGTCTGGGGCCACAAGTCACACCTGTTTAGGCTTTGGTCGAGCCGATTCTTCTGTAAGAGGCAGACGTGTGGGGTCTGGTGATATCCCTCACCACCTGGAATGATCTCGAGCAGGTGCAGAAATTCTTCTTGGCACGAGCCCTTGGGGTAAAGTCCACAATTCCATACCAGATCCTACTCCAGGAGACAGGCTTTCTACCCCTTCAACGGGCTGTATTGGAATGCCATATTATTTACTTCCAAAAGGTGGTCGCTATGGGTGATACACGTTTGCCCAACCTTGCTTTGGCCGTAGCAATGGGTCCCCAACGCCTCAAAGCCTGCTGGAAGGACAAGCAAGCTCAGTGACGGGTTGGGATGTACAAACAAATAGGTGCGTACAGGTACGAACAAAGAAGGATCACAATGCACTAAAGTTGTATCTACTACACATACCCTATACTCACCACGTGTCCAAACTCCAAGGTCACACTATGTCAAAAGACAAAATATGTGCAAGCAAATTATTTTCCTAAAACATCCCTTTGCCTAGGCATTATTGCGCCAATGCCCATGTGCCACGTTGCCTTGGTCATATTTTTTGAAGGAAGCCTGTGGGATATTGTTCTTCAAAGACAAAAAATTCTCTCGACCTAAAAGGTCGGGGCCAAGATCCGACCTCTCCGGTGGATTTGACCTGACAATCATGAGCTTCAACATCCCTTTTGTACCCTTGTGCCTCAAGAAACACCAAAACACGCATAAGCCAAATCAAGCAAACCCAAATGCCAAGAATGTGCCGGAAATAAGAAAATAAAAGGGGGACAAGTTTTGGAAAAAAGCGTCGGGTTCTATCTTGAATTCGACGTCCGAAGCTCTTCAGATGTACCGGATTTGAAAGTATTTTGCGAAGAATAGCCTACTTGCATGAAGTTTAGTTGAATTTGATGCAAAAACCTTATTGTTTACCTTCTTATGATTATTTTGGATCCTGTGCCCAAGACTGAGATTGGGAATTGATGTTTACCTTCTATGTGATAATCAAATGAGAGAAAATCCGACCTTGGTAAGTACTATTGTTATTTGACAGTGCGAATTCTTATTTCTCTATGCTAAAAATCCATAAAAACAGAAGATAGAGACTATTAACAATATTTGAGTTAGTCTTCTTGCACCATAGGATTTCTACAGTAATTACAATTCCAAAAAACATTAAAAACACCTCTCTAGAAACTATCTGTCTGTTCATTCTTGAATCAAGAACTGCATTGGCTGATAAACAATCTTTCCCACAAAAATGGCTGCAACTTGCTTTTGTGATGCCTGTGCACTTAGTTTGCAGAGCCATTCGAAGTTAAATCAGTTGTCAAAAAACTAAAAAGGTGTTCGATCTCAAGAGTTGGCAAAACAAGCTCTCGGGTTGGGATATTGACTCAAATTTGACTTGGTCAGTAGGCTCAATTCCATAGAAAAGCCTAGGGAATTTGCAAATAGGCATTGGTGTACTAATCAAGCACATTGTTTAGAAGCCTTGTGGATTGAAATTATAGAAAAGCTCTTAAAGATTGTTCCAGAGCAAGGTTTTTGCTGTGACTAGTTTTTTTCTGTTTAGGGAAACTGATCTACCTGGGTTTTTGAGTATAGTACTTGCAGAATTCTCTACAGAGTGGTTGCCTATAGCAACCTGGAGGTCCTATACCCTTGAGGTTGAGGGTTTTATCCAGGAAAACCTTCAACATTTTGGAGGTCCTACCGAGATCCCACCTGGATCTTGGGGAACTCATGGCTCCTAGAAAGAATATTGAAGCAACTGAACAGGTACACACTGAACCACCAGAGAATATAGGAATATCTACAGTGTAGAATGGATCTACTAGTCAAAGCAACACAGGTGTGCAATACTTTGAACTTAATATGCCTGTTCCTCCACCAACTTTTGATCCAAGTGTCAATGCTAACAATTTTCTCAAGAATTTTGAGGAATACTATCTGGAGTACGGCCACAAGAAGGGAGATAAGTTCTCAGAATTCAAGAAATGTTTCAAAAATGAGGAGGTAAGGGCTTGGCTGGACTATGTGATCAGCACAGGGGTAAGTACTTGGGAAAAAATCGAGAAACAGTTCTTAGAAAGGTTTGGTAAGGCTATAGAACCACAAGATTTATTCTTTGAATTACAGTCTTTTAGCATTAGACTTGGGAAAACTGTGCATCAATATGTAGAAAGATTTCATGCTTATCTAATTAAGTGCCAAGTCAATCAAGTTCCAAATCACACTTTGCATCTGGTAGCCTGTTTCATAAAGGGATTGAGTAGCAGACCTAGAGTTTACAGGAAGATGTATAAGCTGCAAAAACAGGAAGGGTTTGATACTATACATAAAGCCTTTACTAAGGCTATTGAAATTGCAAACATGTTTTCTTATTTGCCTGACGACTCACATATGTCACATGACCCTTTCTTTCCAGATTATGAGCAAGAATATGGAGGCCCTGGCCCTATACCTGTGTATGCTGTTCAAAAGGAAAAGAAGAAAACAAGGATGGAAGAGGCAAATGCTCCTGAATCCGATGTGAGAGCAGAGATCACCAAGGTTTCTGAAGCCTTGCTTGAAGTTACTAGGCAATTACAAGAAATGAACACCACAAGGCCAGAAAGGAAAACCTACCCTCCTTGTGCACATTGTTTTAGGGACACTCATTCTTCGGACTATTGTTGGTACATGCCTTGTACTAAATGTGGTAAGAGGGGACATTTTGGTAAGGAATGCCCATTTTGTGCTTTCTGCAAATCTTTTGGCCATTATGAAGACAAATGTAGTGTGAAGGAGTATTTTGCAAGACATGAAGCATTGAAAAAATCTGACTCAAACATGTCAAATAATCCTACTCCAGACTCAAAACCTTCTTCAACAGTAAGGTTTGTTACTGATCCAGTGATGTCAATTAGGTTTATGCAGGAATCAGAGGAGCAGGAGGAGATTATGGCAGTACATACAAGGACTATGCAGAACACAAGGGAAGAGGAGGTTGTTCAAGGAAGAATGGAACCAAAAATATTGAAAGAAAAACAAAGGGAAGACAATCAGGCTATACCTATTCCTCCACATCAAAGGTTTGTAAAAAAAGAAAAAGAGGTAGATGAATTTGATTCATTGATGAAGAATGCAAAGGTGAGTGTAGATTTGCTTACTTTGTTAAGAATTGCACCATCCTATAGGGAAAAAGTCTTAAGTCTAACCAAGGAAGATCATGTGAATTTGACACAAGAAGAACGGGTGGCTTTTACGAACCATATCAATGAACAAATGCTGGTGCAAAATGAATATGATCCAGGAGCTTTCACTTGTGCTGCAAAACTTGGCAAGCAAACCTTATCTAAGGTATTGCTAGATAGAGGGTCTCCTTTGAATGTCATGCCTCATCACATAATGAAGTATTGTGGCTTAGAAATAGATAAAAAAGCACCCATGGTACTTAAGTCCTTTTCCAACTCGAGAATCAATCCCATAGGAATCCTAAGTAATGTTTTAATTGATGTGGAAGGCATTATTGTTGCTGCTAACTTTGGTGTGGTAGCTTTTGAAGGTGTGGATGATAAAACAGATATATATGATTTGCTATTAGGCAGGAGATGGCTTTCTACAGTGGATGCAAGACCTATTTGGTCCAAAGAAGAATGTACCATATCAGATGGCAAGAAAACTGTAACCTTGCTTAATAAGCTGGGAGAATTTGAATCCTTAAACTTTATTGAAGAAGACATGCTTACATCAAACCTTTTTGGTGAATATGAGTTACCTCTTGCTGTTTCCAACATAAGGACAGAGTCATTGACCAAGGTTAGCATTCCTTCACAAGAAAATTTTGCTTTCTTATGGTTTGATGGTGGAATATCCAAAAAATTAAATATAGCTTCTTCTGCTGCTATCTTGAAAAATAAAGAAAATAAGTTGCTGGCTAAGGTAGGAAGGATTTATCCTAATACTACCTCGAATATGGCAGAATATAAAGCCATTATAGCAGGTCTTCAAGAAGCCAAACATATTGGCATAACTGACATAGTGCTATTTGGAGATTCTCAATTAGTTTGCAGGCAAATTTCAGGGGAATATAAGGCCAAGCAAGAAGATATGATAGCCCTCAGGGATCAAGCATTGACAGAGCTCACTGGTTTCAACAGCTGGGAACTCAACCATGTTGCAAGAGATCTCAATAGTGAAGCAGATGCTCTTTGCAAGAATGTGCTACTTGAGCACTTAGCAGAGGGAGCAATAAAAGAAGATGAATTAGAAGAGGAGGACTTGAAGCAGTTACATCCCATTCTGGTAATCAATGCAAGTGAAGAAAAAAAGGTGAGTGAAGTAAAAATAGTAAAAGAAGGCCAAGAAAGAATTTTGTATCTTGGAGATCTATTCAGGAAGGAAGATGAACATCAGGTAACTCAATTCTTTGATGAATGGAAGGATGTTTTTGCTTGGGATTATAAAGAACTGATAGGAGTGGATAGGAAAGTTTGTGAGTTCGAAATTAGGATCAAAGAAAATGAGAAGCCTGTTATGCAGAAATTAAGGAGAATAAATGTTGCACTTCTGGAATTAATAAAGGAAGAGTTGTACAGAATGAAAGATGCTGGAGTCATAACAGAAATAATAAACCCTGAATGGTTGTCATATATTGTACCAGTTGAGAAAAAGAACAAAGCAATAAGGATATGCATAGATTATAGAGATCTAAATAAGGCTACTATTAAGGATTGCTATCCCTTACCCTTTCTGGAACAGGTTCTACATGCTGTGGCAGGTAAGGAAATATACTCCTTCCTAGATGGATTCTCTGGTTTTAATCAAATCAGTATCAAAGAAGAAGATCAGCCTAAAACAACATTCATCACACCTTGAGGGACATTTGCCATGAAAAGGATGCCCTTTGATCACATGAATGCTCCAGCTACATTCCAAAGAGCCATGGATACTATATTTAAAGAAATGTCATCATATTTGTTCAGGGTTTTTTTAGATGATTTATGCTTAGGCACTTCATTTGATAAACACTTGGACTATTTGACTAAACTCTTTGCTATGTGCAGGAAAGGGGGGGTAAGTTTGAACCCTAAGAAATGCATGTTTTTATGTTCAAAAGGAGATTTGTTGGGGCATGAGATATCCACCAAGGGCATTCAAGTGGCTGAAAGCAAGATAGAAGCACTTAAGAGGCTCACTCCACCAAAGACTATCAAACAGGTGAAAAGTTTCTTAGGTATGATAAGTTTTCTCAGAATGTATGTACCACATTTTTCCCATACAGTTAGCCCTATTACAAATCTGACAAAAATTTACAAAGCAAGAGAGTAAGCACATTCGGGTTGAGTGGACTGAACCATGTCAGGAAGCATTTGAGAAGATAATTCAAGCTATCTGTGAGTCCACCTCCAGATCCTATGAAATCTTTCCAAGCTTACATTAGTATAACAAAAAAGGCTATAGGGGTAGCTCTGTTACAAAGCAATATGGTTGTCATGTTTGCCAGTAAAGTCTGGTCAGATACAGAAGTTAGGTACTCTAGGCTTGAAAAGAGTGCAGCTGCTCTTATATTCCTCATAGATAGACAAGGGCTTTGCTTTTTGCAAAAAAACAACACAAAGTCAAGATCTACAAATGGGCATGCAAAGTGCAGACCTATAATATCAATGTAAAGATGATTAAAACCATTGAGTATCCTGGTGCATACCTTCCCTACATTTTCTTTGAACATGAGGACCAAGATGGTTTGGAAGAAGATGAAATTGACAGTGAAACTAACTTTCTGATCTCTTGTGTAGAAGAAACAGATTGGCAAGAGGAAATAAAGAGGTACCTAGAATTTGGTGAACAACCCCAAGGCTTGAGCACCAGCCAACAGAGGAGGTTCCAGGAGAAATGCAGTAAATTTAGACTCATTAACAATGTTTTATGCAGGGCAGACAAAGAAGGAGTATTGATGAGATGTGTCAGCAAGGAGGAAGCAAAATTGTTTATTGAGGCGTGTCATGATGGGATATGTGGGGGGGCATTATGCAGCAGATACTACAGCCAAGAAGATTTTAAGGTCTGGGTACTACTGGCCTTCTTTGTTTAAAGATTGTTATAATATGATCAAAAGTTGCCACAAGTGTCAAATATTTGGCAAGAAGAAGAAGAAGAAGAAGAAGAAGAAGAAGAAGAAGAAGAAGAAGAAGAAGAAGAAGAAGAAGAAGAAGAAGAAGAAGAAGAAGAAGAAGAAGAAGAAGAAGAAGAAGAAGAAATTTTAACGTCACGCCACAAGGCAGCGTCCTATCGGACATGTGACACTTTACAACACACCCAGATGGGTCCTGTCCCCACCACTTTACATTGCTGAAGGGTAAAAATTAGTGGCTAAACTTAGCCAAATGGCGAAATTTTGGCCTTGTTTGGAAAAAAAACGGCTAAACTATGTTCCCTTTTGGGCCAAAAAAAAGAAAATATTAGCCAAGTCTATTTCACGTCCCACCTCCATTTCGTCCAACTTTAGCTAATCGCAAGAAAGTATAAGTGCCAAAAATTGGAAAGTTTAGCCAAAACTTAGAAGCTTTTACATCAAAGTTTGGCGTACTTTAGCCAAATTACTCTATAACCTTTGTTTCTACTATGCTCAGTTAATATTTAGGTCTTGAATTAGTGCAAAATAGTCAAATGATAGAAGATTTTTTTGTTTTTTAATAAAAGTTTAGCCAAATATAAGAAAGTACAGGTCGCAAAATTTGAAAAGTTTAGCTTAACGATAGAAGCTTTCGTCTCAACGGTTGGCATACTTTAGCCAAGTCTATTTCACCACTTTGGATATAAAAGTTCCTTAATTTTTTCCTTGGCTGAAGTGGGTCCTTCCCCCACCAACTTTACATTGCATGGCCACTTTCACAACGAGGCGTTGAACCCGTGACCTTGGGTATGGCAGTTTAACGTCTTTGCAGCCAGCTCCCCTCACAGCTATTACATCCCCAGGACCATTCCAAGTCTGGGGACTAGACTTTATTGGCCCTATAGATCCACCTTCATCTGCTCAACATGAATATGTGCTTGTTGCAACAGACTACTTCACAAAATGGGCTGAAGCAATGCCACTCAGGCAGGTTAATGCCATGACCACAGCAAGATTTCTGCATGAAAACATATGTGCCAAGTTTCGTATTCCTTTTAAGTTAATATCTGATAGAGGCAGCCAGTTCATTAATGAGGTCATTGCCACATTATTAGCCACATTGAAGATCAAACATGTTAAGCGTTCTGCTTATTATCCCCAAGGCAATGGCCAAGCTGAATCCACAAACAAAGTCCTCAAATCAATTCTGCAGAAGACCATAAGCATGTCCAAAAGAGATTGGCATGTCAAACTTCACGATGCATTATGGGCCTATAGAACCACTATTAAAACAGCTACCAAGCATACACCTTTCAGTTTGGTTTATGGCATAGAATCCATTGTGCCAATAGATCTTGAGCTGCCATCCTTGAGACTAGCACACAAAATAAATATGGAAATGGAGGAAGCCCTCAAAGATAGGTTTGTCAGGTTGATGCAACTAGAGGAACACAGGATTGAGGCTGAGAATGCAATACTACTGAAGAAAGGTAAGGATATGGCTGCCTTTAAGGCAGCTCACAAATTGCAAGGCACTCTAAAGAATGTTGAGTTGGTGTTAAAATGGAACAAGGCAAGGGAAAAAGTGTCAAGCAAATTTGAAAATCTTTGGGAAGGGCCCTTTGAGGTGATTGGTGTAGCAGGCAAAGATTCCTATTGGCTAAGGTCACTGATTGATGGAAATGAGCTGCTTAATCCTATTAACATTCTGCATCTGAAAAGGTATTGGCAACAACATGTTGCCCTGTCTCTCTTTGAGTAAGTTGAAATCGTTACTTTCGATGAAGTAGGTTACTGATTTTTGAGTTTTAACCGCTTTTAATGCGTAAGTAGGTTCTGATTGTTTGAGTTTTAGGTGGTTAACTTTGTATTTGCCTTATCTATTTGATTTAGTAATTCACTAAGAGGTCTACAAGTTGCAGGTAGATGCAGGAAATCCCAGGGGACAATATTACAATGCTAATGAATACTTGGTTCCATGCAGATGCCCATCCTCATCCTCCACAAGTTGGCCATCAGACCTGTATTCTTTCATACCATTCAAAATTCCTAAGGTTGCCTATCACCTTCACATCAAAAGGGCAACTTAATGAGAGCTCAAGAGCTTCTAATGATTCATTTGTCATGCAGGTGCATCAGCAACTCCATTTCCACCCTTCATTTGTTGACCATATCCACACAAACCTGCACTCTTTCATCCCATTCAAAGTTCCTGAGGTTGCCTATCACCTTCACATTAAAAGGGCAACTTAATGAGAGCTCAAGTGCTTCTAATGATTCATTTGTCATGCAGGTGCATCAGCAGTTCCATCTTTCATCCTCCATTTGTTGACCATATCCACACAAACCTGCTCTATTTTTTCATTTCCAAGTCCTGAAGGTTGCCTATCACCTTTCCATACAAGGCAACTCACTTAAATGATTGCACTCGAGATCAGAAGAATTGGCAGATCAGTTTGTTTCTTTTTTTAGCATAATGCTGCCACAATTTGGCAGCATAGAAGAGCAATTGACATTTCTCATTGATGGCTAACAATTTGCTGAAATATGTGCATATACCAAGTCTGCATCCTCAAGACAATTCAAGCAACCTCAAGTTGAAGAACCAAGCAAGGACTCTCATTTGAAGTATTGCAAAGAAGGGTTGAAGGTCAAAATGTAGTGCAAGGTCAACATAAGGAAGCTCTATGGCAAGATAAAGATTGGAAGACCCCCTAAGAAGTAAGATATTCATTCAAGTTCTTTGGCATGATCTATACATTGAGGAACTTCTTGACTCCAATTGCCTCCTTTTACTCACCATTGTTCAAATCCAAAATGGCTTAATCTATCTCCTAGTCAAGAACAACACACATTCCATCACACATCCACTATTTCCATAAATCCCTATTGAAATTGGCATATTAATGGCCAATAGGGCACACTCTCTCTCTAAAGCAAAAAGGAGGGAGAAAAACTTTCATTACAAAAAACACTCGGGCCAAATTGGTCTAAGCATTATTAAGATTTCGTGCCAAAAGTGCATATAATTATGCCACATCATCATCCACCTCACCAAAAAATGCCACCTCACCATACATGTCATCCACCATTTTGTTTTCCATCTCACACAAGTTGTTGACTAGGGGAAAAGATTTTGCCATGTCATCATCCACCTCACCAAAGTTGGCCACCTCATCATACATCATATTCCTTTTTATCTCACAAAATTTTGACTAAAGGAAAGGTTTTGCCAAGTCACCACATGCCAAGTCACTACATGCCAAGTCACCATATGCCACGTCACCTTTGGTTGCCTACACATACCCTATACTCACCACGTGTCCAAACTCCAAGGTCACACTATGTCAAAAGACAAAATATGTGCAAGCAAATTATTTTCCTAAAACATCCCTTTGCCTAGGCATTATTGCGCCAATGCCCATGTGCCACGTTGCCTTGGTCATACTTTTTGAAGGAAGCCTGTGGGATATTGTTCTTCGGCACAAAAATTCTCTGACCTAAAAAGGTCAGGCCAAGATCCGACCTCTCCGGTGGATCTGACCTGACAATCATGAGCTTCAACATCCCTTTTGTACCCTTGTGCCTCAAGAAACACCAAAACACGCATAAGCCAAATCAAGCAAACCCAAATGCCAAGAATGTGCCGGAAATAAGAAAATAAAAGGGGGACAAGTTTTGGAAAAAAGCGTCGGCTTCTATGCGGATTTCTGATGTCTGAGCTACTGTATGTACCGGATTTGAAAGTATTTTGCGAAGAATGGCCTACTTTGCATGAAGTTTAGTTGAATTTGATGCAAAAACCTTATTGTTTACCTTCTTATGATTATTTTGGATCATGTGCCCAAGACTGAGAGCTTGGGAATTGATGTTTACCTTCTATGTGATAATCAAATGAGAGAAAATCTGACCTTGGTAAGTACTATTGTTATTTGACAGTGCGAATTCTTATTTCTCTATGCTAAAAATCCATGAAAACAGAAGATAGAGACTATTAACAATATCTGAGTTAGTCTTCTTGCACCATAGGATTTCTACAGTAATTACAATTCCAAAAAAACATTAAAACACCTCTCTAGAAACCATCTGTCTGTTCATTCTTGAATCAAGAACTGTATTGGCTGATAAACAATTCTTTCCCACAAAAATGGCTGCAACTTGCTTTTGTGATGCCTGTGCACTTAGTTTGCAGAGCCATTAGAAGTTAAATCAGTTGTCAAAAACTAAAAAAGTGTTCGATCTCAAGAGTTGGCAAAACAAGCTCTCGGGTTGGGATATTGACTCAAATTTCACTTGGTCAGTAGGCTCAATTCTATAGAAAAGCCTAGGGAATTTGCAAATAGGCATTGATGTACTAATCAAGCACATTGTTTAGAAGCCTTGTGGATTGAAATTATAGAAAAGCTAAGCTTGTTCCAGAGCAAGGTTTTTGCTGTGACTAGTTTTTTTTCTGTTTAGGGAAACTGATCTACCTGGGTTCTTGAGTATAGTACTTGCAGAATTCTCTACAGAGTGGTTGCCTATAGCAACTTGGAGGTCCTATACCCTTGAGGTTGAGGGTTTTGTCCAGGAAAACCTTCAACATTCTTATTTGTATTAATCTCTTCGACATCCATGTAATCAGCATCATTCTTCTCTGCTCGAGGTTCTTGGTCACAGGGTTCCCCAGCAGTAGCTTCATGAGAAATCTGAAAATTAGAAGAAATGTTGAGGAAAACATAGTATTGTATGCAATAACAATAAATGAAATATCTATAAAATACCTACACTGCGCTACGCGCGACAGTGCGCGCGACACATATGGAGCATAATTTTGTAAAAAACATAAGAAAGTTATATTAATTTACCAAATACAGATATGTTGCGCTAGACGCGACTCATACAAAAGTATCCTATTTGGACACGTCACCAGATATCCCATTTCGTAGCACATTTCCAATTTCGTATTTGCTGAATCAGTACAAATATCATTTCCCCATTTCAATCTCTGCAGTTTTTTTTGCAATGGGCTATGTAATCGGTTTGGTGCATGTCGATGCTACCAACCATGGACATGTGCACGAGCGAGGCTTGGCCTTGAGCCTCACCAAAGCCCACGACAGGGCACTCCAGAGAGATATCCCGGAAGCAATACTGTTCCGGGATTTCAACAGCATGGTGAGGAAGTTCGGCCATCTCCTCCCTGTCTCTGAGAAGAGAGATGGATGAAGTACGGAGCCGGGAGTGGCAGGCTTAACAGAAGGCCAGTTTAATGCGGAGATTGCAGATATAGTCCTCCATGCAGCTGCAATCATTGGCATAAAATTTGTTTTGACCCATTTCCTAATCCTCAAACCTGGATAGAAAGACTTGTTAGAGAGTCTAAGGACCCACCATTCTGGAATGCTGGAGGCCAAAATGAACAGCATCCTGATGATCACAAACCTGGATCCAGATAGACTAGATTACATTGTACAGAGGACAGTAATTATTGATCCTGCACCACTGCTACCAATCTTACCATAATAGCTTTCATAAAGCTTATTTGTATATATTTTTTGGAATAAAAAACATTTTTAGTTTTACAATTCTTGTTTTTTAAGGACGAATGTCAGCAGTGGTTAGAAGATTTATAGTTGTTTTCTTCTCGCGCTAGGCGCGAGTCTTTTCTTCTCGTGCTGAGCGCGAGAGATTAATATGTTCTATAAAATTCATTTCATAGTTAGATTTACTATACATATTACATTTAGTTAATTAACCCAAAAAACCACTACAGAGTCACTTCAAATCAAGTTCTTGCCTAGATGTAGGCGACTTTTTATTCAACAAAGAAAAACCATGGCAGTTACAAAAGAAGACAATTCTTTCACCAATGAGGCTCATCATGAGCAGGTGGCATGGTCACTCTCTTAACTTCATAAACACCATGCTCTGGAACCCATACAAGGTGGATGGCAATCTTATATATATCAGGATAACTTCTAGCAGAGGCCATTGCAACTCCCTGCAACCAAGGATCGAGGTCCAAGCCCCTCTGCTGGCATCTATAAATTTCAGAATAGTTCATGGAGCAAATGATGGAATCCACATATTCTGGAGCCGGTGGCAGAGTAGATCGACAATTACAATTAAAACAGGATGTGATCGGATTGGGGGACATGACTAATGCGCTGCCACTGAGAGGTACTCATATTTATAGCACGAGCAATACAGTAGCAGCATTATTGTGTAGACATACGAGTATGCATGTGAGTAGCACATGAATAGGTGACACGTAAAATATGTTACAGTAGCTACAGTAAAGAGCACAGTACTACAGAAAATTTTCTCAGTAGATTGGCCAAGCCAAGAAACTCCCTACTAATTCTCCAAGTGTTTCTGCTCTTGCATGTGGTCTTTGTAATGGATGAGTGGCAACAAAGCAGTCTGTCAATCTAATTCTAATATAATCAGGTCCCAAGGGCACTCCATGGCATGCTGTAGTTGGTGCCATGTTATCAATAATGCCCTTGTCAATGACATCTTTCCTGTTTTCTGCTAACAAGAAGCATGCTTCTCCAATGGAAAATTTCATTTCTCCTGCTTGATTGCTCATTTCATCGACCTGCAAAGCTTTGTTAATTAAGTTGCACAAGTCATGGCGCCTCAATCCACTCACTTGATAGAGAACTGCCTGAGATTCGGCAGCCTGATCCAGCGCTTCAGCAAGCTTCCTTCTTGGCGACATCCCAAATTCGAATTAAAACACTGTAATTAAAAACACAGTTCTTGTGTTTCTCTAGGCGCATTAGAGAAACACAAATTCTATGATCCAATGCGAGGCCAAGAACACAAATTAAATGGCGGGCATTTTTAAAATAGACGGTTAGTACAGGCCAATGATTGAAAAGTAGTTGGGGAAAGGGATATTCGCGGGCGGCGGGCTAAAAGATTTTAAATTTTAAATTGGGGGCGGGATTAGTTTTCTTGTTTTCCTAAACAAGGATAAGGGTAGTACGCTTTCAATGGGGGGCATCTATTCATTAATTGTTTGTATGACCCGTGTAATAATCACATTTTCTAATTTCAATGTAATTTGAATCTCATTTTTTCATTCCTAATTTCTTCTAAAAGTTTTGCTTCTACCGCCTTCCAAAACCGACGCAATCTTCTTGAGCGATCTCTCAAGCGATCCAAATTTTTATAACGCTACCTGCATTCCGAGGTATCCTACTTCTTTCCGGCCTGTTTACAACAATTCCGACTCGATTTCAGCTTCTCGAGCTTCTGGAGATTCACCCGACCTTCTCGAGCTACAACAGAGTTCAATTCCAGTTTCTAGAGCTTCAAGCACTTCGATATGGCAACTAAAGGTTAGTATGTTCGAGTTCTTAATGGAGGAGGAACTCTGTGACTCTATTTTTATTAGGTTTTAGGAACCTTCTGCTTGTGTGCTTAACTTTATTAACAGATTTAGAAACTCTGAGACTCCTTGATTAACTCTGTCACTCTGCAACCTAGATTTGATTAGATTACTGTTACCCTACATCTCTGCTACTTGGCTTGTATTTGTTTGCAGCTTATTCTTTGTTTGATTATGTGTTCAGGGTTTTCTGCTTAGTCTTAAGTGAATCTGCAATGCTCTATGATTATAATTCCTAGTATCTTAATCTTTAATTGTAATCATCAGAGATAGGGAAGCGGGTTACGCTTCCTTGTGCTATGATTTTCTTTTTTTATGAAGCTTACTCTCTTTGATGTGACCCTATGATGAAGCCTTCTGTAGAGTGCCGTCAGTTTATGGATTTCACGTGCTTAGCGCGAGATGTTCAGATTCTATCGCTCTTAGTAAGCGTAAGAGTAGGGTTGTTGAGGTCATAGTCGAGGTCAACCCTTCGCGAGGATGGTAAGAGAGATGTTGCGCTACACGCGAGGTCACATTTCATCTATCTTACCGTCATGGATCCTTCGACTCACACTACGCGTGAATCCTAAAACATTGCTCTCAGAATTTATAGACTTGTCGCGCCACGCGCGAGATGTTGGTCAAGTTGCTTAACACAGAAATACTTTAGCAATGTCTAACTTGATTATTTATTTTACAGCTTCCAAGAGAGCACTAGTTACATTAACTTCTGCACCATCAAAGAAACCCAGGAAGGACCCCAAGGTAGTACAAGAAGAGGCAGAGGAGATAGATCGAACTCTTGGCATAAAGCTAATTGATGATGGCAGAGTCATAATATGCGAGCTAAGTCAAGACTTGCCAGAGACAGTATTTGTTGAGGGGTCTGAATGGTATGTTACTGTGAGCAGGATAGGCTCAAAGTATGATGTGGTCCTGCATTCAAGGGAGAACAAAGACGCGGCCTTCACAAAAGTAGGGTTGATCCTTTCATGCAAGGAGCTTGATGACACATCTGTGTCTTCATAATAGAGAAGACCGTAAAGAAGATTCTCAACATTTCCAAATATAATGCAGGTATAGATGGATTCAGGTCAGATAAGACAGCAGACGATTGTGACGTCCCCTACTCATATACGGTGCACTCACCGTATACAAACAGGAGTTCATCTCCCATACCAGCTCCATGCTAATATAGGGCCCTCCACATATCACTGCAACCTTGAAGAGTTCCAGTGGGAAGAATGAAGGGGTCATTTACCCTGTCTCCCTCAGGGCCTACCTAGCTGCGGAAGCGCAACATACATGTCAGTAGTACATACATCAACATCATATGACCATCACGAAGGATGGTTCACCACATATCTGCATAGACAAAGATCAGCACATCACATAGGGAATCTTACCCAAGGCTCAGACACAGGGATGGACTGACAAGCTTGGGTCTCCAGAGATCATTGCAGACAGAATTCATGGCAATGGATTTGGCTGGCATAAGAACATGGCTTAGGGTAGTCCACTCCATCCGCCCCTCCTGTGCATACTTTGCAGAGTAGGTTGAAAAGTGTTGGGACCTGACTGTAGCCCGCCGGATGCATAGCCAAAGGGGCTATTCCTGGGTTGCATCTCCCCAGTTCCGATGGGGCAGGTAGGGATCACTCCCTCCAGAGATCTACATGCTGACTCAAGGTGACTAGAGGGCCACTGCCCTTATTCGACTTGAACCCAATGGAGAGTGACGCATCACTCCACGGGTGTCGAGCCCATGCCTTGCCCACACGCAGTGGCAAGCCATTAGACCTAGTCCACAGGGATCCCCGGTAGGCCTTACACACCAGAGGGATCGTTCATGAGTCAAAACATGAACCTCCTTATAAGCCAGTCTGGCCCCTTCACCCACAACCAGGTGTGGCTCTTGCACACAGGCCGAATACTAGTAATGCACTAAAGGGACTAGCTAGGAGCATCAACTAGTAAGCTGTAGGTCTCTACCCCCTTTCCCAATACAATTGAGTCCACAGAGATCATCCATACATCAGTATCATCACAGAACTAAAGAATAATATCTAATCTATATCATAGAAGTTATGTTCTTTAGTTAGGGCTCGCTATCTAGGGTTCTATGTGGCTGCTATGGGCAATTCAATAGGCTAAACCTGCTAACTCTGTGCCCGGAAGGCGTATTAGGCTATTGAATTGACAAAATACCTGGTCCTTGGTTCGCTCCTCTTGCTCGAATGCGTCCATGTCGCTGTCTTGCTTCGAGATGCGGTCGGAAAGGAAATCTGACGAGCTAGGGCACTCAGGCAGATCTTGGGAGTCGGGATTGACTCTTGAGGCGTGTGAAACGGAGCTCGGAAAGTTCATGGGCGAAAAAGGGAAAGTTAGGGTTTGGTTGCCTTATGTAGGCTATCAGTTAGGGTTAGGGTTTCCATGACCCTTGGTATGCCCACTTAATGGTTAGAGGTCTAAAGTGCGCACATTGATAAATGTGTGCACACTTGCAAGTTGCCCCCTAGGGCGCTACTTGCTTGGCTATACGTCGGCGTACACGTCAATCGGGATGGCGTGTACGCGTGACGAGGCAGTACAGTATACATCTTAGGACCGTATACTGTGCTGGAACGTCACATTCTCCCCACCTTAAAATGATGTTTGTCCCAAAACATCAAGGTTCTCCCCACCTTGGGATCTTCCTGTCCTGCACCCAACTTGATGCATACAATTATTATTATAGTTACACAGTTATTAGAGTTACTCTAAGGTAATGTTTAAGACATTACTGTACTATTTCATTATCCACTTAACTTATCACTTCATAACTTAATCAACGCAAGGTAATTACTAACCTTACTTAATACAACATTTAAGTTTATCAAAGTTTATCAATTTCATACAAAATTTACACTTCCAAGGTACTCTTCATGCCTTGCAACACGTTATAACAAAATTAGGTGTTGCAAGTCTTTGCACCTTGAAATCCTCGCATTAATTTTACAATATCTATAATTACATATTTACTAGCTTACACAAGATTTAAGCGATTAGTTTCAATGGTAGAAATCACAACTACTCTAGAACTATCTATACAAGTGCTCGTGGTGCGGCTCCCTTGATTCTTCGTTCTCATTGGCCTCCCGATTCACACCATGCTAGAATATTAATGTAAAGTTGGTTATAAGGGAACCACCCCATCTATCTACATGAATGCATGACTAATCTCCCGGCGTAGCTGGAAGAGGATGCTTCTTCCATCGTGGCCGTGGAAACAACGCCCTATAATGCCTATATGACGCTCATGCCTACACTTTTAGTTGCCTGAGACGTGGAGGATAGGGTCCTTCCCGTATTTGGGCATGAAGGATAGGGTCCTCCCCGTAGGCATTGACTAGAGGTGCTTTCCTATCAATGCATTCCTGAATGACCTCTTATCTCTCGAGGTCGTCTACTTCCGTGGGACGGAAGTAGACTTTTTAATCTACCTTCCACTCATCCAAGCGAAACCGCGGTCATGTCTACATTGACATTACACCACGTCCTAGAGATCACCATGGTGGTCCCATCATCGGTAAATTCGCATGCAACCCATACCTAGCATAGGCTGCATGCGTAGATTAACTTGAAACCTGCATGATTTCTGCTGGCTCCTTTAATGCATGCGATTAACATAATTACCCTAAGGTAATATTTATGAATTAACATTATCATAGTATCGGATACATTACTTCTGATAGTACAATTATATTCACTCTAAGCTTTGCAATATTTAACGACTTTTAGATCGCGATTATTTAAACAATAACCTTGATTTAGACCTATTGTTACATAGACAAGGTTTCAATTATCATACACAAGAATTAGATGTGCTTCTTATTCTCTTCCTTGGGTCCTGCATTACCCTTGGAAGTATATCCCTAAGATGCACTTAAGTATATCTGGATTCTATTTTCTATTTATATTTATAAGGACCCCGAGGTCATATAGCTATCCTTGGAAGGAATTGCATCCTTGCGAAGGATCAATTAACATGCTACCTCACATTATCGTTCTTATTTAACTTATTTTCCTATGATACCTATACGTATGGCAGATTCTATGCAGTTATTAGGATCTATATTTAACTTATCAATAAGACACATTAAAGCTTATAATACATGCGCACGCCTTACCTAAGGCTAGAACGCATCCACCCATTGAGCTGGCGTCGAGTAATTTGGAGATGACTTGGTCGTTGCATTGATCCCATAGTTTTGCTCCACTTCATTGGTGTAAGCTACTACGTTAGTCTCGCACGTTGAAGGCCTCCTGAGCACTAAGGTATCTATCTATCTTACGCTCTATTCGCTGCGGCCATTGCCGGAGTGAACTCTATTCTACGGGCCGGTCAATTCGATGCAAGTACGTTCAATCATAAGATTGAGCCCTCCCAATTTCTTCGAAAAGAAAATGGTCCTGCACCCCTTCAATGACGTTGTACACAACGTCATATCTATTCTCTCCCCTTAAGAGGTTATACGCTTCTTACTTAGCGCATTAATTTACTAGCCTTAGCTGACATATATAACCATCTAAGATGGATGCACATATTATGTTATCATTTATTTCAATATAGTTATGGGTTACCTACTTAGTTAGAACGATTCTAAACCACAAGGTTTTGTCATCATGACAATTCCTTTTGTCTCAACAGACTATTTGATTACTATAATTCTTATTTTAGATGTACCTTACATGTATTATTCTTTTATATTCTAAAGATTCCCCCTTTCTTAGTTATTTAAACTCTTGAAATATTCCCACCAATCGAATTGATGTCATCGTAACAAGTTGGCCGGACTTGTTAGATTACTTCTTTTCTTTCGGTTGGATTATTCTTTTGGAGGTACTAGATTTATACATGGTCAACAATTATCCTAGCAATGAATCCTTCTTAGCGAGGAGATCAATCTCACCAAGTGGTTTCAATATGTTGGATGTCTGTTAACAATCGTGTATAATTTTAGTTACTCCTATGCATTTCCTTCCCAATCCTTGACGCTTAGCTCAATATTGGGGCAATCCTTTCAGCGAGAATATCTGGAAATGCCTTCTAATCCCAATATGGATGTTACCGTCCATACATTTAACCTACTAGGTCCCATGGCCTTAGATCCTTGAGCTTGCTAGAAGCTCATCCACTCGTTGCCTGCTTGAAGTAGTAAGGTAACGTTCTTTCGAGTCGCTCGATACTTCGGTCTCCTTGACGATGGCTCCTCCTTAATGTAGAGGTTGACTTTGTTCGTTAGAAGCCTCTCATTGCTGGTGGCTTTGATGGCGTATTGGTCGCTTGAAATCTTCCATGCCGCTTTTCAAAAGCCTGAAGGTGGCGCTGTTGAAAAAGATCTTTCATCTTGAACTCTTTGTCTTGGCAGCTAAATGACGACTCCGTATCCGATATTGTTTCTTCGACTCCATCGACGTCTTATACGCCGAGTCCTCTTGTCGTTATCGTGTTCCCCGAATAATGTTGAGGATGTTGATTGCTTCACCCCTGCAAATTGCCCGACGTCTCTTCCTTTGATCTGTTACGCTATGGGAAGGAAGGAATAACAAGGGAACTATACATGCAAAGCATATAGCTTACATAATTACAATTACTACTAGAGCTATTAGGTCCCCCTTGTGCCTCCTTTCGAGTTGCACGCCTACTCCTTGGCAATGTCATCGGTGTTCCTCCCGGTGCAATGGTGTTGATGATCTATATCCTCCTATTTGTACGTCAGCTCATACTCCGGGGTAACTTGTTGATATGCTTGGGCCCTCCGGTGTTTGTCGGCTATGGCACAAGATGCTTTGCATCACATTCTAACTAAAGGTATGCTGGTAGTTGATGCTTTGACATTTCGGTCTGCTTCCTGATCCTGTTCTTGGGCTGTAATTGTTCCTCCTTCATGATACTTGAAGCTGTTTGGAGGCGTCTCTTGAGGCTGTGCGCGATTCCTTTGGCTATACTCCTCTGGGGATGTTCTCTTCTGCAATTGTTCGTTGAATCGTTGATCCTTGGGTTCACCAAGTTGCATGTCGGTCTCTCGACCTTTGTCCCTCTATGCATGTCGGTCTCTCTAGCAAGTAAGGCATCATGGCTCTCCTCCCTGCTGGCTATGTTGTCGGGATGATGGATCCTTATATCTGCGCAGCTTGACCCTTGAGTTGAAGAAGTACCTGCCTTAGATATACTCTTCTCGTTGAATAGCCTGGCTATTATCTTGAACTCTCTTTTTGCCGAAGGTGCTTCAGTTGCTATCCTTGTCGATAAGGTGTCGAATGCTTCTACCTTGGGCGTTTGATGTCCCACATGTCGGAGATACGATCGGCTTCTTTTCTTCTAATTACTGGTAGGGGTACATGACGAAGCCATCACCTAGTTGTTGAAGGCATATTTCCTCGTCGCGATGCCTTTCGTAATTGCATCTCCATCTAATATGCGTGTCATAGCGCATCACCCTATATTATCACAAGGTGGAATTATGGTCGTCGAGATGTTGCCTTCTTAGTTGGCTCGTTGATGTCGGGTCGTTCCTCCTTCTATTGTTGAGGCCACTCGTGTCATAAGTTCGTCAAGTGTTGCCGCTGCCACAAGAGGTAGTGTTGTGCCCTGACGATGTCCTGGTGCAGCGCTGATGATCTTAACATGACCGGTTTTGTCTCTTGTTCTGACATTGGGTGGACGAGCTGTCTTCTACTTGAGGGCACTTCCGGAAGTGTTTGGAGTCGAAGGTTTGCTTGGCCTCTGGTCGCTTCTTCCTCGTACTTGCTCTTCCATTTTGATCTTGGGCTATAGTTGTGCTTCCTTGCTTCCTCATTTGGTAGTCGAAGTGAAGGAGCTTCTTGATCTAAGCGCTAAATCCGTAAAACATGACTTTAAACTCATGTTTCTCCACTATATATGTGAACACCCGAGATATACAATAGACATATACGCATTTACATATCGGGATTTTAATTTATCTACTTTTCCAAAACAACTACGAAGATCTACTTAAATGTTTATACTCCTTTAGGGTTTCCCCTCCTCCTATCACGTTTGATTCTTCGGTTTTGCTGCATCTTCTTCGTTCTGGTTGACTCCGGATTCCTTGAGATGTTGCTACTATTGTTGAGCTTCATGTCTGATCCGAGCTTGTCACCCCAAGTTGCGAAGAGTGTTCGTCGATGTGATCCCTTGAAAAAGATGCTCCTCCTTAATGTGTATGTCCGTCGTAAGGAATGCGGTGACCGCTCAACGTCCCTACATGCGGTGTGTCGTTGCAAGGTTACCGATGTGCGGTGCCATTGATCGCTTGAGTAGAATCACCTGGCTGTTGCAGTCGGGCATTCTTGAATGTCTTCGAAACTCTGAGATCGTGGTCGGTAGGCAGGCATTGTCATTTCTTTGCAGGTTGAATTTCTGAGTGGGACTCCTGTTACTTGGGCTTTGCTTCATTCCGAGGTGCCTCTCCTGTGCCTGGAAGTGTGGTCATCTCCATTGCCCCTACCATGGCTCCTTCTGGTCGCCTTTGCGTGATTTGTACCTGCTGGCTAGGTCGTCTCCTCCGTCCCTTGGGTCCTATCCATTCGAGTCTCGCACTCCTTGGCTGACGTAATAGTCGTCCTTCCTTTGGTTTCTAGGTGTTTCTGGGTTCGGAATTCTTGTTCGAGCGGAATATTCTCCTCCTTGATGTTGCCCCTAATGCTGATATAGGCCTTCAAGTCGAAGATGTTCCCTGATATGCGTCTCCCTCCCCTCATGGTCTCCTACTTTTTGGAACCGATGAAAGTTCCCCTGCTGGTGCAAGGGAGCTGGAAGCTCGTCCTGGTCAGCCTTAGGTGCTTTGTGGTTGCCTAGCTTGGTTGCTCCTTTTGTTGACGTTGCATGACATTCGCTTGAGCTGTTGGGCTGCAAGGTCGTGGTGGTCTTCCCTGCGGTTTCTATACGCTCCTGTGTCGCCATGAGTTCTCTCCTCGACGGAAGATTATGCCCTCTGGCCCTAGCTCGTGATGCTAGCGCCGCATCGATGTCTAACGCCTCTTCCCGCACTTTGTATTTTGTCTGCCTTGTATTCTTCCATTTGAAACTTCGTGTCGCGCCGAGTTGGTGAAGGCGTCGAGATCCTCTTTCCGATGTGAACTCGTGGACGTGGTAGCCGGGAGGTTGACATCTAGAAAATTCTTGATGCCGTTGGTTACCAAATATTCTTCCCATTTGATGAAGATTGATGATAGGCCGGTGGTGTCTTGTTCTACTCGTTTGTCGGTTGAGGTGTTTGTCGTTGTGCTTCCCTCTCTTGGGTTTGCCTTTTGGGTCTCCTCTCCTTATCTATTTGTACATCGGTTGGGACCTCGATGTCTTCAAGAAGTTGCGCCTCTAGCTGGTCTCAGTGGCTCACGCCCCAGTACTTGAAAAGCAACGCCAGATATCCTAGAGTCTAAGGGTCTACTTGAAGGGTTCTCCTACAACATTACGGGCTCTATAAGCAAGCAAGATGGCTCGAAAGCGGCATTCTTTGGAGACATATCTATAATCTACAAGTCTATGGGCATTAGGACGTGTGGTATGGCATGAGTTGAGGTTTGTTTTGCAAAGCCTTCATGATGTTTGAGGCATACTCTAAGGTCCTAGCAAAGTTGGTTTGGGGGGTCCAATCTCTACACATGGAGTGACTTGGGCAGCTCTAGACTCTAGCTCCTTTCTAGGTATCCTGGCAATAGGGAGTGTCAATGTGGCGGCTATATAAGTCAAACTCTATTAGAAGGACACAGAATTAGGTCAAGGTTTATGCCTTTGGCATGAGCAGAGGTGATGTACAAACAGTTTGAACTTGGGTTGCTATGCTGAGGTCTAGATACTATAACAACAGGGTGTTCTTGAGCACTTCTATCTAGGAGTAAGGCATCAGCTTCGAGCCGAGAGCAATACTTGCGAGCTACTAATGGGGTATGCTTCTATTTACAAACAAACCACAGTTTGGAAAAACAATTCAAGGGTTTGAGCAATTTTGGTCATTTTGAGCTGGGGTTTGACATTTCTAGCCTAATTTGAGGTCATAAATGGATTCTAGGCTGTCTAACGGTCCTATTGCAACAAATTTCAGGCGATTTGGAGCTCTGTAGCTCAAGTTATGGAGGTTCAAAGTTTGGAGGTCTCACACATTGCGTCCAGGTCAAAACTTGGAGTCTTGGTTTTGCTCCTGGCACGACGTGTGAGACATCTGCCCTATCTTGGTCAAACTTGTCCAATTTGGGTGATCTAAGGGTCAAATCATGCTAGATTCATCGAGTTTGTGACGCTCCCTGAACATATACGACCCTCGGACGTATACGTACGGGGACTTTCCCCTCCCATGGCGACCAACTCGCCATGAGCAGGGCCCTCCGTCTATTTCGGGCCATCTATAATATGATGCCCGAAAGAAGGACACGAAGGGGTCATTCGGCCCATGCCTTCAATGGGGCTCCTACGTCGCGGAAGCGTGAATACATGTTAGCACACATCATAAATCATATATAAATAACCACCAATGAAGGGTGGCATATCCATCAAATACCAACGGCAAGAATATGCATCTTAACCTAGGAAAACACCCCAAACCCATGGTTCTACCCCCTTCGGACTCGGTGAGGATCGACCGACGGCTAGGCCTCAAGAGATCAGCGAGACCGAATCTTGACATGGCGTTATCGGCATAGAACATTGGCTAGGGTTGTCCACTCCATCCGCCCCTCAAGTGCACACTTTTGCGATGGGTCAATTCACGCTATGGCGTCGCTATAGCCTTCCTGGAGACGCGAGGCTCGGGCGTCACCACTGAGCCTACTCGGGGTTCATGAAGCCCCAACCGATGAGGCAGGTCGGGGAAGCGTCCCCTTCCAGAATCACGGTGGCTCCATGGGCGAGCTAGAGAATACGTGCGCATCAGACCCCCTCGCATCCGCATCTTACTTTTACTCGCCCTAAATCTACTCAAAGTGCAAGGTGCCCCATACGGGTCACACCTTCCCACCTGGAGTGTCAGGACCCATACCCGGCCCTCTCGTGGACCTGCATCGGGTCTAGCTTCGCTATAGGAGTCCCGGGAGCCTTTTTATGTTAGGTGCAAGACCCCACCTCCACTTCACCACTGTGTTCCTTGTCCGGTGCTAAGCCCGGTACCATAGCATCTATGACCCGGTGGGCTCTTGTGCACAGCCGCAACTAGTGGGATGCTACTGCGGGGGTCTATCTAGGAGCATACTACAATACAGGCTCGGAGGTCTCTACCCCCGTAACCCCCATTTCAGAAGTAATACCATGCAAAGAACTATCAATCCATCCTTAACACACATAATCGATGATCGAGGAAATAAGGAGAACTCACCTTTACAATCAAGGGTTAGTCCTACAAGTAAAACAATGAGATAACGAGAGAAGCAAACACAACCCGGTGCCCAACAGTATTTGCCCTAGAATCCACAACTATATTAGCCACCCACCTGAATTCTGGCTGGATCCATTACCCATTGGTGCTTCCATCTCCTAGGCCTTGGTGGTTCAGCTTGACTACCACGGTATAAAAGTACTTGGTCCGGTGGCTCCACCAGTGGGGGGTTTGGCTCGGCTCTGCTCCTTTTTGGGCCAATTTTGGGAGTCAATTAGCAATAGGGATCAGGTTGACAGCCCAATTTGGAAGTCCCCATGTTGGCCAATCGAATTAGGCCAGGTGGCGCCTTCCCAAAGCATTTATTGGCCTAATTATCCCATTTAATATTAATCCCTAGATTATAGGTTATTATCTTTAATGATTAAATTAGCATAGCTAATTTAATCCCTTTTAAGTCAACCCCCTAGGTTACAATACCCCATGGTGGCGTACCTTTATCGGGTGACGTGTCAGTATATTTATAGGTGTACCGTATAAATACGTTACGTATACCGTATAAATACGTGGAACGTCACATTCTCCCCTCCTTAAAAATAATCTTTGTCCTCGGCATTGGGATTAATTAATCAGAAACAGTTACTTAAACAAAAACTGAATTAGGAAGAATATACTTAAGAAAGGAAGATAACTTATTATTTCAAACAGTAATACATTGAAGTTGAAAATAACAAAGTGTGAGCACCAAGGTGCATTTTACAAACGTATCATCAGAAGAAGTTCAGGACCCAAGTCCCATTTTTTCCTTAAAGCATCATAGAGGGCGAAAATAAGACATGTAAAAACAAGCGAATCCGAAAAGTTGGGTCATCGAGAACCCTCTATACATGGGCAGGTCGCTGAATCTCTCAGCGGCTACACATGTCAATATATAAATATATATCAATAATATAATTAGATTGTGGTTGAAGGGTCCACCCCTATAAGAAAATAAAAAAAAAGCTTATCTACAAGGAGCCTAGCATGCCTATAGTTAGCAGTTCATTGTGGCGTAAGGACCGGTCGTTCCTATTATCGCCAAGATGAACGCGGCTATGAACTACATGGTTTACAAGCGGCTCGCGGTCATGTCCACATTGACATTACCACGGCGTCCTAAGGAACACGAAGGTGATCCCATCATCGGTAATCCGTTGTTAACTTCGATGCATCTACCCCTCTCTTGGTTCTCGGCGAATCTAGTCTTCAAGCTTCTAGGGGCGGGTTGATAGCATCGTTGATGGTCTTGACCTTGAGATTCGGCGCATGAAATCCGGATAATGCTTCTCAAGATCCGTTTGCATCACCCGTGGCATCCTCCACGGCAAGTGTTTCCACTTGACCAAGTATTGTAGCATTTGAGTCCTCCTGTCCGCGTTTATAAGCTCGATCAAGAAGAGTTTAATTATTATCTCTAGCTGCTCCTCTGTCATTTCGGGGAGAGTTGGGGTTTCCAAAACCTCCTCCGGATCGAGGGGATATCTTTGCTTAAGAAGACTCACATGAAAAACCTTGTGGATCTTTAGGCGGGGTGGCAAGTCCAGCGATATATGCTTGCTCCCCAACGCGTTCAATGATTTTGAACGGTCCAGCCCCCATCACGGTGCCAACTTCTTGCAATTACCAATCTTAAGCTTGGCTTGTTTTACCTTAATCTTAAGCCAAACCGATTCACCCACCGGAAGACTTCGTGGGGTCCTCAGCTTATCCGCTACACTCTTTTGACGATTGCGTGCGTAGCAAGTAACCACGCACCTCGTCGACCAAAACTTGCATCTCCGGGAGGAGTTGTTGAGAAACCTCCACTTTCGACGCGGGTTGTGCCGGTGTCGGGGAGTAAGGCATTGATAACCATAATTTATCATGAAAGGAGACATTCTGAAGACTCTGTTTCATCTTGTTATAGGCAAATTCTACTAGATAAATGTAGTCACCCATTGGGATTGCTTACTCCACACATAACCGCACATATCCTCTATGATACGATTGGTGCGCTCTGTCGACCATCACATCCGCGAGGATGATATCGCGGTACTCATAGCAAGCTTGGTCCGTATGGTGGCGAAGAAATCCTTCCAAAATGCACTTACAAATTTGGGATCCTGTGGGATACAATTACCCGTGGCATTAAGATTGTAATCGAAGATCTCCTTTGCAAAAAGCGAGCGATATCAAAGGCGGTGTCCGGGGTGCGACGACATGGCAAGAAATGAGCCATTTTCGACAATTTGTCGACCACTACCATTAGCGCATCATACCCACGAAGAGTACGTGGAAGGCCCACAATGAAATCCATGGTTATCACTTCCCACTTAGCGTTGGGCACATCCAAAGGTTGCAATTCTCACGAGTCCTTAATTGTTCGCGCCTTGGTCTGGCGACATACGACGACCTTCGCTTGATGTACCTAGCAATATCCTTCTTCATCGAAGGCCAAAGTAGCTAGAACGGATTTTAAAATAGGTCTTCATAAATCCTGCATGTCCGGCTATAGGGCTGTTATGTGTGTCATGGAGGATTAACTACGCTCCGGTCCGAGGTACACATAACTTATCCTTGTAATATAGCAAGTGGCCTTCTTTCTTATATGAGCGAAAAGTTTCCCGCTCTTTATCTCAGCGGGCTTCCTTACTCAAGCTCCCCAAACATCCACGAACTTCGGGATCCGTGGCCAAGGTCTGCTCTATTTGTTTCCCAAACTCACTAGTGAGTGTGGAAATTGCATTACAATGGGTCCGGGTTACTAAAGGATGGCGTGACAACGCATCCGCAACGACATTGTGCTTCCCAGGCTTGTACATAATCTCAAAATCATATTCTTCCAAAAATTCCATCCATCTCCTCTGACGGAGGTTGAGATTCGGCTGGGTGGTTAAATAACGGAGACTTTGATGATCCGTATCTAACTGAAATCTTCTACCAAGAAGGTAGTGTCTCCAAATACGCAGAGCGCGGACAACTGCCAACAATTCCTGGTCATGGGTAGGGTATCGCTGTTCCGTGTCGTTCATCTTCTTTGAATCATATGCAATAACTCTCCCTTCCTGCATTAGGACTCCACCGGTAGCAATCTTACTAGCATCGGTTGCCACTAGCTTATCCTTTTCAGGATCAGGCAATGTGAGGACTGGTGTAGACGTTAAAGCATCCTTAAGCTTCTGAAACCCGACCTGGACTTTTGCTTCCCAATGTTCCATCCAATCCTTCACCTTCACGTGTTTTGTGAGATCAGTAAGAGGTGCGGCAATCGTTGCAAAATCCTTAACAAATTTCCGATAATATCCTGCTAGTCCCAAGAAACTTCGGACCTCCGAGACATTACCCGGAATAGGCCAATCTCTTACTGCTTCTATCTTTGCGGGATCCGTAGCAATTCCCTCTGCTGAAATAATATGTCCCAGGTAATCCACCTTGGGAGTGGCAAACTTGCACTTGGAGAACTTGGCAAAAAGCTGATGACGTCTGAGCTTTTGTAGGGCCAACCTAAGATGTTGTTCATGCTCCTTCAAAGTTTTACTATAGATGAGGATGTCGTCAAAGAAAATAACAACAAAGTCATCTAAGTATTGGCGGAAGATATCATTCATCAACCGCATGAAAGTTGCAGGAGCATTAGTTAACCCAAAAGGCATAACGGTAAACTCATAATGCCCATATCTGCGTCTTGAAAAAGCAGTTTATGGATGTCCTCCTCCTTTATTCTTATCGATGGTAGCGAGCGTAAATCAATCTTTGAGAAATATTTGGCCCCTTGCAACTGGTCCATTAGATCATCTGCCCTAGGCAAAGCGTATCGATTCTTGATGGTATGCTTATTGAGCTGCCTATAATCAATACACATCCTTAAGGAGCCATCCTTTTTCTTAACAAAAAGGATAGGGGCACCAAAAGGCGAAACACTAGGCCGAATGAAACCTAGGTTTAGGAGCTCCTGAAGTTGCTTCTTAAGCTCTGCCCTGCGGGGACTCATGCGATGCGGGGCCTTACTAGTAGGCTTAGTACCTGGTTCTAGAGCGATCTCACATTCGACCCCTCTGAAAGGAGGAAGCTTCTGAATCTCATCTGGAAAAAGATCACTATATTCTCGGAGAAGGTTAGCAATCCCTTCCGGCAAGGTGTCAATGATCTGCTTCTGCTTAACATCCGACTCAATAGAGGCAAGTCTAATGATGCAAAGGAGCTTATCCTTGCGTATAGCTTTATCTAACTGCTTGAGAGACATAGACTGGATAATAGGGTTGAATGGTTCACCTTTTATAGTTCTGCTGAGCTCCGTTAGCGGCGTTGAAGGTAACCTCCGTTTCGCATGATCTATATTGGCCTTCGCGGTACCAAAAACTCCATCCCTACAATGAGATCATACTTGCCAATGTCCATTAGCTTCGGCACCCAATGCAAGCTGGTGCACACGGCAACCGCATTTTAAAGTTAATCGGCCATGTGTGTGTGCTGACCTTTCCTTGCCAGCTAGCGTGGCGGCTTTGGTCGGGACCTCAACGTTTCAAGCTGCAATACAGGCCATTCTAGGAGAAGCAAAATTATGTGTACTACGTTATCCATCAAAATTATGAAAACTTCGCCTGCCTACTTGGCCTATGGTAGAAATAACGAAAGGCTGGTTTTCAGCATTGCCGGTTCAATGGCTGCAAGAATATGAGGCGCTTGCGTGAATGTACTTTCGGGGAGCTTAAGTCCTCGGCGGTGGTGTGGACTCAAGGTCATCCCAATCAAGGTCGGCCATGGCGGTTAAGGCGTCTGCGTGACATAAGGGCGATTCACGCATAAAGTGGCGGGTTAGCATACACACAGCAGCATGCCTTATCTCGGCGGCGTTCTCGAGCCTCTTTAGGAATAGACTTGTAAAAGGTTCGAACTTCCTTGCCGACATTATTACGCTTATCGAGCGTCTTTGAAGGTGACTCTCTTTTAAGTGGCGGCCCCGAGTGTTTTGTTGAGAGGGTCGGTGGATCGGGTGAACGGCCCTTGTAAAGGGGTATCTGGTAGCGGTACGGGATGCGATCTTGGGGCGTTGAGTGCACGGCCAGCGGTGTATCCTCTTCAAGGCTCGGTGCCTTAGCCTCGGCCTCATAATCCCGACTTGGGGTCTATGGCCTTAACCATTCGTTTAATGGAGGGGCCAACCCTTCAATGTAGCCCTCCTTTGCCCTCTTCTCATTCATACCCGGTACATATAACCTCGGTAGCATGAACTCATCGGTGTAGGCTTGTCTTGACATTCCCTTACGCTCTAGCCTATAGAAGGTGCGGATCTGTTGGCATTTGTGCGCCTGAGGCACATAATGCGACTTAAAGGCTTTGGCAAACTTTACGAAGTTGCATCTGCTCCTATCCAAATGCTTGGCTCTAGCATAGCCCTTCCACCAAATACGGGCAGCTCCTGTAAGGTTTGTGGTGGCAACTTTTCCTGTATCCTTTTCGGTCATCCCATAGGATTTTCCAAATTCCTTCATCTCGTCGAGCGGGACTCTTGCATTCAGCCCCTCTCTAGATTTCCCATCAAATTGGGCCAATTTCCTATTCTTCCGGATCTTTGGTTATGGTACGTATCCACTTGTCTTTCGGTACTCCTTGTCTCGACGATGTGCGGTCATCGGATGACATAGGCGACTCAGGGACTCGGGAAGTTGGTGGCCCGAGATGATGTGGCACTTGTCCCTAGAGGAAGCACGATGGCGTTTGGAGCGGTGCAGCCGATCTGAGTGCGGGGCGTGGATTGATCTGAGAACTTTCTTGTGGTGGTGGGCTTGGCGGTGACGGAGGTAACCCCGGTCCATCCTCGTGAACATGTTGCGGTGGGTTGGTGTTCAGCACATAAGTTTGCAACTCAACTAGTTGCCTTTTCATCAGCAGGAGTTCCTCTTTCGGGGAGTTAACCGGTGGCATTGGTGTTCACAAAGCGCCGCTGGCGTTAGTGCCGCGTCTATATTGAGCATAACAAGATATAAGCGAGTTACATCAGGTCTCACAAGAAGAGCACAACATCAAGTCCCACAACAAGATCATTTGTGTAGTATCGAAAAAAACAAGAGAAAAGCTTTTCGATTAAAGTCCAAACACCATTCTGTGAACAAAAGTTCACTCTGAAAGTAGTTATCACTCAAAATTTATATAGTACACACGTAGATTTTTTTTTTTTTTTTACATGGTTTACTTCTCTAGCCACACTGAAACATTAGCAACACAAAAACTAAGGAGGTCCCGGCCTAGGGGTTCGCGAAAGGGTACATAATAGAATAGCGAACACTTTCACGTCAGCTCTAATGAGCTTGTAACGTGCCGAACTTGGGCGATCCGCAGTGATAATCCCATGTGGGGCTGATAATGAGAAGGTTAAAAAGCCTCCTCAATGCATAGAATATCTGCCATAAGTGGTCGTTGGAATCCTCGAAAGCTTCGTGCCTGGACATACTCCAATAGTCCCATGTGCGGCGAAGGGTCTGTTTTAGGTCGTCGAAGGCGCGTTCTCGGAGGATATTAACTACCTCCATACCCTTGTCAGGATCATAAGGCTCTTGCGGCTCCTCGGGTTCATCCACCTCATCGACACCCTCTCGTTCCGGGTATTCTCCATATCTCTGGCCATAATCTTGTTCAGGAGGCCCCTGGTCGTCCATTCTTATCAGGTCGGTGATCCTGTCCTCGTACTCCTCAAGTGTTTCTTCTGCAAGATGACAGGAATAAATATGTATACATCGAACAATTTCCTTCTACTCCAACTTTAAGGAAGAGAATTAATCATGAAAGAGCGAAGACAATTCAATGGTTTTCAACAGTGCAAGAAACATAAGGAGATATCCTGAATATATATAAAAAAGAAACGATTACATAGATTTTGGTGTTGGCCCACTAGAGGTAATGCCAATCAAAATTAAAAAATTTCATCACGATGATCCCATGAAACCTAGAACTAAGAGGTCGACCCTTCACATCTTGTGCTTGGGTGTCAAACTTCGAGCTCTCAGTCGATCTTTTGCAAAGTAGCACGCTAGGATTAACTGATGAGGCAGCTGATGAAGCTATCTCTGGAGGGACATTGGTAGCCAATGGCGCGCAACAATAACAGAACTCATGTTCATCCAAGAACCAATCTCTTGATCAAACACGCAATGGCTAGATCCCTGTTCACCGGGATAACTGTTTCAAGGTTAGGAGCTAATTTCTTGTGGCCCGGCGTGGTGGAAAGTGCCCTCAATGACCATCTGACCGCCTACCTTCGGGGCGGTTGCCTTAGCAAAGAAGAGAACACATGCGCTTGTGAAAGCCGGCGGGAAGAATCGAGTAATATGGCATTTCAACCCCCGAACCATCGGATGGGTTGAAGAGGCCAACTTCGGACTCAAGTTTGAGGGCAGCTCCTCCTCCATGGCAAAATCCTTCTCTTCTGAGCATCACCGACTCTCATCACATAAATCCTCCATGGTTGGGTCGTCCTCGGCTTGACGACGGCGTCGTTGATGTTGGGCACGTGTGGCCCCGTAGCTGAAAAGCGATTCGAACCGAAGATGGGGTACTCTGAATCATTAAGCGGCGCCAAGGACAAGAGGGTGCTGATAGGCTCAACATCAAGAGGTTGATAGTTGAGCGGTGATGTATCTCCGGCGCATAATTAGGGGCGAGAGTAATCAATGAAATCATGCTGACCACGACAATATTGACCCGCTCATAAAGAAGGTGGCGGTCCTTTGCTTACCCTTATTTGCGATATCTTTGATAGGCCCATTGAATGTCGCTTCGGCAGCAAGTAATCCTGATCCCCAACCTTAATGGTAGCAAGTGAACTCAATCCCACAAGTGCTTGGCCCTTACTACGAGGCAAAGGCCTCTCTTTAGCTAACTCCTTCCATCGTACGAAATCAGCAAAGTTTATCTGCTCGTCCTCCTCTGAATCTGGAGGAAGTGGGGCCTTAGCTTGCTCTAAAGCGGTGTCAGTGCCATCTACATACCTGTCCATAATAAGAGCAAGGGCAAACTGGGCTTCAAAGTATAGCCCATTAGAGCCACAATCGATAATGGGAGCGTGCTTAGCACGTCTGATGATGCCCTTGAGGATGTCATAGCTGTGGCGATCATCTCCCAACATATGCTCCACAATATCTCTGTGAAGATAAGGTTGGGGCGGTTCCCCAAAAATTCGCTTGTGCAATATTTCACGATCATAGAACTCTACAAAGGTCGCATAGTCAGGGTGGGCGCGCATATTGTCGATGAGGTCGACTGAACTCTGCAGCATAGGATCCAAGAGAGGGTAAGGAACCTGGGGATCCCATTGCTCGCCTCCCATGTACCATGCTAGGCGGCCAGCGTAGTCCATCACTGCAGGTGGAAGATGGGAGGAAGAAGGAAACAGGAGTAAGAAATGGTGAAACCCTAAAAATGAATCTGAGTATTTAACTTGCAAGGCGCGGTTCGTTGGCGCCCGACTCATCATTTTTTTTTTTTTTTTACATTTATTATTTTATTTTTTTTTATTATTTTTTTTTTTTTTAATTGTAAGAAAATTCACAATTCACAATAAGAAGTCAAACAGTTTTATATTAATATATATATCGATTTACATAGATACAAAATTGTGATGTACATAATTATGACCGTTCCCCACGGATCCGGCGTGCTAACTGTAGGTCTTTTGTCATGATGGTTACTCGCTTGGCATGGATGGCACATAGGTTTGCATCGCCAAAGAGGGCCACCAAGTAAGCCTCGGCCGCCTCCTGAAGTGCTAGAATGGCATGAGTTTGAAAACGAAGGTCCGTCTTAAATTCTTGGGCAATTTCTCGGACCAGACGCTGGAAAGGAAGTTTTCGTAACAGAAACTCAGTGGATTTCTGGTACTTCCTTATCTCTCGAAGTGCCACGGTACCAGGCTTGTAACGATGCCTCCTCCTAGGTTGGGGTGCAGCTCCGGGTAGAGTCTTCCCTGCTGTTCCAGGATGCCGGGCTTTACGGATGATATTATCCCGCCGGTTATCCCCTGCAGCCTTGGCGATTCCTCCCCGAGCTCTAAGCTGGTCCTTATACTGAGCACCAGATCTGTGGGGTGTCTTCTTTTGTCTTCGGCGAGGAATACGGACTTCTGCAGGTGGTGGCTCTTGCCGATGCCTTTCTTCCTCTTCCTTCCTCAGTCGCTCCATCACGGCTTCGGTTGCCTCTCTTGCTCTCTGCTCTGCTTCGTCCTGCATTCTTTTCAGATTTTGCTCTTGTTCTACCTGCTGCTGATGGATAGTATCCTCACGAAGCTTGGCAGCCTCCTCCGTCAACTGTGTTGCCTTCTGTGCTTGCGCCCGGAGTGTGGCTTGCTCCTCTGCTTGCTTCTCTTTGGCTATTCTGATTTCCGTTCTTCTTGTAAGCTCTATGAAGTAACGTGGGGGATTAGCTTGCATGTCTCGTTCAACAGCCCGCTGGAAATGATCTGTGAAGTAGGAGGGTGATCCTGCTTCCCAAAGGATACGATTGGTCTCTTCTTCATATGAGAACGATGGAAGAGTATAGGCTCCCCCATCAAAAAGGCACATGCCGTTTCCCAAGTAACGGTACCCAGAAGCGGGGTCATCAGATGCAAGCCACTGTAGGTCCGCTTCCTGCGCCATTTGCAAGCTGTTTTGGGCCTGTATTCGTAGGGCCTCGGCCTCAGTTTGTTCATCCTCACCCGGCGGAAAGAACCGTGTATACTTCTGCACACCATCTTCTTGTTCAACTATGGTGCAGGTTTCTTGGATAGCGTTGAGCTTAATTACAAAACGCTCATTATAGCAGAAGAGTGGGTATGGTATTCTGACTCCTTCATAGAAACGTTTAACAAGATATTCCAGATCTCCTCGGTTTTGCCTCCGTTTTACGGCGATGGGTTTTGCCGTGGCAAATTCAACCATTAAAAACTCTATGGGGGTTTGAGAATAACGGGGCTTCGCGGCTTGTACACCCTTGACTTCCTCCATGTCGAATAGGTGGGCTTTGGGGCAGCTTTGGGGAAGAAAGGTAAGGGGCGAGGTTTGGCTATGGCGGAGGGAAGCTTCTAGTTCCGTGGCTATGGCGGCTAGGCTGAGCTAAAAAGGGCGTAGGTGCTAAGAAAAGTGAAAAGAAAAGTCACTTTTAAAAATTTTAACCCTAAAAAAAAACTTTTTTATGAAAAATGGCGGGAAAGCTTTTTGTGGCGGGCACCCCCACCTCGACGTCGCTCTGGAAGCATGGCCCAGTCCAGGGCCCCCGCCCAGCCACTTTAGGGTTAGGGTTTTTTTTTTTCACGGGTGGCGGGCACCCCTACCCCGAGGGTTTCTCACGGGCGCCAGCGACACCGGGGTTACCCCCCCACTTAGGGTTAGGGTTTGGTACCGGTACACCCCTTCTAATTACAATTAGACCACGCTAAAGCAAGCATGGCGGCAACCATTACACCACCCAAAAACTCATACTACTCCAAAATCCTCACTCTCTAGCTAACGATCTATCGAAGTTAGTATGTGGCGGTCACAATAGTTTGGCTTCCCAAAACCATGCTCACGATACCAGCGTGGCGCCCTCGAACATATCGACCCTCGGACGTATATGCATGCACGGGACTTTCCCCCATGGCGACCAACTTCGCCATGAGCGAACCCTCAGATCTATTTCGGGCCATCTATAATATGATGCCCAAAGAAGGACACTGAAAGGGGTCATTCGCCCATGCCTTCAATGGGGCTCCTACGTCGCGGGCGTGAATACATGTTAGCACACATCATAAATCATATATAAATAACCACCACGAAGGGTGGCATATCCATCCAAATACCAACGGCAAAGAATATGCATCTTAACCTAGGAAAACACCCCAAACCCATGGTTCTACCCCTGGTTCGGACTCCATTGAGGATCGACCGACGGCTAGGCCTCAAGAGATCGCGAGGCCAGAATCTTGACATGGCGTTATCGGCATAGAACATTGGCTAGGGTTGTCCACTCCATCCGCCCCTCCCCGCACACTTTGCGGATGGGTCAATTCACGCTATGGCGCTATATAGCCTTCCTCGAGACGCAATAGCGAGGCATCACCTCCTGAGCCTACTCCGGGTTCATGAAGCCCCCACCGATGAGGCAGGTCGAGGCGTCCCCTTCCGAATCACGCGGTGGCTCCATGGGCTAGCTAGAGAATACGTGCCGCGATCAGCGACCCCGCATCCGTGCAGAACTTACTGCGCCCTAAATCTACTCAAAGTGCAAGGTGCCCCATACGGGTCACACCTTCCCACCAGGAGTGTCGGACCCATACCCGCCCTCTACGGCCGGCTGTCGCCCTAGCTTCGCTATAGGAGTCCCGGAGCCTTTTATGTTCGGTGCAAGACCCCACCTCCACTTCACCACTTGTGTTCCTTGTCCGGTGCTAAGCGATTACCATAGCATCTATGACCCTGTGGGCTCTTGTGCACAGGCCGCAACTAGTGGGATGCTACGAGGGTCTATCTAGGAGCATACTACAATCTGAGGGCTCGAGGTCTCTACCCCCGTAACCCCCCCATTTCAGAAGTAATACCATGCAAAGAACTATCAATCCATCCTTAACACACATAATCGATGTCGAAATAAGGAGAACTCACCTTTACAATCAAGGGTTAGTCCTACAAGTAAAACAATGAGATAACGAGAGAAGCAAACACAACCTGCGGTGCCCAGCAGGCTGCCCTAGAATCCACAACTATATTAGCCACCCACCAATTACGGCTGGATCCATTACCCATTGGTGCTTCCATCTCCTAGGCCTCGGTGGTTCAAACTTCACTACCGCAATATAAAGTACTTGGTGCGGTGGCTTTCCAGTGACGAGGGGTTTGGCTTCGGCTCCTGCTCCTTTTTGGGCCGAATTTTGGGAGTCAATTAGCAATAGGGATCGGGTTGACAGCCCAATTTGAAGTCCCCATGTTGGCCAATCGAATTAGGCGGTGGCGCTTCCCAAAGCATTTATTGGCCTAATTATCCCATTTAATATTAATCCCTAGATTATAGGTTATTATCTTTATAGCTAATTTAATCCCTTTTAAGTCAACCCCCTAGGTTACAATACCCCATGGTGGCGTACCTTTATCGGGTGACGTGTCAGTATATTTATAGGTGTACCGTATAAATACGTTACGTATACCGTATAAATACGTGGAACGTCACAGAGTTAAGCAGAATTGACCCCTTACTTGGTCGATTTGGAGGTGTTTAGGACTAGTTTAGGTATGAAGGTCTCACACGATGCGCCCAGGTCAAAACCTAGAGTCTTGGTTTTGCTCCTGGCGCGACGTATGAGACATCCTCACTACTTGCTCTAAAAATGTCCAATTTGACTGAAACAAAAGCCATTACTTGCTAATTCAACTTAGTTAAGTACATTTATACACATAATCTACTCAAAAAAAACTTTGTATTAAACAAAATTTTATCATTTACAAAATTAATAAGGCTCTCCTTTGATATGACTGGCCAAGTGCATATCTTTCTTCATTGAGGTTACCCTTTTCGAGTGTACCGTGCGGTACATTGAGTCTTCAAAATGTTGGACCAGCTTCTGCTCTGCTGCTTCTTGAACCTTGGTCTCCTGCTCTCGTTCTGCCCTCTCCTCTTCCTGTATCTCTCGCTCCATCTGCTCGTACTCTTCTTGGGTCTAATATACAAATCTAACTAATTCTTACCTTAAAACTCGATCTAGCATGTTATCTTTTTAAAATTCATCAAGTATTAAGGTGATTTTGACCTAATGTCAAGACGCGTTAGCCCGTGGCAAAACACGGAGTCTTGGTTTTTGCTCACAGTGCGGCGTGTGAGATCTTCTTGCCTTAGAAAGATTTGGCTCACTGTTTTTAGTCTTTTTATGTTCCAATTAAGCCCTAACTGTTACTAGCTTAGCATATACTACAAAAAATGAGAAAAAAAATCTTCCCACTTTTTCGAGGTTTGAGGATCCTATCAAGTTAGTACTATTTTGGGAGCATGGCCGCTTTTGCTCTTGGTCTCCAAGAACATTGCTCGATACCATTGTGGCGTCCTCATATACGGTGCACTCACCGTATACAAAAAGGAGTTCATCCCCATACCAGCTCCATGCTAATATAGGGCCCTCCATTATCACTTTGCACCTTGAAGAGTTCGATTGGGAAGAATGAAGGGTCATTTACCTGTCTCCCCCTCGGGGCCTACCTAGGCTGGGAAGCGCAACATACATGTCGGTGAAATGCAGCGAATCCTAAAACATTGCTCTCGGAATTTATAGACTTGTCGCCCACGCCATTGAGATGTTGGTCAAGTTGCTTAACACAAAAATACTTTAGCAATGTCTAACTTGATTATTTATTTTACAGCTTCCCAGAGAGCACTAGTTACATTAACTTCTGCACCATCAAAGAAACCCAGGAAGGACCCCAAGGTGGTACAAGAAGAGGCAGAGGAGATAGATCGAACTCTTGGCATAAAGCTAATTGATGGCGGCAGAGTCATAATATCTGCGAGCTAAGTCAAGACTTGCCGCCGAGAGCGATTTTTGTTGAGGGTCTGAATGGTATGTTACCGTGGAGCGTGACAGGCTCAAAGTATGACGTGGTCCTGCATTCAAGGGAGAACAAAGACGCGGCCTTCACAAAAGTAGGGTTGATCCTTTCAAGCAAGGAGCTTGATGACACATCTGTGTCTTCATAATAGAGAAGACCGTAAAGAAGATTCTCAACATTTCCAAATATAATGCAGGTATAGATGGATTCAGGTCAGATAAGACAGCTGAGACGATTGTGGCGTCCCCTACTCATATACGGTGCACTCACCGGTATACAAACAGAGTTCATCCCCATACCAGCTCCATGCTAATATAGGGCCCTCCACTATCAACGCAACCTTGAAGAGTTCCAAATTGGGAAGAATGAAGGGGTCATTTACCCTGTCTCCCTCAGGGCCTACCTAGCTGCGGAAGCGCAACATACATGTCAGTAGTACATACATCAACATCATATGACCATCACGAAGGATAGTTCACCACATATCTGCATAGACAAAGATCAGCACATCACATAGGGAATCCTACCCAAGGCTCAGACACATGGATGGACTGACAAGCTTGGGTCTCCAGAGATCATTGCAGACAGAATTCATGGCAATGGATTTGGCTGGCATAAGAACATGGCTTAGGGTAGTCCACTCCATCCGCCTTTGCAGAGTAGGTTGAAAAGTGTTGGGACCTTACTGTAGCCCGCCGGATGCATAGCCAAAGGGGCTATTCCTGGGTTGCATCTCCCCAGTTCCGATGGGGCAGGTAGGGATCACTCCCTCCAGAGATCTACATGCTGACTCAAGGTGACTAGAGGGCCACTGCCCTTATTCGACTTGAACCCAATGGAGAGTGACGCATCACTCCACGGGTGTCGAGCCCATGCCTTGCCCACACGCAAGTGTGGCAAGCCATTAGACCTAGTCCACGAGGGATCCCCCTGTGGGCCTTACACACACGGAGGGATCGTTCATGAGTCAAAACATGAACCTCCTTATAAGCCGATCCGCCCCTTCACCCACAACCGGTGTGGCTCTTGCACCTGGCGAAATACTAGTAATGCACTAAAAGGACTAGCTAGGAGCATCAACTAGTAAGTCAGTAGGTCTCTACCCCTTTCCCAATACAATTGAGTCCCACAGAGATCATCCATACATCAAGATCATCCACAGAACTAAAGAATAATATCTAATCTATATCATAGAAGTTATGTTCTTTAGTTAGGGCTCGCTATCTAGGGTTCTATGTGGCTGCTATGGGCAATTCAATAGGCTAAACCTGCTAACTCTCGTGCCCGAGGATCCGATTAGGCTATTGAATTGACAAAATACTGGTCCTTGGTTCGCTCCTCTTGCTCCGGAGAATCGTCCATGTCATTTGTCTTGCTTCGAGATGCGGTCGGAAAGGAAATCGGACGAGCTAGGGCACTCAGGCAGATCTTGGGAGTCGGGATTGACTCTTGAGGCGCGTGAAACGGAGCTCGGAAAGTTCGTGGGCGAAAAAGGGAAAGTTAGGGTTTGGTTGCCTTATGTAGGCTATCAGTTAGGGTTAGGGTTTCCATGACCCTTGGTATGCCCACTTAATGGTTAGAGGTCTAAAAGTGCGCACATTGATAAATGTGTGCACACTTGCAAGTTGCCCCTATGGCTACTTGCTTGGCTATCGTCGGCATACCGTCAATGGGGATGGCGGGTGCGCGTGAAACGTCTGATATACATCTTAGGATGCATTATCTTCTTTGTCTTTGGAGCGTCAACGGTGTTACAAAGTATGGCTGGCCCATTGAAGGCTCACAATATACAGTTCGTTCTGTATGTGAAGGATTATCTGCAGTCCGACGAAGTTTGCAGAAGAAACCATCTTCAAGCTTCTACATATCTGGTTTTGGTGGTAGTGAGGATGCACTTGAGTCAGAAACTTTGCCCCTAGTACCTTTGCCAAAGCCAGTGAAGGAAACGGATATTGAAAAGAAATCAAGGGTTGATGTTGTAGACAAGCTTATGAAATTCAAGCAATGGTATCCACCTAGTTTGGATGTCACAAAAAGGATAGCTATTGACAAGCTGATAAGATCTCCTAGAGCATCTTTCATATCTAGGATCTTTGACCCAAACATGCCCAGAGGATACAGAAGTCCATGGTTGAATATCCCACCACAGTATCAAATCCAGCTGATGTTCTACCATGGGACTCAGTCAATGACAAGCCATACCCATGGAAGGCATGGGATGACCTAAGGAAGAGGGACACGGTGCGCTACATTGTCATTGACGGGCAGCACTCAGTTGAGGCAGCGACGGCACGTATAGAGAAAATGGATAAGATAGATGCCAAGGAGTACACGGAGCACTTCAGTTACAGGCAATGTCGAATCCTTAGTCATTACACGCCTCAACTTGCACTGACTACAATAAGTACAGACTTGAACACAACTGCAAGGGTGGTACAATACAACTCGTAAGTGCCTTTGTTTCTCATTAACCTTAGTCGCGCTACGTGCGAGACTGGAGACCAATGTTGGGCTGCAGACCCAACATTGGTCTGCAGTCCAACATTGGTCTGCAGTCTCGCGCGTAGCACGACTAAGCGTTTTACTTTTTCTATTCGGAATGCTCGCACTACGCGCGAAATGATCTATATGGTACTAACTTATGGTTTTATATTCTTATCCCAGACCATATCCCATGCAGTTGAGGCAAGCTAGAAATCGATGGATTGAGCTTGGCCGTCCAATTTCAAAAAGAAAGAAGCAGGGGGAGAAGAAAGACAACTCTTACGACGAAATGATTAAGATGATCAGCAAGGTCATCGTACAAAAGAAGAAGGATGTTGCAGAGGAGGAAGAGAAAACTGGCACCAAGAAGAAGAAGTCCAAGGAAGGCCCATCAGATTCCTACCACATAGTGTTCAGTCCTGATCATGTGTGGGACAAATGGAATGAGTTGTGGAACAAGTGGACAGCAGGAGAGCTTGTAAGAAAAGCAGGGAAACCTGAGAAAGGATCCCTTGAAGATTTTACAGTTACAGACTTGAGGAGTGCACAGGGGTTAAGGGAAGAAGAAATTCTCAAGGTGCTCTAGTCTCTTATAGATGGACAAGTCTTTGTGAAGGTCTCAAAAATCAAAGAGGTACCATCCTTTCCAGAGGCCTGCAAGTCCATGAAAGACCTCCGTGTCATGAGGGAGGCCATCTCAAAGGAGCTCTTTGAGATGTCTGGAATACAAAACCTATCTGAGCGAGGTATCTTGGACATGATGAAAATAACAGATGAAGACCTGCTCATGTACTCGAAGTGGTCGCCTGGATTTATTCAAGCATATAAATCCAGGAACAAGGAAAAACCAGCCTATTTGCCATCAAACGTCCGTGTGGAGTTGAGGTGCAGAGTCAGTGGGGACTTGAACATTCCTGAGACTGTATCAAAAACCTACATGGTGAAGTCCTGTCATGATTCTTGAGTTGTTGCCACCCAGACTATTCCAAAGACAGCTTCATTGTTTGTGGTGGTCTGTCAGACATACCCTCAGGATATAGACTACTACATCTCTATGCTCTCAAATTGTCTCAAGCAGACCGCCCAAGAGTACATCACACTTGTATTCTGTCACGAACTGCGCAGAGGAATATCCAAATATCTTCTTGAGCCACCACTTTCGGATAGAGGTCAATATGAGTGTCGCCACGGTGTCTTTGGTAGATGGGGCCTTTGCTAAGGACAGTTTATGTCACTCATGGCATAACAATGATCACTTACATGATCATAAATAAAGTAGATGACGCGAGGATGGTTGCCAAAAGCTTCCTGAGCCGATACTCAGATTTACAGAGAAGGAGAGCTTGGATAATTACCTCTGGACCAATGAGCTTACTCCCTAACGACCAACGAGGAATGTGAGAAGGAATTAGAGTGCAAACATGTTGGCCCTGAAGGGAGGTCACGATGAACAAGTCTGTACTAAGCTTCGAACTTGGTTTTCTACCTCGTGGATATATTTGTGCCCAAGGGAGGCTTAGTCTGTGACTACTTTGTCAATGGTAGGGTTGGGCGTGAAGCTCTAGCCAATGGCAGAAAAGTTCAAAGCTGGGTGGCCACTGAGCACCAGAAAGAATTTCTGAAGCTGTATTATCCTGATGTGGAGAAGCATCATCTGACATATCAAGGGAAGCAAACACAGACGGAGAATCGGCAAGGTCAAAACGATGCAAAGAGGGAGAGAAAGAAGAAAGAGGCAGAGCAAGAGTATGAGGAGGAGGATGCAGGGGATGGCACTTCAGAAGAAACTATCTCTCATGAGGAGTCCGCTTTAGAAGAAAGTGAAACTGAATCACGAAGTCCACCACCAAAGTCGCCACCAATCATGGATCCACAGACTCAGGAGAAGTTGGCAAAGGCCTTATCAGAAGAGGAGAAAATTCTTGAGGTAAATCCACAGGAACCAGATATGCAGAATACTTCTGTTCTTCCTGAACAAACTGACCCTAGTTCTATCAGAGCTGAAGAAGAAGATAGGACATCCAGGATGGGAGAAAGGGCGACTTCACCCACAAAAGAGTAAGTCATATGGATCTTTTTTATATGGATAATTTATTTAGCATGTCTCGCGCGTAACGCGATTGTATTATTCTTAAGTATCAAAACAATTTGTTAACTTGAAATATGCATTGTGCAGAGAGGAGACTACTTCAAATAACAACAAACTTATCCTCTTCGACCTGAATGGAGTTCTTATCAAGTCCTTCTCCAAGGCAGAGTACCGTGCTGCACCTCCTTTTCCTGGAGGGATTCTAGAGACAAAGACCAAATTGGTGTATCCAAGACCTAGTGTTCACAAATTGTTGAATCTGAAGGACAGAGCCAGCATTGGTATATGGTCATCCATGCTGCGAAACAATATATTAGAAATTAAAGAAGTTGTTCCAGAGCTGAAGAACTTTGATTTCTATATTATATTATATCAAGATAATTGTGGGATTGTTCATCGACCACAACATGGAGCAAAGAATATCTTCATCAAGAATATACACGAGGCCTTGGAGGTGATAGAAGGATTTCCAAAAGAGCAGATATGTTTGGTGGATGATGACCCCATCAAGTGTTGCTTGAACGTAGACAGCAGCATAAATCCTCCGACATGGCACCCAAATAATGTAGATGAAGAGAATTGGGTGTCAGCAGAAACACTACAGATGTTTGAGTCCCTCATATCAGCCCCTATAGCGCCTGCTTTCCTAAGTGTTAGACCAGATTTGCAAGGAAAAGCAAACCCTACAAATTATGATCTGGTTGTAAAAAATTACAGTCAATGAAAATGTACTCAGATTTGTAAAAATACTTGTATATGTATATAATTTATATGAATATATACAAGATGTTTTTTAATGCAAAATTAGTTTGGCCTTGACTCTTTCCAGTCTACACTATACTTTTTTGCCTTGGTTTTGTTGTCACTAATTTCTAACACACTCAATAAATGGTGCAATATTGCCACCAATTCATATTCAAAAAAAAAATACAGGGCACAATTTCAAGCTCAAAATATAGGGAAAAAACCCGAGGTAAAAAAAATGAACAGTGGAATCATTTCAAAATAACGAAATCGTGGTTCTTGCTTTGAGCTCACCGTACATTACCAACCACCCTCAAGAATATGCTAGGCTCTCTTATATGCAACTTCCATATGTTTTGCATATCCTTAATACTCTTATTATATTGTTATTGTTAATTTCTTTTCCAGTTAGTTACTTCTGATCAGGTCATTCGTTACAAACTTCTAGCTGGTATGCTCATTCGCGTCGCAAGGCTGGATGATGACATGATCTATGGTCGCAAGGCTTCATATTTCACAAGGTCTTTAAAACGAAGGATGTGAAACAGTTAATATATCCAATATCTATGGATTTCGGAATTATGTGAAGCTTTTACACAGAAGCCGGGGCCTGTAGAATATGTTAGGCTTCATATAAAAAATTGCTCAAAACTATAAGTGAACATGGCATGCTAATACAAAAAACAGACCACTGTTGTTATGTTTCTTACCCTATTGTTGCCGATTTGAACAGGGAGCTTGCCGTCTTGTTTGGAATGCTTGATCCTGTCGAAAAAGATAAGTCCAGCATGCCCCTTACTGCCAGAGCTGTCTTTATTATAGGTCCTTATAAAAGATTGAAGCTTTCCATCCTTTACCAGGCCACTACTGGCCGGAATTTAAAGGAAGTTTTGAGAGTTATCGATTCTTTGCAGCTTACTGCAAATTATTCTGTTGCTACTCCGGTGGATTGGCAATCTGGTGATAAATGTATGGTGATTCCTTCCATTTCTAATGCCAGGGAGAAATTTCCTAAAGGATTTCAGAGCTTTCCTGTTCCTTCTGGCAAGGAATATATCCGCCTTACTCCTCAGCCTAATATTTGAACCAAGTATTTGCATTTTGTTCTTCATTTTACTGCTATCAGCAAATAATCCTTCACATATGTGATCCTTTTTAGTTCTGTATGTCATCAATATGACCTATCCTTGAATTGATTTGCATACTGTGTAGTTCCAAAGCAAATAATCCTTCAGTAGGTTTCCCAATGAAACACTTTCCTGCAACAAATACTTTGCAATACTTTGTTACGGCATCAGACCCGACAATCTTTGGAGAAAATCAGTGCCTGGAGCTTGGAATCCCTGGCGAATGCATCAAATCCGGCGGCTCCTTCATCATTTCGGCAACTCCTATAACCTGTTCTTGCAGCATTCCGGCAGCTCAAAAACTCCTACTTTGCTCCTCCTGTTTTCAGGTTCTTGATTTTGCCTCTCGCTTTTTCCCTCTCGCTTCTCTGACCTTTTGCAGAGAAATCGCCTCCTAGCTCTCTGTTCCAGTCCGTTTCTGCCCGCAAAGGAGAAGAGAACTCGTCATGAGCTCTAGACCTCTTCATCAATCTGGTCTGTCGCAAAAAACTAGAAAAAGGAATGAATATATTCGGTTCAAAAAATAAACAATACAGATTAAACACTGTTCTAATCGAAGCATGGTGGAAGAAAAACCGAAGCAGAAGCTAGAATGGACGAAATGCTATGAACATGATATCGATGCGATGCAAAGCTAAGAAGAAGGCGGAGGAGCCCAAGTGGGCAGATTCATATCCAGGATGCGAGAATGGAGGCGATTGAGGCGGAAAATGAAGGATTGGACATATAGGAAAGGGGAAGGAAAGAGCTTCGTGAAATATAAACGGAGCACATACCTCACTATGGCATACAGGAATGGAGGCCGTTGCCGGACAGTAGCCGCCATAGCCAAAGAAGATTTCTTCGACACATACGAGCATTTTTTTTTTCGACTTCATTTTCTCTGGCTTTTTTTTCCCCTATTTTTTCCCCTCGAAAATATGTGGCAAGAATCAACCCGAATATGCCTAAGGCATCTTGCCCATGAGAGTTATATATGTTTTCCTAACATATATAAAGCAGCTTGATTTTTTGTTTGATGTAATATTTCCGTTCCAGGAAAAAATTTGAGGGCGGCGCGTGTCCCTAGAAAATAATAATAATTGGAATCAAAAAGAAAAGTGACATCATCTGAAGCCACGTTTTTCGGCGAGAAGGCCAAAGAGCTTATTTGATGGAGTTTTCTACGGCGGTGAACAGTCCGACGGGCTATGGCGGCCATCGAAGGCAAGCTTCTTGCATTTTGGTCGTGATTTGGGCGTTTTGCTTCTCCGTCGGTAGTTTCTTGGCTCAATGATCTTTGCTGATGCTGTGGATCTGTCAAGCTGCCCGCATCCGTCCCCTTCTTTCTGGCTATGGCTGCACTTCAGTTTCTATTATGCCCTGGGAATGTGGATGGACATATTTTGCAGCTCTTCGGGCTTATTGCAGATTATTAACAAGCGAAAACAACCACGGAGCATTGTGGCCAGAGAAAGGCGCAAATTGTCAAGCAATTAATTTGTGGAAAAAAAATTCAGCCCCAGTTTCAAGTTCTCAAACCCCCTGTGTGTATGAAACTCTGTGGAATGGTTTCGGTAAGCCCTCTACCCTGCAAAGAAATGTTTTTAATTCTTCCTTCCTCATCACAAGCCACACCAACGAAGTCGCCCCCAAGGATCAACGCCTTGAACCCAAGATTTAAGCATCAATCCGTTAGGATCAAGAACGGACTTCATATCCAACAGGATTTCAATTTCAGTCCATTGGGCTGCAGGAGCAGAGATAGATTGGAAAAGGATGAGGAAGAATAATAACATGGAGGAGGATTTTGTGCTAAGATCGAGATGCAAAGGCCCAGAATCCGCCATAGCGAGAGAGCTGCAGGTTCAGCGTATGCTGCTAAATTCCTCCATTACCTAGGAGCCTTCTTCATCGTCCTCCATAGCCAGTGAGAATACCTGCTCTGTTCTGCCACAGTTTTTCTGGGCCTTTGTTTCTTTGTGAGTAAAAACACAGCGCCGTGTTTTGGAGATGGCATATAAAGGTCGTGCAATAGGGATGTAATCATGTTTGCAAATATGTTTTGTCTTTTAGGTATATGAGAGGAGAGCATATTTTAGCATTCAATGGCTATGGCGCTCGATTCGAAATCAAAACCTTCCCTGGAATCGGAACCAGAAGAAAAGCCCATCTTCATTGAAGCACCGCATTTGGCAGAGTATTCTGTGCTTTCGCAGATCATTCAGCTCCGCATTTGGGCTTTTCTCTGGTTGAAACAAGCAGGATCTTCCTCTTTTTTTGAAGAACAAAAAACAAGCTGAATCTTATTGCACAAGTCAGATATTGGTTCTGGGTTCCTTTGATGATCCTCAGCAGCCCAACTGTCTGCTGTTTGTTCATAATGTACTGTAATGGACTTCCTCGTCCATGCCAATTTTTTTTGTAGAGTCTTGTGCTGTACAACTCCACATGAAATAATCCTCCTTTTCTCGTGTATTTCTATGCTTTTTGTTGTAACATAAAATTCGTGTCAGATGACTTTTGTGCACTTTGAACGTAAAATGCCACAAAAAAAAATATTGTTCGAACACAGTTCGATTGCCAATTAAATATGAAAATGTATATGCACATTGCATTCCTATTTTGCTAACAAATTTTATGTCTACTGATAATGAGCTATTCCTTATGTGTACTTTGTCTAATATAGTGTGTATATATATGTCTACTGATAATGAGCTATTCCTTATGTGTACTTTGTCTAATATAGTGTGTATATATATGACTTTTAAGGGTAATCAAAAGCTTTGCTGACATATCTTTATCTAAATCTGTGAAATCTTTACCGACATATCTGTATCTAAAAAAACGATGGGGGGTATCTGTATCTAAAAAATGATGGGGCTATTATAGCGATCACATGGCTGATTGCATGGTCTTGGCCGAAAGGCGGATGGCCGAAAGCAGATCAAAGGCGGGACTCAAATGTGAAATGGCGGATGGCCGATGGCCGATCCAGAAGCGCGAAAGCCTTGAAAAGGCGAGCCGACCCGACGATAAAAAAGAAATTGACCCACCCAATTGCTTTTTGCCATGTCACCAACCTAATGCAATTGTTTTCTTTTTTTTCTCTGAATTACATAATACATCCATAGCATACATGGTCTTTGTGTAAAGCTGGACTATGATTAAATCCACCATCCATAAATTCATTCTTTTTCGCAATTAAGGTGAGCAAGGGTTCAAGGTCAACCGAACGACCTTCTCAAACCCACAATCCAAAAATAATCAAACCCTGATCCCAGATCTGTTGTTACCAACCAATGCTAGGAATTATGTGGGTATTATTATGACTTCGGTTCCTAGGTGTATAATTTGGTGCAATTGCTGCTTATAATTCATTACATTTTTATATAGGACCATTGACACATTAACTATGGGAATGAGTTTATTACCCGTGTTGTCCACGTTAACCTTCGGAACTGGATTCTTCGTGCAATTAGCCACATTAACTCTATGAGTTTATTACCCATGTTGTCCACGTTAACCTTAGGAACTGGATTCTTCGTGCAATTGAATAATTAGCCACATTAAGTCTAGGAATTGAGTTCTTCACAAATGAATAATTAGCTTGAATACATTACTAAGTTTAGTTGAATTGTGTGGGGAATTCTAGGTATTATAAATTCTATACAATTGCTAGATATATAATATTATCTAAGAATTGTGTGAGTATTATTATTACTACGGGCACAAAACGGACGGCAATAGTGCAGGTTCAACTCCTGCATGTTCTCTCGCATCTGAAGCATGTCTAGAACTTAGCACAAAACTTCTTTTGCAGCGGGTTGGACAAAAGAAATGTTCGCGGCGGCCTTGGCCGCCGCGATAAATTTCTTGTATTTCTAAGTTTTTCTTTGATTTGTTGGGCATATTCCGTGTAACATACTAGCCTATTTTGCATTTCTAGAGTGCGCATAAATGCAGTTGCATACAGTAGTTTTTCCTTTCATATTTTAATTAATGTACATGTACATTTTTGTACATTACCTGCGGGTATTCTAGGGTTTCTCTGCGATTTGTTAGTCTAGAATCGAGTAGAATGACGGCATCCATACCAGTTATCCAAGCTTTGGCCACCCTTCGTTGCTGCTGTAAGAAGACCACGGAAAAGTGCCGGGAGCGCGATCCTTTGCTGGGTGGTTTCGATTATGTAAGAAGCAGATGTTTTACCATCTCTTGTCATTTAGAAAAACTTTTCCGGCTGGGCCTTTGTACCCTGCAACTTCGCAGGTTAGCTACTTTTTCGGATTTCTCAATCCACAATATGTCTTGTACAAATATGATCAGCTAATTTGTATCTCTTTGTAGTTTACATAGCAGATACGATCTAACTAGATGAATTGAGTGCATAGGTCATTCGAATGCGTGGATGGACTGCCCCAACCTACTGCTGTGGCACAATGGTTGACGCTGTCTTAGAGACCTTTTTACCACCTTTGGTGGCGTTTTATTATGCTCTTGAACTCATATGTGTTGCTTTCATGTAAAGCCTACTCAACAAGCAGTAGGATATGAAACCGCGGTTGTTCTTGCTTCAGAAACTGCTCCTGGTTTTTGTTGCTTGCAGCTGTGTAAGGATAAAACATGGCACGGACACATTGGCATTATGAAATGTGAGAGTGGATATTGAAGGGTATGGCTTGTTAGACTAGCCTGATTATCTGCATTTTTATTCTATGGCTGTCAGTATCATAGAAGCTTTTTAAGAAATCAGAATGATTTCGCATGGAGAAAATAAGGAGTAGCAGGTCCGCAAGGTGTTGATGTTATGGTGTTAGACCTTGGCATGGGGAAAGAAGAGTTCAATGAGGATTTAGATAATAACTATTATTTTAATAGAGGTTTGTTGTTGAACTTCAATACAGCCAAGGCTCTTGGATCTGCTACTGCCATTGTGTTGCCTGTGCAAGAAGCAGCATGTAACGGAAGTGATTTTAAAAGCTTGGATGCTGAGGAATTTGACTATTCTGGGCATCAGTTTAGTCGAATTCTTCACTATCCAATCTTTTAAAATCACTTAAGAAGTTACAAATCTAATGAAGATGGGTTTCCTGCACATTGGCAAGATAATTACCATTCCTACATGTGGAGGAACTGGGGTGAAATTGTTGGAAGGAATCAGGCTGGGAAGGTGAAAACTCTATCCATGTCTGCTGACCAGGTATATCATAAAAAACAATTCTGCATGTCTTATCACTGCAGAGCGTGAAGCAGTAAAACTTCACTAGCTTTCTATCGTGCGCAAAATGTGCACTAGAGTGAGACTGGGGCCTCCAGATATAAGCTATGAAAGTTGAAGCGCCCTCGACGAGTATGGAAGTTACAGATATATCCATTTGACCAAGTGGAACCGACCAAATGCATATGTGGTACCAGATGCTTTAAAAGGTTTGCAAATAGGTAAAGCTGATGGAGTTTTTACATTTAATATTTCATCACTTCATCATTATTCTAAAATGTGTCTTTTGCTTTTAAAGGCAAGTGGCATCTCAGAATGGTGCAACACTTTATTGACGAAGAAGCAAAGTGAGACATGATGTCTCTTGTTTGCCACTTTATGTGTGTATTTGTTTGTTTGCATGGTTGTAGAAGTCGGCATGGGTCTCTGCGGATGAAGCCACCATTCTGTTCTCCACTGTCATTTATAAAACCCTGCAACTTTTCAGCATCATGAGAGTGAGAACAGCGATGATGTTGAAGGGTTGCGGGGTTTTATAAATGACAGTGGGGAATAGACTTCTGCTCAGCAGCCAAGGGACGAATCAATAGACATGATGGCAATCAACAGTTTTTTGAACTTCTCTATGCCGATTTATGCCTCTAAACAATTATGAGTGCACATGGGGCCACCTTCATAGTCTTTTTCTACCTCTCAGGGAACAAGTGGAAACTGGTTCTATTTGCTCCATGGTTGGTTTTTTGCTCGTGATTGGTTCATAAGTGTGACATATCTGTTCTTATACATGGATAGTCTACAGCACGTGTTTCTAAGGGACAGTGGACGCTGAATGGCCCCCCTTTGCTACATATTTGACAACCAATGCAAATTAGAGTGCTATTATGGCAACGGTCTCATGCAGCTTCAGAAATCTGCCTATCACCAAAGAAAAAGGGACTTCTATGCAAGGTTCTTGAGCATGTCTAGAAGCAATGCTGTAATGAGGATATTTTTTGGCTTTAATAGACAAACATGTAGCGTAGGGGATGTCTGACATTGAGACCTGAGCGCAGTCGCTGGGGTACCCCTGGGCACAGGTTTAAAGCAATGCTTGTGTTCAGCGAGAAGGCACTATTATGTGATTGTTCCCACCAAACATTTGCTACACATCAACATGCTGATGGTTTTTACAAGGTCGTAATATATAGTTGAGACCTTACACATACACATGGACTTGAAATTTTGAATAGTTGGTCTATATGGGGGCATCTGCGATCTGTACAAAGAAAACAAACATATCTGAGATGTTTGTTATCTTATGTGTTTATAATGCATTCAGAAAGCATTTTTTGTTTGAGTCACAAAACTGGCATCGAATAGCATCAAACCTATTAGATAATTTTGTAAACTTTGCATGTTATTCCAGACAATTGTCGAATTCCCTATCCTTAAAACGCCGAATGGCCTTTTCCTTTCAGGCGCTCTCTGCTTTCAGAGTCATCAGCTTCACGGAGGCTCCTCGGATGCATTTGCTTTCTCGACCACCCTATTTGCACGTCAAAATAGCTGCTCCTCAGATTGGCATGTATTGGAGGTGGAAGCAGTACCGTCATGAATCATGTTCTAAACGGGACTGAATGAAACTAAGAGTCTGGTCGCGTATAGCTGTTGTCAACAAGGGCCGGAAGATGTCAAAGGATCAAAAACGAAGGGTCACATGCATCTGTTCCAAGGGCTCATGCTACGGTTGGATGGATTGCTATCGGATACTGCCCCTCTGTTCCAAAATAGTAAACTTCCAAAAACAGGTAAGATCTGGTGTCAATGTTGTTTCTTTGTTCATTTGACCCCGCTGTTTCAACAGGGTTCGTATCAACAGGAAACATTCCTGTTGACGTCTACCTATGGCCGGAATACAGTTTTAACTCCATATTTGTCTCAGCCTTTGATTGGAATATTTCAAGCTTGATTATTCGGATCTAGACACTATATTTTAAGCTGATGATAAAATATGACTTTTTGGGTTGCCCGAAGGGCAAACCTTAGGGCTGGAGGGTGTGAGAATAGAATATGCTAGGTATGTAATAGAAGATACAGATTTGACTGGGAAGCTTGAAGGAGGGCTGAGATTCAATATAAAGGGACTCCCCGTTGTAAAGCGGATGCATGCATGCAGACCAGGGCTCGAAAATAGTATGCTAGCTAACCTTACTCAATTTACATTTGACGGATTTTTTTTCATGTGACCGGAAAATCCTTTTCCTCTAAAAATTTACCGGAATATTGCCTTCCAATACAAACTACAAAAAAGCAAGAGTTATATTCTTCACTATATAGTAAATTTGTAGAATACAAGGTAATAGTTATTGTAAATATAAACCAGACCTTTATATTGTTGCCTCCAAACAAAAATCTTACAACTGTCCAGTATGTTCTATTATTTCGTTTGGTATTTGGGGAGGGTATCTCTGGCATGGTTGGGCCTAGATTTGGTGGCTGTATTGTATTGCAAATCGTTTTTTGAGGGTATTTTTGGAACGGTTTGAGCTGCTTATTGCCGTATATGCGAATTTAGATTTGTGGTTTCATGGTGTCAATCTAGAAAGAAATTTTGGCATCTGGCTTTGGAGATCGGGTGGAGAGGTCAGGGAGGCATGTCCAGGCTTGAGGCGCAGAGCAGGATGAGAGGGGGCGCGCAGAGCAGGATGAGAGGGATGAGAAAGGGCGGGATGAGGCCGATTCTGCAGATTTGTGTTCTGTGTTTCTGGTCGAATCCAACAGTAGGAGAATCCGGTTTTGAAGAGGCGGCTTAGAGAATCCGGTCTGTTTTTGGGGCGGAGACTCATGCTGGTTCCAGATGCCTTCACCTTGTTTTTTTTTTTCCTTCTTCTAACCATGTGTGGCTTCCCGCCGGGTTTGGGAGCCGCTTCGGCCGGATTTGAGGGCGGTTGTACTTGAGCTCAGAATCATGCACAAAGTGCACAGACAGGGCTTTTGCTCAGGCGTTAAAATTTAAGGGCCAGCAGGGTGCTGCCTGGTCTTTTAGTTGCCTGCTCTTCTTAAATCTGCAGCTCTAAGTCGAGTAGCAGGGAGGGTGGGGCAAAGAGGTGTAAGGGATGGTTGACTAGCGCAAATCCGGGTTGATTCCCGCGGAGGTGGTTGATTCCCAAGGGGTGTGAGGCGTGCCTAGTGAACCGGTCAGGCACAGGGTGCCTTGGTTTTTTCTCTTTTTTCTTTTTTCCTTCTAACCGTGTATTGCTTTTGGACCATTGGAAGATAGGGGCAAAAAATTTAATGGCCGTTGATTTCGCTTAGAGCACAGAATATTCCAGCGTCCAATGGCCAGAAATCAAGGAATGAAAAAATCCCGATAATAAAGAATGAATAAGAATGAATGAACAAAATACATTATAGTATTTTTCTTCAAAAATATATGCAAAATAGCATGGTAGTTTTGCTCTAAAAACCAGCATGTAAAACATTAACGTAGATCTACAAATTGGTTTTATAAGTCTGCTGTAAAAATCAGCATGCTAAATGTTGACTTGGATCACCTAAGTAGATGTGCCGACCACGATTATCAGCTTTTTTCTTTCATACTTCAATGCTTTCCGTAAAATCAAACTCCCTTGCTTCAGCAGGACTATTTACAACAATAGAGAGGCATGCGTTCAAGCTCTCTACGTTCAACTTTGAACGCCATCTGCTTTTTATATTAGTTCTATGGCTAAACAAACTCTCACAGATTGCATTGCTAGCACATTGTACTAGAGTATTTTGTAACAATGTCATAATATTTTTGAATCGTGCTTCATTTGTTGGACTTGAAGAGATCATCAAACAAACTTCTTCCATATTCTTTCGTGGCCAATTAGCTAAAGCATGCATTTTGTAATCACTATACTCTCTTCTCAATACATTTGGATCAATTAATGGAGTGGCCTCTTGCTGCAATCCAGTTGCACTCTTTGTCATACCATAAAATCCAATAAGCTTCTCTAAGCTCTCCTCACCGAACTTCCATGATTGAGTAGCTATCCTTGGCATGTTCAAAGGAGCAAAGCTACTAAAATGCTTTAAAATGCTTGTGTCTTCAAATCTAATTTTTAAACAGTCACAAACAGATCTAGCATATGCTTTTTGTTGTTCTATAACAACTTCCAAATCCAATAAGTCCTTACTTCTTGATATGCTGAAATTTCTATATTCAGCTCCTAAGGCTGCTAACCAGCCACCTGGAGGTCCATAATCTGGAATTATGGGAAAACCTTGTGCATCTTCTTGATATGCATTCAAATCTGTTTGAGGATCAGCAACATAATAAGCTTGAATAGCTTCTATTGAAGTCTTCACGTGATCCTCAATAACTGTTATTTCAACATGATGAGCTTGGAACATCTTACTTAGAATGGTAAGCCCACCAAGTATATCAGCAAGGAATGCAGCAAGTATATAGTTTTAAATTCAGCCACCTTTCTAAAAATCTCACGAGATTCTAATTCTGTATACCTTAGAATAGCAGGCAAGTCTTCACATAATCTGCTAATTGCGTTGTGCCTACTCAACCAACGTGTACTTTGAATGCCCTGCAATCTTAAGATAGAACATGCATATTCCTCGAGCAAGTCTTGCAATTTTTCTAACCTTTTGCTACTGCGAGAAAAGTGGGCAGCAATAGTGTTGACAAGCACTTCAATTTCTTCTAACCATTCCATAGAAGGGTGCTTAGCTGCATCTTGCACAGCCAAGTTTTCTCGATGAGCAACGCAATGAATAGATGTCATGTAGGGATGCAAATTCTTTAATCTTGTTGCAACACTTGTTTTATGGCCTGTCATGCTAGATGCTCCATCAGAGCCAAAACCCACTAACTTAGACATGTCAATACCAGCCCCACGAAGATGATCCAATAGGGCAGCACACAATGAACCTGCATCAGCTTAAAAAAAATTGAGCCCTTAATATGCTTAAAAAATTGTGCCTTGGCTCACTCCCATACTCTAAATAGCTCACGCACACAACAAGATGTTGTTGTGTTGCTACGTCAGTGGATTCATCTATTTGCACATCTAAAAAAGGGCTTGCTTTCACCTTTGCTATCAAGGATGCATGTATACTATCAGTGATGCAACATATAAACTCTTGGCAAGCATGGTCATCATGATAAAGCTGCCTGGTTATCGCTGAGCAACCTATCAAACCAATCAAGTCTACCAAATGTGCAAAGTCATTAAAAGATCAACTCCTTGCAGCCACAGTGTACGCAGCCCTAAATAAATTTAGCACAGCCATGTCCACGGAAGAATGCATTTTCTGAACTGCAACTACAATGGGTTTTTGTATCTTAGATGCATCTAACATTTTAGTATGCGCATTAATATGAGTTCTTGTCGCTGCATGTTCATAGAAACTAGAGGTCTTAAAATTCCTACTTCCACCTTGTGCAAAAGGACTATCCCTGTTATATCAGAAATTAACATTAATAATAATGCATTTTTTGAAGCAAAAACAAAGCATTTGAGCATACCTGGAATGGAAAAACCTTCACAAATAGTGCAAAAAATTGTGTCAATTTCTTTATCATAGCGCATCCATAACCATATTTTCAGCCATTTGTATTTGAATATCAACTTGGGTTCTTCGTTATCTTCTTCACAATCACTCTCACTTACATCATCAGCATGCTCTTCATTACCAAGCTTTCTTGCTGCTGCTTTCTTGAACATATCCATTACATTATTGCCAAGGATTTGTGACGCTCCCTGAATATATACGACACCCAGCCGTATACATACAGGGACTTTCCCCTCCCATGGCAACCAACTTGCCATGAGCGGGGGCCCCTCCCGCCTATTTCGGGCCACCTATGAAATGATGCCCGAAAGAAGGACACGAAGGGGTCATTCGGCCCACGCCTTCAATGGGACTCCTACGTGCGGAAGCATGAATACAAGGGTTAGCACACAGCATAAATCATATATAAATAACCACCACGAAGGGTGGTGCATCCATCCAAATACCAACGGCATAGAATATGCATCTAAACCTAAGAAAACACCCAAACCCCAGGTTCTACCCCGGCTCAGACTCCAGTGAGGATCGACTGACGGCTGGGCCTCAAGAGATCAGCAGACCGAGTCTTGGCATGGCGTTGGCTGGCATAGAACATCGGCTAGGGTTGACCACTCCATCCGCCCCTCCTGTGCACACTTTGCAGATGGGTCAATTCACGCTATGGCTTCGCTATAGCCTTCCGGAGACGCAGGTTCAAGGTATCACCCTTTGAGCCTACTCCAGGTTCATGACGCCTGGTCCGATGAGGCAGGTCGGGGAAGCGTCCCCTTCCAGAATCACAGTGGTTCCATGGGTGAGCTAGAGAATACGTCTGCATCACACCCAGCATCCGTGCAGAACTTACTCACCCTAAATCTACTCAAAGTGCAAGGTGCCCCATACGGGTCACACCACTACACCCAGGGAGTGTCAGACCCATACCCGGCCCTCTACGTGACCGGCTATCAGGCCTAGCCCACTGTAGGAGTCTCAGGAGCCTTTTATGTTCGTGCAAGACCCCACCCCCACTTCACCACTGTGTTCCTTGTCTGGTGCTAAGCCAGTCCATAGCGTCTATGACCCGGTGGGCTCTTGTGCACAGGCCGCAATATTGGGAATTACAGGGTTTTATCTAGGAACATACTAGCGTTATCACGAGTTCAGAGGTCTCTCTACCCGCCCTTATTTCCCCATTTCGAGTGATACCATACAAAGAACTATCAATCCATCCTTTTTAGGAACCAAACCCAGAATCGGGAATATAAAGAGAACTTACCTTTACAATCAAGGGTTGGTTCCTACCATTAAAACACAGAGAAAACGATGAAACATCACAACAAGTGCCCAACGGGGCGCTACCCTAGAATTCACAACTAAACTACTACCAACCAAGTGTTTGGCTGGACCGTTATCGTGGGGTGCTTCCATAGTCTTTGACTGAAGGGTGGCGTGATAGCTAGGGGTTGTTTAGTGATTTTGGTGAGGTCAGAACAGTCCTTGAGCTCGGCTGCTCCTTGGGTGCTTTCGTACTTGTCCTTGGGCGCTCAGCTACTCCTTGGCGCCAAAGAATAAACTCAATTTGCTCCTTGAAACGTACTTGATCCTTGGCTCAGCTGCTCCCTAATTCGAATTGGGGCACAAAAGCCCTAATTTGGGTGTCCAAAATGGAAACCATGCCTTGCCCAATCGATTTGGGCCAAGTGGCACCCCCCATGTTGGTGCTAATTAACTAATTTAGCTTAATTAGGGTAATTAGGCTATATACTTTATAATTATCCACAATGGATTTATTAACATAGCTAAATAAAACCATTGTGGTCGGCCTTCTTTTAGCCAATTACCCCTTATGTCCCTAGTGGCGTGTCGGCGTGCATACGTATCACCGTATGAATGCACGGAACGTCACATTCTCCCCACCTTAAAATGATCTTTGTCCTCGACATCGGACTACTATTGTTGCGGGCAGCACATCATGATCATAAACTTAGGGTGTTGAAAGTGAACAAAGGAAAGTTTGTGGAAGTGTCACTGTTTCATCCGTGGTGACGAGCTCACACTCTATCTATGTTAGAAAGCATTCTTTCTATAGATACTGAAACCGATTATATATTAAAGGCAATTATAGATATAAAGAACTTCCATTTGTTGTTATATTATAATACTGAGTTATTAACCTCGTAGACCGATTAATAGAAAGTCGTTCTAATCATATTAACTTTTGTGTGTATATGTATTATATTCTCCTTCACTTTACAATTTAGTTTTCCTATTTTGGTACAATTTTAACAACTCATATATTGCTATTGTGAGTGTTTAGATGCCTCGACATTTATAGTTACCCTTTAATAGAATTATATATTGTACCGTATATTCCATTTTGACCTATATACGTTAACGTTATCTAAGTCTCGTTATTCCCTTAGGAGTTTGTGTAAGACATACATACTTATCCCCTTCTATTATATTTGATTATGTGTTTAATAACTTGTCGATTATCTTTAATGTTTCCACAATCACACTTTCTATCTTTAGTATAGATTACAGGTCACATGAGGACACATATTAATTCATTGGTTATGTTTGTACATTTACCGGGCGTCCCGATATTCTTATATTTGAATTACTTATTTATTTTATTGTTATTTTCATAAATTTATCACACATACAGTGCAGTGTACGGTGACGATACATTCAACGTAATTGGTACCGCCCGATTAGGCTATCCGGGCAGTGCTATGGCTATGCAATCGCCCTCGTATCACGCGGAAGGCCGATTCGACTATGATGTTCCACGGCGGAAGCATCGAAACCATCGTCCGTGCCTGAGGCCTGTTAGATGATGATAACCGAGGAGGTCCCTGGCTCCTACTTGAAGTAGAAGTGCTGAATGTTGGGAATAAGGAGTGTTAAGATATCCCTAATTTGGATGGATACTCGAGAAAATTGGTATGACGATGTTTGGTATCTAAGTGAAATGCTGGACCTAAAAATTACGAGGATTGATGTATGATGCGGCATCTAGGTTGCTATTCAATGTAGAAGGAGACTGGATATAGCACGATATATCTGGTGGAAAAGTGGTTTATGATTATCTACTATAGACCATGTTAAGGAGGTACTATGCCAAGGTGGAAACTGGATTATAAGTACCCAGCTCCTGAGAGGGAAAACACTTTAAAAGTGTAGGTTTGATTCGTGGAACGGTAGAGAATAATGTGTATGAGGATGTTGATCCATAAATTATGGATTATAAAATTACACATATATTGTGTTTGGTAAAGAGATTGATGTTCCTGAGGTGTGAAACAAAGACGCAAGATTATAGATTTGACTAAGAAGACCACGTAGGCATGTGAATACACTTAATAACGCTGGTCAAATGCATGATCCTTATGCGGGGTGAAAATTAAAGAAATGGCCAGATCCTATGTCGGGCCGGGGTATGTAGACGCGGGATAAGAGATCGACAATAGTGTGGGGCGTAGTTTTCCCACAAAGGTGAAGAGAGCTGAGGTCTAACCGACGGCGAGGGTGAATAAGCATTCAGTAAGATCATTGGAATGGAAGACGCAGAATTGCTAGCAAAGGTGCAAACCGGCCCTCAAAGCTACAAAGTATGTTGGAGCTCTGGCGAAGCTTATTCTATGAAGGAAAGTTGACGTTGAACTAATGATACATTAGGAAGGCAAGTAATGTACCCCACACCAAGTGGGAGACAAGAGGTGCTTGAAAGTTGTTGTAAACAATGTTTCAAATATAGAGAGTTTGGAGGGACACTTTGAAGAGACCAAAGCCTGGAATATGAAGAAGGGAGGCATCCAATGAACATCTCGCCAAGGAGGATGTGCTCTGGACTTGGTATCGTGTGTGCATCCCGAGGAGTAGTTCCGCGTTGGTAGATGTGTATTAAGACCATTTACTAGGAACATAGCTAGAAAAAAGATAGGGTATATACTAGAACTTTTAGTTCACATATATGAATACGGAGGTAATGAAGATAAGAATTCCTATAGTAGGCATCAAGTATGGCCACTAGGAACTTAGGGTGGCATGTGCCCCTATGGAATTTATGACTAGAGCGTGAGGACCAAGGCAACCTAAGGATAGAGAGTCTAGAAGGTGTGGTGTGAAATCCACAGCATATATAGGAGAAGCATCTAGGGCTACGTCAACGAATCATATATGAGTCAAGAGTTAGGGTTGGTGCACACATGTTACTATATCTCATAATAACAACGTAGTGGTTTCGGATGTTTGAAGGATTTAGTAGTATTACATACTACACTAGCGAGGATATCAAGGATGTCGATTGTGACATCCGGATGTATGTCATATTAAAAGATAATAGAATATTAAATACAAAGCGAGGGAAATATTACTTGACAAGGTTTCTGAAGGAGCATAATGATATGCCTATATACGAGATATTGGGTTAGGTATGCTTTACCAGAGATAAGCATTCAAGTTATCCGAATGGTTAGAGTTGATTATCTTAGATACGTCGTACTAAGGAAGACGAGAAAAGTTTAAATGAGTGAGAATAGCTAGAGTAAGTCTAGCATATCTACGGTGATGTTACGTTCAAAAACATCCCGAGGATGGTTGGAACCGGTATTGGAATAACCGATAATGAGAGCTTAACTACTCAAAGGTTCTAGATACCAATGTATTAGTTCAACGTTATAAGCTAAGAGCATTTATTTGGTTTTGGGAATGAATAGATATATAAGAATATCAGCGTCCCCGATGGAAGATAAGAAGGAGTACGATGACTTTGGCGATTATACCTTTAGGGGTAACCAAGAAGAGGCGTTACATAGGAATTCCAAGTCCCCGATAAAATCAAGGCGAGGTGTATTGATCAGAATTGTTAAGGTTATATAGACCCGGTAGTCCATATAATCGAAGAGTTACCCTACACGCCGTGAACAATTCTAGATGCAGTAGAAAGCCGGAGGATCCGTTTCCTTTCTTACGGCATAGACCCGTTAGAGATTATGACTTGAAACTCTTAAGAGGGGTAAGGAATTGGATAATCATATATGGTTACTAACGAAAGATTGAAACATTGGATTTTCCTGGGGTTTTTAGTGCCTCCCGCTTCATTATGAGGGAGCCAAAGGCGACAACATTCAAAGGGATCAAAAGTTGAGGTTGACATGCTAACTTAAGATAAATAGGTTAGGTGTGACAAAACATGGCGAAACGCATAAAATTAAGCAAAGGAACCTTTAGAAAAGGCCTTGGATTGTGGTAGAAACCTTTGGAACTATGGCATAATCCATGGGAAAATTATAGTTTATGTCTGGGGTTAAAGTACCATAAGTTTAAATTCATCCCTTTTAGGTCAACCCCTTGTAAGATACTCCATGGTGGCATACCTTTATTGGGTGGCGGTGTCGACTTATTTATACATATACCATATAAATACATGGAACGTCACATTCACCCCCTCTTAGAAAATAATCTTCCCCTCGGCATTTAGGGTTAAGTTAAACAAATGGCGGTTAATCTAAAGCGCAATAGAAGGAAGTATCCTTAAACCTTCTTATGATAAGTATGTTAAATGCACCTTGGTGCTTAAACTCTTCTATCTTGATCCATACATGGGCAAGTCCGCTTTGCTTCTTGGCTGCACATGTGAATACATCAACATGTACAAGTCCAACGTAGAGTTGGCCCCTGCCCATTTGGGAAGTAGGTGGTACAGCCCACATCATAAGAACTACAAAGGTTACATTTCAGCTAAGTTAGAGCAGATCTCTAGCGATTATGGGATGAGGATATATGTTTGTTATGTACATAGCATGGACACATCGATAAACATGCTTGGAGAGGTAATCTAGGTGGTGACACTAGGGAGAGAAAGACGCAGCGTATCCTAAAGTTCTTGATGGAGGGTCCGGAGATACGTTCGAAATGTGCAAAGGATGATCAATCCGTTGCATGCTAGGGTATGATGTGGTAGTTTGCACTTGAAGTAAATGTCAACGGCCAATAGAATAAAGCTTAAGGTAGTGGGGTTGAGTAGTACAATAGTACAATTCGGGATAGGTATCAAATAGGAGTTACATGCTAGAAGGTAAAATGTGTCTTGAATAGACACCTAAAACTAGCTTTCCCACATGATCCATACACGGATCGAGGCGGAGGTGACGCCATGGGTTTCATGGAGGTCTCGAACATGGATACAAGTCCGTGTTGTCTCAACATAGATAATTGTAGAAAGGCTCACAAAGTACAAGGCAAGCACCTTGTGATTCCACGATTTATCTGAAGGCTCACCAGCTCTTAGGCCATGACTATGGCTTAAATGCGGATGCCAAGTCATTTGGAATGCCGAAACGGCGGATGACATCATGACGAGAGAAATGTAATGAGTAACATTTCGGGGATGTAGGACAATGTTGGATTATAACCCCCAATGATAGGTAGGTTTACAATATAAGGGCCATATAATAGTGGCTTAGAAGGCACAAGACGTTTAACGGATACGTAAAGGAGTAATTGGATTGGTGACTCTCTTGAATATAGATCACAACTAAAGGATGATTTGTATCTGATGTGGGTGATGCATGATATTTAGCAATCTGGATAGATAGGTTATTACCTAACATGAAGGGTGGTCATTGCTAATATACAAAGGTAGATTTGCAGCTTGAAAGGCAGCAAGAGCTGAAAAACTCCTTAAAGATTTGGTGCATGGCTTAGGGAAGAAGACTTCCATGTCCTAAGACAAGATGGTGAATTGAATTCACCAAGGACATTTTTAATAAATAGATAGATAGGTAGATAGCATTTATATGTCATGCCACATTGGCGTGCGTCCACGAGGACATATGATGGACCCCGGAGACTTGAACACAATATCTAGAATAGAGGAGGCCTACCTTGGGGGTCTTTGGGTGGTATTGTCCTTTGGGACATTCACATAACCCTTGGAATCGTAAGTTCATTTGTGGAACTTAACGCCATTTGGGGATTAAAGGAATGGTTGGAAATACTTTTCCCCAACCATATTTGGATACCCTAGAAGGAGGTGAGTAATCAACAATGGTTGGGTGGCATTGGATTGTACGGGAGAACAACTCTAAAAAAAAAGGGTAGATTGTTGTCACTTTGACAAAGCGTGGTAGTGCGATAACTACTCATAGCCATATAGGCGGTGAAGTTTGGCACAAAATGATACCAAGGTTTGTACCCAACAAAAGGACTCATTCGTTATTTCGGTATGTGCCATGATCTAGGGAAGTGATCCGTAAAAGGAACAAGACCAATGAGAAGGAATATTGAAGGGTGGTAGGATCAAAGGAATCCAAACCGATGGTCTAGAGGGGTCTTTGCATGGCAGTCCCTAGTCAGTTGGACGACAAAGAGATCCTTTCTCCGAACCCGAGGCGAGTCAAGGTTTAGACACTAGAGTGAGGCAACGTTAATTAGAATTATGTTTATAAAACATTACTTATATAACGTCGAATAAGGTCTAATATAAAGCATATGAATGTAGTATGGATTGAATCATGGCAAGGGGCCGGAGAAACTGTGTTATCAAGGCATCGCCAAAGGACAATAATAATTAAAGTTATGGATCGAGGAGCAGCCCGATAACTGGACATTATTATAAATTCGCCTAAAAGAATATCCGAGGATATAACACATCTTTGCTATTCTAGAGAGTTGCCCTGTCGTTAATTAAATTCCGAATTAGTCCCACCAAGTGAGTTGATGTTATCATAACAAGTTGGCGGACTTGCTAGATTACGTCGTGTCATTTGGTGGTTTATTCCTAGGGGATACTAGCTTTATATATGGTTACAGTTATCCCAAGACTATGGCGGAGAAAGGTCGACTCCAGTGGCCATGGCAAGAGTGCTTACTCCGTGGCTATGGCAAGAGAGTTTGCCCCGGCGGCTATGGCGAGAGCTTTCTCCGTGGCTATGGCGAGAGAGCTTGCTCCGTGGCTATGGCGAGAGAGCTTGCTCCGTGACTATGGCGAGAGAGCTTGCCACTCGCGGAGTTCTTTGCCTCCCTTCGTGGGTTTACCAAAGGCACGCTCTAATTTTAAAATATAGATGCATTATAACTATTAGAAAAAGGTTATATCCTTCAAGAAAGAAGTTGGCTTATTGGTGAAGGTGTTGGTTTGTGTCGCAGAAGATCGGGGGTTCAAGACCCCATAGTACCCTTTTATATAAAAGTTGCTATCTGGAGAAATAGAGTACTATATGTGTATAAGAATATGTGAAACACATATCTTACATTCAAGAGAGAGAGTTTGGTGTGGTGGTAGGCACCTAGGTTTAGAGTTCGAGGTCATGGGTTCAAATCGAGTTGAGGCGCCATAAAATATGTATATAAAGAAAAAAAATAATAAAATTTTTATCACAGCAGAAATACGCGTTTTTATACGGTCGAGTGGCCGAAAGATTATCTGGCGTTTCTACCGCTTTTGTGAGTCGATCAAAAAAAGCAGCGCCCGAGTTGACTTTCGGGGCCCCTCCTTGACCATTTTTAGCCCGACTAACGATCTGTCCTAGGGTATTTGGGGTATGCGCCCGATCCAATGGAGCCATTTCCGCCTTCATCCCGGCTACCTACAAAAGGTTATAGCCCCTCAAACTTGGGTCCTCGGTTAAGCCCTAACTTCTTTAAACCCTAACCCGACGAGCTACGAGTTAGAGTTTGGCCGATGCTATGATTAGGTCAACGGAATCATGGCTCACGATACCGGTGGCGGCTCCCTAAATATATCGACACCCACGCCGTATACATCACGGGGACTTTCCCCGCTCATGGCAAGTTGGTTGCCATGGGAGGGAAAGTCCCTGTATACCAATCTCTGTCAGATATATTCGAGGAGCCCACAGCATTCTGGGTATTCCTCTTTGATCTTCTTACCATAATTGTTAAATATGCACAAGTCTGCACAATTGACTATAATTGTAAGGCCTATACACCCTTATGTGCTAAGATCTATAAACTCAATTTGCATCTGCCTATTAGTACCCACACTCTTGTTCACTTATCTGGTATTGACGCAATTCAAGATCCTGATCATTCAATCCTAGTGCATCAGGGGGGAGCAAAATATGGGACTTCTCCTTCTCATCTATGCGTACTAAAATGCAGCAGCCACCAACATCTAAGTCTGCTTACAAACTAAAGCAATAAGACCAAAATATGGACTTTGAAATATGCAGATTAATAGGGAATTATATGTCAATTTTGATCAGATAGAGAGTGGCTTGCAAAATGGGGTAGTAATATCATGCTATCCTCAAAGGTCTACGCCCTACAGCCTAACCCATACTTCAATATAAAGGGTCTCAACTTATGCATGCAAGAGAGAAACAGTATCGTCCAAGTATGAGCTCTATTTGAAATCCGTAAATGGAAATGACTTGAAGCATCTATTGGAACTGTTAGAATGGTGAGGAAGTCAGATACTGCTTTATTGTCATTTACAATGTTGGTACCCAAACCAAAGAGTTAACAACGGGGATAGTAAGTACTTATGGGCCGAATTTGATAAGGACTAATGTAGCTTTAAGGAACAATGATTGCATGGCGTTTTAAAGTTTGGCAAATAATATAAGCAGGTGATGATTTTATTCAACCAGACTACTCATCAAGCTTCTAGGCCTTGAAAGGCCCATGTTATTTGCCTTGCATGTTTTCGCATGGTTCAGCTTATGGTACGGTGGTTATAGCAGATGGGTGAGACTCCAGCAGAGCTTAAGCTGCAAACTAGTGACAAAGAATATATAACTTTGATGAGCATTTGCAGCAAGCCGGCAGTCAAGGTCACTATACCTTATGCACACAATAAAAACAGTGTGTCAAAAGAGAGGAATACACTGGTAATAATTTGCCCCAACAGATGTTGACTATAAGAAGCTACCCCTCGTATCTTCGGGTACAATATGGTATTTTGTGAACACAACTTCAATAGAAAGCTTTGAATACAGTTCTCTTATACTATTAGCATTCTAGATCTATTGATGTTTGCATTCTAAATCTATTGATGATTCGTAATCAAAACGAATCTCTACTTTATAAAAGTATCATACATAACCAAAATGAAACTAGAATCTCTTTAATCCTGTACGACCTGAGCAAAGCAGAAACCCTAAAATACAAATAAAAGTAAACAAGAGAATGAAATTAGGGTGTGTTTATGCTTAATATATTCCATTTTCCGCCCGTCAAGCAGTTTTTTAGCAGTTTATTTCCGTTGTTTTTACACGGGCTTTCCGTGACGGGCAGCAACTTGACGAGCCGTCAGCCATAAAGTTGAAGGGCAGTGACGGTCAGAGAAGGCCACCAGTCAGGAAATCTTTTGGGTGCGAACTTTCTACAGTGCTGAATCTCTGATGAATCACTGATTAATTCTCCTCGGGTTGCTGAAATTAATGATTTCCGGAATCGTCCCCCATTACTGCAGTATCTTCAATGAATATGGAGATAATTCATGTTTTGAGTTAAGAAAACTCTGTTTTTTGATCTGAATTCTGCAGCTTGAAGCATGGCGACCAAAATCAATTCCGGCGAGGTACACTCCCTCTTGCATTTCTAAATTATTTTTAAGGGACCAAGCTAAGAACTCGGTTTTGCAGGAGTTACTTTTTGCAAACTCCAGTTCCAGTTGCAGTGGTTGAGCAAATGCCAACTACCTTGAGCACTTGTAAGTGTTATCTTGCACATTTTGCTTGCACAAATAAATTTTTATTGACACAGTCGAGAATTGAGCACAGTGGTGATCTCACCAGCACGTGAGATATTTTTTCCAGCACAGAGGAAAGTGCTGTTGTCTCCACAAAGCCCAGACAGCCTCATGGAGGATGATGTTACCATGGAGAAGTGGTTGGAGAAGAAGCTGCATAAGAAGTTGCAGCTCTAATTTAATCTTCATGTTGATAATACTGTTTTTTTTTATGATGAATATTACTGCACCAATTTTTCCCTTAGGTGCAGTGATTTTCTGAACTATTTTGTATCACACTGTTATCAAATGAATCTTATGAATCAAATGATATGAATTTCAACATCATGTTTGCTTGCTATTTTGAACATTTGTTATGAATATCTTATGTATGAATGTTAGAAGTCTAATTCATACACAATTTCAATTCAAACACACTTCCAATTCAATTTCAATTCACACACAATTCAAACACACTTCCAATTCAAATTCAATTCACACACAATTCAAATACACTTCCAATTCAATTTCAATTCACACACAATTCAATTTTAATCTCAATAAAACAATGGTTAAAATTTCATTACGAATCAATGGTTAAAATTTCATTACAAATCAATGGTTAAAATTTCAATACAATGGTTTGTAACAATGGTTACAATCATAAAATGGTATAAAATGTACAATTTAAAAGAACAACTAGTCTGTTCTCTTCTTCTTCCCCGAGTTTCTTGTTCTTTTTGTTAACTTCAGCTCACTTGATGCAGGTTCATCTGAGTTTTGAGCTATCAATGCACTGTTCTGTGGCAAGCTATCCAATATTTGGCTATGTGTATCTTCTGGCAGATCAAAACAGTTACCAGTAATCTTGCTCAACTCAAAACAAACAGAAGTAACCAAATGACTATAAACATTACACTCTGGTTCATTTACCAGTAACTCATATCTGCTGCTCCCTAAGAACTTGTAGAATAATCCAGTAACAACTACCTCATTTCTGGCAAACTTTTGGCCCCATGGATCTTTGAATGCCTTCTCTACCACATGTTTCACCTTTGTGCACTTCAGCACATAGAAGTCCACATTCTCCTTATTGTCTAGCTCTGCAACTACAGAAAAATTATCTCCAACTGCAAGAATATCAGACTTCCATTGAGGTTCACCTTCAAAAACAGGGCCATCCACAATATCTTCCACATAATCAGCACCCGGTCTTAGCTCAGAGTATTGCCATGTACCTATTCTACCTTTGTTAGGGCACTTGCCATGTTTGCCTAACCAACAATTATGACAGAAATAACTGTAATCCGTATGAGCAACTTGTGTAGGATCTGTAGCTTGAATTGGCCTGATGGAATGGAACTTGCTTGAACCAGAAAGTGTAGCACAATCATACCTCTCTGACCTATCAACCTCGTCTACTCCAATTTCCCAGAAAAACCTGTTTAGGAAAGAAAGCAGTATTTCAGCACACACTAACGGTTAAAAAGCAGTATTTCAGCACCCACTAATAACCATCATTCAATTAAATTGGGATTATGTCTGGTCCCAAATCGCGCCGAATAGGCTTATTATAGGCCATTTTAGCTATATAACCATGTGTTGAATTTGATGAAACTTGTAAAATACGATGGAATTTAACCTAAAAATTTTATGTTTTGGCAACATAAAAACCTAAAAAATTGCATATTTTAAACACAATTATCCGCAACCGCGAAATTTGTAGAGTAAAATAACAAGTATATTTGAATAACTAACTGCAAGCAAGTCCTTATTTTCATAAACATACTACATTTATGCAGATTCAACTCAAATATTTATACAAACAATAAAATTTATGTCCTACAAAATGGTCAAAACAGACGATTTTACAAACGTGAAGAGTCTTTATAATGCTCCTGATGCGATTTTATCCTGCCCAAAATACTTAAAATGTCCTACAAAATAGTTAAAAAAAACCAGTTTTAGAGAAAAATAATAACAAAAACATCCTACAAAAGCAAGTTAAAGAACAACTTTTTATGGAAAAAGTAAATACAAAATCGCGCTGGCGCGATTTAACAAGGACAATCACTCTCAAATGTCCTTAAAAATGTCCAAAAATGACAAAAATAAGGAATAGGCTAACCTCAAAATCGGCGCGCCCGCGTTTCATTCACTTTTTTTTTTTTTTTTTTTTTTTTTTTTTTTTTTTCGGTCGGCACTCACCTCAAATCAGCGCCGGTAGCGATTTCAACTATAGGCTCTTCACAAAACCACCGCAACATCACGAAATTGAGCAATATTTAATCCTGCAACATCAATTGAAATTGAGCAAATTTCTGCTTTGATCTTGAAATTAGCGGTATAAACACTTCAAAGTAGGTCGGATTTGTGATTATGTTAGCCACATTGCACGCGAGACACCGCGGTCTATACTTCTTTGCATGAGGCGAGGCCCCCACCCCACGGTGTCCAAGAAGAGGATCCACAAAGGCCCACGGCGGGTCAAAGCTCCTCCAAGAAGCGAAGACCCAAAGGTAGGACCCACGGCGGGCCACTACTTGTCTGTTATTGCTTACGGCGGGGCGGCTCAGATTCTGTTCGAGTGCCCAAGTAGTGGAGCACGCGTTGTCATGATGAGGATCAGATTCAGGCCCGTAGGCCACTCACTCCGTGTTCCTATATATTGTAGCATTTTTGCTCCTTCAAAAAGGGGGTTCGAGTGTTCTTTTGTGTCACTCTGAGCCGGACATCTTTGATGCTTTGTTGTGCGCTCTTTTGAGCCTTCATTATACACTTGTTTTGATCAATGGATTGCCGTGTTCTCCACAAGTGTCTTGTGTGTTTCATTGTGTATTGCCATTCTTTGTTTTATCGAGTTTTTCTTGTTCTTTCCTCTGTTAGCAAAAATCGCGTGACAAAGAGTGTCTCCGATTTGCCTGCCGCCGGACTTCACGGATCTCCGAGGAGATCATCCCTCGAGCGATCCAGAGCGGGACCCCAAACACTTGGCGCTGTTTGCGGGCTCACTTCGAAAGCCGTATTGATACCATGTTCAATCCCTTCTTTACTCCCGACGATATTCAACACCGGATGGAGTCAAGGCAGCCGCCATGAATCCATGAGCTGACGCCTCCGCGAATATGTCCACATACACTCTTCGGGTTCGATTGTCTCTTCTCCGTGTGCGAGGCGCAATCTGTTCCACCTACACCACGACAACTTTCGGGCCGACCTCCCTGTGGAAGGTCGCCATTGTTCCGTTCCTGTTCGCCACATCATGCGAGAGGCCCAACCACGACCCTTTGAATTTACTCCACCCGGAATCCCCAACTCAAGATCAGCTGGAACCACCGCAATTTTCTCTGGAACATCTGCCAAAATGTTTTTCTCTATTGGTAATCTTTCTTTAGGAACTTGGTACCACCTTCCACCTTTGTCAATTCCCCTACCGCCTCATTTCCCTTAATATTTCCCCCACCCATTCATGCTGTCACAACCTTTGTTCCCCACTACAAGCCTTGATTACCTCTTTTACTAATCTCCACACAACCTATGCGGTTTGGTACCTATCGACAACCAACACCCTCTTTGTCTTTTCTTTTCCACAAATGCAAACACCCATTCATCGCCCGACTCCTACACATGCTTTAAAACTCCCATATCCACTCTTTGGAAATGATAAAGGTAAACACATAGACCCGAGTGCTCGGGGCTCACATGGATGAATTTGAGTCACTTACGGATCTCAATGGTCACTCAGATCCAAAACTAAAATTCCACATCTTTTTAAACTGACCTGCGTGGAGCACCCCACGAATGGTGATGGCAAACAAAAAGCCACTTTGGAAACAAGATTGGATACACATGAAGACCTCTTTTCTTTCCCATTCACGGCACCCTTGCGGATGATCAACAAGCTGGCGAGCGACCTCAACACACTCAAAGCGAGAACCCGGGGAGAATCTGCGAGACTTTGCGGAGGCCATTGCGGATCTTAGTCAACAAGTTGAAGGAATTTCCAACCCAAAGCCAAATTCTAGTGTGGTTTCTTCAAGGCTTACCCTCTCACATCCGATTTATGACTGAGTATTTGCGCCCCAAGACATTACAAGAAGCCATTGAATTAGTCAATCACTCTGTTCATGTTTCCTCACGCGGTGATCAAGCCACGATACTCCCATTTCCCTCGGCTACACCCACGCGCACCTCGACTGCCTCCACGGCAGTTCCCCCAAAATAACATTTGGTGTACTATTTGCCAGTACTCAGGACATCTGGCGAATGAGTGTAACTCTGTGGATAGCATGATCCATTGCAAACGCTGCAACATGCAGAACCACACCACTGAAGAATGTACAAATCCACGACCAAATCCGTATCGACAGCGTCTTGTTCACCAAGTCTTGCGAAGGTACCCACGCCAAACTCAACCCGCGGACCGCGAGCCGCCTGACCGACAACAACAACAACCCCGGCAACAACGGCAACCTGGCGTGGACCTCCTCGTTCACACTTTTGATCCAAGCAAGTCCCAATGTTTCAAAAAACATGACCAATGGGGTCATCGATCTGCCAGATTGTCCTCAACTTCCTCAAGTTCAAATACAAATTCACGGCACCAATCAAACCCACGGCGGTCGTCTTACACCTTTTTCAAGTATGGGAAGCCAAGGGAAGGCAAGGCCCGCCCCGATTATCAAAGCGGCCACCACGGCCACCACAACAACAACCACGCCAACGACAAACAACTCAAAAACAATTGGATGATCAACTCCAAGAAGAAATTTACCATGCAATCAACACCAGCCTTGAATCCTCCAAGCGGATTGAGGTTCTCCCTCATTCCCCACGCCATAAGCACCCCGTGCACCAAGTTTTGCGGCCGATTACGTACCGGTGAGCCATCAACCAAATCTGTTCATTTTGCACCCAATCTGGATCAACTACTTCCTCATGTTCAACCTAAACTTCGCGAAAAGTGCGCTTCAACTCATCGAGCGTCACGGAAGGTAAGGCACTCAAGTCTGTCAATGCTACCACCACGATCGGGAGCCCGCGACCACGAATGCCCGACATACGCAACACCACCACTCAACATTCTTGCTGAAGTCGACCTCCTCAACAAGGTAGCGACATCTATTCTTGAGCAACAACAACCCACGGATCCACCACAACTACGCAATCCCTCACGAACTTCAACAAGAACTTGCTAAAATCAAAATTCCTCTCGGCCTTACGACTATCCTACAACTATGTCCGGCCTCTGAGCACATTTTACAAAACACACGTATTACACATTAATGCGATCGCCACATCAACACCCGCGGTGCATGCACCGCGTGGGCCAAAAGGCTGTTCACCATGTTGGTCGATGGTGGCGGCCTTGATCAATCTTATTACGAGATAATCTCGGGGCGACAATTGGGCATAAGGGAGCTCCATCGCCCCTATGACATCAAGCTTGCGAATGGCCATATCACGCGACCACAAGGAGTTACACAACCAATACCGGTCAATATTGGAGATCTACAATTTACCATGGAATTCGGTGTTTGGAGGCGAGGAGAAGATCCGGGAGATTATGAAATGTTAGTAGGGCGACCCTTTTTGAGACAAGCTAAAAGCATTCACTCTTTGGGCCCGCAGATCAACTTGTTATCACGGATGGCAAGCTCATTTGCCCGCGATGGATCGACCACGGGCGGATCATTTCGTAGATCACGCGAATCGGGACGGTGACTACGAACAAGTTTGCAACACCTATCGATTTACAAGCCAAGGGTTTGCCACTCACGGCTTACCCGAGAATACAATCAACCATGGGAAGACATGGATATTGATAAAGGCATAGCAACGCTGGTTGACCCCTATTTGACACCTTGTAACAATGTCACATTGGTTCCACATGAGGAGGCGGTACCCCCGGCTCCTCCTCATTCAAAAAGACACCACACCAACTCCTAGTGGCACGCCACTATTTTTCAAAATTGGTCAACATGAACATCTGTCCTACTCTGTGAGCCAGCCCCACCTTTGTTCGGGATGATCAAGTCATTCCACACATTCAAACTCCTGCGGTAGACATAATTGATATTGGAACAAATCAACCAATCCGATTGGCCTTGCGACCTCACGCCCGACATTGGGGGAGCAAGCCATTGTGCTATTCAAGCGTTTCAAGCACATCTTTGCTTGGAGCTACAAAGACCTCAGGGTATCAAGAAAGAATTGGGACAACTCTCGATTCCCACCAAGCCGGATGCTAGACCCATCTAGCAGCGGCGATCTTAACAACCCAAACTACCGTGTGAAAGGTTAAAGCCGAAATTGACAAGCTTTTGAATGGACTTATCTCTGAGGTCAAACATTGAATGGGTAAGTCCTATTGTTGTTGCCCTCAAACATAATGGAAAAATTGGCGTTTGTGTGGATTATAGAAAACTCAATCAAGCCACGGACCGGGATCATTTCCCTCTCCCCTTCACCGGATCAAGTGTTGGAAGATGTAGCGGGCCACGAGATGTACTCCTTCATGGGCTTCTCGGTTATAATCAAATATCCATTCGAGAAGAAGATCAACTAAAGACTACCTTCACTACTCCATGGGGTACCTTTGCTTACAAAAGTCGTTCCTTTTGGATTGTCAAACTCACCATCCACATTTCAACGCATTATGCTTCTTTGTTTTCAAGAGTACATGCAAGTTCATCCCTTTCTGCAAGTCTTTCGGGATGACTTCTCCACTTACACCCACGTTATGGACCATTTGGTAAAACTTGAACTAGTTTTTCAACGGCGTGATGAATCTGGAATTAGCCTCAATCCGGAAAAGTGCACCTACATGTCACCTCGGGTGTACTTCTAGGACATGTCGTGAGTCGACCGCGGCATTACAACGGACCCGACCAAAATCAGGCTGTGTCATCGGAGCATATCCACTGCGAATATCAAGGACACCGCGTTCCTTTCTTGGCAAAGTCAACTTCTATGCCACCTTTATTCCGAAATTGGCACCATTGCCGATCAATTCACAAACCGACTGGAAATCCATACACATGGACTTGGACATCGATGCAAATCAAGCTTTTAAAGAACTCAAAGTCAAGCTCACGAAGCCCCGTGCTAGTACCACCTCAATGGGACAAACCATTTCATGTCCATGTTGATGTTTTGGGCTTTGCGATTGGGCTGTTCTAGCTCAAGAGTATGCACCAAATCGGGACAAGCCCATCGGATCGCCCGTGAAAAACTCAATCTGGCGGCGCAACTATTCGACCACGGAAAGGAAGCCCTTGGCCTTATCTTTTGTGTACAACGCTTTCGACACTATCTTCTTGGTAGTCAAATTCGCTTTTATGTGGATCATCAAGCTCTTCTATATTTAATCAATAAGCCAAACCCCACGGGCGAATTGCTCGATGGATATTGATATTGCAAGAGTTTGCCCCTTTTGACATTATTCACAAGCGGGGCCGCTCACACGGTCCCCGACTATCTTTCCGCGCATACACCGGATGATCCCTCGGAAGGAGTTCACGATGCCCTTCCGGATGCTCAAGCTGTTCACAGTCGCTTTGCCACGCCTCATTGGTACCCGCGACTATCAGCGCTTTCTCCTCCGCGGGCGCTCTCCCGTCAAGTGACCCCACGCTCTCTCGGAAAGACAACTTCGCATAAACAACAATTCCTTCGCGAAGTGCGAGATTATCGATGGTTCTTGGCCATCTCTATAAATGTGGCAAAGACAATGTGCTCCGGCGATGTGTTCTTCCTCCACGAAGTCCCTGATCTAGTCAAACAAGCCCACGAAGGACTTGGCGTTGGTCATTTCAGTGGAGACAACCACGACAAAAAACTCCTCCTTCTTTGGGTATTCTTGGCCCACGCTTTTCAAAGATGCTCACAAATACACCGCCGTGTGATGTTTGTCGAGGCTTAGTAGACCCACGGCCCGTGGCGCTGCCGCTCACGCCAATAGCCGCCTCTCCCCTTTGCCAAATGGGGTATGGATTTTGTTGGTCCCATGGACCCACACGCAATCAACACTAGGGCACGCTACATTCTAGTCTTCACGGACTATGCAACCAAATGGGCTGAAGCGTGTGCTCTACGACAACAACACGGTGCTAAAATGCGGCTAAGGTTCTCTACAAGAACATCATCACGCGATTTGGATGTCCCTTAGAATTAGTTAGTGATCGTGGAGTTCATTTCATCAATCACACTATTCTTTGAACTCACTAACTATCTGCACATTCATCACGGAAAAAGCCGCCTTACTATCCCGTGGTAATGGCTTGGCTGAAAGCACAAACAAGGTGCTTATCCACATTACGAAGAAGATTTGTGATCCTACAAGAAAAAGATTGGCAAGATAAGTTACCTCTGGTTTTATGGGCTTACAATACAACATACAAAGTAGCAAGCTGGTCAAACACCTTTTCGACTTGTGTATGGCCAAGAGGCTCTTATGCCTTTTGAGTTCATTTACCCTCACTCAAATTTCAGTTAACAACGAACATAATCCATCAGCAGACTTTGCAAGAACGAGTTTATCAAGCTGGAACAAGCTGGATGAACTTCGAAGAGATGCTTTTCTTAGACTTCAACAAGGCAAACAACTACAAAAACAATGGCATGACAAACACATCAAAAACAAAACTTTTCAAATTGGCGACTTAGTTCTTCTTTACGACTCGAGATATCAACAACATCCTGGCAAACTCAAGCTCGGATAGGTTTTGGGACCATACAAAATTTCGAGATACCACATCACGGGTTTTACAATTACAAGAATTGAATGGCACTCCATTTCCTACATTAGTCAATGGATTTCGACTCAAGAAATTTCAAACCCCTGCTGCAGCATCCTTAGCTCAAGAACAAAATTTACAACAAGATACCACTTGTACAAATTTATGAGAAACACTTTTCTATTATGTACAAAATTGCCCGAAGGCTACAATTCGCTGTGGGATTTTTCACCCGAAAGTCCTAAACTAAACAAAAATTGGGAAAACCCTATCATCTTTGCTACTAAGCCCTTTACTCACGGGGGCACTCCACTCGGAGGATCACGGAAGCCCCACCATTGCGACCACTCCGGTGAGCGATCACCTCCGGGCGTCGAGTTTATCTCGGGTTGGCGGCGGTGCCTCCAACCAAGGATCCATAGGGATCCGGCGATTCCACACGCCCCTGGTCGGCGTCGTCCATCTTGCATGTAATCGGTCGCGGAAGCTCACGGACCCCATGTTATCGAGTTCTCCATCTTCACGAATTTTGGTTCTTCTCGGCGAACCCAACTTCCAATTTATAAGCGAATACCAACCCTAGCGGTTTGTTCACGAAAGGTCACCTCCACGGATATTCCGTAATCATTCCCCAGATATTTTTGTACACCGCAAACTTTTTCGACTCCTCTTTTTAATATTACGACAAGCGCGGTGATTAATACCGTCGCCATTAAAGTTTTATTCTCCCGCCGGGAACTCTCCGCATCTTGAGTGCGAAGGCTGTCTCTTGAGATTCTCAATCGTCCGCGATCTTTTCGACCGCGTGTCTCCCGACTCAAAAAAAAAAAAAAAAAAAAAAAAAAACCCTTCCCAACCGTCACTTCCACTCCTCACTTTTCACTCATACTCCCTCTCAGTCCTTCCGGCTTAGTACTCCGTGACCTCGACCTTCAAGATGGCTTCTACCTCCAAGAACTCAACACTCAGCATTTTGCACCAATGGATCCAGCGCCAATTCGAAAATATCAAGTTCGTTTCTTCATCTGCACCCGGCTCCCACATCGGCATCACCTATAACCTCTGGTGAGTTCGGATTGTTTCATTTTACCTGCAAGGAACTCCGGCTCCCAACAAGAACAAATTACGACAATTTGTGGCTAACACAGTGAAGGCGGAAGATGGATATGCCTCCCAAGTCGATGGAAACCCTATACTCCTAAACCCTCAAACCATAGCCTCTGCCTTTTCTCTACCCAATCCGCCCAATGCCTTGTCTTACCTTGACATTGGTAAATATGATATTTCCAAATTACGCTCTATTCCTTATAATCTTTTGCACAAACCAAAGCTGTCCACCTTTCCAAAGCAACATGATGCCTTTACCAAGTTTCTTTGGAGGAAATTTTTGGGTTACTCCATGAAGAATACCTCTATTAACGATGTTTTCTACCATCATACTATATCCTCACCAACACCACTTTGAAACAATCAATTGGACTCAACTCACGTATCGGAGATTTCAACAGGAACTTGGCGGACTCGAGAAAAAATCCTAACTCTTCCTCGGACTGCCCCATGGGAGCCCACTTCGAGCTTTCATTAATCATCCGGACCCCCACAGCAGCCATCATGCCCCCTTCTCCACCAAGCCAACATCGACCTTATTGATGCTTTGAAAGGTCTTCAACCAAACTCTCCTCCTTCTCGGCCACCATCAATCTCGTCGACCAACTCGAGGCGAAATATTTCACAACCACGTCTCCACCTCACATAAATTCCAATTCTCTAAAACCTATTCCTTACGGTGATAACCAACCACGGAACAACCACCGATTAACCTTGTGCAACAATTCCACTTTCGGACTCAGCGGCACCGGCCAAAAACAACGGCGGCACAACAAAACTCCCATTGATCTCCGCGGTACTCACAAGGACACTCCGCGGCAATGACCAAGGATCTATAAACAAGGGTGACGGATCAAAGCCATCCCATCCACCTCCTCACCGCCGTGGATACCTACGATGAAGCTGTCCTCGGTACCTTGATGCCCTCCCGTGATCATCACCCGAACTTCATAGCAGCCACCCGGGGCCGACGACGAGTCCGTGGACCAACTCAAGCGAAGTCATCACACTGAAGGCCGATTTGGGTATTTGTGAGGCCGGAGAAGAAGCCTTGCACAATCAATTCATGATCCATCGAGAAACCCTTCATCAATCCCACAAATTGTCAAGGAACTCAAGGAGTCCCTCAAACAAAAGCGACACCAAGTACAGCGATCTTGAGACCGCTACAACAATCGGTGCGTCACGAATAATGCTACTCGGCCGAAACGGCACGCCGTGCAGCCAACTTGATACTTGAGTCCAAGGTCACGACTTTGAAACCACCTTGCGAATAAGGATGCTCACATCGCATCTCTCAAGGCAAGTTAGACCAGCTCCGGCAACACCGCGGCTGCGGATGCTCTTGAAATAGCTGCACTCAAAAGCAGGACTTGCAAGCCACTCCGGCTTCAAGCTCCTCGATTCCCAACTTCTCCGAAAAGTCAGGCACCTCACCGCATAAAGTCAGGGCTGCGGACCCGGTCTCTCAGAGCAACAAGATATCATTGCAGTTACAAGATCGGCTTTCAGATAGGCGGCGGGCGGCGGATGATCACGAAGAAAAGCGAGAACAAACCTATCGACTTGCTTCGCTATTCCCTGGACTATCCGAAACCCGGCCGATTACCATGACTATGTGCAAGCAAGGAAAAACACTTTTCTTTTATTCGGCTGAGAAACAAGGGTGATACCACAAGTCCCACGGTAGGCTGATGTCGAGCGACAATGGCCCTTCATGTACGTCCATGAGCGAGGCACACTTTGTGCTCTCGTCAATTTTGATATCCTACAGGGTTGCGGATCTCGACCATTTAAGCTCTCGGCACCATAGCCCCACGGCTTATGTCATGCCGACTTCTACGGCACATGTTACTCGGGCTCATCACGGATAAGCGCGAAACTTTAAAGGAGATACAAGTGGCCGGGTTCTTTTGACCAAGAAGAACAAGTACCTCCAAGACACAAAATTTACGCAAGCTGTTACCTCGAATACATGCCTCTTCTCTGAGAAAGAAGTGGAGCTATGGCTAGCTGAACTTGGCACGCTCCTTGGACACTATACAACTCACGAACAAGAACTTGACCTTGCAGTTGTTCTTACAACATTATGCTTCCTTACCTGATCGCACCACGGAGCTGAAGCGAGCGTCCTCACACGATGAGTGGGACCACATGTACTGTGGCGGACACATGTACATTCCGGTGCATGGGAGGCGATTACCAAACGGACTACACGAGAAGATATTATTGGAATTCCAAAGCGGTCACGGGATGGCCGGCACCAACCCCCAAACAACCAGAGTACACTAGCAAGCTTTGGATGCCCACCTCGATCAAGGTCAATTCCCGGCATGGAGACAAAATTACGGACTCTTGAAGTCAAAGAACATGCAGTTGGACACCCGCGGCAATTCGCGGAACAAAGCGTTGGGACCCACGCTTCATCCATGACGCAAATGGCGTGAGGATGAAACTTTGGACAACACCAACAAGCTGGATATACATGCCCAATGCGTGTTAAGTGGAAGGCGCGAATGCAATTTCTGGTCTTGTAACCTTCCTTGCCAAGGCCAAAACTTCAGCTGATCCATCGTATTTGGCAAGCGAGTGCAATGCGGCACTCATGACCATACTCGGTATGCGAAAGCGCAAGTGCGGATCCATTTTGCAACCCCAATGCAAATCTTTGGAAAGTTCGGGTTGGACCTTGTCTTATACATGGAGATCACAAATCTTCCATCGAGATCCGCCCTATTTGGAGAACATGATTTACGAAGGCTTTCTCATAGGAGCGGCCCGAATGTTTGGCATCGGGACTCAAGCAAATCACGGAAAAGGCGAACAACACTCGGTGAATCTGATAAGGTGAGCCTCCCTCATCTCTATGTTCAAGATCGAGAAAGAGGAGCGAGGATTCCCACCCCACGATTCATGCCCCTTTTCTAGCCAATAAGTGTAGTTTGGTAGGGGAGTGTTAGCCACATGCTGGCGGACCTGCAGGTCTATACTTCTTTGCATGAGGCGAGGCCCCTGCCCACGGTGTCCAAGAAGAGGGATCCACAAAGGCGCCCGCGGTCAAAGCTCCTCAAAGCCGAAGACCCAAAGGTAGGACCCGGCCGGGCCACTACTTGTCTGCGGCGGCGGGCGGGCCGGTTCTGTTCGAGTGCCCAAGTAGTGGAGCAGCGTTGTCATGATGAGGATCAGATTCAGGCCCGTAGGCCACTCAGGTGTTCCTATATATTGTAGCATTTTGCTCCTTCAAAAGAGGGTTGAGTGTTCTTTTGTGTCACTCTGAGGCGGCGGACATCTTTGAGTGCTTTGTTGTCGCGCTCTTTTGAGCCTTCATTGTACACTTGTTTTGATCAATGGATTGCCGTGTTCTCCACAAGTGTCTTGTGTGTTTCATTGTGTATTGCCATTCTTTGTTTTATCGAGTTTTTCTTGTTCTTTCCTCTGTTAGCAAAAATCCCGGCGTGACAAGAGTGTCTCGAGGATTTGCCTAGCCGGACTTCCACGGATCTCCGGAGATCTCCCTCGAAGCGGATTAGATCATGCCCAACCCCAAAGCCCCTTCAATAATTGTGATTTTGAGCCCAAGTGCTTCATCCACCCGGTGTTCCATCTCGCCCGGTGCTCCAAAGCGCTCCACATTCTGATTCGATGTGGAAAAGCTCGATGGAAAACCACGTGGAAAAGCTCAATGTGGAAAGCACATGGAAAACCTACCCGATATGGTAAAAGAGGCGTGGACCTCTTTGTTGAGAAACGAAGAAACACAAAATAAAAAAACTGAAGGCGGGGGCAACTAAAAGCGAAGAGGGAGTAAAAAAAGAAAGGACTGGTGGGAATTTAGAGGAGGGAAAAAAATAAGGAGAGGGAGCAAAAGAATAGGAGACGAAAAAAAGGGGGGAAAACGGACGGGCGGGAATCTGAAAATTGAAAATTGAAAACGAAAACAAGAAAGGCGGATGGAGAGAAAAAACAAAAAAAATGGCAGACGGGGAATAGAAAACAAAAAAAAACGCGGACGGAAAAAAGTACCAAAATTAAGACATATTCTCAATTTTTTTGAATGATGGTTTAATAGTTAAAAAGCAGTATTTCAGCATACCTAAACCTGTCTTTGCCCTCGATTGTGGAGTTGTCCCTAAAATGCTTGACCAGGAAAACTACTGCATCATGTGCATTCCTGAGTGGTACTGATCCTCTTTTCAACATCTCATGTGTAAGAGCTCGTTTAATGACAACTCCAGCACCATCATGTTCACCTGTTCCATTAACAGTCAACAAAAAAAAAAAACAAATTAAAACTACAAATCCATTGACAAAGAATGTAGTTACCTTTGCCATGATAGGTAGCAAAGTAAGTCCAATTTATTGGAATGCCATTGGTATGGTAGTTCCTACCAAGGAAATAAAAGTTCCTTGCTCCTTTGAACTGAGATGGGCACCCATCAGACCACATGATGTGTTTGTTATACTTTACTGCCCTGTTTGTCAAAAATGCATGATGCTTGTTCAAACAATACTGCACAAACAAGGTATCATGGTCCCTGTCATCTGATATGTAGAAATGAGTCTCTTTTACAATTATTCTCTAATTTTCATCCAAACTTGGATCATCTGACAATGTTGCATGTCTATATGTAATATGCACTAAAATTGTGCATTGATCATTCTTCCAGTGTAGACTTTGTATCTCTTGCTGAATCTTAAAAGTATAATTCTCAGCAAAATCTATGACAGAAACTATGGTGTCCTTTGGAAATGTTGCCAAACACTCCCTGAATTGTTTGGCCTACCATCTCCCCTCATAATTATGTGGTATAAATTTTTTTAAGACTCTCTTGGCTTCCTGGATAATCTCTACAACAGTTGTGCATTTGTAAACCAGTTTGGTAACTGGTTTATTAGAAATCTTGTACTCTCCCTTGCCATCAGGCTCAGGTTCTCCTATGGGTTCAAGTACCTGCAATGGTAATGACAGATCAATGTGATATAACTTGGGATAAAATAAAGCTGAATTCTAACCTTGTCATAGGTCTTCCATTCAAGTTATATCCTGGAATGTATTTCAATTCATTTGGACAAGTTGGTAACTTGGCTGGTCCACAATTCTTGCACTTGAGAGTCAAACAGTCATGTGCATACCACTCTTCTGTTTCATCATCCCTTGGACAAACTAGTGATCTCCAAAGCTCACTAGTAGAAGAGTATGTACATTTATTTGCCATGCAAGTTGGCCCAGGGCCACAAACCACACAAGTGCACTTGCAGCTAGCTCTATGTAATTTCTCATCATGCCTAACCTTATTTATTGCTTGCCTAATAAAGTCTGTTTTCATGTGATACACACAACAGCAAGTTTCTCTATCCCTAACCTTCCTTACATATGGTGGTTTCAGAGCATGAAACATCGAAAAAGACAACTCAAACTTGAGATATTCAGCAGTAAAACGCTTATAGAAAGTAACCTGCAAGTGCAAGTTCACAAGTTATAAAAAGAATTTAAAAGGGCAACAGAAAATCAATATAGAAACACTTACTTGAGTTTCCTCTAGAAAATGCAAGGGATACATTATGTTCACTCCTTTGCCTAGTCTGATCTTCACCACATGTTTTTTGCAAGGTGACACTCTAGTGTTATTCCTCCAAAAGTCAACCACAAGTTTCCTCTGATCATAAGAAAGCTTGTCACTTTGAGTGCTTTTCTTAAACATTGACCATGGTCCTTCCCCATGTTCGTGACAAGTCTTCTCTTAAACCCAGAGACAATTCTTACGCTCGGGGTTTAGTTGCTTTGCAAAGGCCCTTCTATTTGTGTCGGCATTGGAGAGTAAGCCATGGCGACACTTCTTGCTCTCCATGCATCTGTATCCTTTGTATATTTGTGGGCTGCAAATGAATCCTTCAAGTTGTCCACTATAGCTTTCATTGTTTTGAATTCTTTGGTGGTTTGAACACCTAGACCAGGCAACCATTTGGCTGCACCCCTTAGAATATCTTCCCTATCTTTTTTCACTAGCATTCCTACAAATATTAGTAACAAGTTTGCCAATATTCTTTGACAATCCCCCCCCCTTTTTTGTGCTAAAATCACCATTCAGCTTGGCTTTTTCATCAGCTGCAGCCTCCCTTTCTCTCTGTCTTTATCTTTCTTTTCTTCTTTGTGCAGCTCTCTTCTTCCTAAAAAGAACACCTAAAGAAGCTAACAAAAGTTAATTCTGTAAAGGATACAGAAAAAACAATTGGAGATAAAACTTGACATACCTTCAATATCCATTGGAGCTTGTGTCTCATTTTGAATGAATTCATCATGTGCCTTCTCTGCCATAAAATCATTTTGTGTTTCTTCATAACAAAATTCACCACCAATTTCTGGAAAGATAAATCAAGAACTAAGGTTAGTCATGAAGTTTCTCTTTACACAAGCAAACAACAATATAATAAATCCTGAATTACCTGGATCCTCTACTCCAGCATTTGTGTCATTCAGCACAACTTGAGCATGTGCTTCTTGACAGAAACATCCACCACCTTAGATGAAAGTTTTACATTCAATATCATTACAAAATTCACTGGTTATTACAGCACTAAACAAGCACTAACAACATACCTTCATATCTGTTTTCATGTTGAATATCCTCTGTTCTTGTTTCATCTTGGACAGCAGCAGGTTCGTCTTCTCCTATCAAGGCACAACAATGAAAAATTAAGTTAGAGCAGTCAAGAACAGGCAGTAAGCTTCTGGCATACCTCTACCAGGAATTATCTTGTCATCAAAAGTCTTGATGAAACTAAGGCAACACTCCATAAATCTTTCGAATTGCTGCTGAAATTGTTGTAAGCCTGATAGAATTGGGCTAGGATCAAATTGCACTCGATTCTTAGCCAAGAAAGACAGGAAGGCGGAATTCCAGTCCATAGTGGACAGATGAATGAATTGCGAGAAGTTTTGCAAGAACATGAGGCAACATTGCCATTTCCCATTTTGAATTGCAAAATTCAGCTCCGGCGCCTAAACGATCCAAGAAACGAATCTCCCTCCCACTCAGGAAATTTGCATGACGGCCGAATGAAGGGCGAAAATTCCGTGACGGTCGAGGATGGGCGTGACGTTTGTTACTGAAGTTCAAAAAGCAGTTTTTCAGCATGGGTATCGCCCACATGCTTTTTTGCATATGTCAAGAAAAAACACACCCTTAGAGAATGAAATTAGAGAATGAAATTTAAAGGAGACATATAGGCAGACTCCAGCTATGGCAACCCTGAAGAATGAATATGGCTGGAGCAGTAGCAGCAACTGATGGATTTGGTCTGGCTGTGTGCTGAAGAAGAAGAAGAGTACGAATTTGCTCGGTCTTCTGCTCTCTCCTATTCATTCGAATTGCAAAGGCCTCTAGCATCAATAGGGAAGAGCGGGAAAGAGAGTAAATTCTATGGAAATTTGCCGCATCGGATCTCTGCTGCTGCCTGCCATCGAAGTTGAGGAAGCCGGCCGCCGCCATCGTTCAAGGAGGAGGAAAACCTAAAAACGAAAATGAGTGAGGAAATAAAAATTATAAACCTAACCTAAAGCAAATAGACATATTAAAAAATTGCCGGCCTCCTGTTTTAGTTTTCGGATATTTGCCTTCTACAAAACAACCTCCCCTTTTTTTTGCCGTCTGAAATTTATTGCACCCGGAATGTGGTACCGGAAAGACATTTAAGCAATCGGATAATAAGAAAGGTGGGCGGATTTTTCAGGGAGGAACTCCCTTATTTTCGAACTATGATGCAGACTCTGTAAGCAAATCCAGATTCTGTTGCAGAAGTAGGAGTCCATAATTTTATCTTTGCTAAAAAGCCAAGTCCATCCGAACACCGACATGCATACAAATGCTCAAACTGCCCATTTGAATGCTGGAGAAGGCGCAGAGCAACTTGTTCTTGAGAAAAAGTTCCACCTCTTCATAAAAAGATTCCTTCTCCTTTCTTCCTCCATCAGTCTGTAAGAAACCTGGCATCTCATATGGCAAATCTGGCCTTGAGCCTCAAAGCAAGAACGCTGACATTGCCCTTTGCCAGATTTTTCAAATACTTTTATCACCCAAAAGGGATCGTCAATCTTAGCTTGCCCTTCAAACAAACCCATGCTTGATTGCTCTGCTTCAAAGAAAAGATTTCTAGTCTCTACGAAATTCTGGGTGTTGTTAGAAACGTCAAACTAGAGAAATCAAAGCTACATAGCGCCAGTTACCCAGATTGGTGCATCCCAACATGGCCCCTCCAGATCAAAAGGAAGAATCTACAAAAGCTTTTCTTCAGCTCCAAACCTCTTATCAGGTTCTATCCAATCCGAAAACAGGGCTTAATATGATTTGGAAGAGGTAAGTGCATCATAGCTACCTGAAAAGGGAACGTGGACCCAAATCTCGGAAGGGGAACGTGTGGGATTTGGCACGTCCGGCTGAATTTTTTAAAAGTTAAAACGGGTTTAGAGTTCTCTTTGCATATAGATTATTATAGTACTACAGAAAAATATGAAATACCACTCTTTGACTTTCATCACTCTTTGACTTTCATCAAGAGTTTGAAAACAAGTGATAGTGTGAACATAATAGATAAAACCGCTCTGAGACTTTCATCAAGAGTTTGGAAACAATAATTTTAAGTAAGTAGATAAGTTTCTAGTATCATTATCTAAAATAAAATAACATATGTACATAGTAGAAAATACGTAACTATAACTAAAATATAGTAACTAAAAACGCATAACTAAGTTCAAAAGTTCCATTTGCTTTTGATTCAAAATACTGTTTCACTTTCCTCACCCTACAAAAGAAAACAATAAATTCAATTTTCAGTTCAGGTCATCACTTATAAGAATTAAGGAATAGATAAAGAAAGAAAGCTTACCTTTATTCATTAAAGTTCCTTGGCAACTTCTAGAACTTCGCAAAGGTCTTCTTCCTCACCTGCTTCCTCGCCTCCATGCTCGCATTCAATTTCATTTTCTTCCACTATAGGTGGAATAGTTTCTTCCTTGTGTAAAGTAATGAATTTCTCACTTCCATTATCAAGCATAGAAGAAAGCTCAATCAAGCGTATATTTGCTGCAATAAAAATCAAGTCATTGGTCTTTTGAGTGCCAAGACAATTCCTCTTCTTAGTTGCAATGTTGCCCATGGTTCTCTTCCCACCATAATCTTGCATTCAAACGAAAACAATCCATCTTAGCATCTCTTGTTAAAAATATGCCTTCCCCTAGTCTATAATTGTACCATGCAGACTTAACAAACCTTCTCTCATCATCATCCTTGACTAATTTTTCCAACATTTCATTCCAATCTCGCATAACAATCATTTCACTTTCTTGATCATGTCCTTGAAATTCAGGATCAAGAACATATGGCGACATGAAGAGGTGAATAATATTCTATCTACCTAGGGTTTGCAAACCGCACCAACTCTGCCCTTATATATTCATCCTTCTCAATATTTTTCAAGTGTGCAATCAAGCTTTGCATCCCTTCATGCACCTTGCCAATGCAAGGAAAAAATCCATCCACAAGCCTAAGCATCAACATTATTGGCTTCACAAGGCTAGAATATGAACAACATCATCCCAAAGCTTCTCATCAAACAACATATCAAAGTATGCTTTACTTGCCTTTGTACGATACTCTTTAAGCTTCTTGAAATTTGGAGACACAAACAATTGTTGCAAAGGTTCCACCAGCTCATGGAAACGCTCCAACATAATCAAGTTATATCCAAACCTTGTATCCGAATACTTCAAGAGCTTCTTAAAAGAAAATATGGCCAACAAAGCACTTACCTTGGAGTGGTTCTTCACAAAGGTTTCAATTTTATTGCCCTTGTCAACAACATTTGCAATGTGAGGTAGCTTTGTGAAATCCTTGAACAAATTATTGATACAATGCGCCATACAAGGTGAGAAGGTGATGTGAGGAAACTCAACCATAATTTGATTACCAGCAGCACGATTTGATTGTTCGCCCTCTCCCACAATTTGGATAACATTATCTTTCCCAACTTCTTTTATCGCTTGTCTCCAAATATTTGCTAAGTCTGTTGTAAACTTACCATCCTTTATGATGTCATATGAATTCAAGTAGTATGACCTGCCTCTGCAACATGCAATGACTCCATGTATGTGCCTCTCTTGTGTGTCAGACCAGCCATCAACAATCAATGATACACCCCATTTTGACCAATGCCCATGCAATGTATCCAAAGTCAATGCCACCTCCGTCTTCTCCTTTGCCACTAAGCTACTCTCAAGTCTTCAAAGTTGGGGAGCTCCATATTTGGACCACACCTTGCGGCCTCTGCCATCATATACTTAAAATAATTATCTTTTACCACATTGAAAGGAATCTTGTTGTAGATGAAGTGTCTTCCAATTGCCCGCCATGGTCTTTCTTTTGCTTCTGGATCAAGAGCTTTCTTAATGCCCTTTTTGTCTCTTTCTTGCAACTGGTGCGAGAAGTAGCTTTCTAAACCAGATGAGCTGGATCTTATGGAATCCGTGCCTGCATCATAGGAGATGGATACAATCTTTGTGGGTTGATGAGACACTATGGCTACTGCACCTCTTGCGGCAGCCAATCTCTTATGCCTATTGGATGAAATACCATCTAGAATGGATGAAAATTCAAGAAGACAGTCCCTAGTAGCATCGGGAACTGCAGTAGAATCAATTGATCCCTTCCCTTCTCTAATCAAATGCTTTTCCACCCTATCGGTACCCCAATTGTTTCATAGGAACAAAACCTGCATTGCCACTTCCTTGCACCACCGATTGTAGGAGGAGGACCAACTAAGATTACCTCATCCCACCATTGCGATGGATTGGGTCCTTATCATGATAATCCGTATGCAATACCTATAAACAAGGCACTCAAATATTTAATGCCAACAAGTAAAATCTAAATATCTAAAATCTAAAATTCTATGATTCTTTCATATTATACTTTGACATGTTTTAAAATTGTTGATCATGTGAGCATCCAAACATTCAGGTAAAAAACTTATTGTTCAACTTTTTACCCAAGCCATGACCTAGCTAATGCCTGGGTTCCAATGTGGTAAAACAATGATCCGCTTATATTCCATACCAAATAGATGTTGTTACATTGAAAGCACCCAAATTCAGATGATAGATTTATAATACAGGGTCATATAGCATAAAACTTCTGATAATAAGAACAAAAGGTTGCGTTGTATAATTCTATAAGAGTTGAAAACCACTGGGTGTCTCTCTAGAACCTCCCAAAAATAAAACTAGAACAAAGAACATATCTCCTCCTGCTTGTAACCTTTAAATGTAGAAGACAAAGGACAACAAAAACCAGAGCATAGAGGACAGATCCTCCATATCCGCTAAAGTTTGCATCAAAAAGCAAGATTTATCTCAAAGATTATGCTGCTCTTTTCTCAAAGATTATGCTTACACGTTTTATGCTCTCCTCTCAAAGATTTCGATGGCACAGAGGGCAGGCTCCACTAGTCTCCTCTCCAATGCTCCAGCCTAATAACAGAGCCAGAGGGCATCTCCTGCAGCAAAGATCGGAGCAAAGCTCCACGCTTCAAAAAACATTCTACATTTCTCCTGACCACCCAACTTTAAGAGACTATCTTCATGTTATGCATTTGAACCCAGAACTTCCTCTTTTACTTACAGGAACCAACATAGTGGCCACCAACATAGTAAACATATCCACAACTGGTATAGAATGTCTCATTCTTAATTTTATTGCGCAAAAACCTGGGTATTCCTATTGTTTTTCGGATATCTTCAATTTTATCATGTGAAACATTTGGTTTCCTGCATCCTTCCATGGTTCCCCTACATGTTCACAAGGGCATTTTCAACAACTATGTCTATTTCTATCCTGCACCAATTTGTAGGGATCTGGAGATGTATGCACCATAGCTACCGAGATCCAAGTTCCGAACTTGGTTCCCATTCCCAACTCCATTACCGAGGGTCCAGAGTTCCGAAAACTCTTGGCCAAGTTCCCACTGCATGTGCTACCGCGAACTACGTTCCGGAAGAAGTTCCCATGAATGGGAACTTAAGTTCCCGGTAGCAAATTTTAATTAGAATTAGTTTACAAAGCAACAACGAAAAAAAAAATGTTGAAATACCAGGAAAAGGGCTATTTTTATTCCTTCTTTTTTGGCTTTTAGCATCCTGATCATCAATGATGTCGCATCTGCTGCGGCCAAGCAGATTGAAGTTTTGATTGAAGCCTGCTATCGAAGTTCTCTACTATCGAAGTTCTTTGCTATCGAAGTTTTGATTGAAGCCAAGCCTACTCTGCTCTATTCTACTATTGAAGTTTTGAAGATTAATAGTTGGAGGAGCGTTGCTGCCCATGCTATTGAAATCTGAACTCGGAAGCTTCATTTCCGGTCCAAAGCATCTATATTTTATAAATTTCATTCTTTCATCTCTCATTCTCAATCAATGAAAAAACACCTCTGCTGCAGGTCTCTCTCATTTTATTAAGACATACGACAGTTTAATTGTATTTATCAAATATATGAAGTTGTATTAACTTAGTATAGAGGGCAACACTTTGTTGCGTTAGCATCTTGTTTTATTGAGCAAGGGTGCTTATTGATCCTGTGTTGGTGACAGTGTGCAGCCTGTACACATGCTTCCTTGGTTCTGGAAGATCATCGGAATCCTTATAACCTACTAGACAAAATAGAAATTTAGTTGTACAACTTTAAAATAGTAGGAAAATTTCTGGCTGAAAGTAACAGATTTTCTTGGTATTTTTGAAGGAATAGAGGCCCCGCGTTGGAGATTGCCTGGTAGGTTTAGGGTGCCTATTTATGAAAGTATTAAGTGTTTGATACCTAAACAGTTTCCATTTTGGTTCGTGCTTTTATAAGTTATGTATAGAAACTTGTTAAGCGGTTGCTTGTTAAGCGGTTGAGTATATTATGGCAGGAACATTCATTTGAGTTACAATTATTTTACTGTTTATGCAAAATCTGTATTTCTGGAACTTGTTAGATTTATGATTTACAAGTTATGTGCCCCTCATGTGATTGGGCTGCATTTAAATTTTTTGTCTGACCTTATATTGTACGGCCTTGTCCTTGGTGATTTCCACATGCTTCTTTGCAATATCTAGCATAATAACAGGAGGTTTCTTGTGTATTTTTGTATACCTTTTCCTATGATTTTGTTATGATTTGATGGTCGTATTACATAAGGTGTACTGATTGGTACACCTAGAGTGCGCTAAGTATTTGCATGCAACTTGTGCCAATTTTTTTTTGCCCTCCTTAATGGTCAAGATCAAAGGGCTTACAACAAAAGCCCTCTTAAAAAAAGAACAAGATCTAAGGGCTTACAAAAAAGACCTCTTTTAAAAAAATAAAAATAAAAAAATTTAAAGATGCAACCATCGTGCAAACGAATTCTAGGGTTTCAGAAAGGGATTCGTGGAGCCAGAAAACTTGTTTCAGAAAGGGTTCGTGGAGGCAAAAGACTAGGGCAAGGAGCGGTTAAGGGGAAGGAAGAAGTTTCTATCAAAAGATTGTAGATTAGCGTAAATCTTACAAGGCATCTGGTTTGGTTGATCCATAGATTGTTTGCTGCCGATTTTCTACAAAAGCTGCTACCTTTGTGTTTTTGAGATTGTTCAGGTGGGCTGCAAAGAAACCCCTGCCGTATCATACCTTTTCAATCAACGGCCCAGATCACAAGGATAAACAAGATTGCCGGTTAAGGATAGCATATTGCATTTATGATTTGTGTTATAGGCGCTACAAAAGTTTGACTTTACATGGCATTCAACAAGAATGACGGGCAGGCTCCAGATGATTTTGATGGGTTCTAAAGAATCATAACTTCTTAATTGCAATCAGAAACCGTGGTTTCAGAAGCCTCAATGGATGCATTGGGCAGAGCATCAAGACTTGTTCTGGGAAAAGATTCTTTGATCTATTATTCCTGAGCAACATTTCTTATGAGAACTTACATGCACTTGGTTGAGAATTCTTAATTCTTAAAGATTCGTCGTAATTTGATAAAGCCCCACTTAAATGCTAGGATATGAACCTCAAACAAACATAAGAAATGCAAGTAATATCCAGGAATTTTGACCTCATGCTGGTTTAACAATGGAATGCACCATCTTTACCATCAATATAGGTAACAGATGCCAAATTTTCTCAAGATTCCATCATTAACTTTCACTTGTTCAACACAAACCCAATAGTAGATGACTATACTTAAGTCTACCATCTATATTAGTTTTGTTAATTTATGCCCGATGAAAAGCCCAGCTCGAATGCCTGGCATTAGAGCCTAGTTTAGATAAGAAAAAGAGAGCAATTGAATAGTTGAGTTTCAACTTGGCATTCTCGCTATGAATGGACTTGAAATTATAGGGAGCATATGCTAATTCCATTTAAAAATTGTTTGTTTTCTCTAAAACATGCATGCAATCGATTGAGTTCTATTATGCAACATGTTTATTGCATTGACACAAGAAGATGGAGTTACATTACTAGTAAGTGGAGTGTTGGTATTAAATTAGCCATCCATGGGTCTTGATCTTGGTCGTCTTGCTCTTCAATGTAATTATATTATCTATGAGCTTTGCACTTTTCACTTTGCAAGATAGATGATGTCAGATCACGACAAAAACATGCATGATGCAAGTTTGAATCCCTCCCTAGTTTATTAGGGGGTGGCAACGGTATTTGTAAGTGGTGGATAATCTTTATTATAATAATGTTTTAGGGTGTGTCTTGAACCACGCCCTAATTCCGACGGTGGAGATTTCACGCCCTAATTTTGACGGTCACGATCATGTTTGCCATATTTTGGTCTGCTGGCTCCTTCCACTCATCGTGACGCCGGCTATGGAATGTAAGCCAAACTGGGGGTATTGCGCTACCTAGACTAGAGAGAATGTGGCCTCGCGCCGAACCAAGCAAAGCATGCAATCCGGTGCTTTGGATGATGAGACAAACCAAACTGTGATAGAAGGAATGGGATGATTCTACATCTGCAACGAACTGAAAGTTCTTAGCATAGAGTTCTTAGCATGCCAATGATCGTGAGGATGTGAAAGTTGCTAGAACAGGGGATATTGTAGCATTGGCTGGATTGAAGGACCAAACTGTGATAGAAGGAATGGGAGAACTGCAAGATTACAAATGGAAGCTCGCAGGGCGCCTTGCACTGCTTGCTTATTCATAAAATTTTCAATCATAGGTATAATCTTAGAAGCCCCATTTTAAGATCTAGAGTTGCAAAGTGGCTGGACAAAGGATTTAGAAGAAGCGGCTTGGCTGATTGAAGATCAGATGGCACCTGTCATGCTATTCTAACACTTTCCAATCTAGGAGCAAATGCACGTCTCTTTCTTTTGTTTGTGACCTTGAGCTCTTAACGGAGATTAAATTTTTGAAGAAGTTGCATCATGAAGACATCATTTGAAGGAGATTGTGACGTCTAAAGGTGCATTTGAAGGAGATTGTGACGTCTAAAGGTGAGGAACGTGCTGGCTAAGAAGCTTTTTTATTGTCTTTGATTTTTAATGATTATTTTTCCTTGCAGTTTTTGACGAAGATGAGAAAGCCAAGCAAGCAACTTTACAAGATCTAGCAAAGCAGTGTGTTTCATGATCAAGCAAAACAAAACGACACGCAGACCAAATCCGGGTAATTTGGTGTTTTTGCTTCATAGTTTGCTTAATTTTCAAAGTCTGATATTTGTTAATTTGATGTATCTTTTGACCGAAGATAGATGATAAAAATATTTACAAAGGAAGCATCTATATGGTTTTCGAATATATGTATCATGATTTTACACCAGTCTGACATGCCTTTTAGTAGTTTTAATATTGGACCTCTCGCTCTAATATGAGCTTCCAATGCAGTGCTACATGAAACATCAAACAACATCTAAGAGGCCTTCAATACTGCAACATTACATCGGGATATTAGAGGTGCAATGAAGTATGGACCTACTGTGGTCTGTGGTCTGTAGGATGCATTCTTGCCGAGTTCTTTAGCAAAAGCCTATCTTAGCTGGAAAAAACAGGGTACGTTATCTTACTTATATTGCTTCTTAATTTATTGATCTTCTTTTCTTCATTTAATTAAGACATTTGCCATTCCAGGACACGAATTTGCATCACCCTTTTCAAACTGGGATTGAAGACAAGCGCTCGACTGCAAGAACCCACATTTTCTAACTTGGTGCAATTGACAAAAGCGGTTGAACATTTGAAGCATCAGAGTCTTCAAAGTAACAGCATCATCACCTATGCCGCTCTCTTAAGGAGCTGTGGCAAAATGGAAGCTCTTCTGATAGGTAGATTGTTACATGCTGGAATTGTTAAATCTATCATGCTAGATCGCTGAAACTTACCTTCACGAAAGCTGAAGGTAAGCATCCTTATGTTATAATGTAATGTTGATTGTGCAATATAAACTTTTGACAAAGAGGACCAGGCAATAAAATGCATGGCGAAATATACATGTTAAAGGCCCCCTTTAAGTTACAACCAAGCCAAATGCAGAAAAAATAATACCAAGCCAAATGCAGAACAAATAATAATGATACACGAAACAAAGAATAGAGCAAAAACAATACACAGCTTCCAATGACAAAAAGGTTACCATTTTGTAAATGTTATAACAATACATAGACAAAAAGGTTACCATTTTGTAAATCTTATAACAATACATACCTTCCAATGACAAAATGGTTACCATTTAGTAAATATTAGTGTGCCAAAAAAAGCAAAATGTTTTACTTTTAAAAGAAGGAAAAGAAGATGGCATGGTTCTTTTCAAAAATGTTGGCCGGAGCTTGAGTTGCACGAGCTAAATACATAGAGAGTATCCAGAGCTTGCGGCTGCAACGGCTGCAAGAGCTAAATAAATAGAGAAGTGCTCTACAGAGACGAAACGCATTAAGGAAAGCAAAGGAATAGGAAGCTCGGTTGGAGAAACAAAGTGGCTCAGTTGGGGAAACAAAGAGATTCAACACATTTACAGGTTCCCAAATTATGCCCAGCAATGCTGGGTACCATGACTATGACTAGTATAAACAAGAAAGTTGAAGGGAGAATTCAATCAACACCTCTTGGAGGTGCTTTTAAGTTGTCATGTGATGTAGAGAATAGAGAGCTAGCTATGGTGGAAAAGGGAATTTTGGAAGTAGAAATTTTCGTCAGCAAGGAAATTTTTTGGCTCTGAATTGGGGAGAAATTTCAAGGCCCTTTTTTTTGGACAGAAATGTTGAGAGAGAGGGCACGTCAGGAAATACGTGTGATGGTGCATGCAAAAATGCATGTCTTTTAAGTGAACGAGGGCAATTGGAAAAAAAATACAAGGCCAAAAACAAAAAAAAACTGGGAGATGGCGAACCCAACTGGACGCAAAGGCCAGAGCCGGAGAGACTGTAGTACCAGGCGGTACAGGAGGCAAGAGTCTCGAGGCCCAAGAGCGCCTTGCCGAAGGTTTTTTTTTTTTCTTTGCGTTATTTTGATGTGTAATTACTCTAAATTTTTTGCCCATGAAATGGGTTTTTGAATATAGGACTTTGCACAGGAAAGTAAGATTTTGGAGATGAAATAAGGGAGGATTTTGCAGCTCGTTCGAGCTCTGTATTGAATAATTTTTTTGTTGCAGGTAGGCACAAGGGGGGCGAAGCCCGTCGAGAACAAATGGGATCTGAAGGATACTCTGAAATGGGAAAACTGGGTGGTCTTGGTTGGAAGCGCTGGCGCAGATCCTCACCAGTCTGCCCAAGATAAGGGCATGCAGATTGACGAGTCCAAGTTCCGAACCAACTGAATTTTTTCTTTGTAAAATTATAACTTGTGTACCGTGTTTTGTTCGTCTTCTTGTTTTACTTTCCTAAAAAGAGAAAGGGGCTCCTGTCGTTTTATAGGCTAGTCTGTCTCACCTTTAACATCATTTTATACTTTTAGGTAACCATCGGTTTATTGAAATGCCCTCGTTAGAAGGGGGCGTTTCTGGAAAGTCAATAGAATTGAATGTGTTGTGTATATAGTTCGTCTAATGCTATGTATGAATGTCTTGTGAATATTATGGATGTTATGGTCTATCTAATACTATGTTTTTCAATCTCGTGTATAGAGTTTGTAAGTATTTTTTTTTTTGGAGGTAAGTATGTATATTATATTAATAAGGAGTTTTTTGTATATTATATTAATAAGGAGTAAAAAACAAGCAGATGGACCTTACGTCCTGATATCATCCGTGAGCACAAGGGGAACTCGCCTAGTCCCAAGGGGAGTTAGGGAGCCCGTGCTTTTCCCATACTGTTGTGTTCCAGAAGATGCTAAGGCCCCCCACTTCCACTAGGGGCGACTTTAGGTTGGAAACCTCTATAACTTCTTGCCACGCACTGAATAGACCTCGTATAGCAGGGGAGTACACCGCGTGGCATAGAGAATGAGTAAAAGAAGGAGCTTACCTCCTCCATAGGAACCCCGGTAGTGCATAGGGGTGCGCATTTGCCTAGCCCAGAATCGGACAAAGTGAAGCGCCAAGTGATTGCTCCCCATAAGAGATCTCCGTTATTTTTTTTTTGCCAAGACCTGGGCTTGCAATAGTAGGTCCTTGCAGCCCAATCCCCCATCTCTCCTGTCTCTACATACCTCAGACCATGCAAGTTCAAAGGGGCCATTCCATATGAACATCCTGATCATCCTCTGGAGCTTCTAGTGAGGCATGTCTTAGGACCCACGAGGGGCCAGGGAGTAGAAGACATGTGAGGATCAAGCACCGCATTGGCTCTTTGTCCTCTTGCATGTAGAGGCTTCTCTGTGACCACGGATTTATTTTCCTCCGAACCTTCTCCAGAATGGGGTCCACAACCCACGAGTAGAGGCCTGAAGAGAGAGGGGATTTGTAAGTATTTGAATGTACTATGTATTTGTTTTGTCTCAAGTATTTTAATGTCTTGTGTATGTAGTCTAAGACTATGTATTTGTTTGTTTAAGTATTTGAATGTCTTGTGTATATGGTTTGTGTGATGCTGTGTATTTGACTTATGGAAGTGGGTAAATGTGGTAATAAAAGCTTTGCAGGGTGGCATTTCATTAGGTTTCAAAATTCTTTTTGGTTAGTGATTACACGTTAATTCTTTTTTATTGTTAGTGATTACACGTTTGTGCATTTGAGGTTGTTAAAATGGGCGAGCTTAGTAATTACACGTTTGTGTAGTTGAGCTTGTTAGTTTGTGCATTTGAGCTTGTTAAAATGGGCGAGCTTAGTGATTACACGTTTGTGTAGTAGAGCTTGTTAATGGGCAAGCTTATCTTTATAGGTTAGCAGTGTAGTTGAGCTTGTTAATGGGCAAGCTTATCCTTAAATGTGTAGCAATATTAACATTCAACGTTGGATCGACTTGTTAATGGCCTAGCAATATTAACATTCAACGTTGGATCGACTTGTTAATGGCCAAGCTTATTCTTACAGAGGAGCTTATTCTTACAGAGGATAGCAGGTATTGCTTATTCTTACAGAGGATAGCAGTATTAACATTCAACTTTGGATCGTGAATATACACTTTATTATCAAATCTTATCAAGATTTGAAGGTCTTTACATTTATTATCATAATCAACATTTTGAGTTATCAATTTATTTGCTCCATAAGGATATCAAAGCAAAGAAAGCAGCACCATGTAAGAACGAAATTACTTTTATGTATTAGAGATTGCCAGTACCAAATGATGGCTATAAATAGCCATAATGTATGTAAATAGCCATGACATGATGCACTGCAAGAAGAATAATTTTACAGCTCTTTGCATAAACGATTTTCAATAGCCTTTGCAAATTTTTGCAGACTCGAATATAAATTTTTAAATTTTGGCATTGTTTTTCTATATCACGTAAAACATCCAAACTTTTACGCTTAAAGGGTGAGGTGGAGAGTGAAGTGGAAGGCAAAACATGGAGGTGGCGAATTGTGTCTTGCACCTCACTCCACATGGCATAAAGCCTACAAGGGCAATTTATAAAATGTAGAATTGACTTCGTTGGAATCGTGTACATGTGTAGTGCACCCTCATATTGTAGCGCAGTCACAAGCTTTAAACGAATGAAACGCCATCCAATGTGGAATGTTTTAGTTGGTTTCCATTCCATAGTATATGAATGTGCTACATGGCAACACGACATTGCAACCACAATTCGGTTTTCCAATGATGATTCAAGCTGGTGGATGGCATTTTTTTCCGCAAAAAAACTTGCAATCTTGCGCCACATTGATGTGAGGTTGCCCGCAAATGCCTACATGAGATGATTCTTTGCAGGTCATCATTGATGCTTCTGCCGATTGAAAGCTAGATTTGAATCGTTAGTTGAATCAGGGCTTTGGTCCACCAATTTGAAAAGTGGATTTTGGTTCACCAATAATCTTTCCAGAATGGCGATTTCTTTTCTAAAGGCAGAATCATCTCAAAGTCTTAGCATCAGTGGCAATGCAGGATGTAGGAGATGGAGGGGGTGGTCGTCGACCTTTGAACCGCCCTAGCCACTCTGCTCATCCATCCAAATTTTCACTGCTGTTTTTTTTTTATTTATTTAACACCTCATTATGCGCACAAATATATAGTACAATGGTTTGAAATGCATAATGTAAAAGCATACGCTTTTCTTGTATGTGTTTTTCTTATGCTTTGGTGGGTGTATTTTAACAGACATAGTAATAAGTATAGTGCATACCCTCCCACTTATTTTAGTAATTTTCTCTAAATGGTTTAGCCCCCATGTATTTTTAATGGCATGCAAGGCCCAAGCAACATTATTTTAAGGATTTCTTGGAAGGTGTGGATTTGGAAGAGGAAAACAAAACCCATTTGCATCCTTTTCCAGGTCGTAGGCTTGGATGCATGGTATTCTTGGAAGTAAAACTAAGGGATCTGCTATGTCTTCATTCTCAAAATCCTGAAGCAAAAGTTTATCATACATGTTCAGGTATGTGGATTTGCTCAAGACATCATGGAGGCTATTAGCAAGCCAAAACCTGTCAGGGTATCATGTTGTTGCATTGTTCCCTTATGTTTTTCTTCTGTATAGTCCTACATGGAATAGATTATTGGAATTATACACAAGTTCAACTACCACATACAAAATAGAAATAGGGCTGTATTTTTTGTGGGCTCTAATCGGGACTCTAATCTAATCGATTCATTTTTGTAAAATAAAAAAACCGTAAGCCGTTGATTACACCATTAAAAACACGGGACAAGCTATGGGTCCTACATGTGGCAAGGGAGAAGAGAGAAGCGTGCAGAGAGAATCAGCGTCAGTGGAGGGATTGAACCCCCTAGTACAAGCGGATTGAACCCCTCGATGCATTTTTTCATATTCCAACAAAGCATATTGAAACAAAGCAGAGATTGAAACATTGTTGGCAGATATTGGAAGTTCGTTGGTAGATTGAAGGAGATTATTGCCATTTTGCCTGGTTCCAACAAAAGCAGAGAGTGGAAGCAGCGAGATGAAAGAACCAACGAAACCCTCATGGCAAATTATTGATACAAATCCAAGTGATTAAACCCAGTGATTCCAATGTGACCCTGATAGCTTTTTGTTGATAATGCCACTAACATGGTTGTTTTGATGTTTTGCTTCAGAATGAAGCATTATGCAAGTTGCTTGGATGTAAGCGATTTCTGAAATTTTATAGCAATCTTTAATACCAGCTTTAAGGCTATAAATGCAGATGGAGCTTTCTAGCACAAGCAAACAGCGTGGATGTTGATAAGTTGAAACAGAATTTATAAATCAGCTTTTGGAGCTTTCCATCTTGCTCCGCATGGAATAAAAGCCTACAAAGGCAATTTATAAAATGTGGAATTGACTTTGCTGAAATCGTGTATATTAGTGCACCCTCATTTTGTAGCATAGTCACAACCCTAAAACGAACAAAACGCCAAAAATTAACTCTGGTACATGTAATGTGGAATAATTTAGCTAGTTTCCATTCCAATAGTATATGAAAGTGTCACACGGCAACACGACATTGCAACCACATTAGGTTTTCTAATGACGATTTGAGATGGCAGATGGCATTTTTTTTCTTACAAAAAAGCTTGCAATCTTGAGCCGTGTTGGTGTGGGGTTTTCTATTTTAAGTTCAAACGTGGAGTCAGAAATGTCTGCAAGGGATGATTCTTTGCAGGTCATCATTGATACTTCTGCCAATTAAAAGCTAGATTTGAATCATTAGTTTGAATCAAGACTTTGGTCCACTGATTTGAAATGTGGATTTTGGTTCACTGATTGAAATCTAGTTTGGAATCACGAGGTTTAACAACTTGGATTTGTATCAGTAATTTGCAATCCAGGTTACTTTGGTTCTTCCATCTCATTGCTTGCACTCTCTGCGTTATTGAAACCAGGCAAAACGGCAACAATCTCCTTCAATCTGCCAACGAACTTTCAATCTCTGCCAACAATCTTCCAATCTCTGCTTTGTTTCAATTTGCTTTGTTGGAACAGGGCAAAATGCATCAGGAGGTTTGATCTCTTGCATCAGGGGGTTCAATCCCACCATTAACACCGATTCTCTCTGCGCGCCTCTCTCTCCTTTGCCTTTCCTCCCTTGCCACATGAACGACACATACTTGTCGTATGTTTTCAGTGGTGTAATCAACGACTAATGGTTTTTTTACTTTACAAAAGTGAATCAATTAGTTGAGAGTCCTGATTGAAGCCCACAAAAAAATGCTGCGCTTTTTCTATTTTGTATGTGGTAGTTGAACTTACGTATAATTCCAATAATCTATTCTATATAAGACTATATAGAAGAAAAACATAAGGGAACAATGCAACAACATGATATTCTGACTGATTTTGGCTTGCTAATGGCCTCCATGATGTCTTAAATGGCAAATCCACATACATGAACATATATAATAAACTTTTGCTTCAGGATTTTGAGAATGAAAACAGAGCAGATTCCTTAGTTTTACTTCCAAGAATACCATGTGTCCGAGCCTACAACCTGAAAAAGGATGCAAATGGATTTTGTTGTTCCTCTTCCAGATGCACACCTTCCAAGAAATCCCTAAAATAATGTTGCTTGGGCCTTGCATGCCATTAAAAATACACGCGGGCGCAAATCATTGGAGAAAATTACTAAAATAAATGGGAGGATATGCACTATCAAAATAAATGGGAGGGTATGCACCCACCAGATCATAAGAAAAATGCATACAACAAAAGTGTATGCTTTTACATTGCGCATCTCAAACCATTGTACTACATATTTGTGCACATAATGAGGTGTTAAACAAAAGAAAACACTGGTGAGAAGTTGGATGGGTAAGCAAAGAAGCCAGGGCGGTTCGGAGGTTGACGACAACGGCTTTTGGTTGAATAAAAGGAAAACAATTTCTTGAAGTGACACTAGGATGGCACTTGGTAGCTTTTTGTTGGTAATGCCATTAACATGATTTTTTTGATGTCTTATGCAAGTTGCTTGGATGTTAGCAATGGTGATGCAGACGAAGGCTAGAGATGCAGATGGAGCTTTCTAGCATAAGTACATTGAAATGGCGTGGATGTTGATAAGTTAAAACAAAATTTATAAATCCGCTTTTGGAGCAAACAAGTAAGTTTTTTGTTAGTAGAGAATGAAGATATTGAGATTAGTCCTATAATAATTCTTACTAACATCAAACATTGTACTTTTTCATCAATATAATATGAATAAATTCTCATCAATATAATAATATAATATAAAAAATTCCTGTAGTAATTCTTTTTCTTGTTCATGCCCAAACCCCCATACATGAAGTGATAATTAGCATTAGAGTTTTTTGGGAATCAATTAAGGGCCGAAACTCGATGCCACATCAAAAAACTCGCGGCCAATGGGGAGCCAAGCTTGTCTGAGTTTTTTTACAGAGCCTTGGTTTCGCTATTCTAGGTGTCAGCTACACGTAGGTTCGGTAATATCCGTGCCTCTAGCTTTGCGTATCAGATTACACACAAGTAATTATGACCGTTAGCTCCGCCCTCAATTCCCGCGCAAGTGTTTTCCTCAACAGAGTTTGCACGAAGATCGATTGCCCGCGCCAAGGGAACTTCGATTTGCTCGAGGATAGCTTCGACCTGCGCCAAAGGGAGCTTCGACCGCAGAATAGCTTCGATCAAGGTAAAATCACCGAGCCTTTCCTAGTATTTCGATTCCGCTCTATATTCTGATTTGAATTTTGTGACTCTAGATGGCTATAAGCTCTATCACAGTCGAAAATGAATTTAAAAGCTTCGTGATATCAACTGGGAGCTTTGTTACACTCCAACCGGAATGAGAGGTTAATGGCGACACAAAAGATGCAGGAGAAATGATGTTCTGCACATTGGAAGGCTTTGGTGGTCGATTTTCGATCAGGCAAAGAGATATTTGTACGAGTAAGACATATATACACTCCAACAGATATGGCAAAAGAAAAAATAAGCAAGCGACGAATTGTCCCACAGTTAGAAGCAAATTGTGAGTTATGTATTTCTATGCAATCCATATCTAAATTAGTTCAGTTTCTTATCTATCCATTTTTTTTTTTTTTTTTTTTTTTTTGAGATTTTTCCATTAATTATAGATTAGAAAGTACATATAATTCAAGTATTTGACCAAGGGTGATCAACATACTAGAACAAAGTTAAGCAAAACAAAGAGTAACATATAACAATGTTTAATGCCTGTCCAAAACTGGAAAATCGGAGTGATATGCATTATATAGCAGAAAGTACTGAAATTTTCTGAGATAATCTTGAGCAGTAGACATGCTGAATCCTGTTTGTTGATGACTGAAGTATCTAAGGGTCCCTGAACAGCACATAGTTGCCAATTACCTGAAAAGAAGAAATGAAAATTGGCTGCACAAGGGCAGATTAGATAAGAAGAGAGGGTTTATGAGTCAAGGAATGGGAAGTGATCAGAAAAGGTCGGTGACAAGATAAAATTGGTGTGCCTGCCCCAGTCCAAGCATTCCAGAAGATCAGAAACACAAGAGGTGGCCATCAGGATCAGCACATTCCCATAGACATCTGCCTTTCCCCTGTGGTGGTAATAACATTCTCTGTAGTATGTAAACTGTCTCTCTGTCATATGCATGCTAGTAGTCTCCAAAAACTAGAATAAAATGTACATCTGATAAGTACTTTTGCAAAACTCATATGCCCACTGGATCTCTGAGACAGGGAATTCTTCAAGCCTCGGGAAGATTCTCTCATGAATTTTAGACTTCCAATAGAAATCCTGGTATGCATTGACCTGTGTATTGATCTGACCTTTGTATCTGTTGGCTTCACTTAGATCAAAGCTAGTGTCCAAGTCTCTCTTGCAGAAGTCCAGATATTCTAGCACAATCATAGTAAATGCTGTTGTTAGTATTGGAACAATGCAATTGAAATAAATTAAATTTTCCATAAAATCTCCCAATGTTAGTCCATTTTCCATCCAGAGAATCATTCTGCCCTTTTTGGACAGTGGCAGTACTTTGCAATTCATGAATGATATTTATTTTAATCCAAAAGATAGATATTTGATAATTCCCATATAAGCACCTGTTCCTGTGCTTCCAGATATTCCAGAAAATAATATGAAGAATAGTATTATAAAAAGCATCATTGGTTAGAAAATAATCAATAAAGGAATTTTCTTTTTTAACATTAAATTTATCCTCACACCATTTCCATAATCCTTCTAATTTCCTGCAGTGAAAGATATGAATCATTGTCTCCACTGAGTCTTGACATAAAGCACATATAGAAGAAAGTCTGCTAGGGTTGTATAATTTAGCCACAGATTCCAAATCAGGCAGACTCTTATTTGCCATTAACCAAATGAAGTAAGAGATCTTTGTGAACATAGGGAAAGCCAGATATTTTTGCAGAGTTTGGAATCTTGCTCATCATTAATGTTCCAATAGTGCTTGGCTTTAGAAGGTTTGCAATTATTAGCTAGCATGCTGTATACAGCAGAGACTTTGTAAATAGGCTTATTTTCACAAATCCAGTCCCTAGGAAGGGTATTGATACCTAGATTAAAGTTAGCTAAGGCAGCTTTGATAGATCTAAAAAGCTTTTTATCAGACATAGTACCATTCACTTTCCTTTTCAAAGCAGTCCAAGAGGTCCATCTATTGTCTATAATAAGATCTCCAATGGTATTAATTCCAACAGTTTTCCATTTTTTATATATTCTAGGATGCTTGAAGGCAAGAGGTGTATTTCTAGAATTTGACAGAATGGAATTCCAGAAGATAGAAGTTTGAAGGCTAAAGTTGCAAACCCCCTGATGTTCAAAACAACCAGAAATTTTATTCCAAGCAATGATCATGTTCCTCATAATTGGAGAGATATCTGAAGCAGGCTGGATTGGAAAGAAGGCAGATGAAGGAAAGAAGTGCTCAAGAGAAGGGTGACCTTTAAATTTGCATTTATCCAACCAATATTTGATGAAGACAGTAGCTGGGTTATTTTTATGAAAAAGGGCTTTCCAAATATATTTGCCTAAGGCTGAGCCCTGTAGGAAGAGATTTTTACACCCGATTCCACCTTTGGATTTTGGATTAGTAAGATAATTCCAATTTATAAGATGTTTCTTACCCCAAATAAAATTTCTCACTATCTTCTCAAGCTGCAAGTAGATCGATTTAGGTGCAAGCAAAGCTGAGGAAAAGTAGACGTGAGAGCTAGCAATGACATTATTTGCAATTATAGTTCTGCCTGCCATGGAAAGACAGTTGCCATAATAATTCAGCTTCCTTTTGATATTAGCAATGATAGGATTCCATAAGCCCTTAATGTTATTGTCCAAAGACAGAGGTAACCCCAAAAGTTTAGAAGCTTGAGAAGAATTTATGCAATTAATCCCACATATAGATTGTTGACCTGTTCCCCCTATGATCTTATTAAGGTTAAGAGAGATCCCAGAAGCTGCACTGAAGGCTCTAATAATTTCAAGATAAGAAGAGATATTAGAGACATCATTATGGAGGAAACTAAAGGAGTCATCTGCATATTGCAAAATATTCAAGTTTGATGAATTGTCTGGAAGAATTAGACCCTTTATTTTCCCTAAACTTTGCTGGTGATTGATCACTCGAGAGAGAACCTCAGTCACAGCAATAAAAATATATGGGCTAGAGGGCAACCTTGCCTTACACCTCTGGCCAAAGGGAAAAAAGAACTTGGAGAGCCATTTATCTAAACAGAGGATTGAGATCGAGAGTTCAGTCCAAGAATCAATTTGATAAATTTATCAGAGAATCCAAGATAATTCAGTGCAAAGCTGATAAACTTCCAATGAACAATTTTTGAGAAGTCTAATTTCAAAAGAACACAATTTTGGCTGGTATACTTATTCCAATGAAGCCCTTCAACAACAGCAATGTAATTGTCTAGAATGTACCTATTTGGAAGAAAGGCAGATTGAGAAGGGCTTATAACATTTTAGAGATGATCCTTAACTCTATTGGCAATAATTTTAGCACATACTTTGTAAGAAGTGTTGGTCAGAGATATTGGCCTCCAATCTGCAAAAGATGTAGGGTCCTCCTTTTTTGGAATTAGAGAAATAAGACCAGCAGAGATAGCAGGATGAAGATGATTTGATAGCCAGAAACCATGGATCATTCTAGAAAAATCACCATTGGGAATCCATCAGGACCAGGGCTTTTCCCCTTGGCTAAAGATGTTAAGGTTTTAAAAATCTCATCAACACTAGGAGGAAAGGACAGATTGATATCCATGGATACATTTTCAGCTGAGTCTTGACAAGTAGGAATATTCTTAACCATATCATAAAATATATTGGCCATGTTTATAGAATTAGAATCACAAGATTGTTGAGAGAATAATTCAGCATACTTACTGTTAAAGAATCTGGATATGTCAGAATGATTATGAAGAATGATATTATCATCTGAGGTAACTTTAGAGATATTTGATTTCATAAGCTTGTTCTTGGCCACCCTGAAAAAGAACTTTGAATTTCCCTTGTCAAGATTGGCATGATATTTGAGTTTACAGGAGATAGCAGCACCCTTAGCTTCAAATTCCTCAATTGATTTAATGGAATTTTCCAGATTTCCCTCCAATAGGTGTAAATTAGGATGCAATGGATCAACTTGCAGCTGCAATCTAACATTCTTAATATCCTGCAGATATTTATTCTTCTCTGCATTTTTCTGAGCCTAGTGATTTTTGACCCAGCTCTTGATCCACCCTTTAGCTGCTTTGATATTAGCATAGAATTCCCTCATAGATGTGGAATTCTCTCAGATTTGTGTATATCTGATATGGAGAACACAGTCTCTTCACACTCGATAAGTAGCGTATTCCATTGCTTTCACCAAGATATGGGCTCCTTGTTGTTCGAAGGTAGCACACCAGTGCAGCTCAGAGAAAGGGGTATATGGTTCTAGATATATGAATACTCTCCACGAAGCTCCAAGCTTATTGAACTTCCACTGCCCAGCCTGTCCGAGCTATACTACAGGCCTCAGGATGCCACTTCTGTCTTACTAGCACGGAGTAAGTTGTCGCAATGTTCGCGGCATTGAAGGAGAAGGGAGGTTTCTGCGGGCATGTGAAGATAAATTTAGAAATAAATTTAGGAATTGATCTGTTCATTGCCTTATTCAAGAGCGCCGACAATGTTAAAGAGACCTTGAAAATGTTTACGGTTCAACAGTCGGTGGATACTTTTTAAGATAGTCTATTTTTTGAAGGTTAGAGTGCTCGACTTCATGATGGAGCTGAATCTACTGAATGCAGGATAAGTCGAGACACGGTTCGGTTTAGATATTGCATTCAGAAGCAAATGCTGTATGTCGCTTTTAAGTATAGGAGATGGCAAAATGTTTGTGAAGGAAGAAAGTACGCCTGGATTCCAGTAGAACAAGACGACAATGATGGCACTCATTCTGTTGTCATAGACTTAAATATTCATAATTCAAAAGTCTTAGAGTGGAGAGCGAGTGGTCTCTAAGATGGCAATTGGAGTTTGAGACAGACTTAAATTTCTTCCATTTTATGCTCGACGGCCGGAAGGTGGAAAAGCGCAGAGAAGAATGTTATAAATTCATGCATGCCACCAAAAATATTATTTGTATATGAATCTATGTAATTTATATATAAGTAACGATTAATTGGAGATCTATTATATATTAATTGGAAAGGTTTGCTTTCAGTATAACATAGAAAATTAAAGTAGATAGATTCGATGCGAAAATGTGGATATCATAAAATAAGGAAGTATTGTTTTCGCACCGTAGGCACAGTGCGAAATTATGTATAACATAAAATATGGAAGTGTTGTTTTAGCACCATAGCTACGGTGCAAAATTCATTAGAGGTTTGATGGGATCACTTAAGGGCCCAACCTCGATGCCAGCATGGAAAACCCACTAGGGTTGAGGCCTGAGACTCTAGGTTTCTAATGAACAGGTTGTAGATTCAAATCTGTATTTCGTTAACAATCTCAAGAACGTGGTTACAGCGCGCATTTGCCATATCCATAACCAATGGATACATGCATTTTGTATTGTGGCCACTATGCAACACTTTCTTTCTTTCTTTTTAAAGCGTGGCTACAGTGCGAATTTGCCATGTCCATAGCCCAAATGCATTTCGCATTGCAACCACTATGGCCTTTTTTTTTTCGTTTTTCTTTTTTAGGGCGTAGCTACAGTATAAATTTGCCATGTCCACAGCCCGACGGATACATGCATTTCGCACTGCAACCACTGGATTTTTTTTTATTTTTTTTTTTAACTATTTTTTTTTAGGCAGTGGTTACATTGCGAATTTGCCATGTCCACAGCCCAATGGATATATGCATTTCACACTGTAACCACTGTGCCCACTATTTCATAGTCAATTTGAAAATAAGTAGCGAGAGACTACTTTTGAACTCACAAAACACTACTCAAATTTAATGAAACAAAAAGAGTTGTCATTGCCTAAATATCAATGTTCATTGCTCTGAATTACTGAAAGCATCCTCATCGACTTCCTCCCTTCAATTGAACCTCTTCTTGTATGGCAACCATAAAATAAGGAAGTGTTGTTTTCGCACCATAACTACGGTGCGAAAATGTGTATAACATAAAATATGGAAGTGTTATTTTTGCACCGTAGCCACGGTGTGAAATTGTGTATAACATAAAATATGGAAGTGTTATTTTCGCACCTTAGCCACGGTGTTACTCACTCTTGCATATCAAGTCGCTACTAAGGCACTCACCTTCAAACTATCATAAATCGAGGCGCTGCTCAACGAGAATGGTAAAGCGTAGATCAGATAAGGCATGAGAGTTGTTTAGCACATGGTACGACAATGTAGTAGAGAAAGAATGGGATTTTTGTCAGAAGCATCCAGAAGAGTTTGAGGAGGAGATAGAGGAGCCAGTTGATGCAACTACTGTATACAATAATTTTTGTCTGACAGTAGATGTTATGGCGGAGTGTAACAGGTCTATCAATGCATATGGGGGCATTCTTCACAGCTTCATGGCTAGAGCTGGACCTGACCTGAAACCATGTCATGTGACTGGTTTGCCTTTGTGTGACAGTATAATATACGTATTGGACCATATATTATGCTGGAACGTTACAATCTCCCCACCTTGAATTGATGCTATCCTCAGCATCACGTGTCTCCCCTCCTTGAAAACCTGCATGAACCCTGCAACACATTCCATGCATGCAATTTTATAACATAATTACCCTAAGGTAATATTTAAGTTTAAATTTTGTAATCACATCACTTGTTCCATAACATACTACAGTAAGGTGATCTCTCAACCCTTACATTATCATTTAATATTCACAAAATTTTATGGATCCACAATTATCATTAATACAGTTTCAAAATTCTATAATTTAAGGTCCATTTGGTCTCCTTGCAACACATTATGACAAAACATGTGTTGCAAGTCTTCGCAGTGCGACCCTCCTGCCACTAGACACTCCTATTGGCCGCCTGCAGGTCCAACACTACGTTAGTATACATTTATTTACTAGTAATGGTGCCCAGCGTTGCTGGGCCGATCCTTTGAGGCAAATATCCTAGCCACAACTTCTTTACACTTGCTTCTCTTTGCATTTTTGGTAGTGTAGAGGGCCGATCCTTTGAGGCAAATATCCTAGCCACAGCTTCTTTACACTTGCTTCTCTTTGCATTTTTGGTAGTGTACAACTTTGATGATTATTGAAGTGCGGGGGTTACAATTTCAACCGAGCAATTTTGCCCTGCTCGCAATCGCTTATTGTCTTTTGATTCTTCTTACAAATGTGTAAGAATCGAAACAACCTTCTTTTTTTTAAGGATGAGAATGCACTTTTGTTTTGAGATGTGGGTTTGGGGTATGACATTTACCATATTAACTCAAATTAAATTAATGATCTAAACAAACACCGAATGTTTTGTGGCTATGTGGGACAACAAATGTCTACTCCAATGTGAATCCGTCCCTTTCAACGGATGCAACCATTGGTGCAACAAAAGTTCAAGCCAATGTGAATATGCCCCTTTCAACGAAACAACCGGATTAGAATATGCAACCAAGTCCTAGACATGTGATGCATTTGGGGCATTTTGCATTGGCGGCATTGCCATGATTGAAATGGAAGGCTAAGGGACAGATGTATAAGCGTGCTAATGGGCACAAATTCGAAAGTGGTTTGGGTTGATTCCAATGTTCTCAAATGTTGGTTCGGATCTTTGGATAACATGGGGCCAGAACTAGCAGGGAAAATAATATATGATCGGTAGGGACAATCCTTCAAAAGGAATGGAGAAAATTGACATATTACCTGGTCACAAAGATCCTTGAGCCCTCTATGATGTCCCGCTCCATTCTACGAGAAAAACAGCTCCATTCTGCGGGGAACAAAAGTTGTATGTGGGTGGGATGACATAAAGACATAATGTATGAAGTCTACTTACGTCAACTTATTGTAAATCACCCGGGCTTTGGGCAAAGCATTTCTTGTAGCATTGGCGGGGCAAGACACCATAAACATCATATCTTTCTCGCTATAGATAGGATCTAATTACTATCTAGGACAATCTTTGACAATATTATCGATGAAGTTCCGAGGGTTATTTCGTGCTTTTCTGCTTTGATCATGAAAACTTCCATTTCGTAGATATATGACATAAGGCCCGTGATTCTCACATCATGTACCATATTTACTTCCAAGCAACTACACCATGTTGTGCTAAAAGGACTAAAGTTTCCTGTCCGCTTTTTTCTGATACAAACATATATCCTTATTTGAACGTTTGTATTCCCTATCGGTGTAATCTTTCTCATTTCAGTATCTCCACTTATTACGATGTTGTATCAATAAGTGCATAAATCCTTCTTCCGATGCAAAGAATACGGTGGCGGACTCATTGACCAAGTGCACGTATCAAAGGTTCTCTACTACAATTTCAACTTTTCAAAATTGAATACATATCTTATATTTCTACTCAAAAATTCCATACTAAAGTTTTTAGACATGGAAGAAGGATCTCACCCGAGCCAAAGGGGCGTGCATTCTCTAGACTACGCCTGCTCGTGTCATATTCCCTCCACCTTTCAATGAAATCAACAAATTAAAAACAATGCAAGTATTAAGAATTTTTAAATGAAACGTACTTCCTCTGCTGCCGGGCAGACGGTCGGCGTTCGGAAGCCCGTAGTGTCGCGTTGGTGTCCATCCAATGGATGTCCCGGCACGAAGGCTGGCTGGAGATGGACATGCCGGGCGGCATCCTCCTCCTCCATGCTCAATAATGCTACTATCTAAGGGCGTAAGGAATGCATGGGCAACGTCTCCGGCAGTTTTGCCCGCCATGGTGCGGTTGCATCTTTGCTTCAAATAGTTTCTCGCAGATAGGCTATTTGGGTTATGTATCCGATGCGGATAAGTATCGGATAAGGGGATGAAAGAAAAAATAAAGAAAAGCTTCAAGAGAGTCACCTCAAGCTCCTCTGAAATTGCGAGAGCGGCCGATTTTCACTCTAAGAAGTAGCGGCATAGCCATTGAAAACCTATTTTCGCACGCTCATTATATGATGCCGCTAACGCATGATGTTGTCCCCGCATTAAGAAGGTATACAATATCGGATAAGGGGACGAAAGAAGAAAAATAAAGAAAAGCTTCAACAGTGTCGCCTCAACATCTCAAGTTCCTCTCAAACCGCCATAGCCATCGAACCCAAAGCTCGACCATAACCTTAGTGATGCCATAGCTTACCGATTCACTATTCGGATGCCATCGCCAGCCCTCTGCTCAAATCCTGAATTGGCGACTTTCGTCGGCGGCTCGGCATTGATAACCAAAAAAAAGCGTCCATCGAAAGTGTGAGCCGTCGGATTTGGTCAGTTTAATCCTAGCCGCCCAATTTAGGGCTGGGTCCAACACTTACACTATAACATTATTATATAAGATTATAAAGTTGGTTATTAGGGAACCACCCATTTAATTACAATTTATATGAATGCAAGACTAATCTCCCGGCGTAGGAAGATGATGTTTCTTCCATCTTGGCCGTAGAGATAGTGCCCTATCATGCCTAAGATGATCACTCATGCCTACACCTTTTGTCGCCTTTGGCATGAAGGATGGCGTCCTCCCCATAGTAGGCATTGACTAAAGGTGCTTTCCTATCAATACATGACTAAATGACCTCTTATCTCTCAATTTCGTCTACTTTCGTGGCGACGGGAGTAGACTTCTTAATCTGCCTCACACTCGCCTATCGGTTCGGTGATGAGCCGACCCTTTCATTGCTCCATGAATTAGGGGTACTCCTTCTTTAGATCTGATTGTAGTACCCACAGGCAAGTGAGTCCATTTCACTAGGTATTGGAGAAATTGGGATCTTCTTGTTTTCTTGTAGGACCTGTCTAGAAGAACCTCTGGGACGATCTCGAGCTGGTCGTTTGCCATTTCCAGTAACTCTGTTGTCTCCAATACTTCCTCTAGATTAGGAGTATGCCTCTTCAGGAGACTTACATGGAAGACCCTATGGATTTTGAGATGTGCTGGCAAATCTAACTTGTAGGATTGATTACCTACTCTTTTGGTTATCCTGAATGGCCCAGCCCATCTTGAAGCAAGTTTCTTGCAATTGCCGATACGGTGCTTCGGTTGCTTGACTCTGATCTTCAGCCACACATTGTCCCCTACTTGGAACTCTCTTACTATTCTGTGCTTATCAGCACACTCTTCTGCCGACTTCTTACTGCTAGAAGATACCCTTTCACTTCTTCCACCAATTGTTGCATGTCGGCTAGCATCTGCTGGGATACTTCTACCTCGGACAAGGGATTGTGCCAAGTGTCTGGGGTCAAGCATTGGTAGCCGTAGTTGATCATGAACGACGACATTTGAGACGATTCTTGCTTGGTGCTATTGTATGCAAATTCCACCAAGTAAATATAACCGTCCCACTTTGATTGCTTGTTCCAGACGTATCTTCAAGTATCCTATTCGTATGCTCCATCTTCCCATCCGTCTGAGGATGATATGCCATGCTCATTGAGAGCTTCATCTGGATGGTGGTGAAGAGGTCTTGCCAAAATGCACTCATGAACTTCGAATCTATCAGAGATTATCTCTCTTGGCATCCCATGGAGTTGGAAGATATCCTTTGTGAACAATACGACAGTATCCAATGGCGTATCCGTGGTCTTGCATGGCACAAAATGCGCCATTTTTGACAATTTGTCCACTACTACCATTAAGGCATCCTTGCCCCTTCTGGTTCTTGGGAGCCCTGTTTGTGACGCTCCCTAAATCCATACGATGCTCCCATCGTATAAATACGGGAAATTCCCCTCCCATGGCGAATCCATCACCACGGAAAGGCCCTCCGTCTGACTTGGACCACTTGTGATGGCCAAGTGTCCGGGTGAAGGACAGAGGTGTCATTCGTCCCACGCCTTCTATGGGAATCCTATATAGCGGAAGCGTATATACATGTTAGCACCTAGCAACAATACTAATAAATAATATACCACCATGAAGGGTGGGCCATCATCATCAATATAACTAACAACAGAATACCGACATAACAAAGGAAATACACCATAACTAAGGGCTCTACCCCGGGCTCAGATTCCATGGGGGCAACTGACGGATCAGGGCCTCAAGATAACAACAGACAGAGGTATAACATGGCGTTGGCTAGCATAAGACAATGGCTAGGGTAGTCCACTCCATCCGCCCCTCCTGTGCACACTTTGCAGATAGGCTGAATCATGCTATGACGTGCTTGTAGCCCTCCGGAGATGCAATCCCAAGGAATCTCACCCTTTGGGACTACTCCGGGTTACATCTCCCCGGTCCGATGAGGCAGGTCAGAGAGGCGTCTCCTCCCCGAGCATGATGGATCCCTGGGTGTTCTAGAGAACACGTGCCCCCTCAGTGACCCCCGCATCCGTACCCGACTTACTCCCCTAAATCTAAAGGCTAGATCACCAGCCCGTTCGAGCCCAGGACGGCCATAAAGACTCACGCCCTCCGGCCCAGAGAGTGTCGAGGCCATGCCCGCCCACACACAATGTAGGCTATAAGCCTAGCACACTATAGGAGTCCTGTAGCCGCGCTAGGCAAGACCCCACCCCCGATTCACCCTCATACCCGTTATCTGGTGCTGAACCACATCATAGCATCCACAGCCAGGTTGGCTCTTGTGCACAGGCCGCATTTACTGTTAAGGGTTCTATCTAGGAGCATCTCTACTTCTAGATGGCCTTTAGGTTTCTACCCCCTTTTTACCCATACAACATAGGAGGAACAGAAAGAAAGCTATCCTTATACTTCCATCCATCCATAGCTTCGAATAGAACATAAAATAGAGATTAACCATGCATCTATTCATACAAGGGTTAATCCTAGCTACCTTCTAAGCATACAAGGGTTAGTCCTATGACTATCTAGGAATCCAAGCTATCTACGTACTAACCGGGATCATAGCTAGCTCCACTATCTCTCTGGTTCTCCATCCTTCTGGCTGGAACAGGGTGGAACAACAGCTCCTCCTCCACCAACCTCCCCCAATTCGAATTGGGGCAAATGGGGGTATAAAACCCGAATTTGGGTCCCAAGTTAGCAATTCTCTCTTGCCCAATCGATTTGGGCCAGGTGGCAACTCTGGGTTGGCTAATATTAACTACTTTAATATTTTAGCCCCTCTTAATATAGATTAAGCCCTAAATTCGAATTAGGGTTTTGGGTTAGGTTTCCACTTTAATAATTAGTAATTAACATAGCTAACCTTAGCTTATGAATAATTAATGTACCATTAATTAATCATAGTGACGTGTCATGTATTTATACTTAAAAAGGCGTATAAATACGTGGAACGTCACATTCTCCCCACCTTAAAGATGATGTTGTCCTCAGCATCACGACTACTCTTGTTGTAGGGTAACACATCGTACATTGGAAGGAAGTCTCCCCTCCTTAAAGAGATAGCGTGAGATTATAAGTCACACAGACTTTGTCATGTTCAAAGTGATTAAGTTTGAAATGACTTGTAAGGTGCAATTTATAACTCTGGGATTCAAAAGGTAGAGGTATAGGTCAGACATAATCATCTTTTAGGACTGTCAAAGGTCAACCGTCAAGGTTTGTGGAAGTCTCGTTGTTTCATTCGTGGTGATGAGTTCACAGTTTATCTAATTTAAAAATCATTCTTTCTATACATACGTGTAACTGATTATATATTATACTAGAAACGTGTACTGGCGATGCCGGGCATTAGTTGAATATGTGGAATGGGTAGATGCAATAGAGTGCATAAGTTGAATGGAATGTAATAGTGTCTAGAGTTTGTGAAAATGAAGATGATGACAGTGGGGAGTTTCGTAAAAAGTTGGCCATTCAAATTTGTAAGGTTATATTAGCAGAGTGTGTGGAACATGGGGCAAAAAGTGTGTGGGAATGTTATGTATGCTTACATTCATATGAGTGGAAAATGCGGTTGAGGGTGGGCGTAAGATGTAGGTGTATTACATTGCACCTATTATTTTTTGCCAATTGCTAGACCATTTACTTTTTTGGATGACAATGGATAATGGTTTTGCCAAACGTATATGACTGGCCTCCTCATATGAATTGTTTTCTCCATATGCTCTACATGACAGGTGCCTAGTTAAACTACTTAGAAATCATATTTACAAACAAAAATCATATATGATTTTAGAACGTATGTGATGGATAAATGTTCTATGGGCCATCTTGAGCAATGACTACTTTTAACATTTCATAAGTAAATGGGTGCCCGACGATAAGAGCATTCACGATAAGGATCATTGTATCGGTTCATCCATTAACTCAACGGCGCTGGAGGTTAGCAGGAATCTGGACAGTTGCGGCATGGTATGATTCTAGCCAGTTAGCGACATGGCAAATCTTTCAAACAAAATTCTCATTGTCTCGATGGGATAGACCTATTTGGCAAAAGATTGCTAGTACTCTGCCATTGGTTGCTCCAGAGGCTATTGAAGGGTGCATGTGGGTTTCCCACCAGAGTGTCACGAGCATAGCCTTGTGAATTCTATGTATAGGCTGCTTGTCAATAGTGATATCCTTCCGCCATCCACTAGGTGGTCCCTTCAGCTTTCACCTCCTAATTGGAGACGTATGTGGAATTGGGCTTGGGATAAACTACTCCATCCTAAGGTGGCAGTGCTTTGGTGGCAGATTCTTCACGGATGCCCTCGTGTGAACGTGCTTGTCCACAGATTTGATCCTCGAGTGTCAGCACTCTGCCCACTGTGCAAGCAAAGGGACGAGACCATCCTATATTATAATGTTATTCAGTGTTGAATCTCGCCCTAGATCGTGCGGTCTACAATTTGTTTGAGGTGATCGTACGGACTAGAATTTGTTCGAGGAGATCGCCTATCAAAAGAAAAACCTATTTTTTTTTAACCCTCCCTCCTTTTTCCTCGGTGGCAGTAGAGCTCCGTTGGAGTTGGAGCAGATGCATCTGGATATAGGATATAGCATGATTGAAGGCAACGGATTTGGCATATGCAACTTTATTCTTGCAGATTTAAGAGAAAGCCTTTCACAAAATTTGGAGCAGAGCATTTTGGTATCCCTCTTTTGCACTCCGGCATTCTGGACTTCTTTGGATTTTATTCCGATAGGCTGCAGAGGTTATGGCATCTATCATTTGTTTAAGTGCTTCCCTGTCCCCTTACTATTCCAGCCTACCGTGTCTTGCAGCCTCAGAGATGTCCTCAGTCGTGACGGTGAGGATCTGATCAAAATGTGTTAAGGTCTGGATTGTGTCTTCATGTAGAAAGTTCATCAAACCCTAACGCTTATGTAGCATGGTAACAGCAAACGGAGTACCTTCAGCATTGGCTTCAGATGGTTCCGGATGTTGTCCCACAAGATAGCTTCACAGATACTGCAAATATTTTGCTGCATTTTACTGCAAGATTTTCTTACCCTTGACTAAGATTCAAACTGCTCCAAGAGGGCTTTTAAGTCGTATTTAATTAAAGTGGGACTCATTCCATTCCCATTTTTTTTCGGAACCCTGTTAATTTACACAAAAAGAAGCACCCCGACCCGAAAACTGGCCATAATTGGAATTTTTGTCTATTAGTGTGCATCCAAGCTTTTCTTCCAGTTTTCTAGGATAGCGTGTCGAGAACAAGAACAATACAACGCAAACATGCATTAGACCTATCAAGTTCTAATTGAAAAAGATTCTTAGTTGAACATTTTGGCTCTATTTTCTTAGGTGGGTAGACAATAGATCACAAATTCCAACAAAAATTATGCAAATCGTTTACTTAATCACCCAAAATACTAGTTTTGAGATACCTTATATTCATAAATGGGCTCATTACAATATATATTACGATGGGTGAAGAGACCATAGTGGTCGTATGGGCACAATCATTACACCCTCTTCACACATGACCACCTAGTGCAAAGGGCGTGGAGCTCTCTCCTAGTCACGAGCAACTTCACGGGCGATAGAAATTTGTATGAGGAGTTCCTTTATGGGCCCGTGCTTGTATGTCCAAGCGATGTCACCACCCTCTTCGGCACCTTTCTTTAATGAAATGATCTTTTCATTGCTCCCAAGCATGTACTATTTGGTTGAGATAAGGACGCAAGAGACAAAATCAAATTAGTCGAAAGTGATGCTACATGCAATAAAAATAAAATAAAACATAGTTCTTAGGGCCATTTTTGAAAAATACGAGGCATGAGAAAGGCAGACTCAAAGGGAAAAATCACGGTTTTAGGGGTGGGAAGGCCTTTCTCGACTCATGCGGTCGAGAAAGGCAGCTCAAAGCGAAAAATGCAAGTTTTTCGAGAAAGGCGACTCAAAGCGAAAAACCGCGGGTTTATGGGTGAGAAGGCCTTTCTCGACTCGAAGTCGAAAAGGCAGCTCAAAGCGAAAATCCGCGGGTTTTATGGGTGGAAGGCCTTTCGACTCGCGAAATGAAAGGCCTTCAACCCTAAAACTTCGTTCCCAACTTTTGAGCGCCTTTTCTCGACTTCAGTCGAAAAGGCGACCAAAGTTTAAAATGCAAAGTTTGAGGGCCTTTCTCGACTTCGCAAAGTCGAAAAAGGCAACTTCGAGGAGTAAAAAGGCAATTTCAAAGCTCGAGTCAGAAGGTCGAAAATGAATAACCTTCAAACATCCTATGTATTTTCTATGAAAAAATACCCTCCCCATAAATTTCCTCACATTATTTTCCATAAAAATAGACCCTCCCATGTATTATCTAATGGACACATATCAATGGACCCTCCCCTTTCTAATGGACCATACCATATTGCTATATGAAGAGGGACCATTGGGCTCATATTTAGCTATGTAAAAGAGTAATGCCTAATGCACATGTAAATAGCAACATATGCACCTATGATGCACATTATAACCTACTATGCATTAAATCTATTAATAAGCATTAGACCTATATATTAATATGTACTTGTCCCCATTTTGTGTCTTGAACCTTCAAAATGGGTTACACAAGGTGTAAATTATATCATGATCTTCGCAAAGTTAAATTTTTACCTTAGAATAAGAATATATGCCTAGAAAACGTGCACCATGGCAACATAATGTTTAACGTGTGAACATAGTAGCACACACATGAAAAGAGGAAATTGGGACACGTCAAAATATAATCCTATATTATTAGCATTTATTTTACACTTTCTTTTTCAACGTATTATTTTACCCTTTTTTTCTAATACCACGCCTTTTTTTTCCCGCCCATGCTTGAATTTTAAAATCATTTATTTTACACTTTCTTTTTCAACGTATTATTTTACCCCTTTTTTTCTAATCCCCCGCCTTTTTTTCCCGCCCATGGTTGAATTTTAAACTTTGGTACATACCTTTGAGACAGAAGTTCCTTTTGTACCACTTGGAAGAAGCTCCCCAACGCCATAGCTCCCACCGGCATATAGTTAGTCATGCCTCATTTCTGCGCAGCAGCAGATTCCTTGATCCTCAAAACCGAGCAGGAAGGCAATCGAGCATTCCTTTCTTAATCGACCATTCTGCTCTGTTTCAAGAACGTACCTTACAGAGGTCTAGCTATGGCGGCCTCGACGAAAATGTTGATGTCACTAATCGGAGCCTGCATTTTGAGCCGAAGTTCATGGGGATCCGAAGTTCATGGGGATCCGAAGTTCGATCCGAAGGCGCATTTCTTCCACGACAAGGACAAAGGCTGAAAAGGGGGATACGAGCATGGCTATGGCGGAGGGCCGGGCTATGGAGGAGGAAAGGGATACGGAGGAGGCGGTGGCTATGGAGGAGGTCCATATGGAGGATCAAGCGGAGGAGGCTATGGAGGGCAGCTTTTGCACTATCTTTGCGGGCAATGGACAAGTAAAGGTAATAAAATCTCTATTGGCTAGCAGTGCGAGAGAAGAAGCATTTCGGTTTACCAAAGCCATTCTGAATGAAGCTATTGTGATAGAAGCCCGGTTGCAGACACCAAAATAAGAAGCTATTGTGGTAGAAGCCCGATTCTGCAGACACCAAAATAAGAGCAAAGGAACGAGCCGTCAAAGAAATAGGGATTGCTTTGGGCGGTTTGGATCTTCATGCGGCGGAATCAAGAAATATCATATTGAGGGTGGGTGGGAATCATCACGGGAACGCTTGTGCCCGGCCCGACTCTTTGATTTTGGGCCTATGCCCCAGCCATGCCATACGACTCCATCTTTGGAGCGAGCCTCTGTTATTTTGAGCGAGCCTTTGAGCGAGAGACTCCATGCATGCCACGACTCCATGCCCTTGATTATGGCTGCTTTCTTGAGAATCCGGCGCTCCCTTATCTCTTATCTGCTAAAACTTCAAAGCTCCACGAATCTGAGGAAGCGGCCTTTGCCGGCCGCTCCCCTTATCTCTTATCGCGCCGAAATTCAAAGGTGCTCGGTTGCTCCCTTATGCGCTAAAATTTCAAAGGTTAAAAATAGATAGGTTCTAGACCAGGTTTGAGGCGATAGTTGTTCTTTGTGGTGTTAGATCCTTCTATTGGGGATCTAGGCATTCTCATTTCGATAGTCAATGGAGGCGGTTGTGGTGTTTGTATATGGGCGATGCCCTTTCACTTTGCTACAAGATGTGGAAATGTGGAAGCAATGAGTATGTTATGTGATTTACATATCCACGGCATCGACGTGTCCAGTTCCCTCGGGTTATAAGCATCAAATCGTGCACGCTCCATCAAAATTGGAAGCTCCATCAAAATGGTGTTTTCCATCAAAATGGTGTTTTCAATTCTCGACTCACTAGTCGAGAAGAGGAGAATGATTTATATTTTTTTATTAGTTATTTATTTAATTAAATTAATTAAATTATTGTATAATTAATTAAATTAATTATTACTTATATTTTGATAATATGTATTTTTAATCTCAATAGATCGTTCCCTTGCCCCTTGCCCTTCTTCTCCCTTGCCCCTTGCCCTTGCCCCTTGCCCTTGCCCCGTCCCCTTGCCCCTTCTTCTCCCTTGCCCTTCTTCTCCCTTGCCCCTTCCCCTTGCCCCTCTTCTCCCTAGCCCCTCTTCTCCCCCTTTCTCACTCCCATCTTCCCCTTCCCCTCCCCTTTTGATCTCACCTCGCTCAACTTTCTCAACTATTTATTTGGAAATTCTGTAAGAAAATATTATGAACCAGTCCTTGTTATATGATGTGAAATTTTGATGTCAATATGAATCCCATTTTCAGTCCGAGTCCCAAAATTCAAGATTTGTCCCACTTTAATTAAATACGACTTTTTTGCTGTGGATGCATTTGGATTCAAAACTGTAAGTATTGTTTATAGTTATCTTCCTAAGTGAAAAAGAATTTATCCATGAATTTTCCAAGTGATTTCTTAATTTCTGTGAAGCCTTACTTTTTTTGTTGAATCCTCATGCAACTTTGTAACTATGTTCTCTGCTGAAGACAATTTTGCTATTGCAGATCACATATGACATTTGAAGGGGGCTTTGTTGAAGCTCATTGGGATTTGGGAGTTTTGCTCAAATATGAAACTTGAGGTATGATTTCTTTGGAGTCTTGCATTTTCTGTTATAACAGAACCTCACAAAAACCAGTATTTTTTCAATTATTCAATCTTTCAATCTTTTTATGCTTTCTTAAATTTTCACCACTTCTCATTCAATTTCATGATGCTTTGCATGAAATTGTAGACAAACTTCCTCCTTGAAAGCCTATCACGGTTGCCATCTTTGCAACATTTATATTTGGATAGATATTTGCAATTGGGTTTCTTTGGCTTGCATAGCTTGGAAGGTGGTGAATTGCTTGCAAATATTATGTAGAAAGTGCTTCCCATGATGTAGATAGATGTTGCAGAAGAATGCCTTACACATGCAAAAAGCCTCACTGGCTTGCTTTACTTTACTCCTCATTAGCGAATAATGTTTCTTTAGGGGAGACGACGTTTTCTAGCTAAAGAAGCAAGCTTCTGTGATCCTTTTGTGTAGCCCTCAAATTATTAATACAAATGACTCCTTACATACGTGAGGAGCCAATATGTATTTGTTCACCAAAAAGAAAAGATGCTTTCAAATGGTTGACAACCTCTTTTGCTAGAGCGTTTTTGCAAAGAGGCATATTTTTCTTCTTGCTTTCAATTTCACATCTGTTATATGGTTCTATGAGCCAACTACAACATATAAAAGCAAAAGAAGGTTAAATACCTTTTGCTTTAACATATCAACATGTATTTCGTAGTAGTCATAAGATGGATAATATGCTGGCACTACTACACCTTGATTTGAGTTGGAGGATCAAGACTCATCAAGATGGATGGTGCGATCTGAGAATCAACCCCTTAAATCTAATGAATGTAGCTCTGCTATTGTATTTAAGAAAGGTGAGTTTTATAATACATCGACAGACATGTTGCAGTCAAGATTGCAAATTCAATTGTCTATGTGCTTTACTAAAGGCAATCATGCAAGATGTAAATTTAATTGTCGTATGTGCTTTACTGAAGGCAATTATATGAGATACATTGTGTGTAAAAAGTATGATCTACCTAAACATGTGGTAAGGTTGTAGCAGTATATCAATCATATTGGGCATGCAATGCCAAAAATTACGTGCAACAATGTCTCACATAGGCATAGGCAGGTGTATATTTACAACATAAGATTTATATTAAGAGGTACTATATGACTCAAACAAAGTGTGCATATTCATTTAAGGTGTTTTTGAAAGCTGTATTATCTGCGAAATATTGATTTGTATTCATTGTTTATCACAATTGCCATGTCACAAGAAATGGGCAGTTTCATGGTTCTACATTGCATACAAACATGTTTTTAAACCTTAATATCTTCCAACCTATGCACACAACATCTCTGATATTGTTTATAATTATGACTCCAGTTTATTAGCCACATGTTGCCACCTTATCTGGGCACTGTTATATGATGCTCTTTCAATATCACTTTTCTTTCTTGGAAAATAGATCCTTAATGACATGAACTTGGCCCAAGGGTCTGTAATATTTGTTAGACATGTATTATGCCATGTGCCTTCTCTCTTCTTTATTTTCTTTCAACTTTGTGGCAATATGCAACAGCCTGACTTTTTGGTACAATCATACAACAAAACTACCTTATCATTTTTGCATACCAACTCTCTTTGATCTAAGAGGCTTCCTACCATTCTAGACCACTACATGCATTCACAATATCATAATATAGGTATAAATCTTATGCATTTTCTTAAACAACTTTCAAGATAGTCACAAAACTTACGTAAGCTATTATGTATTTCTTTATATAATATTATTATTCCAAATATTTAGCAAGCACATTGTAGCTTGGAACATAAATCTATTAAAGTTGCAAAATTATTTTGACAATACAAATCTTCGTAAAATTTAGCTTCAACATTTGTGTAGTGCCACCTTAAGTGTTTTTGTGCCCAGCAACGCTGGGCACTGTAACTAGTTGAGCATTGTTTCTTTTTATGTGTTCATCTCCAGCCTGTTTGGTCTTGGCTGCTTTCTCTTTTTCATGTGACATTGACAAGTCAGCAGGTGCTTCTGGCTATTTATCCGGATGCTTGGAGTAAGTTGCGGAGCCAAGCATTTCATTTAGCATCAGGATGGTTGTTGTGGTCCATCTGGAAGCGCAGAAGACTGTGTATCTTTTAGGGTTTGGATATTCCTCCTGCAATTGTCCTCCAGGACGCACAAGCTAGAATCGCTAAGGCATACCATTGTTCTTCGCTTGCTCCTGCCAAGCGACAGTTGATATTTGAGTCCTACTTGAGTGTGCTATCTTATGCATAGGCTGGTGGTTCTACTCAGTGGATCATGATTACCCTCTGAGACTTTATTCCCGCCTCTGCATTTGTATTTTGCTTTTGGCTTGGAGTTTCAATAAAGTTTGTCGTTCTTCAAAAAAAAAAATTAAATGGTTCATTAAACAAACAACTCATGTGAAAACATGAGGTATTAAAAGGAACGTCAGAGAGAAATGATCATTGCAATAGGGAACACTGGGAATGATTTATAAAACAAACAACAACAAACCTTAGGATTGAGGTATTTTGCGTATGGGTGACAAATTGTACAATGGGAGATTCGAGTGGATGTTATGATTTAGTGCATATTAACATCCATGGGAGACCAACAACTCAACAATGTGATTTGCACGTTATATCCTTTTCATTCTTTAGAATTCATGCCTTTTAAGCACACTAAACTCCCTAAACCATACATCCAATCTTAAACCATAAAACCATGAACCCTAAACTTGAAATCCTAACCCTAACCAAAATAAATCTTGATATAAACTTGTAAACCAAGAACCCCAAAACTTTGATGCTAAAACCGCTATGCTAAACATTCCAATTAATATCCTCACCTTAAAACTCTTTCGATTCCATAAGATTTTTCTAGATTCTGGTGGATGGAGTAGCATATGGAACTCAAAGCTTGTAGTTTTGCATTAGAACATGGTAGCTATACATTTAGCAAGTTGGATGCGTGTGAAGTTGGACAGCATAAAACATGTTGAGTATTGAAGTAAAGAAAGGCAATATAATATAATTATCAATATTTATATTACAAGGTTTAAACAAATACTATACAATTTCACATGCTAGAGAATTTCGCATGCTTGAGATAAATTTTTTTTTTTTTTAAGATGTCAAATGACATTTTCTATTGTTTGTATGATATTGCAAAAGGTGAATAACTAATAGGTGTGGATAATGGAGAAGAATTTGTCCTGCATATTTTTTGCACTCATGCAACGCATTCGATTCGCAACAAATACCTTGTTGCATTAAAGGCATGTGTTGTCTATTACCTGCACATACATTCAGCAAACTAATGCGAGTAACATGTTGGCAACTGAGGTTAAACCATTTCTACTTTCCCTTGTGTAATAAACCATATGATGAGGTCTCACTGCATGAAGGTCGGGAATAAGAGGAACACCTTCACATTTGAGGTGAGCAAACGAATAGTTTCTATCAATAGTAAACATATGATTGTGGGCATTTTGGACCTGGGTATGTGGCAGTAGATTTGCTTGTGCTAAATGGGTCAAAGCATGGAGCTGGGGGGCACTTTTACGCCAGCCAAGCACCCACTAAGCACCCAGTGCTGAAAATTTTATTAATTTTTATCTTTTTTCCTGTAACTCTGTTAAAGCTGGAAATTTGTATTCAAAGGCGTAATGTTAATGCGTTTGATGGAAAAATATTAGAAAAATAAAAGAAAAATATTTTTTCAAAATACAAAGAAAAGGTCCTCAGAAAGCACCCACTAAGCACCAAGTGTCCAGGACATAAAAAGTGTCCCCCACCTCTATGCTTTGACCCAAATGCATAAATTGTTCTTTTTAGAAGACCCTCGTGCGATTTCTATAAGGCATCAAATCAGATCAAAGGACGCAAGCATCTCTTTGTTGTGCGAAGATATAGTTTGGAGGCAAGGGTAATACGTCTACAAATTGCTGGAGGGATCCATGGCATGGCAAACAGAGTGGAGGCCATCTGCAAGAGCGACTTGCAAAGAATAATGGCTAACCACACACTTAAGGAGCTGCTGCAGCATACTCAGTTCTATTAGCTTTAAGAAGTTATCTTGTAGCTATATGTGATGCAGCACGTTGATCTAGTAAAACATAAATAAAAACGAAAAAAAATGGAACACATATATCTAGAATTTCTTCTGCAGAAGTACTTCTTGCAAAAACCTCCAGAGTTTTACTGCCTAGATCCCATTTAAAAACCATAGTTTCAAGAGTTAACCATCTCTAATTTAAAAGATCTGTGCATCGTGTGGATCCAACAACTGCAATGAAAAGTTGTTCGTGAAGATGGATCTCATGACTTATTGAAGTGAAGGGCCCCTGCAGCAATCTGCTTTATTGAAGTTCTTTGGACGTAAATTTGAATGGCATTTCTGGAAAGCATTCTGAATTTGCACAGAACATCTTATAGTGGAACTCTGTCAGAAATTTGTTACTTTAGATATTATAAATCACAGAGCCATATACTCATTATGTCAATATAAATGATACTGTAGTGGAGCAAAGCAAGCAAATTATTAAAGCCTAGGGCCAAGGAAACAATATAGATGCAAAAACATGTTGCCATACCTTTATTTCCTGTCGGAATCGTTTAGGCCCAAATTGCTTTCTCAGTGCATAATGCAGAACATACACAGTTCCTGCAGTTTTGCAATGTCTTATGAGACTTTATAATGCTTTCTCAGATGTCCATTCAGAATGTAAAATGAATAAAAACAAAGGAAGAGATATTTGTAAAGCATTATAATATGTACAAAGCATTGTTCTGAAATACACAATCAGGCGTAGTTGTCACATCATGAATTTGGAAATTATAAAATAAAAAGGAAACACTAAGAGTAAACACATTCTGCTGTTGTATCCAAATGGGAGCAAAACAACGTGAATGGAAAAGGTTATTGATTGATACCTGAGAACCTGCACATATGAATTTTGATTACATGGTGACTCAATCTTAGATGATGTTATAATTTCATATTGATGTGGGACAACTCCCTACAGTCAATCCAATTCAACCATCTAATCAAAATTGACGAGTTGCATCAAAACCCTTTGCAAGATAGTGCCAAAGCAAAACAATAAAAGCTTTAACCTTCTTCTAGATGGAATAGATCTGCATTTGTAAATGGAACAAAACAGCATCTATATGCATATTTTAAACGACACATGTTTCTATAGGGAATTCCCATTTTACCTTGTGCAAATAAAAAGGCAGGCTCTTGACGTACTTGATGTACAAACAACTCTACGCAGTGCACTCGATTTTCACAAATATAAAGGAGCCTTCTAATTGCTACTCTAAAAGTGATGAATATTATGCATGATTTCATTAATTGGATAAAATAACGCAATTTTGAGAATTTTAAGCACATCTAATTTGCTCAAGCACCAATACTTTTACCTAGTTCTCGAGCCCAAGATACATGAGGTCACTAACATACACTTAGCCATACAAATTATGTGTTATACTTGTACGTGTACGTGATACTTGTACAAGCTCAATAATGGCGTTACAATCTACACCAATAATTCACATCAATAATTTGCTTCACTATAAAAGCAGCTCCATTCGTGGCTAGAGGTCATTCATCTTCCATGGCTTCCTTGCCTCCTCGTCCGGAGCACATCCGGTCCTTCAAGTGCTACCTGAGCTACAACGATCTGTGTGAATGCTATAGAAATGGTATTAATCTTGATCCATGGCTCCAGTCCAAAGTAGATGGTCCTGCGAGTAGTTGCAGGAAGCTCACTCATGTTGTGGTCCACCTCTATTGGCTTCCTGATCAGGAGATCTATGAGCTGAATGGCATCACCTTAGCAGGTGTTGATGATGAGTGAACCGTTGAAGACCTATGTACCTGTCAAGGATATAATAATGATATATGAGCACTTCTATAGTGTATAAGGATATAATAAGCATAATCAATGTTATTTGATGAATCGAACCTGAGTGATTCGTATGGGTGTGCTCTTCGACCTCCACTTAATCTGCAAGCAGTCCCTAATTTAAATCATACCTAAAGAATTTACTCAAGCACAAATACTTTTACCTTAGTGAAATCCACAAAGCATGTTTTCACTTGATACACATATCCATACAAAATATGCATTATACTTGTACGTATACATGAGTCTTATATACGCTCAATAATGGCGCTATAGTCTACCCCAATAATTAACATCAATAATTTTACTTCACTATAAAAGCGGCTCACTTGGGGCTTGAGGTCATTCATCTCCCATGGATTTTTAGCCTTCTTACATTTCACCACATCGAGGCGATCAAGTGCTCAATGAGCTACAATGATCTTGTCGGTTGCCTAGATAGGGGTATTCTTCTTGATCCCTACACTGCGATCCAAAGCTATGGTGAGATTCGCCCATACAGGCTAATTAGGTGTTATGATCCACCTCATTTGGCTTCCTGAGTGCAATAGCTATGAGATATCAGGGATCACTCCTGCAGCTGTTGATGATGAATGAATCACCTGTTCAGCATTGAATAGTGTAAGAGCTCTTGTGTTAAGATGAAAAATGCAGAGCGTAATGAATACTAATTAGTCTATTGTACCTTGCATGTTATATATGACTAGTTATAGTGCCCAGCGTTGCTGGGCATCGTATGGACCTGTAAACAACGCTGGGCATCATGTGGAGACCATTTTATACTATTTGTTTTGGGTTGGGAGGGGCCACCATTGTGTATGATGTTACGATGCTATGTAAGTAGAATATCTCAGGATTTTATCCATTTAAGCCATTTGACTTGTATACAATTGAGTGGCATGTGATAATTGAGTGGCCTATGATACTCCTTCTTGTATGCCATTTTGCCTTCTTATTGTAATTTTGCACTATAGATCTTAATCATTAGACTAAATGAGATGGTATTGAAAACCAAGTTTGGCATTGCCATGGCTTAAAAAAAAAAATTTCCACATTTGCCACCTCTTAATGTTGATTTTTAATCAAAATTCTATGTTACTTCACATAGAGTTGTGCGAAATGTGACAATTACCACCCTATGAAATTGCCTAACTTTTATAATAAAATTTCCTATCTTTTTTATACATACTTTTCCAATTTTCAAAAGTCTAGACTTGGGGCATTTCTTCCCGCAATACCATGAAAATCTACAATGTGAAGGTGGAATATAATGCTTGATATGAGCATTAATTGGTTTTGCAACATCTACGCATAGGTATTTGTTATAATTCTTTTGTTATAATTCTTTTGCTCTCATCTTGGTTCATAATTCATATTGTTAGAAGTCAGTAAATTGAATAACTTGTAAAATATACAGCTACATTATATGACATGAAGAATATATAATTTTGCAATTTATTTTGCACCCATTCATTCACCACAAAATGTCTCATGTTCCAAGCAATGTAATGCCTTTATGCATTATCCATTCCAAAACCTAGAAGTGTCTGTACATTTGAAAACCCAGCACTATTATGCTATCATCTGCAGTCATTTTATAGAACTCAGCCTTGCTACATAATGCTTATACGCATTATCTATTCCAAAACCTAGAATTGTCTATCTACTTGAAAACCTAGCACTATTACAGCTATCATCTGCAGTCATTTTATAGATCTCAACTTCATAAAAGGCTTTGCCTTGCTTATCCAGAACACGACACAAAGGACATAAATAGAAACTACAACCACCTTCTAGAAAAATTATGATTTCAGAAAATACATTTCAATACATATAAGCAATGGCAAGTATATTCCTTTCCAAGGCAATTTCTCACCTGATGTTAATCTGGCTGCATAACCTCCATTTATCAGTGCCATACACATATCGCAATTGGTAGCCATCTTCATACCTTCTAAATCTAAGTAAAAAGATAAGCCAAGAATACATGATTTCTAGAAAGCATAATTTCTACAAATCCCCAAGTCATAATTGCAGGCCACCTAACTTCAAATACATCATTTAGATCATAGCCATGGCAAGTGCATTCACTGCCAGCTTTCAGACTTTACGTCAACCGTCTTCGACCTTCAAGAGCAAGCTCTTGAAAGCGATCATCAACATAAAAACCTATATCACATACGTTAAGAGATAGTTTAAGTTATAGACTGACAGAAGTGCCTTATACTTTAGCATCGTTCGCCTTGGTTTTCCCACCCTTGCACTATTATAATATTTCTGCTGGAAGTATAATTCCCATCCTACATGAGAATAAAAAATGGACTATTATAGAAATTCTACTGTTAAAAGTATAGTTATCATCCGAAAAAGGAATTACCAGCAGTTTCTTCATAAACTTTCTATATCATCATCCACAATAAAGTCCTCCAAAAGCGTCTTCTTTTTCCTCCTTTGAAACCACAAAATATTAGGGTGGTTTTACATCGAGACATGGAGAAGAAAACAATAAAAGAAAACAAGCGGTTATAGAAACCAAAATCACGGGTTCAACAAATTTTATAGATACCTTTAATACGGTGATAGGAAAAAGGAAAAGAAGCGGCTCATCTTTGGCATCACATGTTGTCGAATCGACATCTTTGGCCATTCTATATAGGGTTACGAAACTTGCATAAAAATAAGTGCGAGTTTAGATTATGTCCTTCATCGAGAATACCATCGCTTGGATAAAAGCTGACCTATTCCAAAAATCTCTTTGCTATTCCCGGAACCCTTCACATAAAAAAATCATTATCTGCGCCAAAAGAACTTCGGTTTATAACATAGGGATTCTTAATGAGAACTTCGATTGCAATTCACCTTTGAGTTTGAACTTACATGCAAAGAAAGTAGAGCAAGAAAGAACTTAGAAAGCTGTTTGCCTCAAAAGCTCCCGCATTGCGAGGTCCGGGCATCGGATGTGCTTCCATGGTATTTAGACTTCCATGGTATTACCACTTACACTGCGCCATAGCTGAAAGCGAGAAAAGAAGCGAACAAGTGCATTGATTGAAGAGGCATTTGTCTAAAACCTCCCGCAGAAGGAAACAATGCCAAATACAATATCAAAACCCCGGCTATCTTTGCCGATCATACCTATGACTATGGCGATCTTTGCAAAGAGAAGAGAGAAGAAAGCGGGGTCTATGTTCCCACCCCCTCGGATCTTGATTTAGCGCCCAAACTTAAGTGAGCAACAAATCCTTACACCTTTGCTTGATACATATTTTTACTTCTCCAATATGAGCGCATCAAAGGGAGCTCCAAAGCATTCACCATAGCTGCCGAAATCTGCCATAGTCTCAAACCGTGCACGAAGCGAGGGATGCAAGGCGGAGGTCTAGATAATACCACGTGGAAGACTCAAAACCGTCAGATCTAGGGCTGGGTCCAACACTTACAACAAAACATTATAATATAGGATATAGTAATTATGTAAAAGAGCATTGCATACCTCAAGAGTTCTCATCATCGTCGTTATCTTCTTTAGCCACTAATTCTTGCAACTGAGCCCCCACACTACTAGGGATCACCACTGACAATTGTTTTCAAATGTTGGTAGCGTGGCGGGTCATTAGGATTGGGTCTCCAATTCTTGCTTCAGCAATCCCTATACTGCATTGCATATGAGGTTCCCTTTAAACAGCAGGCTCAAACCAAGAGACAAACACCTCTTAAGTAATGTGGGAGATTAGGGTCCTCTATTGGGTCCTCTTGACAAAAAGCCATCCCGTCGGGCGATTATCATGTGGCCTGATTAGCAAGAGCATTCCTTTCTTGACATCTTGGTAGGGGTCGAATATTTCAACTAGGTTCTTGGGTCTAGCCGAGAAAGGCCCTACATAATGAGATGCTTCAATGTGCTCATCCACAAACACGTTTTCGGGTTCTTCCAATGCATTTTGCACAGTCTTTGGGCGAGAAATCTGAATAATGATTTATCTGCAGGGCTGAGCGTCCCCAAGCACTTTTCGCAACAAAGGTGGACCGTAGTCAATAACTTCATTCATATAGGTGTTGGACCATGAGTTATCGCCAGCTCTAGAAATAGTTGCCCAGTGCATCATGTACTTGGCAATAGAAGCTCTCAATGCACCTATATCTTTCAAGCTCCCATATGGCTGCACGACCTTAGGTGACCCTCTTGGAATCATAGGCAAACCTTGGGTATCCTCCTTCCACATTCTGATTCCCTTTTAGGGAGCCACTCCCTATGCCACAGGCCTCATCTTGTAGAACATTAGTGGCCATCCATCCTTCATCTTGAGAACTTGAAGAGTAGAGGTTCCAAATGACCACATAAGCGGTCCTTCTTATCGGGGATAAAACCTTTCACGAATTCCTTCCAATTAGGAATCTACGACACAAGGTAAGGTGAAGGAGATTTTGAACTACACCGCTTTGAAGAGTTGCATAAGCTGCGGAATAGTCAATGCATCGATCTTCTCATTAGAGTAGAGTAGTTTCCAAAGAGGGCATCTATGTCATCGTGGGTGTGTCCAACCATCATGAATCCCAGCTGCACTTGATCAAAGACAACTAACCAAACCAAGTATGACAAGTAAGAGAAAAGATATCTATTCTTATTTTGACTGAGTAATTATCTAGGCTGCAAGTAAAGCCTCCCGAACAACTTGTTAGGGTACCATAGGGCCCTTGATAGGAGGCATAAAATCATTTCTCCTGCCATTTACCATTTTTGTTCTAAGGGCATCTGTGTTTAAAATTGCTCCACCCCAGCTGCTTTCAGGACGATCTGTATCTCTCAAATGGCCCCAATTATCCTCAGATTTATTCTCCAGTGTCTTCAAGGTATGATTCAAGGATCCCACATGAAAGTTAGAATCATCAGGCCAGAGGTCCAGTGAGAAGTGGCCCAAGGCACCTATACCATGCTCGTGCATGAGAGCACCTGTAACACTCACCTTGATCGTTCATCCCTCCACAAAACTTTGCTAGCTTTTCTAGGCGAGGGACCATGGTCTTATTCTGATCCATCTTGTCATGTATAATGGTTAAAAGCGTGCTCGGGGAGATCTATGAGACAAAGCTCTCGGGGACCCGATAAAGGCTCCTACATGAAATCACGGGCGTCATATGTGATTTTCTCTCCATTGCAAGTTGCCTTCTTTCATTTGGATCTACGGTTTTAGCAAGCTTTTCCTTTATGACAATCTGGTGTTACACTTAGAAAATGCTATTCTCTTAGCTATTGCCACCTCGAATGATTCTCTTTCCAAGCGGTGACGAGAAAGGACGAAGGAGAAATATGCTTGCTGTCATCTACTGTAGCGGTAATATCTACTTCTTGGTGTATATCCTTCTTAGTCAAGGCGAAGGTAGCCTCTTAACATTTTGTGCTGCTACCCTCACTCGTAATTTTTCGGCGGTGTGGCATCGTCTCTGCGTTTTCATCTATGAACATAGATAGCACAGCATTGCCAGCCAAAGTATGAGACCTTGGCTTCTTAGAACCACTATTTCTGTGCTCAGCAATTCTGTGGCCATCATTGAAGAGCTTCTTCCACTTGTAAAAGTGGAAATGGGTATGCCATAGGCTTTATGCCATGCTTTCATGCACAACTGTTTGTTATTCAACATCGGGTTGCGGACTACACCATTTTGAGCAAAGATCTAGCATGTTACATGCAAAGGTTGTGCGCTCTGAGGACTTCATGTTCGATAAAGGTTCTCATGCAAGCTATCTCCTTGGATGTAAAATTTGCACAGATCTTTTCATGCGGCACAGTGATGACCTGAAGTCTAAAATAGCCTCAGCACTAGTTTTTCTTTCACATTTGATTGCATCTTTGGGCGTGTCACGGGTCTCCGATTGACCATGCGGTAAAAGGTCTCTTTTTGTGATGCCAATTTCTGGTCTAATGGAATAAGGTTCATTCTCCACATCCTTCTCCTTCTCCTTTGCAACCACGAGTAGAAACTGGAATGTTATCAACGCGAGCCGCGAAGGCTATGGGCCATCTTACAAGGTCATGCGGTTGGGGCATTTCTGCCACAGGCTTGGCGGCGCGCATAGAGATCTTTTCGGGCATTGGAAATAGGCTCATGATAGTAGCGACTATCGAGCCTTCCCCTAACTTCCGTCGGCAACAACATGGTTTGGATCGGCAAAATGATAACACCACACCCTTAAGCCATGTGGCGGCATTCATGCATGAGTGTGCATGCCTTCTCAATTAACTCATCTCTAGAAAGCCCTTGCACATGATTAGTCTCATTATTGCCTAATCTCTCATTGCCTTCGACCTGCCCGGTTTATCGCGTTTAATGCGTTACGGTGGTGTGCAAACTTCTTCCTCTCTCACAAGCTGACCCGGCAATGTCCTTCTTGTACCACAACACAAAACTCCCCACTTCACCAATTTTTTCTATTTCCATTTCGGGGAATTGGTAATGGCATTTGTCCATCCAAAACATTCATAACGAAAACAACCACCATACCCTCGGGACAATCGAATTGTGATGGCTTCGAAATTGTGGACTCTTCCTTCGCCACCTTTTTCCCCAGATTGGATAAAAGCGAGATCACATTAAGCCATCCTACAAACAAAGAGATCGTGAACATCAGCGGCGCGATGTTTGTAACAAAATAGAGCTCTGTTTTAAAAGTTCTAGTACAAAAGCGACAATTGAGAACTAAAAGAATGCTAAGGACTTTCGCCACAGCGATCTTATCGAGCATTGGCAGAGAGCGGCGATGTGATCGCGCTTTACGCAAAGCATCCACACTAGCTATTTAGTTAAGAACTTCGGATATATCTTTCTCTCCGAGTCGAAAACACATGTCGAGATTAGCATGTGGTTTCGACTCATCTTGATAAATATATCCGGGTTCTTAACTAAATAACAATTAATAAATGGTTGCGAAATCACTAACCGCGATCTCGTCGAGCACAAGAGTTAAGCGGTGACTTCCACACTAAAGCATTACTCTTACCTCCACGGTCTCGAAATGGTGGCGTCAACGTCTCCTTGTAGCCAATGACCCGTCAGAAGCTGCAGTGCCACCAAAACATGTTTTGTATCATCCACAAGCAGAAAGAAAGCATATATTTAAAACACGTGAACATTGTATAATAAACCGCACGGAGTGCGGGTTTCTTTGAGAACATCTATTTTTAAATATTCTAATCCAAAATATCAGCAGGTATCTTATCAATCCATATATTAAATAGTGTTCTTTCAGTAGAATAAATTCAATGCCGAGAACCCTGTAAGGAAACATTCTTTAAGGATGAATTATGTATTATTGATCATCAACTATCAGCACATTCTTAACAGGTAGTAGTTATCAATGAAATTTATTGGAACATTAACTTTCAGTTCACTTCACTGAGAGATAGGCATCAGGATAGCCCTTCTACCTCGCCCAAAAGACAAAATTCGATCACGATGGAAGAAATCGAAATGTATAGTGGCGCGATTAAGCCGGATTATCAGCGCCTTTATCAGCGCCTTCAATTGATGCGGGATTCTACAGCAAAACCTTGGGAGAACATGGCACAGCTTAGGCGCAGCTCGAGCATCTCCGAGATCTTGCAAAACAAACAAATTTGAATTGACTTTTCCCGCTTTCACCCAAATGTTTGTTCTGGGATTCAAATTTTCACTGTCGCCCTTCCGTAATCTAGTGTCTTTTCGGGCCTTTACGGTGCAACAACATGTGAGGTTCATTTAATTAAGCGGTATGCGAAATTTGAACCGGGGGCGTCCAAGTTGATAAAAGAGCTCTGAAATGCGGATTAGTGCTTTTTGTGTTGGGTATTTTAGCCGCGGGGCGCATTTAATTTATGGCCATTAATCAATACCCGGCCCGTGCGTGAATTATCGACGGCGTGTAATTAATCGCCGCCCGTCGCAGCGTCATTACGGTAGCGACAATCTTGGCATCATTATGCTTGGCGGGCATTTAATTTCCGCGACCGCGTTTCTATATAAATTTACGGCCAGCCATAGCATCTCAGAGAATTTCCAACGCCCGCGAATTCTGCAAGCGCCTAGCGCCTTCGAGCTTTCAGCGGCTTAAAGAACCTCCCTTAAACAACCCGATTTTCGTACTCAGCCAGCGCTCGGGATCCCATGGCACCTAAGGACTCCCTTAGAGAAGGTAAATCCTAACATTTCAGCTCAGCAAGATCGCGGACGCGGTCTTGCTGAGCATAGGTTTTCTTTTCTTGCCCTGCTTAACTGCCACACAACAATGCGGTCGCGATGGTGTCGAGTAGTAGTATAGTAGCTCAGCAGGATCGCGACCGCGGTGTTCTGAGCTCTTTGTTATTTTTTTGCCTTGCTTAGCTGCTACACAACATCGTGGTCGCGATAGTGTGGAGTAGTAGTATAGTTGCTCGGAAGGATCGCGGTCGCGGTCTTGCTGAGCAGAGTTTTTCTTGCGTTCCTTGTATAACATTATGCAGCCTATCAGGCACTCACCAGAGGCTTTTGTTTACAGCCCTCGCTCTGTTTCGTGGACCGGATGTCGAACCCATCCGTATTATAACCCCCTCTAACGAAAGGAAATGGTGTATAGAGATTGCACAAGCAATACCACACATTAAAGGCGACCGCAGAAAGGACCTGTGCTTGTTCCTGCGCACTGGAAAGAAAGCTTAGGACGTTGAACAAGTTGGCATAGTGGTGGCAATGTGGGAAGGCACGAAGAACAATGTGCAAGATGCTATCATATGCAGCATCGAGGACACACACCAATTGCAGTTCCTTGAATACATACTGAAATGGCGCAATTATGACCCATCTATGATGACAACCAAAGAAATGAACAAGCCGACCACGCGGAAAAACGTCCCAACATCAGCTAAGGGTTATGGCTGGGTCATGCCATCTTACACGAATCTCTTTAAAACTTGGGTATAAAGGGAAACAGAGACATCTTGGTAGGGTTCTCGGATGCGAAATGGTTTGTCCACAAATACAAGAAGCCTCGAAATGTGCTTTGAAAGCGCTCGGAGGAGAAAATGCCCTCACGATGGACACCAATTGGCTCGGTCGTGGCCAAGAAAAAAAGTGTGAAGCCAATTGCTACTTTGGGAGAGCCTCAAAGATTAAAAAGTTGTTGAAGAACCACAATCCACCATAAACCCCTCCCAGTATTATTAACCCTATACTCTTCCTCTTGCTTTAAAGGCCCCGGATAGCTCTACACATGGTGGATTTATTCAAAAAAATTACTACTTTCAAAATAAACCTTCAAATCGAACACCGATGATAGCCAGCGACCCGGCAATTCTCAAACCCCCTTACATTCGAAAGCCTCTTCTACTAAGTTGTTGACATGGCCACACGCACCGCCATTCCAATCGAAAGTTGAAGTTCAATCCGGAAGAGGAACGCAAGATGGCGAGACAGTCCACTCAAAAGCGAAACGAACAGTTTAAACGGTTTTACCCTTAGGGGTTAACCGGGTTTACCAAGATTTCTATTTTTGATGGTGAACTTTTCGCACCGACAAACTTTAACACCGAATCGCGCTCAAATGACCATGTTCAAACTCTGGTTAAAAGCTTCAAGACATACCCAACCAGAGGGTCCTCCGCTCTGGTATATCGTGCCATTTGACCCCATTACCAGGTAACTGATTCTTTATCTTTTGGACATTCGTTGTTTAGATTTGACTTGATGATTGTCCATTTTTTCAGGAGGACGGTGACATGGAGCAATCCAGAGGATTTAAAGGGCAAGAAATTTTACATTATTTCTGGCAACTGTTAGCCCTTTGGGCTAAACATATATATGAGTGGCATAGGCCACATGTATTTATCACATTGGACCACTTGATCTAGGGCCCAGATTTAGCCCACATATGTGGTAGGTGGCATAGGCCACATGTCTTTGTCATATTGGACCCCACGATCTATGGCCCGATTTAGCCTAGATCGTGGGCGGTGAGATGTCGATTAGGGTTAGGGTTTTGCTCTACTATTTAGAGAGAGCATTTCCTCTCATTGTTTAGGTTTTGCTCACGCTTTGGAGCACCTCCTTTTTGGACATCAATATGATTCTATTTTGTTCATTTTTTGCTTTGTTCTTGTTCTTGGAGTTTCTTCCCATCTTCTTTTGTTGATCCATGAGCATTTGTGGCAGCCTTGTGGCATCAGGCAGTCATGGACTGCTGCTGCAAGGTGATGCCAAGAACCCCAAACATCAACAAGCGCCTTATGCCGGGTATCTTGGCTCGGGATCAATCTCTTGTTTTTCTTTAAGTATCTCCAAAAGTTTATAAAATTATTTGGTTCTACATCGACACTTTCTCGATTTTTCGATATTTTTCCAATCGTTTCAACCACGGCATTCTAGTTCTTCTTCTTCCTTGTATACTGACCTTGCTTTTGGCAAGCAAGAAAGATTGAAATGGGTCCAATGGCTATTCCACATATTTTCGCAAAGATTATTTTGTGCTTGAACACCGCATTTTTTACGATATATTTTCGTGAGTGTTTTTCACGGTGCCCTGTTTTGGGTTCCACCTTTCATCATTCTTGCAAGATCGGATATTCTTCCTTCATCGATATTTTTGATTCGGTTCTTATATTTTGGTAGCCGGAGGCCTGTGGATCTCCATGCAGACAGTCCATAATTTTGATGTCATCGCGAAACTCAATCTGTTGTCTTGTGCCCAACGGGCAAGCCAATGGATGGTCTCAATCCACCATCTCCACCTGTTCAGATCGAAGCCCACCGGCTCTCTAAATATCCTGCCTAGCCAGTCCCGCAACTATGCAACCCACACAAACAATGCAGTTTTCTACAAGGCCCACACAAACAATAGCGGTTTTCTACAAGGGGCTATGTCTTTGAGCCCTGCTTACGCCCAATTTTTTTAGCACGAAAATGTTATCTTCGGGCATCTTACTCTGTCGCGGCATCCACAATTGGGTCTTGACGCAAACACCTCGACCAACATGGCACAATCGGCGGCTCTCTCTGTTTCTATTGTTCTAACTTTTTGAGGCAAATTTTAAAGGATTTTTTTCGCCATAATCGCGCTCTGTTTCTAAAAATGAGGGCCGCTGCATCGGACCTCACATGACAATTCCGCTTCATTTTTCCCGACCAATTCTACTTTCAACACAAGCACCGTTTAATGCGCCTTCGTGTTTTTCTTTCCCCCGGCCGAATCGTCAACACCACGAACGGAGCAACAGGGCTAGGGTTCATCATCGCAAAGGACATCCAAGCCACAAGCTTTTTCGCCCGGGACATCCAAGCCACAAGCTTTTGTTTGTGGCCATCGCTCCACCTGACCAGAGAAACTAGGTTCCCTGCTCGTCACTCCAGCTCTGGTTGTAAGTAGAGCCCAATCCCAAGCTTTTGTCGCCACAAGAAGAAGGCGCAAATTAGCACCTATTTCCGAATGAAGTTTCATCTCATTTTTGGGTCAGAAAATTTACACGCTATTTATGAAGAATTGTTTCCAACATCCGGTTTTTGCTCACGCCATTGTATCGAATAACCCAAGCAAAACCGACATAGATTTGTCAAGCACCATGCAATAGCGGTCCTTGGATCTCTTCCGGACGCGGCATGCCCAAAGAATATCATCCTGGAACCACAACCTCGCCCACAAAACTTCCATTTCCACGGCCCTTTGGCGTGGAAAAATTTTCCACGGCCTTCCACGGTGGACCCACGGCCATCGCGGCTGGCTTCAAATCCTCGAACCACCCTCCGCGGCATGGCGACTCTCGGCGGAAAATGGCGGCCCGCGGCCCATCCGCGGCTGGCTTCTCCGACCTTCACGGCATAACTTTGCCTTATGAAAACGACTTCAAATCTTACATATTTCGAGCATCTTCTCGCGAGTCAATCTCTTCAATCACGGCGTCCACCGACCCCGGCCATCCGCGGTGGCTTCCGCCTTTCATCAACCATCCGATCGGCGTGGCCCATCCCTCCGGCACTTCAGCGACCCGCGGCCTTGTTATGGCTTTTGGAAAACTCGCGGCGTGGCTTCACAAAGTCTCCACTACCTTTACGAGAAGCTCTCACGGCAACAAGCTTCAGGGCGACAAAGCTTCAGCGTGACTCTCACCACGGCCCCGTCAATCCGCATATCCATGGGCCCCTAAGATTGATGACCACATTCATTCCGGCGTGCTCCTTTCCTAGGAGCGTGCCATCCACTGAAAGCATCCACTCAACTTTGATGGCCCTTGGCCACACGGCATCCACGGCCTCCCACGGCGTGGGTCCAGAATCGAGCCCACGGCCCCTCACGGGCGTGGCACTACTTCATTGCGTGGGACGCACAATCAAAAAATTAATGCTTCAATATCCACGGCCCCACGGCGTGGAAAATTTTGAGTTTCTTTCCTGAACTCTCTATTCCTAACACATTGTCACGAACTTTTTTCAGGATATCTTTTACGATTTTTCTCTTTCATAGAGAGACTTTCGACGACCATTCAAGATGGCCACATTTTGGTGTTTTCCACCCCTTCTAACATTGAAGCCCTTTTTTCCTCATACCAGATATCTAGTCCGATCATTCTGCCTTTGGAGGTAAAATTTCATGCAACTATGACTTCAAACATCACGGCCCAACGGCGTGATTTCAACAATCTGTCACGGCCCCTCGCGGCGTGACTTAGAGCACAACTTTTGATCAACTTTTGACGCAAGTAGCATCTGGAGCATATTTTTGGCACATTTTGGGGGACGCCTCATCTTTTGCCCGATTCTTATATCTGCTTTGCACCTTTGTACCAACAAATTTCAAGTTCCTGCCATGGCGTGAAGATGAATTCTGCCTTCCGCCCCTTCGTGCATCAACCTCACATGGCCACATGGCATGTGCAAGGCCAATTCAGCAATTTCTATTTGGTGTCAACTTTTTGAAGTTCAACATTTTGATCAACCTCATCCGTCCATAATACATGGCGGTCGAGCCTCTTTCAAGTTCAACCAATGGCGTGAAGATGACTTATAGCCTTCCGCCCCTTCAATTTCAACTCCGTCAAGTTCAACTATTTGCTCAAACTCTTTTAAGTTCAACAAATGGCGTGACGCTGACTTGCCTTCCGCCCCTTCAATCACTTATGTTTCAACTCCTTGTTTCAACTTTTCAAGTTCCAACACTGGCGTGAAGATGACTTAGGACCTTTCGCCCCTTCAACAATTTTTCTTTCCAAATTTTTGTTCCACTCATTTCCAAGACACTTTGATTGGCGCATATATTCGGAGCTAAGTGGCACGCTCTATGAGAAGTGGTGACAGCCTTCTCAACCTTAGATTTGACTTCTATGGAATTAAAGGAGCTTGTGGCAAGCTCAAGAGAAGTGGTGACAGCCTTCTCAACCTCTCATGATTTCTGTACTTCATCGACATTTGCATTTTTCAAGAATTTTCGGCGACATTATCATTATCTCCCCTCACTTTGGACCTTTGTTGTAAATGTTTAACCCATCTTTGTTATAAAGGTTCTACATAGTTTGGTGTGGTGGGGGGGAGTGTTAGCCCTTTGGGCTAAACATATATATGAGTGGCATAGGCCACATGTATTTATCACATTGGACCACTTGATCTAGGGCCCAGATTTAGCCCACATATGTGGTAGGTGGCATAGGCCACATGTCTTTGTCATATTGGACCCCACGATCTATGGCCCAGATTTAGCCTAGATCTGTGGACGGTGAGATGTCAGTTAGGGTTAGGGTTTTGCTCTACTATTTAGAGAGAGCATTTCCTCTCATTGTTTAGGTTTTTGCTCACGTTTTGGAGCACCTCCTTTTGGAGCATCAATATGATTCTGTTTTGTTCATTTTTTGCTTTGTTCTTGTTCTTGGAGTTTCTTCCCATCTTCTTTTGTTGATCCATGAGCATTTGTGGCAGCCTTGTGGCATCAGGCAGTCATGGACTGCTGCTGCAAGGTGATGCCAAGAACCCCAAACATCAACAGCAACCACAGTATTTGCGCGGCACAACTCCTTTGTTCGGTCGTCGGCCAGTTGGAGCAGCAACTAGAATTTGCTAAAGTATATGCTAGAAGAAGATCGAGAGTGCTCAACGGAAATCTTAGGGATATATAGAGTTGAGCATTCAATGCAACGAAGTAATTGCAAATATCGTCTACAGAGGGCCTCTAATTGAAAAGCTGCAACAACTTCGTCATCAGCACAAGGCTTATGGCTGTCCTCCACAAGGACCGATAGGGACTGCTACGAGTTCAGCTTGGAAGGTATTTCTTCATTTTCTACTCACCAACATCGCGGCCGCGATCTTGATGACCTTTGCTTCTGCAGGATTTCCATGAAATTGTAACCACCACTTTGAAAGTGCGGGGAGCTTAAAGATGAAAAACAATTCATCTTTATGGATGAGAAGGTTTTAAGAAGTTAATGGAAGTTCTTGCGGTGTGGGTGAACCGTAAGCTCGGTGATCGACCATGGTGAGTTTCCGGACAAGCCATCCAAAGACTTCTTTAACAAGGGCCCGGCTCCGGTTGCTCGAAGGTATGTCGAATCGCAGAGGTGTCACGGTTGCTAGATGAAATTATAGAAGGCAAAGACGTATTTAAAGGTGCGATCGAGGTATAGCGGAGATTTGATTGCAAACAACGGCAACCTACATCGAAACCCTCGACTTTTATGAGGCCGAAATTTTATCTTATGCCACAAATTTGCTGCAAAAGGATTTCGATAGCTTCGAGGAATTGCTTCAGCTTTTCCGATTTGACTAAACAGGATACTTGATATATCGAGATCGATACAAGCAATGCGTGAAGGCAAACTATAGCAAGGATCATACACTAGGTAACCTACCTGTAGCCTTCCTGGAGCCAATCAGAAATATTTTAAAGCCAGAAGAGGCTAGAAAAAGAAAAGAAAAAGAAAAATATTGTCATAGCAAAGGACAAAGGATGGCATCCCTACTTCCTCCCCAAAGGTCGAGAAATGCCACATTGATATTTATTGACATCCGAGGGATGAACAAGGTATGGGATTGCAAGAAATATACAGACCTTTTTACAAGGATAACTACCATGACTACTGCAAAAGTTTATCACTTGGTTATTATCATGCGCTCTGTGAATTTGCCCAATTGCTTGTACAAGAGTCGGCAAAAATTGGGGAGGTGGCCACCTGTCTTTGGGTTCTTATGAAGAAATGGGTTGGGAGAGCAAACAAAGGGTGAAAGAGTATCAATATTATATTAGTCATATGTGCATTAACAGAGAGGACGCTCTGTGTAGCACTACAAGATTAAAGCCCCGCGTTATTTATCGCCTATTACGACGCCCGTGACGCCGCTTGCACGGGCCGATGATCGACGCCAAAAACGCCCATAAATGACGCCGACACGACGCCCGACGCCGCTTAATCCACCTTTATGCCGCTATACGCTGCCGAACGGCTGCCGTTTAAAGCGACGACTTGACGCCGCTCAACGCTGCCGCGCATACGGTCAGCCACGCTGCATCAGCGTGGCCGCCCGATCCGGCGTACGGCCGGGCGTAATGGGGAGCCGGCAACGCTCGTTAAACGATGAAAAGTACACGCCGTGGTGTCGACATGTCGTCGCCGTCCAGCGTCGCCCGCCACAGAAGCCGACGCGGGCGCCACGCAGCAGACGCCGCTCAACCACTTGATGACGTGGTTGTCACATGCCACCGGCGTGGCGGCCGCCTGCGCGGGCGTGGCGACCCGCCACCTCGTCGCTCAACGGCGCCAATGACGCGGGCGCCGCGTACGACATCGAGACGGATGATGACGTATTAGCGATACACGCGCGCGATATCGCCCGAGAACGTCGTTAAACGACGATCAAGAAATTTTGAAAAAAAAAATATTTATTTAATATTATTTAATGGACAGTTAATATTCATATTCAATATTAACAAATATTTAATATAAATAAATATTTAATAATATTTATTAATATTAAATAATATTAATATTAACAATAATATTAATAGTATTAATAAATATTAAATATGAACAAAATAAATCGAGAATAAAAATTTAAAAATTCGAAAAATAGAAACAAATATTGATTAAATTATATTAGTATTCAGTATCATAGTAGATAAGCATTATTATTTAATATGTAATTAAATGTTTAATAAATCTAAGAATAAAAAAATAGAATCGAGCATAAAATTAACACAAAAAAAAAATCACAAGTAATAAGAACAAAGCATAAAAAATTTAGATTGAATTCAATTAATATATTTCACAATGTAATTTGCACATTACAAAATATATTGAGTCTTTAGTTGTTGCTCTCTTCTTCTTCTTCTTCTTCTTCTTCTTCTTCTTCTTCTTCTTCTTCTTCTTCTTCTTCTTCTTCTTCTTCTTCTTCTTCTTCTTCATTGGCGCCTTCGTCTTCATTTACCTGTATTATATTGTATTGCAACAATTAGTTCATTGTAGTCACAAATAATTATCTAATGAATGATACACACTTCCCCCCGTTCACGCGCAGCGGCGTACTGGATGGCCGCATGACTACCTTTTTTGAAGGCCCTTTCGCGTTCATCTTTAGCAGCGGGGCGACCGACAAATGACTTCTATTGAGAATGAGCACCAAAACTAATGTTAGTGTTCAACTCGAGAACCTACATTATAAACCAAATTTATACTTACAAATAGCTTATCCAGAAAGCCATAACCGCCAGACCCAGTCTTATTGGCACTATGGCTGCCACTTGCTTCGTCGTACCTCGCGTCCAGCGCTGCCTTTGTTCTAGCTTCCGCTTTCTTTGATAATATGTTGGCCTTCAAACACTACAATGCAATACAAGGACTTAGTCCACATGGCGTCATCTAATTATACGACTCTCCCGACTACAATGCAATACAAGGACTTAGTCCACATGGCGTCATACCCTTAAGACCCAGTAATTGCGGCTTGTGCACAAGAGCCCACCTGGCTGTAGATGCTATGTTGCGATTCAGCACTAGACAACGGGTATGATGGTGAAAGGGGGCGGGATCTTGCCTAGCGTGGCTACAAGATTCCTATAGTGTGCTAGGCTTATAGTCGGTCACTGAAGGGCCGGGTATGGGTCTGACACTCCTTGGGTTATAGGATATGGCCTTTGCGCTTCCTTAACTCAAACGGGCGCGATGAGCCAGCCTTTAGATTTAGGGGAGTAAGTCGGGTGCGGATGCGGGGGCTGCTGATGTGGCACGTATCCTCTAGCATACCCAGGGATCCATTGTGCCCAGGGAGGGGACGCCTCCCTAACCTGCCGCATGGGACCGATGAGATGTAACCTTCATAGGGTGATTCCATGAGATTCCATCTCCGAAAGGCTACAATCACGCCATAGCATGTTTTAGCCTATCTGCAAAGTGTGCACAGGAGGGGCGGATGGAGTGGACTACCCTAGCCATTGTTCTATGCCAGCCAACGCCATGTTATACCTCTGTCTACTGTTATCCGGAGGCCTTTACCGTCAGTCGACCCCAGATAGAGCCCTTATTTTTCGTATATTGCTTATGTTATCTTGTCCTTGTGTTATTATTTAAATGTCGATGGATGGACCACCATTCATGGTGGTATATTATATTGTGTATGATTGCTAGGTGCTAACATGTATGTACGCTTCCGCTGTATATGGGATTCCCATAGAGGAGGTGGGACGAATGACACCTCCGTGTCCTTCACCCGGACACTTGGCCATCCCAAGTGGTCCAAGTTAGACGGAGGGCCTTTCCATGGTGATGTAGTCAACACGGGAGGGGAATTCCCTATACTTGTACAATGGGAGCATCGTATAGATTCGGGGAGCATCACAGTGGTATCAGAGCATGATTTTGGTGGAAAAAATCATTGCAATGGCCATAGTCTAACCCGTTAGATTGGTTAGTTGCAGGGGACTTTAATTTAGGATAGACTACCCCAATCCCATAGTTAGTATGAGTGTTGGCTTAGTTATGAGAGAAATAAGCTAGTTAGGGATTAAGGTGTGAGTTATTAGAGTAGAGTTATGTTAAGTTTGAGGTCTCTTGTTTCCAAGGGCCATAACGTTTTCTAGATAACTCGGATGGAGGCAATTTTTGTATCAACGCGTCGGGGATAGCTCAATTGACCAAGAAGCATAGGTGGGATGCGTCAACACGACATCGAATAGGCCCTAGAGTCAAAGGGGCATGATCACCAAAATTGAGTCTTAGAATTCAAAACTAAACACCAAAATTCCCTATCACGCCCCCGTATAATTTTGCGTATAAAAGTGCGCGTATTTCTGCTGTATAAAAATTTTCATTAAAATTTTTCTTTTGAAAAAAATTGAAATTTAAAAAAAAAAAAGTGATAGTTATTTTCTTTGGTCGTTTCGTTTTGTTTCCGCCCACCGCCTCGTTCGTCCGCCGTAGCCGCCGGAGAAGACCTTGTTTCCCCATAGCCGTGACCTTGGCCGCCGCCGCCACCATCACCGCCATCGCCATACTAGCGCCCTCTTTCCGTACCTCGCCTTGTGCATGCGACCATGGCTCGTACCACTCCAGTCTCAACGTCAACCAGATGATGGCCGAGCTCGGTGATCAACTCGCTGAGGACGCAGAGAAGGTCGAGCATCTCTTAACCGAGCTTGTTATCCGGTTCACCGCTGGCAATAGAGTACTCTATCCCATTTTCCACCTGACAGAGTGGTTTTTACTGAAGCTAAACGCCTTGGGGGAGCCTTACACGTTGGTGGAGCAGCCTAATTAAGTTTTGATGTTGGTCAAGTTCTACCCTCCTTCATGCGTGGAGGTTAGCGAGGGAGAATCAATCATGGCAGAGGCAGAAAGAATTATGGGGCTAGCCCGAAGTGATAATGCGCAGGAGATGGAGAGGGGAGACCCGAAGGCGCAGGGTAGGGAATTTGTCTACCTGGGGAATGGGCAGGCCATAATTGCCAGGAATCCCATATACCTCCCCCTCTACCATTTTGATGAAGAGTCCCAGACCTTTATTTGGGACGAGATTCCGTCATATCTCACCCTGGACGTCATGCAACAAATTAATCAAGTCATGCAAGCTAGGCCAGACCGCTACAAAACGGAGTTGCTGAGAAGGATTAGCGCACCGCCTAGAAGAGATAGAACAGCGCGTGGCAACTGCATACGCCGCACAACATGAAGATGAGCGGGAGGAGCAGCAACAGGCTGAACAACTTGCCAAACAAAATGCTGAATAAGAGACGCAGCACAAGACTCAATAAGATGAGGAGCAGAACACCCAGCGCGCCCCAATTGTCAAATGGAGGCAGAAATGCATGGCACGCAAGTCGGGGAGCACCTACAAGGAGAAGCACAAAGCGGTGGGGAATCTTGGCAAGGCCACGAGCTCTGCCCGGCAACAGGATCGCGTGGATACTGCTCGACCCCGGCCCGTGTCAGGGGGCAAGACCCTTTCCAAGAAGCCGACTCAGCAAAGGAGCCTCATAGGTATAGGCCCAATACCGTGGCATTGAGAGAGATCTGGAAGTATCAAGAGATTACCGAACTTCTATTATGGAAGCTCCCCTTCCAGCGTTTGGTCTGGACCGACCTTCGGTTCTAGACCTTTGCTATGCTCGCCCTCCAGGAGGCCGTCGAAGACTACGTGGTGGCCCTTTTTGGGGATGCCAACCTCTGTGCTGAGAGTTACCATCATGCCAAAGGATTCGTGGGGATCACAATTAGCCCCATTTTCCCGAGCTATTTTGTAAATAATTTTTGTTGTATATATTTTCTGATATGGATATAGGAACCTCCATTTGTGCCCACAATCTCTTGTTGTGTTTAATTTCATAATTATTTAATAATAATAATAATAATAATAATAATAATAATAATAATAATAATAATAATAATAATAATAATAATAATAATAATAATAATAATAATAATAATAATAATAATAATAATAATAATAATAATAATAATAATAATAATAATAATAATAATAATAATTGATTATTACAAGTGACGCTGACGTCAGCATACTTTTAAAATAAAGTGACACTAAACAAATTTAGGGTTTCATCTCTTTTTTGCTTTCCTTGTTCTACTGTCCTCCTCCACTTCCCTCTTGCACAAATGGATGCTCCTACTCTTCTTCAATGGTATCAAGATGATGACCATTGAAATCCCCAGGCCCCATTCGACCTGCTTCATCCCTATTTGCTCCAAGATATCGACTTGCATGCAGGCACACCCAGATTATGCTGCATTCCTTGAGTTTTACACTCAGGAGATGGTTCCGCTCTGCATCACCCTCGAAGAACCACCCCGACTATACCTAGAGAGGTGACTCTCACGCCACCCACGTGCTAAAAGGCAAGCTTCGATGGTCTAAGCACCCACCTGTCGTGCTATATGAAGGCCAACAGATCTTCGACACAAAGTTTGCTTTGGCAATTCTCATGGACCAATACGTCGAGGATGAAGCCTTACTCGTAGAGAAGGGCAAAGTGCCAACTATACTAGCTGAGGAAGACGTCGAACGTGTCAGTGAGGATGATGCTGAGCAAATGCCCCTACATCGAGACCAGGGAGCTCGACTTACTGGACTAGATACCTTCCCATTTATCCAGCATCAAGGTCAAGAATTCCTCCTATTGGAGGATATCATGTAGACATACATATATTGTTGATCTCAAGTTCAAGAAGAAGACACATGTCTTATACGAGCTTGCCGAGTATTGTATGGACAACTTCATCGACTTCAGCCCGGTCGAGCTCCCCTCTGAGGTACAACAATTGCTTCAGTTTCACCAGGAGACTATCGAGCCAGTTGATGCCCCCTTGCACTTGCGACATCTTATGTTGCAAGAGGCCTCGTCACAGCCACCTGACGAAGCTTTTGTTGCTATGGGACCTCACGTCCCAGATATTAATTTGGTGGATATTCCCTCAGAGTCAGATGAGGAAGGAGAAGATCTTTGTGACAACAAAGATCATTTGAGGGAAGAGAAGCAAGAAGCTACGAAAGATGAGGTGATCATGGACCTCGACAAGGAGGTAGCCACCTCTGTTATTCTTGAGGTTCGTGCCTTGGGAGACTACACTACTCACTTCCTCCTTTCGGCTTTTAAGCAAGGGCATGCCTCTTCATTGCTCAGCATCTGGCTCCATAGGCCGAAACATCATGGTGGGCACTCCGTGCTCTATCCATCTTAGCCGGGCATAAGAAGCTCCAACCTCGCACGCTCACATATGTGCTCGTGTGTCGGGATCTTGCTTTGACTGCCCTAGGGCAGGATATTGCACCATGAATGAGCATGAAACCCCTTGTGGCCGCTCCATTGGCCATGGCGTTTCCCCCGAAGATTGCCTCCGCGACTGCTCTTACCATTAGCCCCCCATAACAACCCCAACATTTGGTCCACAGTTGAAAACAACAGTAAAAATAAAACACGGCTTGTTTTTTTGAAGATTATAAAAAAGACTACACATAGTTATGTGGAGATGTGGTTTTTCAAGGACATGCTGTTGTTTTTTTAAGGAGCTGTAGTTTTTTTTTTTTTAAGAATGTGTGGTTTCTTTAGGAGATGTAGTTTCTTTTTTAAGGATGTGTTGTTTTCTAAGGAGGTATAGTTTTTTGAGGGGTGTTTTTTTTTAAGACGTGGTTTTTTAGGGTACTGTCTTTTTGAGGTGTGTTTTTTCATGGTTTTCTAGGAATCCATGTATGACCAAGTTATCCACATGCCATTGCTGCCGTAAAATGGTAGCATAGAAGAGCTATATGCATGCCTGACACACTTTGCTAAGATTTGACTTCATACTTGTGTGTCTGAGCTTGTAGAGCATGAAACTTGAAGACATCCATCACTTGGCAACAAAGACACATTGATATGAAGAACCAAAGATGGACATTGGTTTGGCATCATATATGAAACAAAAATTTCCATTGAAGGATGTAATGTACAATAGGGATGCAATTATCATTCTTGTGATTGTGTTTCAGATACACTATCAGGTATAACACCCAAATCATTGGCCATGCGGATGACATGCGCTCTACCCAATTCCATAGCTTGTGTTGTGTCCATCTCTGAATAACCTGTGACCTCTGGAATCTCAACGCCCATGGCCTTTGCGATGCACTCCACATGTGAATCAGGCTCCACATTTTCACTATCCCACCTTTGATCACCTATATAAATTCCTTCTCAGGCTTCGGTGGCAATCTCTTGTGGATGAAAGATCTTGACTTCTTGCGAGGGGTGCACGATGCTCTTGTGTCCCAACAGATTCATCTTGAGTCTGTTTCCATGTGCGCCCATGTATTCAAACCGTGGTTCTTCGCCTGTCAAGAATGGCATGTACACATCAAGCTTCTGGTTTAGTGCCTCTAGTTTTTGGAAAGTAGGTTCTAGGCATCAATACCTTTTTCCGTCGATTCCAGCAAGCGCTTTGTTTCTTGCATTCTCTCCTCGTAGCCTTTAGCATCGAGGTTATCCAAATAATCCAACCCTGATATATCGTGTTTTGGGTATCTTGCGATGTTGGGCGACAAAGGATTAGCCTCTGCATTCTCGCTTTCTCCTCTTCTTGGATCCCCGATGGTTTGGTTGCCCATTTTCTCAAAGCGTTTCCAAGAAGGACGAGAAAGCGACACACTTTACTGAACCTTCAAAGGCCACATTCTTTTTGCCTTGCATAAGAGCGACACGAGAAGCTGTCCCAGCCGAGAAGAAATCCAGGATGCAACCGTCGATGGGCACCAGCTGATCAACAATATAATAGGCATATGAGGTTTTCAGCTGGCATTTCAATACAAGATCTCCTTCCATTGCTGCCCATTTGTATCTTGGTTTGCCTGTAAAAAGAGTTTGAAACTTCTTTTTTATCTTGTCATCGGCATCCTCATTACACGATGCGACATTGGAGGCAATGGTGTTTGCTTAGGAGCCTTCGTTGTGGGGAGATAGGCGAAGCTCCATCTCGGGTTACCTGGTGCTACACTACAAAAGAACGATCGGCGTTCAGCGGCGTCGGGCGTTGAACAACGACGTCAATGTCGTTGAACAACCTTTACGTCGTTGAACATCCTCGCGACGTCGTTCATCGACGATGCCGAGGGCTGGCGATGTCGCGGCGGCCAGCGTGGGCATGGTCCTTTTGCCAAAGCGGCGCGCTTTACGTGTGTGAACCGTCGGCCGGCCGTCGTTTATCGGCGTCGTAGAAAGCGACTTTATCCACCATGCAGTAGCGCGGTCTGCTGTGAGACAAAGGCGGCGGCGCGGCGTGTCGACACGTCGCTAGTCGTCGATAAGCGGCAGGCGTGTAAAACGGCGTGTCGTGTGGGCGGCTGGCATAATCTCTTTGTTGCCAGGCGGCTTGCGCTTTTCGTGTGTAGACCCGTAAACCTGGCGTCGATAAACGGCGTCGTGCAAAATGGCGTGTTTACCATGCACGCAAAACGCAGTCTTTGTGGACAAAGTAGCGCAGCCGTAATACGACCGTCGGCAGCAAACCGATGAGCGGCGGCGTATAGAAGAGGCGGCGTGTCGGCGTCGGCTGGCGTGGCATGGTGCTGTTACCAAAACTGGCACGCTTACGTGGCTAAGACACGTTATCTGAACGTCGTTCATCGACGTCGCATATGACGTGTTTACCATGCCTGCGTGGCGTTGCATACGAAAATTTAACGCGTCGACTTGGCGTGTCCTCGAGCGTGGCATCTGAAAATTTAAACATAAAAAAGCGATTGCCGTCTATCTATCCTCAAAAAAAAGTAGGGGCAGATCCGATGGCGATAACCCGAAGCAAGTGTCGAATCCTGAGGATGTTGAAGGATTTGGCTGCTTGTGCAGGAGGTAGGCCTGCTAGTTCAAGGCGCGGGCCATCAGTCGCGAAGTCAGCACCGATAAAGGGAAAGAGATGCAAGGGAAAGCAGAAACTCAGATCATCAAAATCAGTGAAAAAACTTTCCACTGATCAATCCGGCCCATGAGGAGAGCCGAAAAAAGAGGTTAAAGATTGTTCCGCGTTGTATGCGACTTGTCCTCGGATGATGACTCAGAAGACTCCGCAGGATACATTGGCTATGCATTTCCGAGGCATACCATCATAGGTTGACCAAGATGTTTTTTGTAAGCCAATAAAAATATCAATAAAAATGTTCTTGTATACATTTGCTTTGAATATATTTTAGATTTAATATATTACATCTGTTATATAAAAGACAAAAATACTCTTTTTTTTTTAAGTGTCAGCATGACTTATGTTTAAACTGTTATATTCAATGGTTGGCGAGCTCAATAGTTGTCTACATTATTTATTTATTTTTCTTATACCACGCTTAGCAAAATAACAGGCCTTAGTAAGCCGTGCCCGAAAACAATTTCCTCACAAAAATATATACAAAACTTCTCTTAGGAAATGAAACAAAAATCCAGCGAATCGGTTATCAAATCAAGCTACCCACTTGGGTGCACAAGCCGCGAAATGAAATGCAGGTCTCAAGGACTTTCTTATCTAACCAATCTACACTATCTTGAGAGCCAACTACATCCACCACGAAATATATCGGTGGGTGTCTAGCATAATATCCTCTAGGCTTTGAACTTTTGTAGCGCATGGCTCGGTATCAAGCGTGAATCAAGCTCTCTGAAAAGATGGCCAGCGCATCATTTCTATACTCCTTGCCAACCCCCATCAGGGAAAACTACGAATATCTTACCGTCCTGCTTTGGAGATTATTTGCGAGGTCGAACTTGATAAGAATGCATTAGCCCCTTGGTTGCAATTTGAGACTCATTTGTGCCTGATCCCATATTAGCCATTTCTTGTGAGTCAAATGGTATAGCTTGATCTTGGGAATTCACATTGAATGGCTCAAAGTTATTAGTGCCTCCACCACCATCTGCGAGTGCCTTTTGTTCGGCCCAGAGAATGCATTAGTTTGTTTTGATTGCAAGGTGCGTGCCGGTTCGTTTAGCGATCACATCGGCTTCGATAATGGCGGTGACATAAGAAAACTTGTGCTTGTTTAACATATTGAAACAACATACAATACAAATAACACAAATAAATAAAAAAAAACTGATTGTTTCCATTCATAAAAAAGCTTATACATTACTTATGTCTATCACGAGGGGCGTGGCGGTTTGATGCAACCATTCATCATTATCGCACCATTAGCGTCGTTTTCTCTTTGTTTGGCTCGGTGAGCCATTCTACCGATCGTTCCCTGCGGGGAGCGCGGATATTAGTGCAATCGAAGCTCCTTTTCACTCATCTTTGCCACGATGGTGAAGGGAGGGTTCTCAATGAGGGGCGGGGGGTTCTTTGGAGGTGTCTTCCCTTGGAGGAGGAGGAGGATTCTTGCTAGAAGGAACATATGTCCGAAGGTGGTCTTTACTTTTGGGACCATTATAGCAAGATAGGCAAGAACACTCAAAAGATAAGAATAACAGCCGGCTCTTGATGGATCCACTTATAACGTGGATGTAGGGTTAGGGTTAGGGTTAGGGTTAGGGTTAGGGTTCGTATTTGGCACCGCACCATGCCACGACATGCATGTTTGGACACACAAACCACAGTCGTGGTTTAGCGATGTTATGATCATTAAACGTCGTTGAGCGACGTCTTGATCATCGGCGTGGCATCACGAGGGGGCATCGGCGCCCCCTGGCGTGGCATGCACGGGTGTCAAAACCACACCGGTTAGGCGTCGTTCAACGGCGTCTTAGGTTGGCTAGCGGCGTGGCATATGGCGGCATCCGGCGCCCGTGCTGGCGTGGCATGCACGGGTGTCAAGCAACGTCGGCTTGGCGTCGTTGAGCGGCGTTAATGCGGGCGTCGATAAGCGGCGTTAAATATGGCGGGAACCGCCAGGTTATTTTCCATTCCATTGTTATTTTGTCTCATTGCTTTTCGGTTTTTTTGCGCCCGTGGGTCTTCATAAGGTAAGATCTCTGCTGGTTTGTTAATCTTTGTGGTTTTAGAGTTAAACACCTCAAATGCTAATAGATTAGAAGATTGAATCTTGAAAGTATGTTAAAAACTTGAGGGATGCATGATCAAGAATGCGATCGGCTCCATCGAATGGAAGACTAGACATATCGGGTTTATGCACCTCGAGCGAAGTTTCAATCTTCATAGGTTACAAAAGATTTGAAAGGTTGCGTGAATAAGGTCTTGATGGAGCTCCATTTCAAATGGAGGACTACTAGATGTCGGGTTCGGGCACCCTTCAATCAAATGCTTTCTAAATATCATAAGCGTTGTATCAATCTAAATCTTAAGAAGAAACATTTGATAAAATCTAAAAAAAAAAAGCATGGATATTTATATTTATTATATATTATTACATGGTTTTATTAATATTTTATTGTTTACTAGTAAAAACAACATGGATGAAGCGTCGGAAGGAATTTGAGCGTAAAGTGAGGCAAAAGCTTTGAGAATGTTACATGGCGACTTAGCATAAAGAATGTTACCCCAACAATTGCCACAAATAGTCAATTAGACCCAGTGGACCGAGTCTTCCTAGAGGCTTTGGTGGTGTGCATGAAATGAATGCCGCCGATGTATGTACAATAAACATGTTTCGAATGATTAGTTAACTTTATATCTTGATGTTACTTTTTTTTTGCAGTTGTACTTGACAGAGCGGTTATATTGCATTCCTAGGATGGGTCCTATGATAGGCATATACTGGCCGAAGTGAAGTGGTGTTCTCATTGAGCTTTGTAAATCATTGAGTACAAATGGATCCCTCACTAGGGGTAGATAAATTTGAAAATATGAACTTTAAATGCTCCAAAACTAGACAATCATCGAGAGCATGATGATACTGAATAATACAACATAAACGATGGTTTTATCCGCCCCTTGGTCGATGCAAAGATGAGAAGACCCGATGACTGCTCCTCATCGGGAAGAAGAACCACGCCTTCTTAGGTTTTTGAGGAAACCCAAGCAAATAGTTGAAGCATGACCCCACGCATTATGCCAACCACAAGACCTTAAATAAACTTGCAGAATCAAGGCTGAAAGAAAAATAACCTGTCAATGAGTTAGATGCCATAGGCAAGAAGACTCGGAGGTTCGAGAACCCGCGTCGAGAAAGAAACAACACGGCCAGTAATGAGGAAACCATCCGCGGAATGACCATCAGGCGGGGAAAAAACAACCGATTAGTGCTTTGCCTCGGGGCTACAATGCCACGCCGAAAAAACAATAAATATGATCACCGGCAACAGCGGACGCCCGACGAAAAACATGAATAATAAAATATTATTTCGGAAGGCTACAACGCCACAGGAAAAAACCGAATGAATAAATAAAATACTAGTGCCATGCCAAGAAAGAGTAAACCAATAAGTATGCCTCGGAGGCTACAAAGCCCGCGGTTGAGGAAATAAAGAATGCAAATTTAAAGGACATAGAAAAGGAAATAGCGAACACGATCAAATGAAAAAAACCATCAAGGGAGGGAGGGTGAGGGAAGCGATAGGATAGAGAAGAAGGAGAAATCTAGCTCAAGAGAAACGCCGATGATAGAACAATGAAGAGAGGCTGAATAAATAGGAGGAGTGACAAAGGGGCGTCCCCATCCAAGGAATGTCGGTTCTATTCTTTTATGCGCAATAGAGAACCGTGGCATTCCTATGATGGAATCTATGATAGGCATATCTTGGCGATAGAAGAGGAACAAACTCAAAAACTACGGCATGGAGGCCCGAAAAAGAAGAAGCTAAAAAGAAATATAGTATAAAGAAAGGGGAGAAACGAGTCTATAAAGTCCTTTGGAAAAGAATGCCTGAGATAAAGGGATGGGACAGGGACAAAATGGATCTAAAAATGGAAGGCACAAAGCGAATGAGAACATGAAAGAGCCGATGGCGGGAATGACCAGTGAAGAACACATAGAAAGGAAGAAACATAATACGGTAGAAAGGAGCCAGGTAAGTGGGAGCCAGAACGGATAGTGGCATGGAAAATAAGGCGACTAAGAAAACAGGCAAGTGAAGCAAAATAAAAGGTCGGAAAAAGAGTGGAAAAAAAAAAGTGGAGAAGGTGGACGAGGACAAAACTCAGCAGGAAAAGCGGATGGAGAAAAGGAATCAATGATCCACATCGTTAACGAATAAACAATGAAAAGAAAAACATACACGGAACAAAGGAATACATGGAACAGAAGGAAACAGAGCAAAAAGAAGTCAACAAATAATGCCAAACAGAGAGTGCACAAAAAATGAGCTAGAGACCAGAAATAATGAGGAGCATATTGCAAAAAGGAGCGCAACAAACCTAGAATACAGCAAGTCGAATCTACAAAATAGATTGAAAAATGTGGAATAAAGAAAGGGAGAAACAAGTCCACAAGGATCACGGGAACAAAATGAAACAGAATGCACCGATGAGGCTAACAGAAAAACAGATGAGAGTGGGACTTTTCATCCCGGTGAGAAACATAATGCTAGACATTCAGGGACATCAGCTAGCTTTCTCAATGTAGTAAGAGATGGAGAAAGGAACTTACGGACAACAGCAGTCCAACCACAAACATGGCCATGTCAGCATGTAAGATCGCAAATAACTAATATAGCAGTAAATACTACACTAACAAAGATACTATAAAACCGAACTAGCCTTCCTAGTAATAGAAGAGAGCAAGAAGACAAGAAACCAAAGACGGAACCATGCAATAGAAGAAGTAATAAGGTCAACAAAGTTAAACAGAGCAACAAGCCAAAGGAAGGAAAGAATGTACCGTTGAAAAGAGAAATGAGATCAAATGGCACTACTGAGATAATGAGGAGCACATAGCAACGCCGCAACAAAACCACAATGGGGTAAGTCAGAAATAATAGAATAGTCAGAGCAAAGAAGTGAAGTGGAGAATTAAGTCTGTCAATGTCAAAACTAAAAAATGACGAATCGAAACTGAAGAGACAACCGAGGTAACCGTAATAGGAGGAAGGTGAAACAAGAGTCAATGTAATGAAATGAAAAAATGAACATGGCATAAGTTGATAGAGAAAATGGCCAAACGACCGCACATCGACATCAAGCTGAAAGAGAAACAAAGGTAGGCCACTGGAACACATGAAGAAATGGGATAGAGAAAAAGATAGAAAACACAGACTAGATCAGTAAGTGCCTGAGAGTATCAAACAACCATATCGCTAAACCAATATACCTACCATGAATATACGTAACATCACACCATAATGAAGCATAAAAGGCCCATCTCTAGCACCTTGATCAACGTCACAACTAAAAGAAATGAATTCAATCACCATAAGAGACATGGAGAACGAGGAAAATAGTTACCTATGGGACAAGACCTCCCTCGACAAAGAAATACCAAGCCAATGTTAGCATAAAGATCTGCCAATTGAATTTGGAAGGAAATACATCACAAACATGCAAAATAGAGAACCAAGAAACTAACTATATGGGACAAAAAAGCCCTAATAGGAGCAAAGCAGAGGAAAGAGCAACGATGTGCAAAGAATTAACAAAAAAGGAACCTGAGAAGAATGGGTTAACCAAGAGAGACGGAACAAACACAAAAAATAGCAGACCAAAGGAGCAGCTAGAACGATGGGATATAGAAACTAAAGATACAAATGAACCAAATAGGGGCAAATGGATACGACTGAGGGGCGCCTAAGGTGGAACAATATGGAGCAAGGGAGGACATAAGCAAGTGGCTAGCAGAGACGATGATGGTAACCAATGAAATGAAGAGATCAAAAGGATTACTTGAACTGGACCAATATAGACGGAGCAATGTCAACAAAGGAGCTGACATGGCCCGGAACCATGGTGCCCTCAGACGAAAATAAAAGAAAGAAGTAAACAAGAGAGGAACAAATGGAATAATAGCAGGCAAACGTAGGATGCAAGAGAAAATAGAAAGAGTAAAGCAAAAGAAGCAAAGAACGAGACATAAAGAAGAAAATGAAAGGGACAAATCATTCCAAAGAGATCAATAGCATAGTCAAAAAATACCATTAACCCAGCAAATTCAAGGAACACAAGGAACCACTATAATGGATCATAACTAGCTATATATAATGCCCTTTCGGTGGTAAGACTAAGAACCTACCACAACACACAATCAGGGAGCAATAAAAAATGGACCCCATGACCAAAGATAATGAATGGGTTAAGTGGGCAAAAACCCAAAAAAAAAAACACGAACTGCCAACAAGCTATGGCATAGCAAGAAAATAACAAATAATAATAGAGATAAGGAAAGAAATGGAAGCCACGAGGCAAAAAACGTGCAAGCATAAGAAAACCCAAATGAAATCCAAGAACGATGTAAATGCAGAGCACAAATAGTGAACCTCGAAACATACAGCATAGGAAGAATAGAACTCCTGTCAAAAGTCATATTCACACCAGACGATAAGCACTAGTCAAACTAAAAAATATAACCTCATGAGAATGCACAGCTAGAATATGACGAAATATCAAAGTGATCAACTAGACATCCAACCATGAAAATACTATGCGAAATGAATGTCGATACATTATAAGAAACAATATGCAACTGGAATGAAACCAACTGAATAAGCCTCTATGACTAGAAATGACGACTAGAACCTGTGCCATCTAATGAGGAGGATCGATTAAGGAGAAATAATACTAAACCGAGACCGTCCACGTGAGAATGGCAAGGACATAGAAAGACAAGATCTACCCGGCCATAACCTATAGAAGCTTGGAATAACTCGATTGAATTTGCCTTAACCAATGCCTGTGAAACATGAACAGATCACGTATAAATAGTACCATGTCAACAAGCTAAGTCAAGCGCAAACAAAGTCGAATCTTCTACCATTATCCCTCGTGGTGCGAGATCATGTAACATAGAAACCCCAAGATAAAGGTGCAGATGCCACTATAACAAAATATGCAGGACTCAAAGATGCATACACCATATAGACATACAATGTAGCTTGTCGACAACACAAGCCAACTACTAGCATGGGATGTAAGAACTATCAACATAGATGAAAAATGCCAAAACATATGCACCAACATGAAACTTGACAAATGATTACACTGTAATTGAACATCATACCACTGTGGTTGCATCCCTTCGGGGATCTATGACACCACATTCTCAAGCACAGACCACAGAAGATGGAAAGATGAACGATGACAACAAGCACCTACCCTGGCTATGGTAACATGAAAACGACACGAGGACAAGATATACGTGCAGCAATTGGAAAATGAATTAGCAACCTAGATGGAGAAAAGGTAAAGATGCAAGCACACCTCTGTAACTATGGTAAGAACTATATGTAATTGAGGATACACCCGGTGCAAATCGTCGAGCTCCTACCAATTGTAAAAGAAAGGTAATGTTAATGTTGGGCTCCAAAATAACCACAAACCTTTATACAAAAGGCATAAATAACCCATAAAGAACTCCTAAGTCATCACCCATATGGGGCATTAGCTGAAAGAAAATTCAAGATCAATTATGTTAGACCTCAGCACCGCATAATGTGAGTGTTATGAATTGCAACCAAAGGGCCAGAACACTGATAGACAGCAAATAGTAGCGCAAATAAGAAAAAACATGCATGTGAGCGTGTCCTCGAAACACCTGAACCCCCTGTTGATAGAAGCACGTACCCCAAAATAGATGCACGAGCAATAAAAAAGCTAGAAACCTCCAACAAATTGACCAAAAAGCTAACCTATAAACACATCAGGAATACTGGAATATAAAATTAAGGAAATCGTAGAAAACAGTTGGGGCACCGAAATACTATTACTATATTATGATTAAGGGAACAAATAGGGAAGAACGTCACAAGAAGCCTAAGCAAAGCGACAACCATTTTAAACCTTGAACCCCTAACACTAAACTTCTCGCTCAAGAGAAACTTGTCAGGAACCAAACAACAAGGACGGTGGAGCATTAATCCCCTAACCCAGACTGCAAAGCTAGATTCAGGGAGAAAACCAAACCAAACTCACGTATCCAAGGGTTAACCATATCCACAACATCAACCAACAAGAGAGAGGCACCTTTATTACGCCTTTAATGTGCAATCAAGAAGAAAAAACCCTCAGAATATTATGTACCAATATACAAAAAAAAGGAGAAACTACGGAACCAAGAAAGAGGGGAGAAAAGGAGCAACTTAACAACCAAGACTAAAGCAATGTTAAAGGAGAGGAAGCAAGCAGAAAAATGCAGAACAAACAAAAATGAGCAGGAATGCACAAGCTCGGGAAATAAAATGAAGAGCACAGGAACAAGGAACTAGGCTCTAGCAAGTACAAGAAACGAAAGAGCGAGAAATAATAAAACTAAAAGGAAATAAATGAAAACCATAAACAGCAAAGGATAATGCAGGCAAATTAAAGATAAAACTGAGAATAGAAAAAGCTGAAAGGAAAGAAAAAGATAAGATAGGTAAAAAGATAAGATAGATAAACAGATGGGATGAGCACAGAGCTTACGGGACGAGCATAGAGCAAAGGGTCGGGCCAGAGTAAACTCAAGGATTGAATGGGAAAAAATATAAACAAAAAGAGGTGCACGACCTAGAACTTCAAAACAAACGGGGAAACAGAATCCCGGTATCCCCCAGCAAAAAAGGGACAACCTGGTATCCCGCTTCCAAGTGTTTGCGACAGAGGCGGAAGCGGTCGCCAATTGCAAAAGGAAAGCATCGAGAGAGTGATTGCAGATGGCAGATTGCAGATGAGCGAAGCAGATGCAGGTCGGAAGCGGCTGAGTAAGCCCTACAACCATATAGGATCAGCCAAGGAAAACAGAGGCGGTCAAAGTGAAAACCGATGGCGAAAGCGAATCGAAAAGGGGAATGCTCCAGCAAGAGAGGTCGGAATAGATCCCACTGCCAATTCACTCTGTATAAAAGAACAAAATCGAGCCCCTTTGATCCACAAGACAGAACCAAAGATGCGATCTGAGGAAGGAAGAAAGCAATTCCGAAAAACCCAATCCAGGGCACGAGCTCGAAAACATAGCAGGGGGATGGATAAGAAGGTTAGAGAGAGCAGAAGACACTCAGAGGAAAAAAGGAAGGAATCAAAAGAACAGATCCATGAATCCATCATCGCCAAAGGGATGCGTGATCACGAAGCCAAGGATATCATGCTTTCAAATCAAACAAAAAGCAAAGAAGGAAAAACCTTACTGACAAGCCGTGGCAAACTCTATTCCTGTACACCGGAGCAGAACAACCACCACCGATGCACGAAGCCTACAAAACGAACCAATAATTGAAATATTGTAAATAACGAGATTCATACCTGGTAAGAAATCCGTTCTGGGTATGGAGTGCTTGATGCAAGTCGGGCGGCTTGTGGAAATCCGAGTTTATGGAGCGTGGTGTGCCTTAAAGCAGGTCGTGCAGCTTGTAGAAACATCTGAATCTGTTTGTGGCCAGAGATGGAGCGAGTGGGGCTGCTTGTAGAAAATATTGAATCTTTTGATGGAGCGTGAAACTGGTTGGGACAGGCAGCCATCCACAAAGAACCCTAGAAACTGATAGGATAGAGAAGAAGGAGAAATCTAGCTCAAGAGAACGCCGATGATAGAACAATGAAGAGAGGCTGAATAAATAGGAGGAGTGACAAAGGGGCGTCCCCATCCAGGAATGTCGGTTCTATTCTTTGCATAATAGAACCGTGGCAATATTCCATGTGCAAAGGACAAATAAAGCGGATGAGAAAAAGGCGTCCTCGACCATGTTGATAAATATGGTGAATGCCCGAACAAATCCGGTGCTCTCGGGCGCACATGTGGGGTATTCCAACGAGGTATAATACCACGAATCTCATGAACTTCGAATCAACTACTCTCATGTACTTGAATCGGCGTCTTAACTTAGTTTGCTTGTATTTTGTTAGGAAGAAATTGAGAATGAAGTGAGCTCGAAGCAATATATAGATTTTGGGGTTATGTTGTCATTGGAAGTAGATGATGTTGATACTATGAATGCGTTCATAGAAAACCCTACAAAAAGAAAGCCATCAACTTCCGCAAAAGAGTATCCCATTACGTGATAGAACTGATGCAATGGTCGTTGCCAAGATTGGAGGAATGACAATGTTCATCAAAATTGGAATGTACTAGATCATGTAGAAAAATAATCTTCCACCTTCACTAGTCCATTTGGTCCAGCCCTTTACAGACAAAGATCGTAAGAAATTCAATGCATGGCCTAGAGGCAAGCCAATTATTTATGGGGAGCAATTTACATATTGGGGTAGGCAGTACATGATTAAAAATAGTTCGGGTCCCGGTCTTTGGCACAGGATTATATATTATGATGAATACAAAAGTCAAAGATGAATACATTGTTCCTTTAATGCCATATGTAGGTCCCGAATATAACTTTCGGACACTTGGCATAAATTGAGTAAGCATCGGTGGCATGCTCATCTATGGCCTAAATTCAAATGCGAACAATATCCAAGCCCGGTGACTCACATAAACTTCACATATATTGATGGCGTCCCCTCGGTTGCATGGAAACCTTGCTGCTTTTATTAATAGCTCTATCGAGAATCTGAAGCTACCAATTGTGAATTTGTCGAGGCAAACAAAGACCAAGAAGAATTTTTTAGGCGTAAAATTGGCCAGGAGATATATCATGGTTTATGCTATAAAAACTTTGTGTATTGGTGATGAATTGTTCATTGAATATGAATACGGTAGACCAATACCGGAGGTCCTTTGATGATGTACTCAAATTACTCATATAATTTTCGTCGGAATGCACCCTTCTTCTTCTTCTTCTTCTTCTTCTTCTTCTTCTTCTTCTTCTTCTTCTTCTTCTTCTTCTTCTTCTTCTTCTTCTTCTTCTTCTTCTTCTTCTTCTTCTTCTTCTTCTTCGAATTCTTCTTCTCTTGGAATGAGATTGCACATATTAAAGATAAATGTGTATTATATCTTCAATATATGCTTTGATTATGACATAAAATTTTATATTTCGAAAGTTATTAGATGCTTAAAATTTAACAAACACGGGCTCTCAATGCATGTATCAATCACGTATATATTTCGTTTAATCTGACGTGCAGGGTAGGCAAGTGGATATGAGACCACATCCAAGCGTACTGAATTGGCGACATCAAAAGTCATTGCGGATAGCAGAATTAGAATACATTGAGCAGTATGGTACAAACATGGGCACAACGCATAATGAAGAGTACAATGATGAAGATGAACAGGGAATCGATGATGAAGATGGCGACAATGCCCACATGGGCGACTTCATGGAAGTTGAGGAACCCATAGCCGACATGTTAGATGCATTTGGCCCAATCTTGACAATGACCTAGATGGCGATATAAATACTCCTAACGATGGTCATGAAGATCACGTTTTATTGGAGGCGCATAAAGCATTATATCCGGTGCAAGCATATCTAGATTGGCGACATCTTTATTGATATTAAACCTTCAAGCCAAATTCAAATGGAGCAATGCCAGTGTTACGGCTTTGTTAGAGTAAGTACAATTGCAATCACTTGACTTATTGAATTTGTAGTTGAATGTATCACGTAAAGGTACATTTTATGCGGGTTATTGCAAGAGAAAATACTCCCACAAGGGAACACTATGCCCAAAAGTCGCAATGAAATAAAAATATATTGGCGACTCTTTGGTTTAGGCTACCATAAGATTCACGCTTGTCCAAATGATTGCATGGTATATTATCCGAATGACATCTACAAGAACACATAAACATGCCCTAAATGTGGTGCCTCTAGGTATAAGCCTTGATGCCAAGGGAAAGACCGTCCAGATGAAGGTGGTTCGCTACTTTCCATTGATCCCTATTGTTTGTTTGATGTGAATCTCTAGCTTCGCTCATGGGTTGGTGTGTAAGCTAATGCGTCGGTGACAATGTACTCAGCGTAGTTAGTGACGCAAGCAATGGAAGCATATTGATGAAACATGGCGAATTTGGAAGAGAGCCACGAAATCTCAGTTAGGGTTGGCAAACGGATGGTGTTAATCCTTATGGGCGTCAATCGGCGCGTGGTCAACTTGCGATGTGTTGATCAACTATAATTTACCACCGTGGTTACTCATGAAGACTAGCCATTTAATGGTAGTACTATTAGTTCGGGACCGAAGAAGCCGGAAAAGTCTAGATCCGTGTCGAAAATAGTTATTGATGAGCTTTTGACATTGTGGAGTGAAGGTATTGAAGTTTACGATGTCTCAAAGAGAACTTCGTCTTTGAGCGAAGATTTACCTTGAGAGCAATCTTAATGTGGACAACGGCGATTGGCCTGGTTTGTATGAACTCTCGGACTCAAGTGTAATGCGGATATCGCGGCATGTCACTTGTGTGGGTTTGAAACAGTTGAACTCTCGCCCGGTCCAGCGGCATTGCACAAAAATGTCTATGCAAACTTCAAGAGATATCGCCAATGGAAAATGGACTTCGATCACGTAGGTCAAGAGAAAAACATTGCACTGAAGAGCCTCCCAAAAGGTTGACAATGAGAGATTGGGGTAACATGTGGGATGCCGCTGAAGGAAATAAGGTTAAGGGAATGAAGTGGAAAGCATCCTTCTTCCTTCTACCCTATTGGACAGAATTGAAGATCCATCATCTTCTTGATCCCATGCACATCTTTAAAAATGTTTCGGCGTCTATTTGGAGGCATGTCACCGGACGTAAGGACACGAGATCACGCGAGAAAGATCTACAAGAAGCTGGATCAAAATCTAAGGCATGGCTAAATGTCGAAGAAGGAACAAGGCCACAAGTGGATTGGATCGTGCCTAGAAAATGTATGAAACCCGTTCGAGAAGCGATCAAGGCAATAAAGACTCCGACGGGATATATGCATTCGTTGCGTAATTGTTTCTCTAACGAAGGGGAGTTAACTGGGTTGAAATCTCATGATTGGCATAAGATGTTGCAGTTTGTTATGCCTATTGTTCTGAGGGGTCGTCTCGCCGACGGTCCACTACGTGCAATATGTCTCCTATCAGAGTTTTCCATTTAGAAAACACTCGATGCTGAACTCTCACTTAACTTTTTTCTTTCTTAAATGATATTTAGATGGATTACAAGGAAGGAGATACCGACAAATGAAATTGCGGACATGCGAACTAAGGTCGTTGAGGCATGTTGTTGGCTCGAGAAAGAATTCCCAACAAGTTTTCTGGACATACAAACTCACTTACTAGTGCATTTAGTGGACGAAGTAGAGCTTGCTGGCACAACAAATCCTAGATGGATGTTTTTATAGAGCGGCTTTACGAAGGTCCTCAAGAACTTAGTGCGTCGGAAAGGCAAGGCAGGAGGGTTGCATGGCCGGGGTTGGTTATACGAGTCATGATTCTATGTCACCGAGTTCTTGGCCGATCTACACCCCAATGCTCCACGATTATGGACCGATGAAGACACTCCAACTATGATTGGAGAAGTTCCCGAAGGAAGACCACAAAAGAAATTGTTCACACTAGAAGAACAGGCAAAAGTCAATAAGTTTCTCATCTACAACTCCACTCCCATGGAGAAATGGATAAAGAAATACGAGGAAGAAAAAATAAAGAGATGATGATGAGAAAGGCGCTATCGACAAAGAATGCAAAACAACCACTTCCAGATCATCTAGGGGTCATGCCAAGTGAGATAAACAATAAATGGCTGCTCGAACAACTAGAGATGGCAAGGCAACGTGGCGAAGCTGTTTCTAGCGAAGAATTTGCATATGCTAAAGGCGTGTCACTATTTGTAAGTGCAACTTAATAGCATATAATTCACGAGTTTCGTTTGTTATTTTGAACATTTGTTCCTTTACTTTGTAGTATAATTCATATGCATCAATATGGTCTTCTGGTGCTCACTTTCGACGACAAAGTGTGGATCATGGCAAACGCACTTATGATTGTGGTATATCAGCAAAGTTTAGTACAGTTTGCCAGACTGGTAGTGCAGACCCAAACCCAATCGAGGCAATGTTGGAATGGATTGGTACTATAAAGACTATCATGGAGGTTGATGTCGGTAGTGCATTCAAAACAATGTTGTTTGATGCCGAATGGTTTGATCTTGTGTGTACTGGTGCTCATGCCACGATCATAAAGATCCGAGTGGCATGTATTCACTAGATTCAACTTCGTCGGTATCGTGGTCAAGACACACTCGTGAGGATTGAGCAATGTGAACAAGTATGTTTATTTGGATGCAATAAAATTTATATATGTCATTAACAAAGGAACTAATGTAATAGAGGTTTTGTAGGTCACCTTAGTTCGGATCCTTTGCAAGATCGGTGGTGGTTAAGTAGTTCCATGTAAGGCTCGCTCCGCACCGCATATTTGAAGGTGAAGAAGAGATGGCGTCGAATAGGGAGGTGTGGGGGGGACTAGACTATTGTCATGATAGAAGACTACCATCGATTGAACCTTCATTACTTTATTATGATTATATTTTCTTCCCACATATGAATAAGAAAATACTTTGGCATGCTAATTTGTGTATACTACAAACCATATTAGGCAACATTAGTATTGCAACCCGAAGTTATCATAGACATTTATACCAAGTTAATTGGCAGCCTAGTATAGACCTATGGCTTGCAAAAGCCGTCGGGGCAGTCCTACATATAGATTAAGTACACGCTTTATGTTTAATTAATCATAAAATGTGAAGATTCCCTTCAAAATGCAAGATTCATATACAAAAATCATATATGTATTCCCTTCAAAATACAAAATTCATATAAAAACCCATACACAATTCAAATACACAAAACAAAGTGGATGCCGGTGCATATCTAGCGGTATATATCAGCATCGATTGTGATCCACTCATGAGCTCGAAGGTGCTTTCGGCGGTGATTTCCTCCACCCGTCGAACAAGCCTCCCAAAGCATGGAATCAAGCCCTCGGCGTGGTGTCTGCATTTCCCCAAGGAATTCATGTCGAGCACTTCCCGCATGCCCTGGTTGGTGCAGGTGCAACTTTTGAAAGTAGGGCTTCACAAATGTTTCCCTTCCCAAAGGACCCTATCCTCTAGCATACGGGCCAAGCTGCAACGAGCTCACCATGCATTTCTTGAGGCATTCGAGCTGTATTGAGGGAAGGTCCGGCCTCCCGATGTCTGGCGAGGTCTTTCTTGCCCCTATCACGCAGCTTTGTCATGGCTTGCTTGAACTCGGCCTTTCTTGGGTTAGGTTAGTCTCTAGCCACTTTCGGGGAGGCGGTTCAGTGCTCCAGCGGCGCCTGCCCGCGGCCTGGTCTGCGGCATCAGCGGGCATGCATCGGGGAAGCGGCCATGGCGGTGCGGTGAGGAGCTCGGCCGAAGGAGGAGGAGGAGGAAGGCTGGAGAGTGGAGGAGCGGAGGGGCGGAGGGGCGGAGGGGGAGGGGTGGCGGAGAAGTTGGAGGACTAATAGGGCAATATATATGCGAAAACAAAACAAATTTAAAATGCGGCGTCGCGAAATTCGTTAGAGTCGTCGTTATAGGCGTCGTTAAGCGGCGTCTACGTTCCTTTAAATGTCATCGGCCGACTTTCATTTTTTCCATTTCTTTTATGATTTGAGTATTGCGCTACTGCGCTTTGAGCGATCCTCGGATCCTAGTTTTTCATTGCGGTTATTGTGAGAGTTTTTCTTTATTGCTTTTGGGATACATGGCCATGGAAGGTATGCTTCGGCGCTTGAACCCGATTCAGGGAGGAGATGAGGATTCAAGAGCGAGAGATATATGGAACTGTCTTCACAAGTAAGGCTACACACTCTCGTAGTTTATACACTTTATTGTATTTTCTCTATTTTCTAATCTATAGCTTGGTGTAGAGCCGTCGAGGGCATGAGAAGGAAGGGAATCCTCCGTGAACCCCCTCCTCCACTCGAAGATGAGGACTATGAAACAACGATCCATCGGATGAAGGTGTTAAAGAAGTATGTGATTGGTGAGAAGGCACTGACCAAATTGCTAGGAACCAAAGGAGCTGCCTAGCATGATGAGGGTGCTTCTTGAAAAAAGATGGTCGGGTTTGGAAGCACCACAGGGAAAAACAACATTAACATGATACTAAGCGTCGACATGGCGACGCCTTGACATACTTGACATGGAGCTATGGTTCAAAGGGGATGGACAAGTGGAGGACTTCACGATGGAAACCATAAACCAAGCTCGTGAGGAGTATGCTGAATTGTTCAAGTGATCTTTTGTTCAATAAACCTATATTTTGTACATTGTTATATTTTCTCTTGGGTACAATCTAGCATTGATACATGCATGAACATGATCTGAAGGATTCTTGAAGATATTTTGCATTCTTACATTGGATCCCGCCTTCTTGATTCGATTTGCCATTTGAACTGAGGTTTCTGCGACATTTAAACTTGGCACTGGTAGAACCGACCACGAGATTATTTGTGGTTTGGACTCTCCGTAGCTCTTACAAATGGGACACTTCCATGTTCTAAATCTTTCAAATGCACATTCTTAGAAGTTTGTGATGGACGATCGGCTTGGATTTTTCTCCAACTTTGGTGATAGAAACGACCACTAAATTTATGTTTCTTTGTGGCTTGAAGTCAAGCTGCATCTTCAAATCTTCCAAATCAGCTCGGTTGCCTGCATAGCGGGCTGCCTCGACGATTCTAATGCTAACCCTTTGACCTAGACCTTCTCCCAAAAATTCCGAAAATTGGGCCGTGTCTTTGGAGATGAATTAGGGATCCAAATGGCAAAAATCAGAATTTATTTTAGTGCAATGCATTAATTACTCATTTATGAGTGTGTTGCCACCGCAAAAGCCCCGACTTCTAATTGCCACATCGGGGAGGAGGACAGGTCCAAACTCCCCCTTGCTATGGTTCTCGGCGCGTTTCGGCCCGTTCAAGCTACCAAGACCGGGACTCGGCCCCAAAGCGTAAACCCTTCTAGAGCACGGCAACCCACGGGGTTTACGTTTGGGAGGCCCTCTCCTTGTCGGTCCCGGTAGGGACCTTGCGGCGTGTCTTGAAGTGGAGTTGGGGTGTTGGCCTTGAGGCCTTGGACCCTAAAATCCCTCCCGGAATCTGCTTGCCCCAAATTTCCTCTCCCCAAGGCCACAGGGAAGGGCGGGCAACCTCCCTCTCGGGAACCATGATTTGGCTCGCCAATGGACTCGAGAAACGTTGACATTGCCACGGGGACCAAGTTTAGTGGCCAGAAGACCGGGACTCGGCCCCAAAGCGTAAACCCTTCTAGAGCACGGCAGCCCACGGGGTTTCGTTTGGGAGGCCCTCTCCTTGTCGGTCGGTAGGGACTTTGCGCCATGTCTTGAAGTGGAGTTGGGGTGTTGGCCTTGAGGCCTTGGACATTAAAATCCCTCCGGAGGCTGCTTGCCCGAATTTCCTCTCCCCAAGGCCACGGGAAGGGGCGGGCAACCTCCCTCTCCACCGGAACCTTGATTTGGCTCTGCCAATGGACTCGAAATGCCGACATTGCCACGGGGACCAAGTTCCGTGGCGGAAGACCAGGACTCGGCCCCAAAGCGTAAACCCTTCTAGAGCACGGCAACCCACGGGGTTTTACGTTTGAGCCCTCTCCTTGTCGGCCGGCGGGGACCTTCTGCCCGTGTCTTGAAGTGGAGTTGGGGTGTTGGCCTTGGGGCTTGCGGACCCTAAAATCCCTCCAGGAAGCTTGCCCCAAATTTCCTCTCCCCAAGGCCCGGGGGCCGGACGGGCGACCTCCCCTCTCGGAATCGCGATTTGGCTCTGCCAATGGATTGAACATCGACAATGCCACAGGGACCAAGTTCCGTGGCGGAAGACCACCCGACCTCCAAGAAGCGCCAAAGTAGCTCACTTCCATCACACTCGTAGTCAATTGGCCTAAGATGTGGATGCGGGATCTTGTCGTGTGGGCGTGAGTGTTTCCTTCTTTTATAAAACCGACCTTGTAACTTGCTCCCTAGGGTAATTTAGCCATTCGGACGATTTGGCGGGTCGATTTGCCATTCCGGAGCCTCCCGGTGCCGAACGACAAAACACTGCGGTTTCTACAAGGCCGACCTCGGGGCCCCAGCGGTTTGACAAGTTCTCCGGACCGATCTGGAATCTTTTGGGCCTTCGAAGAGGGGCCTGAGCGGAGGATCCAGCGGTGGGATAGGGGAGGCAGGGCTCCCGGAGGGTGGTCATTAAGCGTCGCGGCCCCGGGGGGCTGCCGGGAAGGGCTGCCTCGGGAACTTTTGGATCCCACCTCTTGGGGTCCCACTCTCCCCCTCTTGTGAGGGATCTCTGCAGGTCTTGGCCTCGTTTGACTTGGGAAGGGTGCCCATTTCGGTTGCCACCAGCGGGCTGCCCGACCCGTTCTAATGCTAATCCTTTGACCTAGACCTTCTCCAAAAATTCCGATAATTGGGCCGTGTGCTGGAGATGAATTAGGAAAACAGCTGGCAAAAAATCAAAATTTATTTTCGTACAATGCATTAATTGCGAATTTATTAATGTCTTGCCACTGCAAAAGCGCCCCCCGACTTCTACTTGCCACATCGGGAGGAGGACAGACCCAAACTCCGCTCCGTCAGTTCCCCTTGCTCCGTATTCTCGGCTGCAGCTTCTCGGCCAGGTCCCAAGTGCAACGGACCAAATCTCGGCCCCCAAAACGCAAACCCTTCTAGAACCTGGCAACCCACGGGGTTTTCACGTTTTGGAGGCCCTCTCCTTGTCGGTCTGGCGGGACCTTGCGCCCGTGACTTGGCGTGGAGTGGGGGTGTTGATGCCGAGCCGCGGACCCTAAAATCCCCGAGGCTGCTTGCCCCGAATTTCCCTCCCCAGGCCACAGGGGCCGGGGCCGGGCAACCTCCCCTCTCGAGGAATCGCGATTTGGCTCTGCCAATGGACTCGAAACGTCGACATTGCCACAGGGACCAAGTTCCGTGGCGAAGACCACCCGACCTCCAAGAAGCGCCAAAGTAGCTCACTTCCATCACACTCGTAGTCAATTGGCCTAGGATGTGGATCACGGGATATTGTCGTGGAGGCGTGAGTGTTTCCTTCTTTTAGCAAAAACGACCTTGTAACTTGCTCCCTAGGGTAATTTACGCCATTCGGGACGATTTGGCGGGTCGATTTGCCTTTAGGAACCTCCCGGTGCCGAGCGACAAAACAACTGCCCGGTTTCTACAAGGCCGACCCTCGGGGCGCCCAGCGGTTTGACAAGTTCTCTGGAGCCCGATCTGGAATCTTTTGGGCCTTCCCGAAGAGGGCCCCCGAATGGAGGATCCAACGGTCGGATAGGGGAACCGGGCTCGGGAGGGTGGTCATTAGCGTCGCGACTCCCGGGGCGGCGCCAGAAGGGTCAGCCTCGGGAACTTTTGGATCCCGCCTCTTGGGGTCCGGACTCTCCCCTCTTGTGAGGGATCCCCGCAAGGTCCTGGCCTCGTTTGACTTGGGGAAGGGTGCCAGCTCGGTTACCACACCTTGGGCTGCCCCGACCGTTCTAATGCTAACCCTTTGACCTAGACCTTCTCTGAAAATTCCGAAAATTGGGCCGTGTGGTGGAGATGAATTAGGAAAACAGTGGCAAAAATCAGAATTTATTTTTCGTACAATGCATTAATTGCGAATTTATGAATGTCTTGCCACTTTGCAAAAAGCCCCCCGACTTCTACTTGCCACATCGGGAGGAGGACAGACCCAAACTCCGCTCCGGTCGGTTCCCCTGCTCCGTATTCTCCGGCTGCGGCTTCTCGGCCCGGTCCCAAGTGCAGCGGACCAAGTCTCGGCCCCCAAAGCGCAAACCCTTCTAGAACACGGCAGCCCACGGGGTTTACGTTTTGGAGGCCCTCTCCTTGTCCGGTCGGTAGGGACCTTGGCAGCCGTGACTTGGCGTGGAGTGGGGGTGTTGGCGCCTTGAGCCGGGACCCTAAAATCCCCCCGGAAGCTGCTTGCCCGAATTTCCTCTCCCCAAGGCCCTGGGGACGGACGGGCGACCTCCCCTCTCCGGAATCGCGATCTGGCTCTGCCAATGGACTCAGAACGTCGACATTGCCTTGGGGACCAAGTTCCGTGGCCAGAAGACCACCCGACCTCCAAGAAGCGCCAAAGTAGCTCACTTCCATCACACTCGTAGTCAATTGGCCTAGGATGTGGATCGGGGATATCTTGTCGTGGAGTGCGTGAGTGTTTCCTTCTTTCGCAAAACCGACCTTGTAACTTGCTCCCTAGGGTAATTTCGCCATTCCGGACGATTTGGCAGGGTCGATTTGCCATTCCGGAGCCTCCCCGGTGCCCGAACGACAAAACACTGCGGTTTCTACAAGGCCGACCTCAGGACGCCCCGCGGTTTGACAAGTTCTCCCGGACCGATCTGGAATCTTTTGGGCCTTCCCGAAGAGGGGCCCCTGAACGGAGGATCCAACGGTCGGATAGGGGAACCGGGCTCCGGGAAGGTGGTCATTAGCGTCACGGCCCCAGGGGAGCCCTGCCAGGAAGGGCTGCCTCGGGAACTTTTTTGATCCCGCCTCTTGGGGTCCCTAACTCTCCCCTCTTGTGAGGGGGATCCCTCGCAAGGTCCTGGCCTCGTTTGACTTGGGAAGGGTGCGGCTTCGGTTGCCACCTTGGCGAGGCTGCCCCGACCGCTCTAATGCTAACCCTTTGACCCGGACCTTCTCCAAAATTCCGAAAATTGGGCCGTGTCTTTGGAGATGAATTAGGAAAACAGTGGCAAAAAAAATCAGAATTTATTTTAGTACAATGCATTAATTGCGAATTTATGAATGTCTTGCCCTTTGCAAAAGCCCCCGACTTCTACTTGCCACATCGGAGGAGGGGACGGACCCAAACTCTGCTCGTCCGGTTCCCCTTACTCCGTATTCACCGGCGGCTTCGGCGGGAGGTCCCAAGTGCAGCGGACCAAGTCTCGCCCCCAAAGCGCCAAACCCTTCTAGAACACGGCAGCCCACGGGGGTTTATGTTTTGGAGGCCCTCTCCTTGTCGGTCGGCGGGACCTTGCTTGCGTGACTTGGCGTGGAGTGGGGGTGTTGGCCTTGAGCCACGGACCCTAAAATCCCCGGGCTGCTTGCCCGAATTTCCTCTCCCCAAGGCCACAGGGGCCGGACGGGCAACCTCCCTCTCAGGAATCGCGATTTGGCTCTGCCAATGGACTCGAAACGTCGACATTGCCACGGGGACCAAGTTCCGTGGCGAAAGACCACCCGACCTCAAGAAGCGCCAAAGTAGCTCACTTCCATCACACTCGTAGTCAATTGGCCTAGGATGTGGATGCGGGATCTTGTCGTGGGAGGGCGTGAGTGTTTCCTTCTTTACATAAAACCGACCTTGTAACTTGCTCCCTAGGGTAATTTCACCATTCCGGACGATTTGGCGGTCGATTTGCCATTCGGAGTCTCCCGGTGCGACGACAAAACAACTGCGGTTTCTACAAGGCCGACCTCGGGGCCCCTTTTGACAAGTTCTCTCGGACCCGATCTGGAATCTTTGGGCCTTCCCCAAGAGGGCCCCCGAGCGGAGGATCCAATGGTGGGATAGGGGAACCGGGCTCGGGAGGTGGTCATTAAGCGTCTGCAGCCCCGAGGCTTTGCCGAGGAAGGGGCTGCCTCGGGAACTTTTGGATCCCGCCTCTTGGGGTCCGGGACTCTCCCCTCTTGTGAGGTATCCCCGCAAAGGTCCTGGCCTCGTTTGACTTGGGGAAGGGTGCGGCTTCGGTTGCCACCAATGGGCTGCCCCGACCGTTCTAATGCTAACCCTTTGATCTAGACCTTCTCAGAAAATTCCGAAAAAATTGGGCCGTGTCTTTGGAGATGAATTAGGAATCCAAACCGAAAATTTATTTTAAATACAATGCATTAATTATGAATTTAGGACATAAACACAAAGAAAAGCCTGGATAAAAATTGGGTCTCGAAAAAAAGGTGAAATCTTGGCGGGATGTGCGGCATGGCCATTTGCATACATAAGAAAAATGCACCCGCATATATACCTTTCGGAGACTCCCCTTCACAAGAAAGGGGCCCTTTGTCGAAGTGCCTACCGGTGTTTGCGGCACTTCCAACCGTCGGATCTGCCCCAAACTTCTGCGGGTATGTTTCTCTCCACGAATATTGATTGTTTAACGGTGGATCGAGAAACGGCTCGTCGAGCACCGACCGCGCAAAGCCCCTTTCCAGTGAAGGGGGAGTATGGATCAAACATCTTTGCGAGGGATTCGACCCCATCTCGGGCATGGTCCCCAGAGCATACATACGAGAAACTCCATGCAAAGTTTCGGATGTGTTAGTCTCGCCTTGGCGCTTTCGAGATGTAAACCCTACCAAACCCTAGGGTTTAGTAGGGTTTACATTCTGAGATGCTCCCACGATCAAGAGGGCCGTGGAACTTGTCCACGATCAATTTAAGCCCTTCCGGACGACGTGGCGGTCGGATCGCCAATCCGGGGCCTCCATGCCCCAAAATCGGCGTGGTCTAAACCACAGCCGGGGATAGCGGCAGCCATCCCAATAAAAATCGAGGGTCTAAAGCTCATTCGAAATACGGGGGATTTCACATGACGCTCGGGGCCACTTGGCAAGCCGGTGGCTGAAAACCGGATTTTTCCCGCCCCATGCATTAATTATGAATAAAGTGCCAACAAATATTGGTAATGAGTATACTTGTTCATTACATTTATAAACTTTGCGGATCTTATATGAAGCTGAGACTCAAAGTCGTGTCCAAAACCCTTAGCATTAATCTATGAAGAGGCTGCAGACCATATATGAAGTTGTATATGATCATGCACGAGAGAATATGGCAAATCAAAGAAGCTCTTCTTGCGCCTTTGCATGGATTTGTAATGGGCATGCCTTGTGTAGATTGTATCTGAGGAGCAACAACTGGTGAGCCATATGTTTGCACTTTACTACTGATCATGGTTGAAGTGGTCGCAAAGCTTGATTTAGTATGAAAGTATGCAAGTGAAGCTCAATGGTGCACAAGTCACGGTTTATTAAAGTGGATAGATAAACAAGGATGGAGAGAAATCTAAGTTGATAGATAAACAAGGATAGATAAAATACATAAGTAATGAAACAAATCTAAGTTGCTAATAATATTAACTTAAAAAAGGACACGTCGTTTGGAACCGAAACATCGTTATAAACGTCGTTCAACGAAAAATTACAGAGGCGTCATTATAAAAAAAAAGATTGCTAATAATAATAACTTAATTAAAAAAAAAAAGACACGTCGTTATAAACAAAAACGTCGTAAAAAATGAAAGCATAGGGCGGGCTCTAGAATAGGTATAAGCTTAACCTGTCCAAATCGGTGCGACAACAAATTAATTGCCGTGGCGGTCACATTCGTATGGACTCATTATGGAGTGTACGAAATTGAATATCTCGAACTCGAAATTCAAGGTGAGTAGGATATGTTATATTAAGGTGATTTATTTCTTTGAAGGATCTATCTTGTGCCACCACAATATAGATAAAAAACATAAGTAATAAAACAAATAGATCTAAGTTGGTAACTTAATAAAAAAAAAAAAAAAGACACGTCGGTATACACATTGGCGTCGTTATAAACGTCGTTTAACGACTATTACAGACGTCGTTTAACGACGTATGTAACTTTTATCAGAAAACAGAGCCGGCGTTTCCGCCGCCTATTCTTTTTTGTTCTAAGCGGCTGGAGGAGCGTTTTTCGTGGCGATTTTTGGCGCGGATCATCCTTGCGGTCCTTCCCAAGCTTCAAGCAAGCATTCAAAGGTATTTGAATGGATCAATCAACTCTATTTTTGGATTAGGCTTGTTGTTTGATAGATTTAGGGCTTGTTTTTTCTTGTTTGTTTTCAATCCATCCCATTTATATCCTCCTCTTCTTTCCATCCTTGTTTTTTTTTCAATCCATTTCGCCTCTTCTTAGTATGAATCGAATCCTCCTCCTTCTTCTTCCAATCTTCTTCCAATCATTGGGTTTTTCCTTCTAATCTTCCGTTCTTCCAATCTTCTATTCATTTTCTTCTTCTTCTTCTTCTTCATCACTTTCTCCTTCTATTCAATCTTTCTTTCCTATCTCCCCTTTCTTCTTCTTCTTCTATTTCTTCTTCTTCTTCTTCTTCTATTTTTTTTTCCATGGAAGAAGAGGGACGTCGTTGAAAGACGAGGCCCATTCTTCCTCTATTTTTTATTACAAGAAGGGGACGTCGTTGAAAGACGAGGCCCCTTCTTTTTATGTTCTTCCTCTTTTTTTTTTTTTTTTTTTTTTTTTTTTGTTTTTACATGTCAATATATAGTTCTTTTTAATTAACAATGTAAATAGTTTTAATGTTGTTAGTTTTGGATTCTTGGCATACACCCTGCAGCAGCAGTCCATGACTGCCAGATGCTACAAAGCTGCCATGCTCATGATCACAAAAGAAGAACAAGACAAACAAATATGTACAAAGAATGAAGGGGAACGTGGCCAAATGAGGCTCTCCAAATATGAGATAAACCTGAGTACATCTGAAGAGGCTCCGGTCTAATTTATAGTGTAGACCGCAAATCTGAGCCGTACATCTAACTAAATCTAATCCCTACTCTTATGTTAACCTAATCATGCCAAGTGTCAGTCTGCCACCACTGACACCTAACATGTGCATGCATCTAACATGTGCATGCACAATGTTAACCACTAGGTGGTTAACACTGCCTCCCCCTAAAAGTTTTTAGCACGAAAACATGTACAGACTTTTATAAGACAAGTCCGACAATTACAACATGGTGCCAAAAATTAGGGGTAACAATGATGGTAATGGTTGGGTTGTGTGACCGTAAAAATCTTCATGAAGGCATTGATGACGAAGAGGATCCGAAGGAATGTCGATGCAGAACATGGATCATAGGAACATGAAGACTATCCCCTTATATTATGGAGAAGTCCATTGTAACAAAGGTAGCCCAAAATTTCACTTAAAAATAGGTATAATAGGGGCCTTAAAAATATAAGCACCATAAAAGCGGGGGTCGTAAGAACAAAGCGTGGAAGCACCCTTTTTTTTTTTTTTTTTTTTTTTTTTTAGCAGCATGGGCGGTGAGCATGGAAACAAAGAGCGTGAGGAGCGTGGCATAAGCGTGGCCTGGCGTGAACAAAATATGCGTGGCGTGGGCAAAATGTGAACAAACACTGCGTGGGCGGGCGTATAATAGCGTCAGCGTGGGCTTTGGGTATCAACTAGCGTGGTTTTGGCGTGGTCGGCGTGGCGTGGAAACAAAGGAGCGTCGCGTGGCGTGGCGAGGCGTGGCCGTGGCCCGTGGTCAATAGCATGAGCGTGGACCAAAAACTTTAGCGTGGCCCGTTATCAGCCTTCACAAATATGAAAGCCCTAAAAGCCTCGAACCCTGAAAAAAATGCTCTGTTTGGCAGCCGGCTATGGCAATCTGGATTCTTCTATTTCAAGAAGCGGTGTTCCACCCTTCTTTCGATGGGCAGATGAAATAATGAGCTGTAGAAGATCTGCCTATATTCCGGATCTGGAGAAAACTTGGAAGCTGGCAACCTGCTGTTAAAGAAGCAGGGGTGAAGAAAGTTCGGAGCCAGAATAGATTATGGCGGCGTGATTTCGGCATTCTAAACCGAGGAAAGAGATGCTTCGATGCTGGCAAATCGGCTTCAAGGTTGCTTTGAAGACTGAATATGAAGATCTGGGCCAGAATCTGCTCCTATTGCGTCTAAATTGTGCTCTTTCTTTGATAACCTTCCTTGTATTTGCAGATGCTTCCGGATAGCAGATGATATGGATATGATGGCTGTTTAGGCTTAGCAGAGGATGGGGGCTGGCCAAAAAGGGCTGGCCCTCTTGAAAATAATTAACAGAATGAAGCCCATAAAGATGTTACTTGAACACAGAGCACGATTTGGGAGAAAGCTGGAATAGCTTGGAATCTTGTGATGCACAGCTGGGATAGGTAAAATATGTAACGCTGCCCCTGAATCTGCTTCTACTGCTTGTAAGATGTCTGGCATTTTTGGAAAAACAGAGCTGCAATAGAGCGAGGCCACCATAGATTTCGGGTGTTCTGATAGAAATAGCTAAAATTGAAGGGCTGGCCCTGAAGTGGTGCCGAAACTTAAGCTGCCAGAGATAGGAACTTGCCAGAAAGCGGTAGCCATGAATTTCCTTGATTGCATGCAGGTCTCGACTGTATTAAGGCACGAATATGAGTGCTTTGCTTGAGAAAAACGAAACTGATAGATGAACTGTTCCAAATATGCTGAAGATTGATATGCAATATACTAACACAGTGGGTGATGCAGGATAGAGACAAGCACCAGATATGGGGGCTAGCCATAGAGCTGGCCCTCTGAAAAAATTGAAGAAGTGAGACAAATTTGAGCCCGAATACTTAAAGAAAGGCCTTCCATCACAGCTTGTGTGATAAAAACAGAGCTTTATCCACCATGAATAACAGGATGCTGTCAAAACGAGTTTTGCCACTGGAAAATATGCCAATAAAGAACAAATATCGGTCCTATAGATGAAGTTCTGGAAAGAACTCTGAGAAAACAGAGCTCAACTCGCCCAAAAATGATGCGAAAAGACAAGAAGAGCCGTTGGGCCTCTTCCCATCTTGCTGATATGCAGAAAAACGTGAAAAATAAGAATGCTTTTTGCTGTGCAGAAACAGAGGGCACAATTTTGCCATAATAGAAGATAAGAAAACGAATCAAGAGGTTTTTCTGATAAGCTTTTTTTTGCAAAAAGAGGAGTGCTGTCACCACTCCAGAAATCCTTGGCTTTAGGACTGCCCTTGCTGCACCATAAAAAATAGAGGTTTGAAAACTCTTCCATAACTAGACTAATTGCAAACGAAAGGATTTAACAAAGGGGCCTCTAGCCGGACCATTTCAACAACTGGTTGGGCCAAATAAAGGAGTTGGAAGGGTTGAAAGTAATATACAAGGAGTATTCAAGAACTGATGAGATGAGAGCAGCAAGAACAACAGCAAAACAGCAAGGCTCAAGAAGGTGATCACGAGCGAACCCGGCATAATGGCGCCAGTGTTAGTTTTGGATTCTTGGCATACACCCTGCAGCAGCAGTCCATGACTGCCAGATGCTACAAAGCTGCCATGCTCATGATCACAAAAGAAGAACAAGACAAATGTTAATGATCTTCTTAATGTGAATGGTCTTTTTGTTTTTTTTTTTATTTTTATTTTTTTATTTATGTAAGTTTTCTAATTATTGAATGCCTTTATTTTTTTGCATGTACACTAATAACAAAATGTGTTGCTCTTGGAAATCGATTTTCGTAGCTCGTAGACATTCTAGGTAAGAATTTGAGTTTGAGTAGGAGAATAAAATTTTAATGTTTTATTTAGGTTAAAAAAAAACTTGGGGAGACTTGGACAAGGGCATGGTCGACTCCACCTTGAGTGGAGGGACTAGGTGTTCGGTCCAAGCTCACCGCTTACTCTTGTAATTTTATTGATTAATGTATTTAGTTTAGAAAAAATGGGGAGACTTGGACAAGGGCATGGTGGTCGGCTCGCTGAGAGTGGAGAAGACTAGGTGTTCCGGGTCCAAGCTCACCGCCTACTCTTGTTTATTTTTTTATATCTTGTTTATATCTTGTTTGTTTCTTCAAATTTTAATCTTGTTTGTTTCTTCAAATTTTAATCTTGTTTGTTTCTTCGTCAAAGAAACACTGATGTGGAGTGGTTAAGAGCAAGAAAAATTTCAATAGTTGGTTTTAAAAAAATTAAAAAGGGAAACTAACTCTTAAGATTCATAATGAAGGTTTGAAAAAAGTCACAAAGCAAGATTAATGAATCTAAATTGGTTTGTAGGTATGGCCCCGAGTGTGAAGACACAAATGGTTAGTGAGATTAGGCGCATGGTCATAAATGAGATATGTGCTAACGAAAAGTCCCGACCGAGAGATGCAAAACCGGTCAACGTGTCGACCATTTTGTCGACATGTGAAAAGGAAGTGCCAATTTGAGTTAGCACAAAATGGCCAGGTCAAGAAGAAATGTTAACTTCTCTCCTTGGCGCTTTATGTAAAGCCAATGATTGGAAACCCCATGGATGAACGAAGACATGTTTGAAGTATTCAAAGTCGCGACAAAAGTCCCAATGCCGAGGCTCGTGTCAAGGAATGGGTAGCTTCATGGAATTCCTCAAAGAAGCGACGTGCAGATCACAAGAACATCATTGCGGATCTCAATGCACGTCAGTTGGAGGTAATTAAAAATGCTTTGCATCAGGGGGGAAGCTCTAGTGGGCGAGGGGCCTAGCAAGCCCCACTTTTCTTTGGAGAATCACATGAACACATCAATCTTTGTTGATCCCATACCCGTAGAGGCCGTGGATGTGATACGCCTTATTGAGGAGAAACCAACACATCGCACGTATCAAATCAAGATCAACGGAACACAACACTTCCAAGATGATGAGCTATATAGTGGATGGGCTTTCAAGGGCAAAGATAGGGCAGAGACGTATGAGATGGCTCAAAGATACATACGCTTCAAGAGCCCGCATCCTGCTTTGGCTACATCCATTGGACTTGCATATGAAGTTGCTAGCTCTAGTGGGGATACCATAGGGCCAATGGTGATTCGACCTTTCATGAATGGAGAGACACTTGCACACTTGTTTGACTATTTACCTAATAACTTGTCACGTTTTAGAAGATGGTCAAATGCAATTGCTAGAGCGCCAAGAAGAACTGACAAACACATAGGCACTGAACTTAGGAGCAAAATGCGAGTTGTATATCGAAGATGTTCGAGAGATAGCTCTTGCCCTAGCAGAAGGTGTCCTTGAGATCCACAAAGGCCACTTCACTCACACAAAGCTTAATTGCAAGAGAGTCAAATTACATTTTGATGATGAGTACCAAAATGTGTGGGTGGCCATTGGTGATTGGGCAATGCAATTCATTTTTACGCCAAAGAGCGTCGTCCCTTGTTGAAGTGTCGGTTACTTGCTTTCTTTGATGGATAAGCAAAATATCCATGGTTAGAGGAAACTGTGTTTGAGAAATCAAAGGATGATGAGTGTATGGGGACACGAAATTCATGATGTCTATGCATTGGGATATATTTATGAGATGCTTCTGGATTTCGTGCAAGCTATGCGACGAATGGAGTGGTTTAATAATAACAACAATGCCCAATGGATTAATCCAACCCATATGTACCAACGACGTCTTGACAAGTTGGAGGAGCAAAAAACAAGAATGATGTGCGTGAAGACGTATTCTCATCACGACCCAAAGCTTCCTCGGGTTGTTGAAGCCTTACAAAGTGTTGGAATATCTTCTACCATGGTTGTGAGACAAAGACGGCACATGAAGTGCATGGATGCCTTGGAGATGTCAAAATTGTTGTTATCACAACTCAAAGAATGAATACAATATTGTATATCTTGCCATGTTTAAGAGTAGTAAATTTTTTTAATTGTCTAATAACCAAATATATAAAGACACTTTTAATTATTCAAATCCCAATGTTTTGTAATGAACTTCCCATGTTGCTAACATTTGTTGCTTTCCTACTATGTTATTCATCGCACTCCATATAAATAACTTGCAAGTTTTTGCACATGTCCAGCAACCATGGGATACGGCACGATGGCATATCTATTGTTCACAACTTTACTTCTTGTGTGGCTTGGTAGCCTTATTGACAGCCCTAAACCTGCAAAGGCCTTTAAGAGGCGAGGTTGGTCGTTCAGGTTTAGCTCGCCACCACCGCCACCTCCACCATTGTGCGGATTTGGTATGGATTATTTTCTAGGATAAAATGTAAGTTAACCATTTATTTTTAACGTTCTAATGTTTTTAAATGTAGTGTGTAAATGCGGTTGCGTCCTTCTTTTCCTATGCATAATGTTCGTCGTCGTGGTTCTGGGCGGATCTTCTTCTCATGAAAGACGAAGAGTCGGAGGAAAAGGACCTCGATTCGAGGAGGAAGACGAAGAGCAGGGAACTCCGAGATATCAACGAGGCGATAACCCTGAAGATAGGTGGAATGCCTTGCAAATTGGGATGACGCCCTCAGAAATGGAGATTGCGCGCAAGGCTGTTGAACAAAGTAGGCGGAGGTCTGGCGCCTATGACCCTCCACGTCATAGCTCATACATTCCTTCAGAATTCAATCTTGGGCGCCTTCCCGAGGACGAGGAGATCCAACCCGCACGAATGAGCATGAGCACCCGGCGTTCACGCGTGAGTGGACGCAATTCCTCTTCAAGCTCTATTAAAGATCGTGCACCACCTGCACCACCTCCACGAAGGCATCTCTTTGAATATGAGTGAGTTCATCTTGAATTATGCCCTTTTTTGTTCACTAACACATATTCATATGTTAGTCGTATGTTGAGTGTAGTAACAAGAAGGTGCCGCTACTGCTAAAGATCGCAGATGGCGACAATTTTTGGAAGATGGCTAATAGTGTCACAAATAGCATTTGCCAAAACGTCCACAAGGGTGAATGGAACTCGGGAGCCTATGATGAGGAAAAAGAGAGGATCAAGGAGATTTTAGAAGCAGAATATCCCGAGCTCAAGTCAGGAGAGATCTCATGGAGGGAGGTTTGTTCAAGGCAGGGTAAACATGTTAAAGCCACCAGGTATTAGGCTCTTTCGTTCTTCATTATAACCTCATTGTACTCATATTTTATTTATATTTTGCAGAGGTAATCAGAAGAAGCAGCTGAAAGCTCTTGCCAAAGCTACAGGAGTCTCGATAGAGGAAGTGGCACAGCCTATCTGGTTGACTCATGAGGCATTTCAAGTACATCATCTCTCCCATGAGTCGTATAACCATGATCACCTGAAAAACTTAAAGAAAATGAACAAAATGCATTAGACATTAGAATAGAATACGAGGGAAGTAATTTAAAAAAGTTCGAATTCCCCACAGTTGGATGAGATGGCCTGAAAAGAAACAACGTAAAAGGAAGCACGTAACTCAAAAATATAAGCCATCACGCCGGCTCGGCAAAACCCCCCACGGAGGTGGTCTATAACAAATCACAATTCTTCAATAATAGAAGGGGCTGGTCACGCGAGCCACGCGATATAACATCATACAGCAAAACCACATAACCTCTCAAACACAGAGGGGCTATACACGCGTGCCACACGAGAAATGATAAATACTTCAAGAATAAAAAAGGGGCTGGTCACGCGAGCCACGCGACATAACATCATAAAAACAACATAACCTCTCAAACACAGAGGGGCTGGTCATGCGAGCCACGCGATATACAATCACAAAAAATGAAAAAACATGAATGTAAACAACTTAGGGTGGGAAGGGAGGGAACTGAGACCAAAAAACTGCTGTGAGAAGACGCCGATAATGGAGAAAGAGCCCAATAACGTATATATAGCCTCATCTCTCCCCAAAATGGCGATCCGACGGTGTCAAATCGCATGCATTTTGGTGAGAGACTCGTCTAGAGGGGGAAAACCGGCCGATCAAAAGAGAACTTCCATGTCAAAGCCTAGGGTGATGAGACAAGGATATCAAGTCAGTATTGGCACAAAAGGAAGATGGTATCGAACAATAGGTAAGGTGGATCTAAAAAGGAAGAAAAGAAGAGTTAAATACATTAAGGAAAGGGAATAAAGACAACAATTCATCAAGATTAAAAATGCTAAAAAAGTCAACACTAGGCTTAGGTGCTATCAATATAAGTTCCGAGCAAAACCAAGTTTGAGGTGTTATAAACATAGTAGACTATAACAATCTAAGTAGACTATTTAAGGCGGCTTCGATGTAAAAACCAACTAGTATCAACTAGTATAAACCAACAGTAGTAAGAAACAATATCTAAATGTGATGGTGTCAAGCATATGTGGGTGAAAAATATCACGTTACTAGAAAAAACGTATAAACCAATAAAACACAATATCCTAAGTTGGTAACAAACGTCCATGGCGCAAAAAAGACAAGGTACATTAGAAACATATATTCAAAAGAATAGAAACAAATGTATTCAAAAAGAAAAGGAAAATAGAAACAAATATACTCGAAAAAAAAACATATTCGAAAGGAAATAGAAACGAATGTACCTAAAAGAAAATAAACTATGTCAACACATGAATTTGAACCCATCACAACAAGTTAAAGAGCATTGCTTGCTAACCACTATTACCCATAAGCATTAATGATAGACAGTTTAAGTTCATATATCTTATTCGAGTAGCGGAGGATGCAAAGAAGCATGCACATGTCGACAAAGAAGCGGAGCATGCAAAGAAGCATGCATGCAAAGAAGCGGAGCATGCAAAGAAGCATGCATGCAAAGAAGCAGAGCATGCAAAGCGGCATGCGAACGGGAAAACAAGGAAAGACGAATCCGAGAAAATATAACGGCGGAACAAGCAGGAATTGATGGCAACGGATGTGTTTAAGAGGAAGAAGTTTGATGCCAGGAATCACGCACCAGTACAAACGTGGGATACAACGGGGAAAAACGTGAAAAAGCATGAAAAAACAGGCCTACAAGCAGTCAAGACATAGCTATATTACAATTACAGAGAAAGAAGGAGATGATGATCTGATCAAAGCATATGAGATATCGAAATTTTGATTTGGGTTTAGATTCACAGTGATAAACCTCGTGTCAAATTCAGAGAAAAACATACAACCCTAATTGAACAACAGGATAAAGAATGAAAAGCCCTACAATAACGAATATGAAGATGCTATGGTGATGCAATCAAAATAGCTATAGAACAAGAAGCAGCAAGCGATGCTTGACACAACTGATGGAAGCAGCAGCCCACAATTGCCAACTAAAGATCTCTCATGCGAGATAAAAACATTAGAGATAGAAAAAAATTAAGAAGCATTGTTGAACACCCAGAGAAAAGAATGAACTCAAAAGATTAGGTGCTACCACCACACCAAGAGAAACATCGAGCGCCATAACGAGAAAAGCATACAAGGTAACTAACATGGCAAATCTCCAACGAACAAGAGGAATGAAAGTCGAACTGAGACCAAAAAACTGCTTTGTGAGAAGACGCCGATAATGGAGAAAGAGCCCAAGAGGTGTCATTGGCCCAGTCCTCCTCCTGGACATTCTATACTGCATAAGGTAATTACATGTTAGCATATAGTAATACTAGATATGATATACCACTACAAAGGATGCCCATCCATCAACACTACTGAACATCATCATAAACATATATATAATGCATCAAAAACAATGGGCTCCTACTCTGGTACAAACTTGGAGTTGACTGACGATCATGGGCTACAGCTAGCAGCAGACGGAATTATGGCAATGAGCTTGACTGGCATAGAACATTGGCTAGGGTAGCCCACTCCATCCATCCCCCTGTGCACACTTTGCAAATAGGCTGACGTGATTGTAGCCTTTCAGATGTAATCCCATGGAATCACTCTATGGAACTACTCCAAGTTGCATCACCCTAGTCCGATAAGGCAGGAACGGGACAAATCCCTTTCCAGAGCACAATGAATATGTGGGCGGCTAGAGGATCATGACAACACATGTTTGTACCCGACTTAACCTCTTAAACCACAATGAGTTCAAGCGACATCCTAACCCAGGGAGTGTCAGACTCATACGTGGTCCACATATGGTGACTGACCATAAGCCTAGCCAACTATAAAGACCTCAGTAGCTGCACTTGACAGGGTCCTACATCGACATTTCTGTTATCCCCGTTGTCTGGCGCTCAATTGCAGGATGGCATCTACAGCCACTTGGGCTCTACTATGGCATATGTAGTCAATTTATGGGGAATCTAGCTAGAATCAACCATACATTTACTAGCTTCTCGGTCTCTATCCCCCTCCCCCAGGCATATGTGGTGCAGAATCAAAGTAACATGCAATCCATCTACATAGTATAATTAGAGAATCAAACACAATACTTTAACATAGTCAAAGCATGGAGGTGGGGGATACTTTTTGTATCGGTGACACTTGGTGTTTAGTGGATGCTAAATGTTGTTATTTTTAAAAATTCTTTTTCTTTTTCTTTTATTTTTTTATATTTTTGCCTAAAACACGTTAATGTTACATCGTGAAATACAAAATTTCAGCCTCAACTAAGATACACACCAAAAAAAGGAGATAAAAAGAAATTACCTTTTCAGCACTGGGTGCTTATTGGGTGCTTGACTGGTGCAAAAAATGCCCACCATCTCCATGCTTTGGCTCATCATCTAATTATGCAAGGGCCAGTACTTTGCAATCCTCGCCTTAATCTACTCTTCTGCTTGTTTCTCGGAACCGTTCACTCTTGGCATTTCTATCTTCAAGAACATGAAATAAGGACAAACCTATCCGCTTTGCCAGCAGGAAACTCAACCATGCGGAAGAAAATTACCCTGCCACGGAACGTGAAGCTCTGGGTCTTATTTTCTGTGTTCATCGTTTTTGACACTATCTCCTGGGTAGCCAAATCAAGTTTTTTGTTGATCGTCAGGCTCTTCTATATTTGATCAACAAAACCACGCTCACAGACCGCATGGCATGTCGTGTCCTCATTTTACAGGAGTTTGCTCCTTTTGAGATCGTCCACAAACCTGGAAAGTCGCATATTGTACCTGATTATCTCTCACGCATCCACATGGATGATCCGTCTTTTGGTGTTTTAGATACTTTTCCTGATGCCCAACTTTTTCTGGTCATGCCCATGCCTCATTGGTTCCACGACTATCAAAAATACTTGTTATCAGGCATTTTTCCTCCTGAAGATATCACGTTCTCTCTTGAGAGACTATGCACATAAAGACAACAATTCCTTCGTGAAGACCGAGACTATACCATAGTTGCCGAACATCTTTATAAATGAGGTAAGGATTTGATTCTGCACCGATGCGTTCTTCCTCATGAAATTCCAAATATTCTTTGCCGCGCGTATAAAGGCTTGGAGGGTAGTCATCTCAGGTGTGATAGCACAACGCAAAAAATTTTCTTGGCAGGCTACTATTGGCCCACACTATTTAAAGAGGCTCACGCTCACGACCGCACTTGTGATACTTGTCAAGGAGTCAGCCGACCCACGACCCGTGACGCTCTACCGTTAATCCCGATCGCCATGCCTCTTCCCTTCAATAAATTGGGTATGGACTTTGTCGATCCCATGGATCCACCAGCTCACCATTCTCGTGCTCGCTATAGTCTTGTCTTTACGGATTATGCCACCAAGTGTGCTGAAGCTTGTGCTCTGCCAGACAACACCGTGGCCAACACGGTGCAAGTGCTCTACACGCATATCATCACCCACTTTGGTCCCCAGGAACAATTGTTATAATAGTCAGAAACAAATGATTATCTCAAGCACCTTCCCACTAGACATAAGATATTGAAGCAATCCTCGCTTTATATGGAAGGAACCAAGTTATCTCCAACCTATTCAATATAGGTCTGAGCCTTCTGGCATAGGGTCAAGATGTGATCGAGAAGTTGGTTGCCTAACTGGGATTTTCTAGGGTTCGATCCCCTGGGTAGGTATAGACTTTGTTATATTCTTTAGTTGAAAAGGATTTTCATAAAACTTGTAGAGTTTGCCTGTCTCTTCATTCACTTATGTAAACCTACGCGGACTTATATTTTGCATTTTCTAAAATGAAGTGTGTGTCATATGTTTATCAACAATATCAGAGACGACATCTATGTCTTGAAGCTTCAGACTATGTAGCATGTGAATCCAACTATGTAATTATGGAGGACGTGGGTATTTAATACAAATTTAGCTGAGGAATTTAATCAACGTTGGAAATTATTAGTGGATCTAATTGCACAGGTTAGGAATCAAAGAAATATTTGCGGCGGCCTTGGCCCCTGGTAAGTTATTGAAGGATGGAAAGACCCTATGGTCGTATTTATATATTTGGTCATAAGGATTCATTCAAACACCTTTAGTGGTGCCATATATTCTACTCAACGCTCTTCAGCTCACAACTCTTCATTTTGTGCCAACTATGTAAAAACCGCCTACTCTACTTTCAGCCTAATCCGCCATTCATATCTCACCACGTGGCAGAATACAAGAAAACTGACCAGGCAATTTTTACTCTCTCTTTTGATATTTCTACCCTGTGATTCCGACGACTGCATGTTTTTTACTCTTCTTTCTGAAGTGTGTTCTTGCAGGATCAGATCAAGCCGATTTTTATACCAAAGGCCCTTTACCCTGCATTCCTTATTGTCAACCAGGGCTCCCCGTTTTGGGGGTCGCCCTGGTTTCCAATCAGGAATGCAGGGTAAAGGGCCTTTCCCTTATACGGGAGATACCCACTTGTTTCAATCTATGATCTTTCATCATGTTCTTCTCTCATGATTTTTGTAAAACATATGAGCGCCACGGCCTGAGATATAAGCATGCAGAAGATATTATGATCGGTGATGCTATGTGGAGCGCGGAAACTCATCATCGTTGTTGAGTTGTAGTTGACATTGATAGCACAATGTTCTTGCAGACATATCTAGAGTGTGGAAGCAAGGGTTATACAATCCGCCCCTAATGGATGGCAACATAATGGTGAATGATGTCCTAGCACTTGCATATCAAGTAAGTCTAACTCCTCTACGTGTTATGTATTATGTATTGCATCCTTGGCAAGCAGAATTGTGTCCCGCTATAATTGGGTAGATCTGATGTTGGATGTGGCTAGGTTTGGCACTAGATATGGAGGGGCCATGACCATTGCTATGGTTGCAGGTTTTGTCTCTACAATTCAGATTCTTTGGAGCAACTTTAGGTAATAGAAATATTTTGGATGCAATGGTGTAAAGAAGTCAATGGTATAGAGGCACCTGATGACTCATGGGACATCAGCATGGGATATAAGCACCTGATAACTTGCTCCTTGACAATTAAATATGAGAATTAGTGGCCATTGAATTGTTGCTGTTAATCCAAGAAAGCCGATTTGGACTACATAATTGATGGCAGGAGAGGCATTCTGCCCCGTAGGGACTCGAGGTGGTGCCGCCAGCCGAGGCGTGCACGAGATGCGGAGCCCCGAGTGACGCCGAGGTGCGCGCCGCCGAGAGGCCCTACGAAGGGCAGAATGCTCTCTTGCCATCAATTATGGACGTAATACACATCCAGGCCATGATTACGAAGCAGAGAGCTTCCAGAGTAGAAATTTTGTTGCTTGAGATGGGTTCAATCTGTTGCAGATAACAATCTTCAACGCTTCCATTCCATAAATTTTTCTTCTAATCTCTGTTTTGCTGCAGTGTTTATCTTCTATAAGTTTTCCTTCTATGGCTATGGCGAAATCTGCTGCAACAGTGCTCAAATCCCTGCTTCGACCTGCTCAAATGACCTGGTTCCAGTGAAGCCATAGCCATCACTCCAGCGATGCTTTTGCTAAGAGAAGAATGGGGCTTGCAGAAGGGCTTTGCTGAGCAGTAGCGGAGAGAATATATGGAAGCGGCGGAAGAACGGCGGAAGAATTACGCTCTATAATTTTAACCTAAAATATTTGTAATCATGGCCTGGTGTGTATCACGTTTTGTTTTTGCCAAATTTATAGGCAAACTCGGCAATATTAGGACTTTTGGCCAAGACTTTTTAGTTATTTTTTTGGGAAAACTACCAAATACCCCTATGAGTTTATGAAATTACCAAAATGCCCTTATGAGTTTTAAAATTACCAAAATGCCCCTGGCAAATAAATACACTGTATAAAATAAACATACAAACAAATTACCAATTCGCCCCTACACACCAAACTTAATTACCAAAATGCCCTTACATACTTTATTCTACTCAATCTTGTACTAAATGCCTCAAGAATGGAAGTTTAAATTCAACAAAGAAATTACAGAAGTTACAACCATCACAGAATTGGAGCCCTACAACTGCATGCATTGTGTCTCTTCCATTACACCTTCCATAAAGATATTCCTCTTCTCTACATCTCCTGTGCGCATGCGTTTAGGTTTTGGATGTCCAAGAGATCTGCGTGTAACACACCTCCAATAGCATCATCCTGCACTAAAACCACAAGAAATATTGGCTCCTTGTAAGTGTCACAAGAAAGCTGTTGTAGAAGTATTTTGGTAATTAAGTTTGATGTATAAGGCACTTTGGTAATTAAATTTGGTGTAGATTGATCAAAATTGGTATGTAATGCCATTTTGATAATTAAGTTTGATGTATATAAGTATTTTAGTAATTAAGTTTGGTGTCTAAGGGCAAATTGATAATTTATTTGTATATTTATTTGAGTTAGGGGCATTTTAGTAATTTTGAAACTCATAAGAGCATTTTGGTAATTACATAAACTCATAAGGCTATTTTGGTAGTTTTCCCTATTTTTTTTTAATACTAAGTTTTTTTTTGATAAATGACAGAATTAAGTTTATCACATAAATACTTAATAATTAATAAATACTTAATAATTAATTTGTATGCGTTTTTTAAAACTAATCCAGGAGATTTCAAAACCTTAGCTTGTGGATTGTTTGGAAATTCTCGTAGCCTCAAAGAAATTTATAAAGTCACTCTCCAAGACCACTATGCCAAATTTTTTACCAATCAAGTCATCTAGTGTCAATTTTAGCATAGGTACATTCTGTGGCATGCTTATAAACTGGTCCAGATTGTTTATCGCACCATCTGCAGCCGTTCAATAATCTCAGCACATTATTTCATAACATTTCGAAACCATAATATTCAGAAACTCACCATCTGCCATGATGCAGTCATACTTGGGTGGCAGTGCTTTCCACTTGCCTGTAGCATCCTTCATGTGACTTCTATCAGATGCAAAAAATTTGAGGAATTGTGAAGCGGCAACCACGCGAAAAAGCCTTTAAAGGAACCAAACAATATAAATGTTCATGGAACATAATTTATAAAGACCGCCACACCTTTCCTAACTCGGACATATCACATATAAGTCCTTCATTAAGCATGCAAGACATATAGTACAAATTCCAAAACGACACTGCATAGCATGTACTCAGTAAGACACAGAACAATTACCTGATGCATGCACACTAGCACACTGTAGACACTCCCTAGATGCTAAATGCCAAGTGAATACAGTATAATAGTGATTTACTAAGGATCAAAAGAGAGATCTAAAGTGTGAAGGTCTGCCTCGGCATGAAGATGCAACAAATAGACACTAATGTTTTAGTCTATTTGTAAATTGGGATATTCAGCCAAAAATGGCTGAACATGATGCCCTTCAATTTTTGCATCATTGAGAAAAAAAGGAAGAGATCCCATTGATTACTCACAAACCCTTGTTCTGAATATGCCAAAGAATCCGAATAAACATTGCATAAACCAAAAATAATCACAGCAATCCTAAGAATTTATGAGTAATTCACTTTGTACCTTTTAAAATGTGGATTTTTTACTAACCCAGGCCGGAGTGCTTCATTTGCATAATGGTCAAGCATTGTTGGACACGGCAGCGTGCTGTCTAAGTCCCACACATAAGCATTGCCATCTGTCGCTTTCTACAAAGGAGGGAGGCAATCCATGTTACCAAAAGTCTTACACGAATATGACTATAGGTATGTTTCAGGTGTTGTGCACTGTCTTACAACATGATGATTTCACAAATGGGGAGTTCTCCTAACTTATACTAATTTTTTAATACAACTTAAAGAGGTGCTAACGTATTTTAAAGATATCACTTTACCTGGACACAAATAACGTGGTAATCCCAGAAGCATAAACCATCCAGTTCTGAGCTACTTAATTGACACCATATTGGAATCTGCAGAAAAGGGAAAAAGGTGACGTAATTTGTTATGAAAGAGCCATATTTTTCCATTCTAATTGATTCCTTTATTACTTAGTCAGACATTAGTGATACATAAGTTCAAGTAGTAGATATTCAACAAGCGCCCTCTTCCTAATGTAAACATCACCATCGTTACCCCAGACATGGTGCTTTGACTCCATTGTTATTTAGAAACTCTTTTTCAGTCACTTTTTAAGAGTCACCATTTATAAAACCATTAGACATAATGATTCCCACACAGTTCTGGGACCTTTTACACATTCCTTATTATCTGTCATGGTTACATGTCACCATCCAAATTCTTGAGTTATCATCTAGGTGAAGAGGCAAACTTAAATTCCTAGCTATAAGATTTTCTTCTTAAGGTAGATTTTATGAAAATGAGATATACCTGCCTGTAGTAGTTAGAGATGAAAACGACAAATAAATCAATACCATCAGACTCAGCCAGAGCTCGATGTATCAAGGTTTTGCAAAGCATATAGACATTTTCTTCGCTGCAAGAGACCAAATTAGCATTACCAGAAATTCCTAACATTTCAACCACAACGTTGATTACCAGTAACATGAAGTATATTTGAAACTGCGTCTGTCGAGCGGGAGGGCCTGCCTTGTTACTGTCTGCTCTGCTTGTTCTTGTTCTATTGCGGCCATGTCTGGGTTGTTTGTTAGCAGTTATCGTTAGCTAACGGCTAACGTCAAAATAACGTGTAACTAGTTATCCAGGAAGTTGATAACGTGTTATTTTTTGGCCAAAAAATAATTGATCAAATTTTAACAATTTAAAACTGATCTTGGCTAATTTAATCATGCTGAATCCAAATATGTAATCAGAATTTGAAAATGCCTTATCTAACCTGCTGAATAATCAGAATGTCACTTAAACCTTTGATGCGCAATATGCTTTTTGCCTTCAAGAGATTCCTGCAACAAAAGAAACACATCTACATACATTCATAATACAAATTCCAACAAATAAGCATCACCAAAATGTACTAAATAAACTTAGGAACATTATAATATTATGCAATTTGTCTTTGGACTGTGAAGTCATAGTTTTTATCACATTTAAACAACAACCTGAAATACAAAAACTTAAAATAGCATAAAGACCAATGTCATTATCTTCTCCAAACTAAGAAACTTCAAATTGTGTTTTCCTGCAAGACATAAGCGGAATCTACAATGAGAAGCATACACAAAAACAAATTGGAATCTAAATTCAAAACATTACCATAATATTCTTCCCAAGAACACAAGAACTCTCTTTGCAATAATCCAGCTACAAGAAAGAAACTAAGCGCATGGAGGGCTGCAGATTCTAAGTTAGCTGACATGGCTTCTTTGTCCAGAGAATAGGAACAGAGAATTGCAATACAGAGAAATTAGATGAATGGTTACAAGGGCTTCTGCCAGGGCTAATGACAGCAACAAGGAAGCTGTAGAACAGGAAAAAGAAATTAGCAAACAAGGTGAGTCTAAGGAGGAGGAACAGGTTGTTGCTGTGCAGACTTCACAGACCAACATCAGAACAGAGGATTTGGGAAATGGAGGATCAGAGGAAACTCCCAATAAAGCTAAGAAGGGATTTATTGAAAATGCAAAAGACATACCTGTTAGATCAGAGCAGCCTTGTGGCGAAACTGGCAGACCAAAATCGGCACCTGCTACTCCATAAATGGTCAGTTTTGGTTCTCTTTTGTCTCGGGTCTGCAAACAGAGAGCGGCACTCAGAGGCAAATATCGCACAGCAGAATGGCTTTTAGGTTTGATTTTAGCATATTTGGATTCTTCTCAAAATTCTGAACAAAATGGTATAATTTTTTTTTTTTTTTTAATGACTGTAATATTTTGGCAAAAATAACATAAGTTAATATTAGTTATTTTTTAAATAATGCCTAACGCGTTATTTTTTTGGGGCTAAAATATTAAAATGGCGTATTCGACCTAAAGGCTGTATTACCACCATGCGTACACGTATATAATGTAGCCGTATTTCTTTTGTGTCTAGCATGGGCAATGGGTACTTTAAAATTTTTCCTTTTTAGCACACCAGCTCTACCGGGCCTATAGCCTTTCTTGAATTCTAGCCTATCCACGTATCACTTCCACCTCATTAAAATTCAAGGTTTTTCTAGATCTACGGTTGAGGCCTCATTAAAATTCAAGGTGGCATAACTTAGACCGTACGATCCTCATTTTTCTAGATCTACGGTTGAGGAAATTAGAAAAGATAAAAAAGCGTAGGTCACTGAGATTAGTTGGGGCCCTCGAACAAGAGGGAGGGGACCTCTACCAGAACTAGGATTATTAGCAGCACTTCAAAAGAATCACATAAAGACTAGTTGGATGTCCTCAATATTTATCATTGTTTGCTCTTCTTTGATCAGAAGTAAAAAGCTGGACCGTTTTTCTGCCTTTCTTTATTGTTTGCTCCAGTTGAAATCATTCTAGAATTTCAATAAACCCCAGAAAATTAGGGGAAATTTTAAGCGAAGTTGACAACCTGAAGCAGCAATCCGAAGCGGCCATGGAAGAAAAGCTTTGGAAGATAAGACCTTGCCATTATGGAGACAGCTTCAATCCACAAATATAGCCCGAGCTTCTTATTCTGCCCCTTAGAAGACCAATCCGGCTGTACTTCTTGGATTTTCAAGTGTACAGAGGCATATTTACAGTAAACAAACTTTTATAGACCTAGATTCATCCTAGCGGCAGATAAATATGGTTTCGGGATTGATGTGGCCGAGCCAAATGAGAACACAGAAAATGAACTAAGTAAAGATGATTTGAAGACCAGATTGCGCTGTGTCATGTCAACCGCCTATGAATTTTTTCTACAAGTCTTTTCTTGCTTGTTTATAATAATTTTATTTTCTTTTATTTGTGTAAAAATTTGTCAAATTTTATGTCATTAGGAATCGAAGAATCAAGTTGGAGAAGTTTCTTGTCGGATTTGTCATGAAAATTGTACCACCACCGATGGTTAGCCTTTAGATTTTCTAGGACAGATTTAGAAGCTTTTTGCAATTTTATAGTTGCTTATAGGATACGGTGAAGCTTTTCTGTATCTAAATTTCTTTCCGTTTGTTTCTATGTGTAGCATTAAGTGAGCCAATTGATATTGATCTCCCTTTAGGCTATTGTCTGACTTTAGAAACCATAAGTCCAGTATATTGTTTGAATGTAGGTTATTCCAATTAGTTGTATGTTTGAAACTATGTAGCAAAGTGGCAAGTTCAATTTGTTTGTTTTAATTGTGTAATGCACGCAAAAAAACAGGCTGGCTAAAGAGCTCATAAGTTGCACCATAGTTTAGGGATTGATTTTGGAAATGCTAAAACTAGTCTTACCTCTAGTTTGTGCAATGCTGCCCCCCATCCCAGTGCAGTAAGCTCTGCATGGATTTATTACATTTCTTTGCTTGGTTTTAATGGGAATTTTATGGTATTCAGGTGGTAAAATTGCAAGGGCAGAGGTAATTGTTGTTCTACCTTGTGATGTAGAGGTCAGAAAACAATCGCATCGATCCGAGCCTTCGGATCGCCATTCTGGGCAAGGGACGAGCCATTATATAAGGCCACTCCCCATTCGGGACTGGTTATCGGCGTCTTCTCACAGCAGCATTTCTTCCATTCTCCTTGCTTCAATGGCTCTTCGACCAACGGATTTCTTCTCCAGCTTCTCTGCCGGTTTCTTTCTCCACGTCCTCGCCACTGCGGCACCTTCCTGGCGAGTTTTCTCATCCTTCTTTGGAAGGTACGCTTCCTTCCTGCTCTGTACGTCAGGGGTTTCTCGCCCTTATTCTTGCAGATCTCTTTGTTCTATTGTTTCTCTTGGTACTCGCATGGCTTTTTTTTGTGCATTCGCATGTTGAGTCTTTGGCATGGGCTATTCGATGTTTGCAAGACGACCTACAGTTTAGGTGTAATTATGGTCTCAAGTTATATAGATTGGGCGTTTTGCATTTTGTTATGGTCTGATGGTTTCATCTTTCTGGGTTTAATGGTTTGATCTTCCGTGGCGTGCTCTGTGTGGTTTCTGTATGGAGCGGTTTCATGTGTTGAGGCGGCCAGAGCCTGTGTTGCGCGTGGTTTTCTACCTTTTTTTCCTGATTTCCCTCATTCTCTTCTTCTGGTATTGCTTTGAGCAGTTGCCACAAGGTTCTTGTTTTCAATTTTCGGGTTTCTCCCTCTCTCATCTTCTTTGGTTCGGTTTTCTCCCTCTCATAACCCATTTGCTGCTTGAGCCTATCCGTGGATCCCGGCTTCATTCATGCTGGCTCTTGGTTCTCATCCCATAGTTTTCTGCCCCATACCTCAGCCTGGGCACCCAGAGCTTCTTCTTCGCTCCTTCTATCTGTTCTTTGCCCTGCCGGTATCTGTTCCTCTCGATTCCGGTTTCTGCTAGCCCAGCCTCTGCCCGTCCATGTTGCCATTGTCTACTTCCTCCTTCACGTCGATTCGCTTCCCCCTTGGCGGAACTGGAGTTTTCGGCATCTCATTGGAGGGTAGGCGCTGTCTTCGGATCCACCACCCATTGGCATGCAGGTGCTGAGGCCGGGCTCTCTTTCTTTCTGTCTGCTGTGCCAACAAGATCCGACGGCCCCTGCTCTCTCCATGGTCGGTTTCGCTTATTTTCAGCTCCTCCTCTTTGGGCTATCTATTTTTACCTCATCTTGACTGCCATTCATTCTGTTGCATGCTTTGCTCCAGTTCGCCCTCGGCCTCCCTTCACTCTGCTTGCATGTTTTTTGTGGCCGTTCGTCTGTTCCTTCTGTTCCCTGCTGGTTTCATTTGCCTTTGTATAGCATTGTGAGGCCGGAACTGCCTGATTCCTTGCCTGGCAGGTTTGATTTTGCCGAATCTCCTGTGCTCAGCTTTAGATCCATTCCCCAATCCATCCTAACCATTTCTGCTTCTGCTTCAAAATGCTCCCCTTTTTTATGCCTAGGAGAACCATTTTTGCTTGCTTTCAACGTGGCTTCTAATACTGCTTTTTTGCATCTTCCTTTTTTGACCTAGTTTTACACACTATGTATTTATACCTTTTTGTTTTTGTTTTTATTAGCCTATCACGTTGACACCTTTCCTTGCACTTCTATTATCTTCTAATATTTTAAATGAATTATTCCACTTGCAATCTCCTACACTTTTTCTTTTCCCCCTGTTTCACTATTACACACGCCAACATACAATGCATAGCAATAAGGTGCTTTCACCAGGGTGCAAGCACGATATAGTGTTTCAAAAAAGTTGAATTTCTAACTATTTTAGTAGTTAGAAAATTAGTGGGAATAATAGTGGGAAATTAAGTTCGTATTTTGAATTTTTCCGAAACTAACGGGGAAAGGGAGGGATCGGGACGAACTACCAAGAATGGGAGATGGGAGGGAATTTTTTGCTGTGGAACCTTCCGGCTCCATTCTCATTCAACATCCTACTTCATCCTACTTCTGTTGCACAGCTCAATCGGCCTCAAGTATTCTCCTGGATCTTTGCGCTCAGGTTTTTCTTCTTGCATATGAATGATCTTGTTTTGTTTTTAATCTTGTTCTACTGTATTACCTTCATTTTCTCCAGTCTTCACACTAATGCTCCTCCTTTTGATCACCATAAAAACATGAAATTTGAAGCTGCTAATTCTCTAGTTAAATTTGCAGAGAAGAGGATTGGACCTAATTCTTATTCTTGAAATTGTGTGCTCAGATAAATGGGTTAACTTTGCATGATCTTCCCCAAGTTTCTGAACATAATTATACCTGTATACCTCATGCAATTTAATGAATATGCTTTATATAAGTATTTTCCTGCTATAACCTCTTGTGTAATCGATATTTGTTTATTGAAGGACAGGCTTCCAGAATATAGAAAAGATACAAATTCATTTATGGAAAAATAATTTCAAGTGGCAGTCTTCATATAATTTTCTTTGAGATTTGGAAGGAGGAGCTTTCTCCAAACTGGTCCAATGGACTTTTGTTTCGCTCCATCTGATATCTGGCAGTTATAAAATGGAGCCATAGTGCCATTATTGTGATTAGGGCATTTCCTGTTTCCCTTGATCAAATCCCTCCTCATGCAGAACATGGATTTTACATAGATAATGTGGAATGAGTAGATGTTGGACTAAGGGGTTCCTTTGACGATATTGATAACGTTCTCAATGCATCCTTAGCTACTGTGATAAACCAATCCTCTGGCAATATGCTGTACAAAGGGAGAACTTTGCATCAGCTTGATCATATCATTTTAAAAAAGATGCAACTCAAAGGTACCTGTGGAGGTCAATATCCGATGCTTCAAAAGCGCCAATAGCTCGTGAGATGCTGTCAGATATTGCCTGCTGCATGCATCTCGAACCGTAGTGACCTTGCACTGCCATTTGGTTTACGAACTGCATATCTAACATAAGCTGCAGGAAATGCAGTTCAAGCTTAACTAATAGCCAGTGAATATAAGAAAACATAAAAAATGTCATACTTGCTGCAAGCCGTCAGGACCTAAAGGTGTTGGACCGCAGGCAGGAACAAGGGAAAAAGCAAATGCACTTTCTTTTTTTTTCTTGTTAAACCTGGCATTTCTTTCTTGTTGGGTCTTAATTTTCTACATGCTGTGGTCATCTCTCTAGGCAGCTTGTTGGGCAATGCTGGATCATAAGTTTTTATATGATGTGTTCATTTCTCTAGGCAGGGCAAATCCAGACTGTAATAGCTCTTATGCACCAAAAGAATCTCTAGCCAAATGTCACAAAATCCTTAGATGTATTGCAAGCTAGTCGTATCTAATAGTAAAGGCTGTTTTGATCTATTATGCAAATTTATTAAGTCCATATACTGTTACTCTATGGTTATAGGAAAAGAATTCTGAAAAATAAAACACTGCTCTTCTTGTGTACAATTACTTGTGACTGCTTGTGAATGCTTATGCAAATTTAATCTTAATGATGTCTAATATAGTATATTCTGGCATGTAGGTAGTTGCATGTCATGGAAGCAGTTCCAAGCGATGCAATTCCAGATTTGAGCAACAGAGGTCTGACCTTTAAGGAGTTATATAAATCAGAGGAAAGGAATGTTGATGACAATGATATGCGAAGGATGTGGGGTCCAAAGGTAAATGGTAAGTCTTGTTACAGGTTCAGGTTATTGAAAGAAAACAAGAAGGAAGAGTTCCTATCGCTATATAGAAAAATACATGATAGAAAGAAGGTTTTAGGAGGGCAGGTGCCTCAAGCATTGGCAGTAGCATTTCTCTTACATTGCAATGGCCGCGAAATAAACTGGATGAGCTTCTACAAGCATGCAAAGTCAGCTGCAAAGAGTAGAGCACTTTCAAACAATGATTATGATGATGGGCTGGAAAACGGTACAACAAATGTTGTTCCTCAAGCGGCATCGTCTCCAATTGCGCCAATGCTTGTTGATAAGCCTTCTTCACAGATGTTTATTAGCTCTAACGTGACATGCAAGACCAAGATGAATGATGCCAATTATGCAAAAAAGATACCAGGTACTATTTGATTCTTGTTTTTTTTTAGATCATGTCTTAACCATGAGGTCATAGCAGCCTCTTATTTTCAATTGCTACGTGTATATTTTGCTACATAAAGTAAAAATTTTTATAGCTGTATAGAGTTGAAGTTGCTATTATATTCATAGTTAGAAGCATATTGTTGTAAGGTATAATTGCACGTCTTAAGCCAAAGTTGAAGCTCATAGGTAGAAGCATGTGAGTTGCAGCTACAAGCTTAGTCATATGTTCTAGTTGATATTTACAACCTTTTTTATCATTCCAGTCACAGTTGCAAATTGCAGGTGAAAGCTTATAGTTGCTTGTTGCAGATCCACTATGCCTTACCAGTTATAGTCTCAGTCTCAACCATAGTGCGCCTCGCCTTAGTAGTTGCGTAGTTTAGATCCACGACAAATATAGTGAGAGAGCATATCTTGTAGTCTCAACCATAGTGTGCCTCGCCTTAGTAGTTGCAGTTCCAGTCACAGTCATAGTGAGAGAGAGTGTATCTTGTAGTTACAGCTTGCAGCTTAAAGCTTGTGTCTGATAAACCTCAGGAGATATCGACTACTTTATGGAATTCTTTGCATATCAATTACCTTTTTTGGGATATGCATAGAAATACTTATTCACTTTACTTCATGCTTCTGCTATATATTCTGCTTAATCATACTGTAGTATTTTGATCTTCATGATCATATACTTCAACTATATGTACTTTTTAATCTATAATTAATGGAAAAAATCTCATTCCCTCAAAAAAAAAAAAAAAAAGTTACAGCTTGCAGCTTGTGTTATAGTTGCTAGGGTCGAGGGGCCAGCTCGTATGGTTAAAAGTTTGCAGGTGTTTTAGGGAAATCAGTTTGAATTGGACACTGTGTGATATGCAGGACTATCTGGACTATCTGACCAGCATGAAAATCTTTGATTTATTCCATGCCTGATCTGGAACAGAAAAGTTGTTCCTTAGTCTCCAGTCTACTAAATTGATGAGAGCAGTCATGCTATGCCATGGATTAACATAATCCCAGTAATTATCCACCACAAAGGTTAATCCAGGCACAAAGACTACATTATGGGGGAGATAATCTCGCCATGCAAATGCATGGCTATTTTTGGTGCCATCTGTGGTGTGGCTGCCCCGAAGGCACAGTATTCTTCCATGGGAAGAATTTGAAGGAAATTCAAACTCTTCTGGAGAATCGTATCTGCTCTTTCTGTCATGAACCATGTGTTGCTGGCATCTGTGAGGCTGTGAGGCCTGATGCCCGTGTATCTTTCAAAGGAAAAAAGGTTGTAGATTGGATCAGTCTCTGCTCCACAGATCCAACCCTCTGTGCCAGCTTTGATGTGTTTGATGCATGGCCCTGATGATCCTGCAGCCATCTGGCTCGTCTGTGCCTATAGAATTAGACTGCATGTAGAACTGCTGCAGCGTTCTTCCTCTGTGCCATGCCTGGCCCAAATCTCCCCGCTTCAAATTTGATACTCCCACATAATTCAGCTTGTTCATGCATACCATCAACACCTGAACGATTATCATTATCAACAACGCTGTTGTAGATCCAACCTTCTTGCCTTTGCATGATGGAGCATCATTTTGTATGAACTTTATCAATTGATGATCTAATTTAAAATTTTAATTATCTCGTTGTGTTTCAGAAATGTCTAGGATATTGGAGGAATGGATTTCTATTGCAGAACATGATGTCAACAAACTGACTATCGAACTGCAGCTGAGTGATGATAAGTGCAGTGCCATGAAAGAAAATATTAAAGGTCTAGAATCTAGGCAGATTCGTGTGGCCAATGAAATTAAAAAGTACCAAGATTTAATAACAAAGCTCTCAAGTGCAGCCAAGGAGGGCGTTGAGGCAGTAATTGACCTACAAAAAAGGGAGCTTGAAGACTTGGGACTAGATTTGAAGCAAGCTCTCGATGCCTTATTAACTGCAGAGATTTCTAGAGACATCGAGTTGGAGCAGCTAAACAAATTGAGGCCCTGCCTTATGCGGCTTTTGGCATCTCGATCCAGCATGTGCCACCCTTTTGAGTTTGATCCTTGTTTGCCGACCCAAACACCGATCGTTGTCGATAGTACGAAGGAAGATTCGAGCATTAGTTTGAATGAAGCATGCCCATTTTGTTACAGATCACTGACATTGGATGAGATGCTCTTGCCAATCATTATTGTCGAGTGCAGGCATGCATATCATGTGGCATGTTGTGTAGCACATTTCAGGTAGCATCTTTCCACGCCATTATTTTCTAAATGAATGTATCTGACAATGTTTTGGTTTGCAGCTGCTCTACATTATGTTGTTATACAAATTGTGGACATAACATGTCAAAATCATGGCTGTCTTTTCTTGGATTAAAGGGGTCCGAGAAGTCCAAGATTAGCATAACACTAGATTCGCATGGTTGGTTTGTATTCATTTATTTTTAGCTCACACTAGGTACTTAATGAATGCTACTTGTGGAAACAGAGAAATTGACCATGAAAGATGTCACCTCCACCCCAGCATCTGTATCATATCCCAAGGAACAGAAACTTTTGCCGAGACGATTGAGCACAACATTAACAATTGGGAATGGTGTGATGGACAATGTTTCTTACAAACAGCAGAAGGACAATGATGGTAACAAAAGTTCTTAATATTTTTCAATATGCTGGATTTATTGCAGAAAAACATGACCATTTGTATTTTATTATACATCGACAACACAGATAGTCAAGGGCAATCAGCAACTGATTTGGAATTTCACGATAAGTACAAAAACCTGATATCCATTGAAGAGAATCAACGAAACACTGCAGTCTTGATTCCACCAGGTAAGCATATGTAAGTTTGCTAGGGTATTCCTTTGACGTATTCGTGACAAAAAATGTTAAGTTGTTTGATAAGTTGTTTGGTTAAACTCTAGTCGTAGGGTCCTATTGCAAGAACTGTTACAGGGATACAACTTCTTGCAGCATAAGTGGTTTGACTACCTGTGTTTGTTTATGTTGGATGTTGGTTATTGTCACATCAGATAATAGCACTACTGATTTAATAGTTGCTTACACTTCTAAGCTTTTGCAATCCATGTAGTGTCTAAGGGCCCACAACCAGAAGACTCAAACGAGAAACATGCCAAATGACAATTGCCTCATCCCCTTTTGGAAAGAAACATGATGTGCGCAGTCCATCTAACAATGGAAAGACTTTTGCATGTCAATCAAAATTAGCTAACTCCATTAGGCCAGGTATTGTTTAACTTTGGCATTGTATAGTAATGACAAATGATGATTAATAAGATATATCGGTTATCTATAGGAGATGAGAGGGTAGCTGCTGCAGCAAAAAATGACAATCTCGGGGAAGCCCGTGGCAGCCTTCGTACTCCATCATGCAGCCCGATCTTGAAGGCAAAAAACGGAACATCTTATCCGTCACAATCTGAAGGATCCATTTCACCTGGTAATTTCGATTTTAAATTTGTCTGTTTAAATATATGCTGAGAGGTACATTTGATTATAGGAAATACAATAAGTTTAGCAACGAGGAAAAGTAAACGGGGCGAGGCATTTGGTAGTCCTTCCATGTCCCCATGTACTAAAAGGATTAAATCACATAAAAAGCTTCTTGTTTTTGAGCTTGATGGTGTCTTATTGAAGCTATTTGAGAACACGGAACCATTGCCCAAATTGTGTCATGGATCTGCAGAACTAAAGCACCTTTAATCATACAAAGTTAGGCGTTTTTTGTCCCTAGGCAAGGGATCTTATAGATTGGTGCATGGAGCATTTTGAGATTGTTTGTTTGGACAAGATTGAGCAAAGATCAAAGCAATCTCATTATGAATCAAATGTTTCAACAAGCTGTCAAACAGAAATTACAATTTACTTGGTCTTCAGGAAAGTGCACAAATACATCATTCAAGATTGACAGAAAACCTCTTATGTTGAAGGAGCTGAGCAAGGTTTATCACGAATCAAAGGGAGTGTGGACTGAAAAGAATACATTGTTAATAGATGATATGTTGTACCATGGTTTCAAAAACAGCCCGCATTCAATGGTATGGCCAAATACTTATCAACCATCTCGAATAGATGGTGACTTCCTCTATGAACATTTGAAACCTTGGTTAGAAGGACTGTTAGAAGTTGAAAGTGTGGAAGTCTATGCCAAAACGAATCCATTGACCAACTTTCTAGACAAGGTTTCTAAAAGAACAGTGGAGATTCTCAAGAAATATCGGTATCATTGACATTGATTGAATCGAAGACTATAAAAGTCCGATGTTCTTCTATATGTTGTGCCATTCGTACACTAATTATTTTATGTTAGTTCATTATGTACACAACAGATGATGCTGGTGATGGTAGTAATACATCAGAAAGCATGGCAGTTCTGGAACAGGACAGAATGCCTGCAAAAACATTTCCATTTGTATGTTAATCATGCTTTGAAGAAGGTTTGCATCAAAATAGAACAATATATCATTTCAATACTTTACAATACACAGGTACCCAAATATCTGCTTTTGGTATTCAAGTATTTGCCTTTGATAGACCTCATTATTCAAACATTGCAGTGTCTTAACAAGGCGATCAAGTTGTATTTCAATGTGTTGAGCAAATGTTGATAGAGATAAACATGTGCAACCTAGTGTGAGTAAATAAACGCGTGTAAAGAAAAGTGATGCAGGTGAAAAAAAAGTTGAAACTGGAGGCCTCTGCATAAAGCTCTGGCAGAGCTTCTTCAGCCATCCACTTTAGCCAGTCAGAATGTTCATGGATATTGCTGGATGTTTTTCAATTGGGTTGGATGTTGATCCGATTCTGAAGGTGCTGAATATTTTTTTGAAGTTCAAGAGCATATGGAGTTGAGGATCCACTTTCCCAGCTCCCTTCACCATTTGCTACATCCATTTCATTGTCTTTCAACAACTGGAACTGTGGAAAGAAACTAGCAATATGCTACATCCATTCCATTGTTATTCAACAACAACTGAAACTATGGAAAACAAACTAGCAATTTGCAATATCCATTTCATTGTTTTCAACATCTGAAACCATGGAAAGAAACTAGCAATTTGGTATATCCATTTCAACATATTATGGAAAAGAAAATAGTAATTTGCTAGATCCATTTCATTGTCTTTCAACATCTGAAACCAAGGAAAAGAAACTAGCAATTTGATACATCTATATCATTGTTTTTCAACATCTGCAAGTATGGAAAAGGAATTAGCAGTTTGAGAAACACAATGTTCCTTTACTTAGTAAAGATCCTTCAGTTTGTTGCAAAGATCCGTGTTGTTGAGTTGCTGCGATATGGACAGTGGCGTTTCCATGGTAGCAAACACCATCACGATTCACATTGTGAACTTCGCTGCCATTATATAATAATCACCACACAACTACCATTAACATTATTAACATAAACCATTGCATTTAACACATTGGAATTAAAATCCCCCTTAAACCCCCTTTGGTTTGGGTGCATATTCACACGGGGGGTTACGTAGGGCAGCGAGAGCCACAAAAATATATTTACAATACATGTACAAAATTAACACCATTAAGTACATTCTCTCAAATCTTATAGTATTTTGCAAACCTTAATATACAGTATACAAAAACTTGTACATGCATACCCCACAAACGAGGATCGCTATGTACGGTCCAGATCTTGGAATGAAGGGCAAATATGCCCATCCGACAGCTCTCGTTGCCCGGAGTAACCCCCCGTGTGAATATGCACCCAAACCAAAGGGGGTTTAAGGGGGATTTTAATTCCAATGTGTTAAATGCAATGGTTTATGTTAATAATGTTAATGGTAGTTGTGTGGTGATTATTATATTAAAAAAATTTTTGGGCCCTTCGGGCCCTAACTAAAGCAAACATAGGTAAACTTTATGGCCTGTTTATGTAAGTATGTAAGTGCCAAGAAATATACGAATAGGAGTTTTATTTCCATTGTAAACAACTATGAATACATTTTGTGTAATCATTATATTCATTATATTCATTATCTGTAATCTGAATATTGCAATACAAGAATCATGTTTACAGGGGATGAAATGCAACGCACCATTCATTCCACTCTAACAGCTATTCTAGAAACACAATGCACAATTGAGCATTGTCACTTTCATTTATAGAGTGTGAACATGATTTAGAAATATAATCTCAAGAAATATTTCATTGAGATTATCATTGTAATCTCAATTACCTGCATTGCATACCAAGAGCTAGGTTAAGAAAATGCACAGCTATAAAAGTAACCAAAACACTTATTAGAGCAGAAGAAGAAATGCAGGTAAGAATGCTTATCTGAAAATGGTCGTTAAATCTCTGTTCCAGGGCTTTAGATAGAATCGTTATGCTTGATTAACCACAAATTTGATCCACCATCGATCTTAGCACAACTCTACCAATGATTTGTTTGGAACTTGAATATCACAAATTCTATGCATGTCCATCTCTTCAAACAACTCCACCAATGACTGGTTCCCAAGATAAGCAACGAAACTTGGACAGACTAATGAACACAAATAATGCTGAAACTACTATGTGAATGTAACAAAACGACACCGGCAGATGGACTTGTATCACACGAAAAATACTGGGAACACAAAACAGTAATTTTGAGGTAACACAAATCCGCAATAACTTGAGGTACAACAAATCTGCAAACTGTTGAATCGTCTAGTGCAATGGGGCAGAACAAAGACCTTGCTGCTGCTTTCAACTACCAACCTGGCATACTTATGAATGAAAGTACTCCAAACACTGTCCCATAATTGCTCTCCACTACCCAGCACGAACAAGGGTTAAATATGTAAGCTATCGTGGCTCATACATTCATCATACACGAAACCCATGCTCTCCAAATATCTGCTAACTTCATTTCAATTCCATGGATTTGAAGGACTGCCAATCATAGAAACCTTTCTCTGAATTCTCCATTAAATCCAGAATCAACAACTAAATCTGAATTGCCTTAGCCACACTTAGAATCATAATGACAGATTCTTGCTATGCGGTTGCAAAGTAAATGTTGCCAGCTCTTGCCATGACAAATGGTATAAGCTATGCTAGATATTCTATTGTAATGCAAATCATTGAATGTCTATCCCAGCAAGTAGGATCAATTGTATAAAACTCAGCAAATATGGTGTAAATTGCCGCTCCCAACCCTGAGATGCAAAAAACACAGGCAAAAAGAAGTGCCTGCTGTGAACGAAACTGGGCCTTGCAGGAGGAATAGGATAACCTGACAGAGAAGAAACACTGAAGCTGAGGCTGGTCTGTGCTCCTTCGTAGAAATCTGCAGGACAAAACCCTATACGAAATGAGGTTACCCAAACGAAATAATGCTCAGATGGCAATGCAACAGAAGGCCCTACAGATTGATCAGATAGCAAGTAGCCAACAAATCGGTAAACCAAACTAACCTTTGGAATTTGCTTTAGATGGTAATCGGCAACAAAACCATGTGGATTTGATCAGAAAATAAGCAGCCGAAAATAGTCAGAGGGAGAATCTAAAAGAAAAGCATGGTCGAAACCTCCAAACTAGATATCAGAGCCCTAAAACTTTGAGCTCTACATGAAAACCTGTTATAGCCAGCCGAGGATAAAAATTGGAGTCGAATCAAGAATTTTGGCAAACTAGTGCTAGAAATCCCAACAACCCTGTAGAAAAACGGCGCATCTGATACTTGTTACCAGTCAACTCTAATGAGAATAGGTTGCACGAAAAAGGCCAAGTCCGAACGTCTACCAGAAACCACAAAAAAAAAAAACATGCAGGAACCGTCTCTGGTGGTCTCTGGTTCAGCCGATTTGTGGTAGCCCAAATTATAGAGCCCCGAGTCTGTGCAGCCAATTCTTGTGGCAGCCACAAGCAAACCGACAGAAAGGGAAATGCCACGAAGAAAACATCACCGAATTAAACTGTAGGAGACATGGGAAAGATAGTCTAAGGAAAGCTCCCCTGCCCAAGTAAAGAATGCCCTAAAATGCTATCCACGAGGCTTGCATGTTCAGCCCCTAAAATAAAAAGAGGGCTTTTGTTGTGAGCCCTTAGATGTTGGACCATTGAAAAAAAAAAGCTAAATCAACGACTAAGAAATGGTGCACTCTAGATGTACGCATTAGTACGTCCATTTGAATACGCCATGAAATCTTAAGAAAACCTTTGTGAAAAGCGTACAAAAACACAAAGAAAACCCCCTGTTATTATGCTACATATTTGCAATACAATTGTCTTCTATATCCCAGGGTCTTTAAGAGAACAACGTGAGTATATCATTTCATTGCATCAAAGGGCGGCATTGATCTGTTACAGGTTGTGCATAGATCACGTGAGCACAACTTATAACAGTTCGTGGTAAATCCAACAAGTATATTAATGACTGCCACCAATATTGCAATGAAAGTTTAATAAAATCAAAGTCATGACGTCATGTAGATCGTTTGCCTTCAGCAAATTTACATGCATTAAGAATAATGGCATATGTGATAACGTCTGGCATGACGCCTTGGCATTGCATGATCTGAAATAGTTCCATGGCTTCTCTGTCTCTATTGTTCTGTACACATGCTGAGCTAAAGTAGAGCTATAAGCTATAGTCATGACTTCTACATCATGACATGACGTTCCAAATCTAGCATACATGTCTACAAGGCCAGAGTCTACATCCGAAAAATCAAATGCCTCATTCAAAAGGAAACTGTAAAATCGTTTGCCTTCAACAAATTTACATGCATTAAGAATAATGGCATATGTGACAACATCTGGCATGACGCCTTGGCATTGCATGATCTGAAATAGTTCCATGGCAAAAGTAAAAGCAAATATGAGAGTATTTACGAGAGGAACTATGAGGATTAAGAGTATTTATCCCTGTTTGAGCAATTTGAACAATTATGAGAAATGCAATGATCTGAACAATCATTTATCTGAGTCAATACTTTAAATTCAGTGAGCTGGTTTGTGACCTGCAACAACAGAAAGATATCAATGGAAATTCTGTTCTAAAACAGTAATGTTACATTCAAATAACAATTACAAAGTATACCTTCAGAATGTTATTCTTCATCATCTGATAATACATCTGGAAGATTGTCTAGAATCTTCTCACTATCAGCTTCTCTAAGTGTGTATACAATCTTGCCCTTCACTCGATGTTTTGCTTGTGGCATGTCCACTTTAATTGCACAAATTTGGGTTGCATAAACTATCGCCTTTGGCTCATTTGAGCATAAAACATAGCTTGTACGTGATCTTGGTGCCTTTTTAAAATAAGTACCTTCAAGAAGTTCCTCTCCTGCATAAAATGTTTGTCCATTCGCCTCAAAGTCTTCCTCCACAACATACTTAGTCCTTGTGCATAGTACCATCCAAAATAGTGCACCCTCGTCATTATCCTTTGGAGCTACCACAGCAAACGTATCACCTACTATTACTGCATCACTCAACATGGCTGACCCGGAGGAGAAAATTGTTCTTTTGGATTTGCATTGCTCAAATTCATCAGCTAGAACGTTGCTCGGTTCAATAACTACAAGCTTCCAATCATCTACATACTCTTTGTTCATACATTTACCCCATTGAGCATCAAGGCAATTTGCACAAAAGCACGATAAACGTCTTACCTGCAGTTGGGTAGGACATTCTGGATTGAATGCATGAACAGAATGGATGTTTCGTGTGTCCTCCACTGTCTCTGCTGCCCAAAGGTTGTTTCTATTCACATCCACCACTTCCCAAAACCATCTTCGTACCGGCTTCTTATTCACACAAGATGATGGAGTAACAGATGAGAATCTCTCCCTAGCTATCTTCACGATATCTGCTGCACGTTCTATTTTCAGATCCTGCAATCTCTTCATCAATTCCCTCAACCATCTCTTCAATTCTGCAGCTTTTCCATCATGCTCCCCTTTCCCATGGTTAGAGCAAAAAAAGTTCCACATCATTTGCATCTGTGTGGCTTGTGCATACCTTCCGACAAAGTAAAAAGGTCTTGCTGCCTTAAACTGAGACGCTGCTCCGTCGGAAAAGACCCAATGCTTATTTGGATCCATTCCTTGTTGTTGCATAAATTCATAATGCATCATAAATGCATGCTGAACAAACAAAGTATCATGCTTTGTGTCATCTGATATATAATAATGAGTATCCTTCATCACATCATTTGACACAGGATCTACAAAGTATGTAATATGCACTAAGATAGAAACTTGTTTGCTAGTCCAATATGCAGATTGAACTTGATTTTGTAGTTGGATACTAAAATTCTCGGCAAAGTCTACAACTGACAAAAGAGTACCTGGTGGAAGATTTTCCAACAATTCTGTAAATTGCTTGGCCTGCCACTTATGCCTGAAACTATGCAAAGGAAACTTAGCCAACCTATCAATCAACTTGTGTACTAAAGCTCGCGGCTCAGTTTCTTTCCACAAACGCTTAAGTGTCTTCTTTGGTTTTCCCCACTTATCTTTTCCGCCTTCTTCATAATCCCAGTACTCCCAACTAATAGATCCTTCAGTTGCTAACTCTTGCGGACATATAGATAGCTGGGATATGCCACAATTAGTGCAAACTCCATCTATACAATCTTTTTTGTGGAATTCCTCATTCTCCTCCTTTGGACAAAGAATAGACTGCCACAACTCTGTAGTTGTCTTATATTTCTTTGTCTTAGCAACACACGCTTCTCCCACATCATGGCATACATCACATGTACAACTACAAGGATTCACATGTTCCTTTCTCAATCTATTAAAACCATCTAAAAGCATTTGCAACCGCACGTGATGTATGCAACAACAAGAGTTAAATTGCTTCAATTTCAATAGGTACCACGGTTTTAATTTCTCAAATGCCCTTTGGCGGATTTTCACTGCTGGATATTGCTCTTTGAATTTAAGAAACATTTCTGACTGGATAATGTTAGAGCCTGAACTCTAACCTTGCAAGAAGGATGAAAAACCCAACAATCCAAGCTCAATCTATCAGAATAAGGCAATGCACAACACAAAGAATCATCATCTCCATAGCTAGATCAATCAAAATCCTCTCTCTCAATACACCGTCCCTCTGTTCTTCTCTCTCTGCTCAGATAATACTCCTCATAATGCCCACAATGCATACGTGCAAATATCCTGCACGCGTGCATGCGCATACATCACTCCATATACGGTATACTATCTTCTATACCACCTCAATAGTGGTGAATGTGGTTAGTGGTGACAAGTGTGGTGAGTGATGTGGTGAGTGGTGACGACCCCAACAGTGGCGACCACAGTGGGAAAATGTGCCACTCCGTGGCGGAGAACCCACAACAAAACAAACTCATACGGTCCTTGGGACATGTCCCCAAATGACCCATTTACACCCTCCTCAAATCCAAATGACTAATACAAACAAACTGGTCCAAAAATACAGTGACGAAACAGAGCCTCTGTAACTGTGGCAAACTTTGAAAGCTGATATCTTGAGTTTCAGACCTCCGTTTGACCTGCACCATAGCTCGTTGGATTCGTATCGCCGAAACGCATCTTTTGATGTAGGATAGATGAAGTATTATGGAACTGTCACCACCTGTTTTTACAGAAAAACGACCTGCTGTAACCCAAAAATTGTCCACAATTCTCTGTAATTGGAGCTATACCAAATCTGAATCCCTTAGAAAAGCACTTCTCTTTCAAAATAAGGCCTGAGATCCTTGCCATTTCTGGGATTAGGCAACAATTCCCCTTCTGGAGTCATCAAGTAGAAAGCCCCACCTGGTACCTCTTTATCAATCAGAAATGGGCCTTCCCATGGGCTTTGAAATTTGGATAGATGCTTCTTAGTGGTCCTGCACAACACCAATTGGCCTTCCTCAAATGGATTGACAACCTGTAACTTATCTTTGATAAGCTTTACTTTCTGTTTATGCCTCATATTGAAGTCTGCTGCTTCTTGTCTCATCTCTTGCAATTGCAGCAAATCATCCATCCTATTATGCACTTGATTTGGAGTTGGAACTTCTCCTAAATTCTCATAATAAGGTAGCTCCACAAATGAACACAAAGGAATGTCCAAATGAATCGGCATCACAGCTTGCACTCCATAAACCAATTCAAATGGTGTAAATCCTGTAGCCAACTTGTAAGTACACCTGAAACTCCATAATGCACCTGTCAAGGCTTCATGCCAATTTCTTTGATTATCCTTCACTGTTTTGGCCAAGATAGCTTTCAGAATTTTGTTAGTAGACTCAGCTTGCCCATTGCCCTGTGGATAATAAGCAGAAGCTTGCACATGTTGAACACCAATCTTTTCTGTTAACTGAGCTACTACTTTTCCCATGAAATGGCTTCCCCGATCAGACAAAAGAACGGTTGGAACACCAAACCGAGAAATCAAATTGTGATAAAGAAAGCTTACTGTGGTATTTTCTGTAGCATGCTTTGCTGGAATTGCTTCTACCCACTTTGTAAACATACATGTGGCTGCCAAGATATACTTATGACCTTTGGAAGATGGAGGATTGATAGGCCCAATGTAATCCAATCCCCACATATGAAATGGACCAACGCTCAAAATAGGATGGAATGGCATATTATTATGGCCTGTTAACTGCTTATGCCTTTGACACTTCTCACATTTGCTAACAAAGTCTCTAGTATCCTTGTAAAGAGTTGGCCAATAATATCCCCAATGAAGGATCTTCCGAAATGTGGTTTCTCCGCTGCAAAATGCCCCTGACAATCATGTGCTTGCTGCAACAAATCACGAGTTTGTTGACCAGCAACACATCTTAATAAGAGACCTTCCATAGTCCTCTTATAAAGAATAGCTTCATGCACCACATAACCAGCCGCTTGTACTCTAAGAGCATGCTTTTGTTGCTTTGAAAATGATGAAGGATAAGTCTGATCTTGCAAATACCTGTATATGTTGGCATACCAAAGATCCACCGTCTCAATGAACCCTTGTAATACGCCAAGATCCGGAACTCTCATCGCTGGTGCTGCTTCCTCTTCTATTTCAGCACCACTACTCAAATAGGCACTTGGATTATGAGCTCCTTGAGCCATCTTAACATACTTCAACTCAAATTCTTGTATGATAAGAGCCCATCTTGTAAACTTAGGATCTTGGACAGTCTTGTTGTAAATGCATGGCAACGGGTTCACATCCATATGAATGTAAACATACTGTTCATTTGCTGAATTCCATTGTGAAGGAAGAAGATAATGTCTAAATTTGTTCAAGGCCCACTTCAATGCTAACCCAAGATGCTCCACATGAGTCCATTTATGCTCTTGTGGAGTTAACACCCTGCTAGCATAATAATTCACATCATAATGCTTTTGCTGATTTTTCTGACATAGTGTGACAGCCAAAGCTTGCTCCCAAACTGTAAAGAATAAATGAAATGGCTCACTCATTCTTGGAGGAATCAGCAAAGTTCTCTCTTTCAATTGTCCAAGACACCATTCAAATGCTTCTTGAGCATCCTCCTTCCATCTAAAATTCTGCCCTTGCTTCATACAATCCACAAGTGGTTGGGTTACTTTAGCAAAATTGTGCAAATACCTCCTACTAAAACTGAGTTGGCCATATAAGCTTCTCACTTGTGATACATTTGTAGGTGGTTTTACCTTCTCCAAGGCTGCAATCTTACCATGATCCACTTGTAATCCCTTTTCTGAAACATAATTGCCCAATAATTTTCCTCCTCTAGTGAAGAAAATACACTTAGCAGGATTCAAACTTATGCCATACAATCGGCATCTTTCAAGAACTTTTCTGAGATGATCCAAGTGATCCCTTCTTGGATTCGAAAACACTGTCAAGTCGTCTATAAAGACTCTCAAAAAGTCTAAAATATCATAAAAAGCATATGTCATAGCTCTCTGAAATGTGGCTGGAGCATTTGTGAGGCCAAAAGGTAATACCTTGTAAGCATAGATGCCAAAAGGTGTTCGAAAAGCCGTCATTGCTTGATGTGGTGGATAGATTTGGATCTGATTATATCCTGAGTAACCATCCAAGAAAGAATAGGCCTGATTTCCTGCAACAATATCCAGCAAAGTGTCTATGAATGGTGTAGGAAAATGATCTCTTTTGGTAGCTTTGTTGAGATCCCTGTAATCAATGCATACTCGGATTGAGTTATTTGGCTTTCTCACTGGTACAATAGAACTGATCCAATCTGAATTTGGCACTGGTACAATGAATCCCGCCTCCAAAAGCTTCATAACTTCAACCTTTACTTGTTCCTCTATTGCTGGACTCATTCTCCTTTGAGCTTGTTGGACTGGTTTTGAGCCTTGTTTCAAATCAATGGTATGAACCACAACCTCTGGTGGAATGCCTTTCAATTCTTTGTAATTTCTTGCCAAAACATCCCTGAATTCTCTTAATAAAGATATCAAATCGCGTTCCTCCTCTTGAGTAAGATCACCTCCAATAGAAACCAATTCTTCTTGATTGCCTTGAGAAATATTGACGTTCTTGATTGAATGTGGTGACTGTAATGAATGTGGTGACTGTGGTGAATGTGGTGACAGTGATGAATGTGGTGCGTGTGATGACTGTGGTGACTGTAATGGATGTGGTGGATGTGATGATTGTGATGAATTTGGTGCATGTGGTGACTGTAATGACTGTGGTGAATATGGACTGATCTGATTTACCTCATCCTCCAGAATGTGCGCATGCCCCGAAGCTTCTTGTATTTGTATAGTGGGCTGATTTTTGTTTACCCCCTTCATGCTTGATGTCAAAATCAACATCTCTACTTGATCTAGATCAATACCTTGCTGAAATAAAGTGTCATCAATAGGTCTTTGAATGGACTCCTCCTTCATGTTTACAAGAGTCTCTTGTAACTCACCTTCACCAATACTTTCAAGTCTTTGGATATACTTATCTGCAACTTGCTGCTGTAAATGACATATTTCTGAAATTTGGGTACCTTTTAACCACTTGTACAAAGTCTTATCTTCCCTGTCACCCACTTCCAAGACATGAAAACAACTAAGACCTTGCTGTCCTGACACCATAGCATTCTCTTTGCTGATTTCTAACTGCGGGCTGCTCAAAGAAGGATTGCAAAGAAAGGTACCTTTTGCTGATTTCAGAGGATGATCTATAGTAACCTTGTGTTCTCCTTGAAAGATGCTCATTTCGCGCTTCCTCCATGAAGTCTCAGCTTGTACGGCATCTAACCATGTACGGCTCAAAGAACAAAGTATAAGTTTCAAAGATGCACACTCTCTGGAAATTTCAAAACCATGAAATCCAAGATTGCCTCCACCTCATAAACCTTGCATAAGACATTTCTTATGACTCCCATAGGCTGCACCTTCATTTGATTGAATGCTTTGAGCATCATAGTTGTCGGCTCCATCATTTTCAATCCAACTTGAAGCATTATGTGGTAAGGCATGACATTCACTCCGCTGCCGGTATCTATGTTGGCCTCTTTGATTAGATAACCATTAATACTCACATCACAAAGAAATGGCCCAGGATCCTTGGATTGCCGGGCTGGTGGCTCCATTCTCCTCTTGTCGGTATCATTTGATATGATTTGTTGGACTGAAATTTCTGATTTTGTTCTTCCCCCTAATTCTTGCAACAAATTTGGAGAATAATGCATCAATTGCTCAAGAGTAAGTGTAACTTTAGTGGCCAAAACTTGGCTGATCACATCATCTTCATTCTGAATTTGCTCATCCACCATAGGAGGCATTATTATGGGCTGATTTTCTTCTATAGACTGAAACTGTTCTGTGGGCAGCACATTGAATTGCACCTTCTTAGGTGCTGACACCTTCAAAGCTTGTTCCTTCAAAGCCTTTGGAAAAGAGGTCTTAGTCTTCTCCGCAATTGGCACTACTCTTGGTTCTTGAACCACCTTTTGTGATCTTGTAACTGCATTTACTTCTCCAATCTCCTCTTCTTGCTGAAATGGGTCATGCTCCACCTCAACAAATCCACAATTTACTACTGATTTTGCCTTCTCTTGCTTCTTAAGCTCCTCAATAAGAGCCTTAACTTGAGGATTATCAATGTACTTTGCATCTTGAATGCGAAGATCATTATTAGGAAGAGGTACTGATTCAAACACTTGCTGCTTTGGTGGATACTTGTTGGTTGCCCATTCTGGTTTCCCATGGATTTTCCAACAAGTAGTCTCATCATGCTTGAATTTATCACATAACTTGCAATATAAATGAGCCTTACTTGGATACCATCCCTGTTTTGGCTGCACCATTGGTGTGGAACCCATTGGAACTTGTTGGGCAATTGGAGCCTGTGGCATCATTGGAACTTGTGGTATGATAGGTGCTGCTTGCATTGGTTGAATAGGAATAGATGGTGCTTGTTGCATAATAGCAAATACCGGATTGGCCCTCTCAAAGAATCTCTTCTCCCTACATTCTTGATCATTATGGCCCTTGATTTGGCATCTTGAGCAGAATTTCAGCAATCTACATGTAGTATCAGAATGCCCAATAGACCCACAATACTCACAAGTAATAAACTGCACCTCCCTTGGCTTCTCACCAATTGTAAGCTTAGAAATCTTGCCTGCAATATCCTCTGTTTTATGCTCTGGAGCAGCAACTTCATGAATGTATCCCAGCTTATCTTCAGCCTTGAGAGCATATTTTTGTGCCTCTAACAATGTTGTAGGCTGTTTAGCCTTCACCTTATGAGCAATAGCTCGTTTCAGCCCTTTCACATACCATTGGATATCCATTTCATCATTCCTTGCAATCTTCCAATGAACCACGGCTTTGAGAACCGCAATGTACCTCTGATTATACTCTCTAATTGATTCATCTTCCTTTTGTGTGAAATTTGTCCACCTTTCCATAGTCTTATCCTTACCATGAACTTCTTGATAATTAGCAATGAAAGCTTCCTTTAATTCCCGATATGTCATGGTATCACGGCTGAGTTTGTGCCCATTCCTCCACTTTGAATCTTGCAAAGAACTATGAAACCAAAGCAAGTAATCAGCAAATGGTAACTTACATTGTTTGGCAATACCTCTCAAACTTCACAATATGCTTCAAAGGATCCCGATCCACCAGATCATCAAACTTTTGAATCCCCATTGTCAGAAACCCCATACCACGGTGGTAAAACAGCCATCTCTGCCTCTTCCCGGGTTTCTTGAAATTGGAAAACGAAATTGAATCTCCCTTCAATTTGAAAAACGAAATTGGATTACCGTGGAGATCGGTAAATGGAATCAAAACCTCCTGGATCTGAGAATTAGACCCCAGATCTGCTCCCAAATCTGAAAACGAAATTGAATCTTGATGCAATTTTGAGCCCCAAAAGATTGACTCACACCGTCCTCTTCTTGTTACGATGGAGCTTAGTGGGATCTCCTTCTTACTTCTCTTGGGCATAAAACTATGCTCCCCTTGTCAAATTTCTCTCCACAAATCGCCATTCTGAAAATCCCTTCACACAAGAAATTGCTCCTTTCACAATGGTGCCGTTCTTCACCGACGATCACCAATACCAATGGTAACAACTCCTTTTTCAATGGAAATTCTTGCCGATCAATGGTCTGTCGAGCACCGTGGTCGCCAAATTGTTAGAGCCTGAACTCTAACCTTGCAAGAAGGATGAAAAACCCAACAATCCAAGCTCAATCTATCAGAATAAGGCAATGCACAACACAAAGAATCATCATCTCCATAGCTAGATCAATCAAAATCCTCTCTCTCAATACACCGTCCCTCTGTTCTTCTCTCTCTGCTCAGATAATACTCCTCATAATGCCCACAATGCATACGTGCAAATATCCTGCACGCGTGCATGCGCATACATCACTCCATATACGGTATACTATCTTCTATACCACCTCAATAGTGGTGAATGTGGTTAGTGGTGACAAGTGTGGTGAGTGATGTGGTGAGTGGTGACGACCCCAACAGATAATAACAACAATAGTAATTAGTTTACATGCATGATGTGTGAGGCGCACAACTAAGACTAACTACAACTAGAACTGAATCTATTGCACCTAAACTCCTGGAGTTAGGTCTCACGCATCTACAACTACAACTATTTGGTCTGCTATAACTATTACCTAACTCGAACCTATTAATGTACTACTACCGTAATCTAGAACCGACACCTCAAACCGCCACTCAGACCGAATCGCCGCGCTGCCACTAGCATCTGCAACTAGCACATGCAACTGTCACTTGCAACTTCAGACTACACCTGCAACTATCTCTAAATCTGTAAGCTTTTAGTTAGGATTGCAAGCTAAAACTATAACATTTCACACTATAACCTGTAACTTGGACTGCAACTTGCAAATTGGAGCTGTTAAATGGAACTATAACATAAATTACTACTATGATTGGGACTCCAACTTGTGGGTATAAAGTACTCTTACCGCCTTTCACAACTACATAGCGTCTTTATCATAGGAAATTCAGCAAACACCATTCATCAAACACATATTTTGAGTTGAATCTAACCAAATAAAATACATCAAATATGCTACAAAAACTTTCAAAGTATAAAGCACAAAATAAGGCAATAACTAACCTGGGTGTCTTCTAGATAATGAGTTGCATGCTCCTCTTTAACATTCTTCTCCAACCTTTTATATCTCACATCTTTCACGTTTGGCGAGACCCTAGTATTTATGTCCCAAAAATTCTGGACCAACTCGATAATATCATTTCCAATTGAATCAATCCTCTTGGACCTTCTATAAAACACCCATCCACTTTTATTTGTGTCTATCTCCTTGTATTTATCCCTTGCAATCGCAATATTTCTTGGATGGATGCCTAAAACTTTTCCCAAGCTTCTCTTACTAAAAGTTTCATTGGTGCAACCTTGTCCAATAGACATCGCAAGTACACTCTGCTTTGCAGCCATCGAATCTGTCCTAGTAGAGGATTTTACTGACTGGATATTCTCTCTAATATTATCAATCAAATGGTTCTTCACCTCTATATTCTTAAATCGGGCGTCAAGAAACTCTCCAACTTCCTTTTGCTTCATGAACTCATTCAGAATTTCTCTTTTTGCTTCACTGTCCATTTGAGAAGTTTTTCTCACAAACAAGAGCACTAAACTAGCTACAATTTTATTCTTTTGAATTTTACTCTGGCTGATACTAGTAGAACACTCTTGCATAATAGCTATCTTCTCCTCTTTTTGACGTTTTCTCTGCCTTCTCTTTTTCAAAGTTTCTTGCTCCGTTGTCCTCTTTCTTTTCCTTCTGGAATTGTCTGCTGTATCTTCCATCACTAGCTATATTTATCAAAGAATAGAGAAGCAATGGAGGCTTACCGATACCGGCCTAAAACCAGATTTCAAAAATCAAGTGGCAATTCCTCAGCATAGAAACAACATGGCTTCTTCTCAAACTACACATACTGTGATGCAAATTGGATCCTGATACAAAGAGAAGAAAGCAAAATATGAAGAAAGCAAAGAGAAGAAAACAAACGGGAAGAATTTTTTGGAAAAAATAAGAAGTAAAATTTGGCCTTTTGATTTCGTAAAGCCATCAATTTACATAGAAAATCATATATAGTGCATTACGGTTGCTAGCATACCTGTTTTAGAGATAATCACGCATTTCTTCCGAGAGACCTGAATGAGCAACTCGATTTCATGTGGTTCTCCTCCATTTTTTCACATTGCTCTTTGCCGTAGATAGGAAATTAGCATTCGTAAAATTTTGAATTCCTATCTCGGCGTAGTTGTTAGACCATTAATGCCAAGAAAATAGTGGTAACAAACAATATTTTAAAAGCTAGCACACTGACTACTTTTGTGACTACTTTTGGGGGGACAGGGGGGACAGCTGACTTGAGACACTATATCATGCTCCCCCCCACCACTAGTTGCATTTTAAACATGGCAAATTAAGGACACAAATTGGAAGTGCATATAGATGGTCTCTCTTGCCATATAGGAAGTCATGTTTCATTAAGTTATCCATTTATAGTTGGCTTATGTTTTGTTCCTTCTGTTCCCTGCTGGTTGCTCTTTCAGTCTTCTATATGTTGGCATCATTTTATGAATCGTATGCATTCACATGGTTGTTTTTTGATTTTTTATGTTAAGCATCATTCGCATTGGATATCTCGGAATACGATGCATCAAACTATTTTTCAACGTTTTTATGCCTACTATGCACTACCAGGGTTTGATTTTTCGTTTTTAGATATTGCCCACATGCTTTGGTTTCGATTCGATCCTGTTGCCTATGTTATAGTTTTCCTTTTGAGATGTTGTTATCCATATGTTATAGTTTTTCTTTTGAGATGTTGTTATCCCTATGGGCAGTTTGCACGTTGTCTTTTCCCTGGTTTATGCATACGCGGCATTCCCATGGTTTCATTTTCCTCTTTCATGTTATTGCCTATGTAGTGTTTTCGTTTCTGCCGCCTATATAGTTCTTTGTGATTTATTGTCCATCATCTGCACGGTTGCACTTTGTCTTTTTAACGTTTATGCATCTTACGCACTACCATGGGTTGGCTTTTCTCTTGATCTTTCTTGTCCACACAACGTGTTTGATTTTCCTATAGGCTCTTACCTATATGATGTTGTTTATCGTTTTTCGATTATGTTGCCTAGGTGATAGCTTCCTTTTTTGAGATGTGGTTACCCATATAAGGTTGATTTTTCTTTTTCATATTCCTGCTCCTGTGCTTTGGTTTCAATTCCATCCTGTAGCATGGGTTATAGTTTTCCCTTTGCGGTGTTGTTATCCATATGCGCAGTTGGACGTTGTCTTTTTCCCGTTTACACGCATTCCAATGGTCTCATTTTCCTGTTAGTGCCGATGTAGTGTTTTCGATTCTGCCGCCTAGATAGCTATTTGTGCTTTGTTGTCACCCATAGGCAGGGTTGCATTTTATCTTTTTCACGTTTATGCCTCTTATACACTACTTTGGGTTGATTTTCCTCTTAGTTTTATTGCCTATGTATTGGGCTATTCATCATTATTGACCTCTTGGGGGTTTGCATAAGATGCGGGCCTCATTTTATGCATTGACAGAGTTTGTTTTCTTTTCCTGTTTATACATCATCTACAATTGCATAGCTTGTTTTTCATTCTTACCTCTGATGACCGACCATACCTGGATATTGGCTTTTGTCATTCGTGTTTGGCATTCTCCTTCTTATCGTTGATGTCTCCTGCTTATATTGTGGGTTTCTTTGCATTGTCCTTATTGTTGTTGTTTTCGTTTGGGCGCGCCTGTTTGCCGTCTTGGACTCGTCGTCATGGGGGCTGGACTTGCTTTTGTCGGGGCGACCTTTTTTCCGTCTCGTGGCTGGCACACCCTTCTTACCATTGTTTTTGTTCTCTAATGTACTTCCTTTTTTCAGGTCATTGAGCTGATACCATCCATAGCGAGCACTTCCAACTCTCCTCCTGCGAGTTCGCTTTCTCCCACACGGCTCGCTCGCGCCGCTGGTTCTCGTCGTCGACGCGAAGCTTCCCTCTCGCCTGAGCCGGACTCTTTGGACCCCAGTTCACTTTCTCCCCCCACCTCTCCTGTTTCCACTTCGTCTGTTTTTTCTTTTTGGTCCCCCTCGGCTTTTGCTGCCCCTTTCTCTTCTCTCGCCGGTGCTGCCGCCCCTTCTTCTCCCACTCAGATGGCTCCTCTTTTCTCTTCTCTGCCGCACACATTTTCCGCCTCGGCCATGCCCATTCCTTCTGCTCCAGTTTCTCCCGATTATAGCCAATTATTGCATGAACTTCAGCAGCAGCGGGCCACACTCCAAGCACTCCAGACATCGATGACCCAGCAGTTGTCAGTTCAGGCCCAACTTGAGCACCTTCAACAGGATATTCGCGAACGGCCCGCTCGACCTCCACCTTCTTTTGAGCGCAACTCCATGCGGCATTACTACGAGTTTGCTTCTGTTATGGACACCCGGTTTCGATGGATTCATGGACGTTTGGCTATGTTGGGGGTCGCCATTCCGGACGATGTGCTGCAGATGGTGGAAGAAGGTAAGCGTTTGGCGGACCAAGAGATGAAATTTGTCCTTATTGCTGACCAACACGGATACGACGTCGCCTTGCAATTTAGCGAGTCCCCTAGTTTGAATTTTTCTTCGGACGAATCCAACCGCCTGCATCAAGCTAAGATATTCGCCCAAGAGAAGCGCCTATCCCGTGCTCGCCCTTCTCCTTACCCTTCGTCTTCGTGGCGGCTGGGCTTATAGTTCAGGAAATTCTCTGGTAGTCGACCGGTTTTGTGTCTCTTGCGAGTCCCTTCCCAGGATCGCATCGATCTGAGTCTTCGGATCGCCATTCTGGGCAAGGGACGAGCCATTATATAAGGCCACTCCCCATTCGGGACCGGTTATCGGCGTCTTCTCACAGCAGCATTTCTTCCATTCTCCTTGCTTCCCTCCCTTCCCGCCCTGGGGTAGGGACGCGCCTCTCTTTTTCCTCTATGTTTTGGTTCCTGCACTCTTTGTTGTTGTCCACCTTAGGTGTTGCTATAATAATGTTTTTTTTTTTCATCGGCATTATGCCGCATTATTCTCCACCTGCGGGTGATGCTGTTTTTTCCACCTCGAAAGTGACGCATATTTCTGTTCTCCACCCGTTGGGTGATGCTTTTCTCCACCCTACGGGAGATGCTATCTCCACCTGCGGGTGATACTGTTTATTTCCACCTCGAGGGTGACGCATATTTCTTGTTACATGATTGTTCTCCACCCGTTGGATGATGCTTTTCTCCACCCTATTGGGTGATGCTCTCTCTTTTTCTGCTGTGTTTGATTTTCTCTAACCATTCACGGGGTTTTTTTTTTTTTTGGTTCTTTGTGTTGCTTGCAGGTTTATGCCGTCTTCGAGGTCCTGCTTTTTTTTTTGCTTCGCCATCGACCATCTCCTTCGGTTCTCCAAGCAACACATTCAAGGTTGCTGGCGACCATTTCTCTTTTTTTGTTATTGAAAGCGTATATATGTATATTAATTATAAGTTATGGTATTACAAAAAGGTACTTTTTATAGGGAAGTATAACCCCATTAGGAATATAGAGTAAAGTAGCTAATGAAAACTTAAAGCACAGATGTAATATGGATGATGCTGTCCAGTGAGATATATCAGACTGTCTAAAAGTGAGATTTGAGATTGTGATTGGTGGATTTTCTTCCTCTGCCCCTGACCATAACTGTGAGTGTGCAGAATGCACATAGGCAGGAATCAGCCTTTGCCATATTGAAACGGCCTTTGATGTCCTTTGCTTCGCAGAGTTGGCCTCTTCTTGCATCAGGATTTTGATCACAGCAACAGTTGCATAGGCATGGCTCCTAATGGCTATAGAGGTCTGGCGGTCCGAATACTTTAAGCCATTGCTAGTTCACCACCGGATCGATCTTCTTCCATTTGAGTTTACGCACCAGCACAAAAACAATACCTGTAATATCCACAAAGAAGTTGTGAGATTCATAAAAAACCTTATAGAAAACTTTATATAGCAGCATTGATCCATTTGATGTCATATTCTATCTGCTTTATGACTGCTTCAGGATGAGTGATTTCACAGTTGAAAATGAAATTATTTCTGCCCTTCCAGATTCTCCACATGAGAATGTAAAGCCTCCAGTCATTGGGGTAATTAGGCATAAAGAAATCCACTGAATCCATAGAATTCAGGTCATATCCAAATATGATGGAAGCAAGTTCAAGGGTCCATTCTGACCAAGTGCAGGACCTGAACAAATGCTCCTCATCCTATCTGGGGCAGACGTCTGAATCTGCCATTTGAAGCCTGTGTCTTTTGTCATTGGTTGCCAAAACTTTGTGCCAAAGCTGCCACACGAAGGACTTCACCTTGGGGGGAATAGGGCTAGACCACAAGAATTTCAAATTTCTTATGCATCTTTCTTCCCCTATCTGCCATTTGGTATGAATAGAGATCTTTTGATTCCTCATCAGGTATTTGTAAGCAGAATTAACTATGAATTCCCCGGATCCATTGTGAGTCCAATTGAGGTTGTCATCAGACCATCTTCCCCTAGTCAGAGCAGTGCATATGTTATTGTAAAGCATCTCTGTATTGGCATCTTCCCTAGCCAAAACTGAATTCCTGAAGGGGATGATTCCTTGGTCGTTAAACAAATCTCTGATATAGTTCAACCCCTTGCTGCTCCAGAGCCTGGCCTGTTCAGGAAAATGGCAGGCTAAACACAGGGAGGGCTCATTAGTAAGCAGGGCAGGGTTCCAGAAAATCGATTGATCCATGGAAAGCCCTTCCTTCCAGGAAAACATACCTTTAACCATATTCCAGGCTCTGATCCATTTCTTAATTAAACCTGGGATTGAGTTCGGGATCGAGAAAGGAAAATAGATAGCATGGGGCAAGTTTAGATTAAGTTTCCTCCATCCATAAGAAAGGCATTTGCCAAGATAGTATCTGATGATAATAGCAACAGGGTGTTTAATTCTATTGTAAGCCGCCTTATAGAAGTATTTGGCCGCAAGAGCTATCCCCTGCTTCTCAATATTGATGACCCCTAAACCCCCAATGTTTCTATATTTGCAGCATTCATCCATGGCAACAGGGGTCCAGCATCTTCTGTTTTGACCACAAGAGATAAATCTACCAATTATGCTCTGGAGCTTGGCTGAAACCTTCTTGGGCGCAAGGATAACTGAGGATTGATAAACGTGAGAGGATGAGATGACAAAGTTGGCAATTATAGCCCTGCCTTGCTTGGAGATATAATTAGAGTTCAAGCTGTCAACCTTTTTCTGGAACTTTTCTATAATATCTGACCAAATATCTGAGGGGCTACCTTTTAGAGCTAGAGGAATGCCCAAAATCTTAGAAGAATTAGTGGGGGGGATATACTTACAGCCCATGAGAGCAGCTGTTTGCTCTCCTTTTACCTGATCCCTTGTTACCACTTTCGATTTAGTTGGGTTGATTTTGCACCCCGAGGCTACACCGAATTCCTCCATTGAAACTAGAAGAAACGTGTCATCTGCAAAATGCCCATTCAGAATTTGATCCATTTCCTCATTGTTTGGAAGGTTGAGACCTTGGATCATGTTAGTTCTTTTGGCCTCTTCTAGCTTGCTATGAAGGGCCTCCATAATGATAAGGAATAGAAAAGGGGCTAAGGGGCAGCCTTGCTTAACCCCCCTTTGCAGGGGAAAAAAGGGACTGCATTCCCCATTAATTAGCACAGAAGATCTAGAGTTTGCCAGAATAGCTTTAAAAAGTAAAATTACCTCATCAGAGAAGCCAACGGCACTACAACATTTGAATAAGAAGTTCCAGCTTACTGTGTCGAAGGCTTTTGCGATATCAAGCTTAATGAGGGCTATGTCTTGGTTGGAGTCCTTGGCCCATCTTAGCCCGAGAGCCGCTGTTACCACATTGTCAAGGATAAATCTGTCTTTCAAGTAAGCAGCTTGGGAGGTGCTAATAATTCTTTCAAGAATAGTCCTCAGCCTCCTGGCAATGGTACCTGATATATTCTTGTAAATGACATTGGTGAGAGAAATAGGTCTATAGTCCGAAAAAGCTGCAGGCATTTCGATCTTTGGAATAAGAGCAATCATGCTAGTATTGATTCTTGCATCCAAGCATTTCATCTCTCTGAACTCATTAGCAAGATTGGTGAAGCAATCTCCTAAAATCGGCCAAACTTTGGTGAAGAATTCTACAGGTAGCCCATCAGGGCCTGGGCTTTTCCCTTTTTCCATTTCCATTGCTACCTTGTACAACTCCCCATTGGAGAAAGGTTTAGCTATGTTTAAATTATCTTCAATACTTACCTTTGCTTGGAGGTTGATGAAGTTGTCCATGGTGGCCTGAGGGCAATCCTGATTGGTACCCATGATGTTGGTAAAATGGGTGGTTGCAGCTAACTTGATTTGATCCTCGTCCGATATTTCATCGTCCCCAACCTTAATTTCGAAAATATGATTCTTTTTCATCCTGCCCTTGGCCTTAGCAAAGAAGAACTTAGAGTTGCATCTTTCATCATTTTTGATCTCTCTTATTTTTGCCTTAAGCCTCAAACCCTCAGCAATCTTGATTTCCTCTTTTTCAATTTCTGATCTAATATTGTCCTTTTCCTCCTCCGAAGCATTGGGGAGCTTGTCTCTCAAATTTTGAAGGTAGGACATCTTATTGTAATGAATTGCTTTTTCCCAGTCCTTGAGCCATTCCTTGATTGCTTTAGCAACTCGGATCCACCAATACATCCAACCGGATTTTCCAGTAGGTTTGGGGAATTTGGCAATTACCACCTGCAACCTATCAGTGAATTCCTCATGCTCAAGTAGATTACTGTTAAGCTTGAAGTATGTTTTCCTTTTTTTCCTGTCAGAATTGCTAGCCATTATCCTGAGCTGTTGAGGATAGTGATCTGAAAGAGTATAGCCTTCCAGATTGTTAACTCTGCAGCTATCATTCCATAAATTCTCTGAAAGGTAAAATCTGTCATGCAGGCATTGGGTGGGGTCGACCCTTTTGTCAGTCCAGCTAAAGGGGGCGGCTTAGTCCTGGCCAAGTTTAAGTTGTGACTGCGGGTGAGGTCGAGCCATACTTCCTTCTCTTGCTTCCCCAAGGGTCTAAAGTTTTTATTTTTCATGAAGCTGTTGGTCACCATGTTAAGGTCGCCCCCAAGAATGCATTCATCATATTCTATGTTGTCGAGACTGCTCTTGACTTTTTTCCAAACTTCAACTCTTTCAACAGGATTATTGTAGGCGTAGATATTGACTAAAGCAATTTTGATCCCTAAGAATGAACACATAAGAATCTGCCATCTACCATCCCTGCCATTTATCATATAAATATCAGAAATGTCGAGATTTTTCTTCCAAGCTATCGCAATTCCTGCAGAAGAATCGTTAGCAGGAATTGACCAAAGACTATAACTAGGGGGGAGAGTTTTACTGATAATTAATTCGTGATCAGAGTCATGAATTTTATGCTCTTGCATAAAAAGAATGTCTGGATTAAGGGAGGAAAGGCAAACTTTAAGTCTGTCCCTTTTAATGCTACTGTTGATGCCCTGGAGATTCCAGGTGATGCAGTTAATGTCTCTATTCATCAGTATCTGTATTTACCCAAAGCCCCCTTGGCTTGAATGGTCTGCTTTCTCGGGCTTGATCTGCTTGGGCCAAGGTAAAGCTTCTTCTTACCTCTGCCTTTCCTTTTTTCCACCATATTCCATCCTCTGTCCTCTATGTCCAAAGGATCTTCAATACTTGACTGAGATTTGTTATCCTCCTCTTGCTGACAGGGCTCAGGAATCTTAGGAAGAGTGAAAATGAGGTCACCTGTGTCTACTCTAACAGAGAGCTTAATATTTTTGATGAGGACAACCATATCGTCACAGATCTCCACCTTTGGATCATTATAATGTTTAGCCATCCCGAGAGGGGTGATCGAATTGATGTGATCCTGCTCATTTTCCTGAGTCTCTGTATTTCTGTTATCCATTTTATCTTCCTTGTTCATGGCTTTTGGCACCCAGACCTGTTTCTGCTGAGTTTGATTAGGGGTAACTTTAATCTCTTGGACATGCCCTTTTGAATAGCTAATATCCAAATACAGGAATTCGTCACTCTTTATCCTAATTTTGATTTTCTTTTTCCAATCAGATCTAATTTTTTGAGAAATGCACACTGAAGGAAAATTAGTTTGAGGTATGTTGACTTCAATGACCTCCCCCAAGGACTCAGAAAGGGCAATAAGATGAGATCGCGTCCAAAAAGCTGGGGGAAGATTAGGAAATGAGAGCCAAGTAGTAGTTTGTATTTTACCATCCATGCCCGGAATAAAGTTCGGAGACCATTTCATTAAGTAAAAAGGGGCATTGTTTATAGGATCAAGCTTTCTTCTCAGGATCTGCTTAACACCAAGCTCATCTCTACAGACAATTTGGAAGGTACTACTATCAAGCTTGAGGATAGACATGATTGGAATATGCTGAGCCTTAGTGATCCAGTTCTTTACTTCAGATTGAGGTGGACAATTCCGCGGGAAGTGGATGAGAATAGCATATTTAGAGAATGTGTCAGAAGCAGAATCATCCAAAACACCAAATAAATCAATAAAATCCTTACTGATCACTTTCTGACTCCCAGAACCAGCCGGTTGAGCAGGGGAATTATCATCATTCATAAGCACATTTTTATAAGAAAGAGGATAGGAAGAACCTTTTGCTTTGTCGTTCTTGCCGAGAATAGGAATGGCATTACTGATTTTGTTCTCTCCAATTTTTGTCTTTGTAATGTTTAGCGCCGAGAGCTTGACTTCCTCACAGTTCCCGCAGTCACAGGAGTTTACCTCTTCCGGGTTGAAGAAGCCGTTTGAGTCTTTGATCTCGCACTTCTTTGCTGTCTTCTTGCCTCTCAATTGGTAAACTTCAAGAGAAGTGATAACTCCTTCCAGTGGTTCATTTAGAGCGAGCCCTGATTTGAAGATTTTTCTCTCTCTTTCGATGACATGGTCCTCTGCTTCTTCCCATCTTTTAATCAGTTTGATACTAGCGTTGGAAGTTTCCCTGATTCCATCCCATTGGATGATCAGATTTTTGACCTTCGTTAAAAGTTCGTCCATGAATGCCCTAAATACACTGTTCTTAAGGCTGCAACAATTTGTCTCTGTATGCCCCTGTTTTACCGTTATTAGTTTGTACAGTGTGTTATCCAATTCCTGCACAAAACCGAAGGTGTTCCAGACCCAATCTCTGTCATTGGCTCTCCCCTCCAAATAATCCTTGTCTATTGCAGCCATCTTTTCTTTGCATGCCAGAATACCGACCTCTTCATGCACCCTTATACAGAAAGCTGCTGCTTTTTGCTGATCCTTTATAATTTCTATGCCTGTGTAGATCCCTTTCAGAGTTTCCCAGGCCTTGTCTCTTCTACTGTCCAACCAGAAAATATGTGTCCATTCTTCATCCTCTATTATCTTGTCACTTTTATTGATTGAGGTTGAAGCCTTGGTTCTCATGGTGATCGGATTGCTACCGGACCCAAATTAGACTGAAGCGACGGATCAAGACGAAGAGGCGACCGTTATCAGAACGCAAGCTTTCCCTATCTTTTTTCCCACCAAAGCAAGGATAAACTGCCAATTATGATTTTCCCCTTTCCAAGAAACCCCCGGTGTGACAGGCTGTATCTGATAACCAAAAGAAAAAGAAATCCTAAGGACTCTAAAGCGACCCTACCCTGACAGCCCCTTAGATCTGGCACGGGGCCCAAGAACAAATCTAATTTGAGACAAGGCACCTCCAGACCACCACGTCAAGATCCCTGATGTGTTGGGATGGCTGGAGGTCGAAGAAAGATGCCCAGTGATAGATAGGTTCAGTACCAAATTCCAAGGGAGCGTGGTGAAAAGATTTCGATGAAAATTGTTTCCAAGGCCCAGGAAAGGCTGAGAGTTGTGAGCAGCTACCCTTAAAGAACCAGATCTGTCGAAGCAAAGAATTCACAAGAAGAACGAATTGAGACCGAACCTGCAAAAACCTATTCTAGACCGAGAATCGACTGCTATGGAAATCAAATTCTCTATGATGACTAAAGAATCCTGGAATTCTAGGGGGATGCTTGTAATTCCCAACCCCTGGAGAATAGCTTCGAGCAAAGCCTCATCCATCAGGGTTGGGAAGTTTTCCCCAGAGCCAGGCGCTAATCCCAAGGCCCTCAACGTTCATTTTTCCCCCGCTGGGGACCATTTCTCATTAGTGTTTTCCTCGAAAACCCGAAAGGGCGGGGTTTTTTATCCCGATGAGAAGGTGTCACCATTAACCTTCTATACTGCCTGTGCACATTTCTTTTTTCCGGGGTAGCCCGATATTGTTCCTATGGTCGGCTACCTCTCTCTATTCTTCAAACATTGTATATTGCTGCTGTGATGAATGACAAGCCTATCTATAAACTAACTCTTTTAGCTACTGTAGAGGTAAAAAAACAAACTAACTCTTTATTTTATTTTATTTTTTTATTAGCAGGGTTGCCTAACCCGAGATGCACACTTGCTGCAATTTCAGCTATGCCACGTGTCCTGCCACGTCACCTGAAATCATTTTGACTCATCGGATTCTCTAATTTCAAATCCTAGGGCCAAGAAAATTAGAAAACTAAGTAATTCTCTGCCGGAGTTGGCTCCTCAGGCTCCTCCTTCAGAGGGCATTGCGAACGATTGGAAATTATGCTTGTCGATTGCTTCCACCTCTGGCTATAGATTTACAAGATTCAAGAGCTGCAATGTTTGTAAAGTCATGGGAAAGCTCTTCAAGGCTAGGAACTCTAGGTCCGGTGTTAATTCTTTTGAATGGGAAGAGGCTCCGGGGTTCCAAAACGAAGTATCTCTGCTCTAAAGCCTCTTAAATACTTGCAGCTCCTCCGTGTCTTCTTGTGCTCCCTTCAAGCTATCTAAGATTGAATCCTCAACAAGCTGAAAGTTTGATTGAGTTCAAAGGGCATGCATACAGGTAGTAGGAAATTGATTCTGAAGGATGCGAGCAATTTTGGCAATGTAAGCAACCTTAGGCAAAGCCAGAATGGAAAGCCAGATGTGTAAGCAGGATGCGGTCTGGGAAACCTATTGGCATAGATCCGCAGCTACTAATGTGCTCCAGATCCATGACCAAAGGACTGATGGCCGTTTTGAACAGCGGACGGAGTGTGGAGCAGAGGTACTTCTGTTGTATAAAGCTCAGACTGACGCTTCTTGAGACCTAATAAAATTCATTTCTTAGATTTCTTTGGTCTCATAAAGGTCTCCCCTGGAATAGATTTGAAGCAAGACAACTGGTAACAGTGGCTTAGTAGTGCTCCAGACCTGAGTCGTAGAAGATACAAGACCTCCCGTGGAAATAGTTGTGGACATTTTCTTAAGCCAGTTTTTTCCAGTTGATTATCTATACAGGGATTTTTTTTAATGCATAATTCTTTGTACATTTTAATGTATGTTAAACTGGATATATGTGACCAGTATATCGAAAGGATGTCTGGCCTATACCCAGTTTCGTATTTTGCAACATTTTTCTAGTGCCATTATTTCTGTACTTTCTAATAGGTGATGGCTTATCCTAGTTGTATGTTCGTTTTTAGATGTTTTTCAGTCTTACTGAATGCGGTTATAGTCCTTGCTTTTTGCAGCAGGGTTGAACCTAATTCTGCCCAAGCAACAGTTGTCAGTTGGATATATTTGTAGTATGATTTTTACAGGCTCTCCATTTAAGTTTTCTGACTTGCATAATTTCCTTTCAGGTGCTGAAGGGTTGAATGCAGCATGTAGGACGGTTGATTGGAAGTAGTTTGGAAGCACAAATGGACTCTAAGCCTAAGAGATGGAGGATATTGAATTGGTATTTCTTTCTTTAATGCAGTTTTAGTTGTCGTAACAATTTGCTAGCAACTATTGTATGGTTTCTACAAAAGAAAGCATTGGTTCTTCCAATGTAAAGTTTCCAATAACCCAATTCTGTAGAAGCTTAATGTCGTATCAAAATGGTACTTCCCAATGTGATAACCACAAGTTCATGATAATTCCTGGTAAATCATCTAGTTGGGGAATAGCAGACTTCCTTTTGCACCATCATATTGCCATATGCGCTCAGATACACTTCGCCTTCTTATTCATGCGTCTCAGACAATGGGCATGCATCTACACAGTGATGTATTGAAATTCAAATTTGGTCACTAAACTTTTCTTCACCGGTTGCACTGTCTTTCCACTTCGTCAAGCTGATCCAATTATTATTTAAATGACTGATCATTTTGCACACTTTCGAGGTTATCAAATTGGATTTAGTCTCATCAAGCTAGTCGTGGTTGAACTACTTATTTGATTTAATCCCTCCTAAGGTATATCTAATATCAGCTGACCTCTTATAGGAATAATAATAATCACCAACTTGTTCCCAGTATTTTTTACAGAGTCATTAGCTTAGTGAACTTAGTCAAGGTTAGTTCAAAAGCAAATAATATGATATAATAACCATCCTAGACATGAAATGCAGATTAAATTATATGATCCTAATTTTTTCTTCAGTTTTAAATTAATCTCTGGTGGATATTCTGTTCTTCACAGAATTTTACATAGTTAACTTTGCAATTTTGAGGATTATATTTCTTCCGGCCTTATGATTATACAATGTTAGTTGTTTTTGTTGTTGTTCACTCCTTTTGATGGGGTGTGGCTGTTGTCAAGGGCAACACACCGTCCAATTGCAAAATGAGAGAAACCTCAGTGATTTATATGCCAAGGGTGAACCAATTTCTACCTTATGCAATGCTCTCAGATTGGGCATAGGTAACCATTTGGCTTCTTCAGCTTGCATATCTCTTGAGAGAAAGATTATCTTGGCTTCTCCGCTGTAATGATTATAAACTAGTTAATTGCTAATTTCAGAGAGAACTTCCATAAGTTTTGATGTGAGAATCATTTAATCCTTATAGCTTCTGGTGTCTCGGTGTTGTTTGCAATACACCTTTTCAATGTAGTTGAACAAATGTGCGCAACACACAGAGGACAGCAATTTTGGTCAATTATTTCTTCAAGATAAGGACAATAATGGCTATAATAACTCTTTAGATGGAAAAATATGAAAACCATCATAAATGCGATATAGGGAACACATAGTGCTGCCAATGATCCCAAATCTTGATGCTGAGATTGTTTATAGTTCATATTCAATCTTTGCACAAGGTAGACTCAAAGCCCTCAGCCTTGAAGGAGCTTAAAGAGAGGTTTCCTAAGGAGCATTTTCTATTAACCATTCATGGATCTTCAACAGACCTCATCTTATGTAAATCTGCTACTAAAGAGGATGTACTTCGTGGTTGGCTTTTAGCAGGGTTGCATTGGAACATAATAAGATATTTGTATTGCAGGAACATACAATGGAGCTTTTTAAGATCGACAAAGTTCCGGCATCATTTTTGAATGCTTGGCTCAATACTAATATATTGCACGTCAAATTTGTACAGGTAATGTACTGCCTACATTATGCCTGCATTTTGAATTTAGTTACATATCATTCCATGGCACTCCAGAGTCACTGACATCTAGAGCAAATGCCTGGTCTGCTACCAACATTCAAATGCATGGTCTGATCTGCGACTAGTATAGTTGTGTCAGGACTTGATCTTCAATGTTACCGTGCATGTGGCCTGTCTTGATCTGCATGTCCTTGCTTGAGCTATGCCTGTACCACGTCTTGACATCTCAGAATGTTAAGTCTGCATCCCTTATTGTGGCCGTGCCTATTGCTGGCTAACAAGCATGTGGTTATTGAAACTGATAGTAAATGATACCCCTAGAGATATTCATGAAACATATATCATGTTTACTATTCAGATGCAAATGTATTTTATGCCAGACATGCTTATCTTGAAGAGATAATATATGAACATTTCCCCTTGAGAACTACATATGCAGAAATGATTGAGAAGCACAAAGCATAACTATATCCATCAATATTTTGTGGAAGCCAAAGATGTGATTGTTCAAAGCAAAACCAAGCGTTTTCATAGAAGCTTCTCTCTGGCATATTGGTCTTAATATGGCTACAAGAGTAAGTCTCTGGCATACTGGTCTCAATATGCCTAGTAGCTACTCCATTGGTAGGTAAAGCTGAAGCATCGTTATCATTTCTCTTATACAAAAGTGCATGTACTTGTTTAGTCAAGCACAGAGAGGTTGTTAATTCAATATTACCATTGTCTACTGTGCAGGATGATTTAAAGAAAAATATGATGTGGTATCTTCTCCAACAACACATAAATAGAAAAGCACTTTCAGTAAGCACGATGACGAAATGGAAAAGCACTTCCATTAAGCGTAAGTGCATCATTCCATCAGGCATAAGTGCATCATGGAAGAAGGTATTTGTACTCTTGAATACTAAACAATGACAATATTACAAAGACATAAGCTAAATATTATATTTGTGGCTTATATGTTGAACAGTTTAAGAGGCTGTTCCCTGGCAATAGTGTACAATTGTCTACAACATTAGAATAAAAAAAGCCCTTCTAAAACTATACATAAATCATGCAGATGATGGATAGGCAAGCATCACCTTTTTATTGCTTGTGTATACGCATATGATTTCTCTTTCAAATTGTTGTTAAAATTCTTTCTATAGTTAATAAATTATAGTTTTGTTTCAAGATCTAAACCCATTTTATATTGGATTTCTGATTTAAAAAAATTACAACTTGCACGAGAGAGGAATTTAGAATTGTGAGAAATGGTACTCGATGTTATTCTTTCTACAAGAATAAAATCGCATTGCAACAACTCTATACCCAAATTCCACTATTTCTTAATTGATTATGCGATTGGACGTCATTAAAATTACACTGACAAGTTCACTATTTCTTAAGTGAATTATGTGTTTCAGATGTCATTAAAATTACATTGAGAAATTTTGCTTTAGGCAAAATTTGTTTTTCTATTAGCATCATCCTTCCAATTGCAAGAGACTTTTATCTGTTAGTAACTAACTACACATATCATGCCCAATGTGTCTTCTATGTTAAAGCTGTCACAATCACTCATTACACACAAGGTTTCCTATTGTGCTCTTTGCTAGTTTGTATTTAGAAAAGGGTAGAAAACTATGATTATTAAAGTTTCAATGCAAATGGTTGTAACATAAAGAAACATTTATAAGCTTGATATGGTCAACCTTACTTAGGTATTTATCTGCCTCGCTTTAGTCCCTTCCTCTCCTTTCCCCTTCATTTTCATGCCTCTCCAAAGCCTCAAGCTTGCGCTACTGCTAGTTAATTTTTTTTTTAAACAGGCTCGCCTAACCCTAAGAGCCAGTTCACATGCAATGAAGGCGCCATCACCGTCATGTAAAAAGGCTCGCCCTTTTACATCGACCATCACCTGCCATCGCCGATTAGCACAAGGCAAAACACCCAGCCTAACCCCTCACAACATTTTCTTGCTTCTTAGCCTATCCACACCGATGGTTTTAAGTACGCCCGATTTGGGTTGGCCTCCCATGGAAACCCTTCCAAATTTCCATGGAAACCCTTCCGGTTTTCCATGGAAACTCTTCCTATTTTCCATGGAAACCCTTCCGGCTTTCATTAAAACCAGGAAGGGTTTCCATGGAAACCCTTCCTAATTTCCATGAAAACCCTTCCGAATTTCCATGTTTGGAAAATAGGAAGGGTTTCCATGGAAAATCAGAAGGGTTTCCTATTTTGAAAACCGGAAGGGTTTCCCTGGAAAATGGGAAGGGTTTCCACCCTTTTTTTAAATATTTTTAATTTTGACACGTGACGGCCTTTATGGACCACGCCTTTCAAGATGGACGCCGCCCATTAATGGGGCACGCTCATAAATATGCACGCCACCCAAGAATTCAAAATGTAATTCAAATGGAAACCCTTCCTATTTTCCATGGTATTGGAAAATAGGAAGGGTTTCCACAAATGGGGGAAAATAGGAAGGGTTTCCACACCCCAGCAAAAAATTTCTAAGGGTTTAGCTCTTCTTGCACTTGCTCTCCGCCATTGCATCCTCCTTATGGATTTGGGGCTTGATGCATTTGAACGATGCGAGGAGGGGCTTGATGCATTTGAACAATGCGAGGAGGATGCTTCTACAGATTCATCACTATATGATTCGGACGAAACTGTAAGTGATTTTGCTTTAAAAAACATTGACAATGTTGCAAGTTTTGAGGATTTACACGATGAAGACAATGCAAGATGGCAATTTGATATGGTAACATCTGTTCAACCTTGCAATACTGATACCAGTCCAAGTTTTGAATTGAAGGAGGTTACGTGATTCACCCAAACCTTATTAGAACCCGCAAAGATATGTATGGTGTCACTTTATAATCTATAAGTTGTCATCAACTAGGAGATCTAAAAGACGAAAGCCATAGCCATCAAAATTGCCCAACATTTACAACTACCAGAGCTACAGAGCTACCTTGTCTGCATATTCTTTTACACACATCTAGCATGCTTGCTCTGCTCAAGCAATGTGCACAAACATACTGAGCGAGACACGTTGAACTATACAAATTTCTAGTTTTCTTGTTATCACATAATTGTATAAGAGGATACATGCAATCATGTAATTTTATAAGAGGAAACACACAAGGGATGTAAAAGCGCCAAGCTAAACACCCCCAACATGACAATGAAAGTGTAGCATCTAGATTCGAGCATCTAGATCCGAGCCGAACAAACAACATTTACAATCAACAAGTTCCAATGTTACTTTGGCTAGGGGATGAAAAAACAAAGAAACACATATGCAATCCTAAAAGGCATATAAGGATTGTAGCCAACTCACAGAAAAGAGAGGAGAGAGAAACTAGTGTTGTAACACATGGTAACCAAGATAATTTATAATGCAGAATTGGCTAGCAACTTTCATTCTACAATGTAAGGGAATGTCAGTGTAATGTGTAACACCATCACAGCTCATCAAAAACAAAATGCCACCTGATTTCTATATTGTTCAATTACAAAAGCCCAGGACAATGGAGCAGCATGTATTGTATATATTAAACCAACTTAAACAACTTAAAATTTGCAAGTAACATTCGTGAAAGAGCTCTAAGGTCTATCTCGACTCAAGTGCACTCAAGTGCGGCAGTTAGAAGCTATGCATAGTAAATTTCAATACGGCTCCACTGAACTGCAATTATAGAAAGCCTTGGGCGTTCTCTTAAACAACTTCCATAAACATTACTGTCAATCTCACAATTTATCAGTCACAATTTGCAATTTCACAATTTGTTCCACAATTGCAGAGTCGCAATTTACCAAAAGGCAGTTACAAAGCTATGCTATGCAGGATACCGACTCTGCATGCATGAGCAATGAGCCTTCCTATGCACAGTAACTGCATAAAAAGCTGAATAAGATTTCTAAAGTGAATATATTACCTTGCTAAACTGCATATGATATCACTTTTAGAAAGTCTATTGAAGACGTCATCCTCAAACAAAAGCATTACGCGCATACGCCCCACAGACTTCAAAAATCGTGTAAAAATCTTTTTCGGCCAAAACCCGCAGATCTAAGTCTAATGTATGAAGATGCTGGGGAGAGTTCTTACCAAAAGGAGAGGATGTAACAGATAGGATGCCCGCTGCCAGAGGATGCTGCAGAAAGAATCAAATTTCATTACTTCTTGGGAGAGCTAGCAAGGCTGGCCCTCCAATCCTATCAATATGTGCCCTGCTTTGAATCCCTCTGCTCTATATCTTGATTTGCAAGCAAAAAGATGGGGAGGGGAAGGAGTATGAAAAAGAAAAGAAGAGAAGAAAGAAGAGCTGCCTGCTTTTGCCATAGCCCTTTCTGTTTGCCGATGTTGCAAAGTCTTGCCATTGCTATCTGCATACTGCCCATCCAACAAGATCTGCAAGAACCCAAAACCATCTTCTGCTGTCTGCTCATCGCCATAGCCAGAAAAGCGCCCATCCTCCATGTGCCTAACCTTCTCTATCTGGCATATCCACTGCTTCTATCCTATATTAAGTTGCCATAGCTGCCTGTATCTGCACGAGAAAGAAAAAAGGTTGAAGAGGCAAAACTATAGCCCTGTGCTGATCTGAAGAAATCTGCAAGCAAGAAATGGGAAGGAAGGAGAAAAGAAGAGAAAAAGGAGAGTTGCTGCTGCCGCTCGTTGCCATTCCGACTGCTTGCCGCCCACGACATCCTTGATCGACAATCGCCAATTGCAAAGAAAACTGCCGGAGAAAGAGCGTGCACCCCAAAAAAAATATATATATATTTTTCTGGAAACCCTTTCGGATTTCATGGAAATTTGGAAGGGTTTCCATATTCAAACTTGGGCTGAGATTCCACTGCCGGAAGCAGTAATTAACTCTGTGGCATCAAATGCCATAAACCTAAACTACCATAATGGTTTCTATTTTTTATAAATATAACCCCAATCGGGGGGAGATAGTGTGAGCGTATCCACACGGTTGTCCATGTCAGCTATATTCAACCTAGACCATTAGATCTGCTAATTTATACATGGATGACTGAAGAAATCAGAAAATTCATGGCCTTCTCTCGACAATGGGCACATTACAACAAATCGCCATTCGGATTTTTAGTCGGATATCTTTCTTGGACATGCACGAGGTGTGAGGATGGACTTCAGCATTAGCAGGTCTGCTCCCCCTTCAGATAAGCATCCCATCTATTGTGCAGAAAGTTGGATCCCATATTTGTAACTCGATTGTTTGGCGTGCATTGTAAATGTTGATTGCCGTTCAAATGCCGCTCCACAATGGTGGCCTTTCTGGGTCTGCCCTTTACCTTCACATAGCGGGTTACTTTTCGGCTCGCAGGCTTAAGTCTCAACTACGATGGATCACTTAGGCCAAGACGAATTAGGGGAGCTAGGGCTCCAAGGAGAGTAAGCTCTTGCTTTTGTTTTTCAATGGCAAGATCAGTTTCCTCTTATTTTGTTATCTTAAGAACTTAAATTGTTGGATCTTGCTGTTCTATCTTACAGGCTGATCTTTCTTCTGTGGTAGATAGGGAAAAAACTTTAGTTATAGCTTTCACAATTGCATATGCATGGTGAACATGCATCCCATGTTCTGGCTCAGAGTTTATTCTGTTTGCTCTATACCTTTTGATTTTGATGAAGCTAATGTTATTGATCTCCATATTTGATGCTTCCAAGCTATCGCCATATTGCATGAACTCCATGATTGCAATTGCCTCTAGATTAGTTTTGTGGGATGCCTTGAATATAAAGAGTAGCAATTTCCAGACATGCATCTAGTTGCAGAGCACAAATTTATGATAACAAAATGTATATGAAGATTTACAAGATTGATCCAAAGCTAAAATAACATGCAGATGTGGTAGCATACAGCTCCATAGACCAACACTATGAATATTAAAAAGGGCATTGTAGCTAGGCTTCTACTGAGTCATTTATTTTTGGAGGATGAATAAACATGACTTGTCCTTCTCTAGTGTATTTTACTTCTGTCCAAAAGAGGAGATCAGTTATATATGTCAAATATAGACTAAAAGAAAACAGGAAATACGTGTATAAGTCTCTTTTGTCTTGCTTAAAAATAGATTCATCTTATTGTTTGCAAATCTTACAGGTTGTTGAACATCTATTCTAAGTAGTTAAATAATGGGACTTGAAAGTTCGCCAACAGAAGACTTCAAAATCCTTCTCCACCATCAGGATTTCGTATGTCAGCCATCTAGTTTCGTGGTGAACTAGATCCTGGATGGCGAGCATTAGTTCGGCATCATCAGTTTCTTCTGTTCATGTTGGTCTTCTGACATTTTTATGCACAATTTACTTGTACTTTGTAATAACTTTAGGGGAAAGTACATGCGTTGGGCTCAGTGGCACAAGCATGACATTTTGCAGAGCGAAACATACCCATATAGGCAAAAGTCAGGTGCTCACACACTATTATCTGCAATTCAATATAGTTCCTCAAGTATCCTAGCAGACCAGCTAGTTCAATGTATGGAAGATTGCAGCCAAGAATATGCAAATTATGCACCATGCAGCATAAACAACTCTTTGAAACAATTTTATCGTATAAAAAATGAATCACCTATGCTTTGCAGAATTCTAATGCCACAGGATTACTGTCAGAAGACATTCATTGAAATGGCGATTAAAGATGAATTTATAGTAGCTTGCGGCATTTAGATTACCTGCATGCTATGAATTATGGCAGCTGCCAGAGGACATTCATTGAAATGGTGATTAATGATGAACTGATACTAGCTTGCACCATTTGGATTATTGGCATGCTATGAATTATGGCAGTACCCTGACACATGGAAAATGCTAGGTTCATGGTGGACTTGAGGTAATATTGCAAATGTTATACATCCACCATGGATATGGAAGGTAATTAGTCATTGCATGATATTTGATTTCTAGAGTGTTACTAATCTGTTGCTGTTTTAGCTTTACAATTTTTGAAGGCAGTTCCTCATTGTCGGCAAAAACTTTAACCCTCAGCAAAATTAGTCATAACTGATATTGTCTTACATGATATGTACCTTGGACATTAACAAAACTTTAATTTTCTTTATCTCTATGTGCATTTGTTCTAGGTGTGAAGGGATGTACATGGCCTGTTTTCTTTGGGAATTAGATTGTTTTTTTTTAAGGGAGCAAGGATTGTAAATATCTTGTAGTTCGCTATAATCATTACAATGAAACATGGCAACCGGTTTTTTGGCAGGTGCAATATTCTACGCATTCTAATTGAAGTGGATAGGATTCTATGGCCATGGGGTTCCTTTCATATGCATGATGATAAAGTGCACGTCCCGCATTTGGAAATGGAAATCAATCTCTGGGTTGTATAGTCTCTCAAAACGCTGACGTTTGAAGTTTACTCCTCATCAAAGAAAGTGTTGCTTTGTATTAAGCAAGACATTTGCAAGTTGACCAAGTCATCATAATATAGGCCTGTAGCATGTTCACTTCAGAGCATGTTTCTTTCCCCCTAATCTTGTAAGCTTTGTCGTTGATTAAGTACATTAATGCTCTTCATTTGCTAACACAAGAGGTTTCTCATTATGGATTAACATTATCTATACATAAGGACAATCTCATGGAACGGTTTCATGCCTTTCCCCATAAACCAGTGAAAGAAATTGCATGCCTGTAACATTTAACTCCAGCCATGGGAATTTGGTATCTCATGTGATGCTAGTAACTTACAAGTAGATCAAACAATATATGTGGAGTTGCATATTGAGGAGAGCATATGGGAAAGAACTTTAGTATGGTCCTAGATGATCCATGCAGTAGTTGCACCCATGCAAGGGGTATTTTTAAAACTTAAATGGCTTTTTAGAAATCTTGAATGTGGAAGTCTAGAGCGGACTGGAACATCTTTTTTATTTAGGGAATTTGAACAACACCAAAACCCAATGCAACATGAGAGGTCCATGATAACTTAATGAGGTGCACCTTATTTTCAGAGATGACCATAGGCTAGTACTTGAGAAAACACCAATTTTCTCTACCACTTTCATATGTAATGCATCATGGATGTTAGTTGAAATTACTTCATCGTTCAAAGGCCTTGATGCACATTGTTGTGTATAGATTTCCATACCATTTTAAACCTTATTCGATAATTACACCTTCCATTTAGCCACACACATTTCAAAGTTCAATCTAGAGAACATGAGGGAAAGTTGTATTAAAACTTTCAGACAACTAGCATATCTAGTTACAGCTATCCCATGCTTATTTGTTATTATATTAATATTAGTCTAGACTTAATTTCAACTTGTTAGAACAAATAAAATATTGGATATCAATGAACTTAAATCGAAATAATATTATTTGGTGTTACGGGGAGCAATTTTTTATTGAAATCTCACGCCATTAAGCCTTTGAACAATGCATATTTTATTTTATCATTACGATTTGCTAATGTCATCAAGTTAATTTACTTATTTATAACTTTGATTCTGGACTTCTGTCTTTTATAGTTGTAGAAGGTGGAGACTAGTACACATTGTTGCTTCTCGGTTTTAGATACAGGTTAATAGGTTCTATATGATGTGGTCTTGCATTTGAGGGAGAATAAAGACACGACATTCAAAAAAGTGGGGTTGGTCCTTTCATGCGAGGAGCTTAATGACAGATCTGTGTCTTCATAATAGAGAAGACCGTAAAGAAGAATCTCAGCATTTCCAAATACAATGCAAGTATAGACAGATTCAGGCCAGATAAGACAACAGACAGTGTTACAAAGTATGGCTGGCCCCTTCAAGGCTCACACCATACAATTTGTTTTGTATGTGAAGGTATATCCGCAGTCCGAAGAAGTTTGCAGAAGAAACTATCTTCAAGCTTCTACATATCTAGTTTCGGTGGTAGTGGCAGTGCATTTGAGTCAGAAACTTTGGCCCTAGTACCTTTGCCAAAGTCAGTGAAGAAAATGGATAGTGAAAACAAATCGAGGGTTGATGCTGTAGACAAGCTTCTGAAAGTTCAACGAATGGTATCCACTTAGTTTGGACGTGACAAAAAGGATAGCAATTGACAAGCTCATAAGATCTTCTAGAGCATCTTTCATATCTAGCTAAGGATACAGAACATGCTAAACATGCCCTGAGGATACAGAAGTCCATTTTGAATTTCCCACAACAGTACCAAATCCAGCTGATGTTCTACCATGGGACTCAGTCAATGACAAGCCATACCCATGGAAGACATGGGATGACCTACAGAAGAGTGACACGGTGCGTTACATTGTTATTGTTGGACAACATTCGGTTGAGGCAGCGAAGGCGTTTATAGAGAAAATGTATAAGATAGGTGCCAAGGAGTACAGGGAGCACTTTAGTTACAGGCAATGTCGAATCCTTAGTCATTACACGCCTCAATTTGCACTGACTATAATAAGTGCAGACTTGAACACAATTGCTAGGGTGGTACAACACAAATCGTAAGAGACTTTGTTTCTTATTCTGCAATAATCAACTCATGCTACGCGCGAAACTACAGACCAATCTTGGACTGCAATCTCATGCGTAGTGCGAGTAAGTTCTTGTTATCTTGCTTCAGCATACTCGCGCTATGCGTGAAATGCACATCTATATAGTACTCACTTATAGTTTTATATTCTTATCTCAGACCATATCCCATGCAGTTGAAGCAAGCTAGAAATCAATAGATTGAGCTTGGCCGTCCAATTTCAAAAAGAAGGAAGCAGGGGGAGAAGAAGGACAACTCCTACGAGGAAATCATAAAGATGATCAGCAAGGTCATCATACAAAAAAAGAAGGATGTTGCAGAGGAGGAAGGGGAAACTGGCACCAAGAAGAAGAAGTCCAAGGAAGGACTCTCTGATTCCTACCACATAGTGTTCAGTCTTTGATCATATGTGGGACAAATGGAATGTGGTGTGGAACAAGTGGACACCAGAAGAGCTTGTAGGAAAAGCAGGGAAACTTGAGAAAGGATTCCTTGAAGATTTTACAGTCACAGATTTGAGGAGTGTACAGGGGTTAAGGGAAGAAGAAATTCTCAAGGTGCTCCAGTCTATTATAGATGGACAGGTCTTTGTGAAGGTGGTCTCAAAAATCAAAGATGTACCATCCTTTCCAGAGGCCTGCAAGTCCATGAAAGACCTTTGCCTCATGAGGGTGGCCATCTCGAAGGAACTGTCTGGAATAGAAAATCTATCTGAGCAAGGTATGCTGGGATGATGAAGACCTGCTCAGGTACTCAAAATGGTCGCCTGGATTTATTGAGGCATATAAATCCAGGAACAAGGAATAACCAGTCCATCTACCATCAAGGGTCCGTGTGGAGCTGAAGTGCAGAGTCAGTTGGGACTTGGACATTCCTGAGACAGCCTCAAAAACATACTGGTGAAGTCATCTCAGGGTTTTCTGGTTGTTGCCATCCAGAGTATTCCAAAGACAGCTTCATTGTTTGTGGTGGACTATCGAACATACCCTCAGGATATAGACTACTACATCTCCATGCTCTCAAATTGTCTCAAGCAGACCACCGAAGAATACATTACAATTGTGTTCTTGTCTGAACCTGTAGAGGAATATCAAAATGATCTTGCAGGCCATCACGCAGATAGAGGCCAATATGAGTGTACGCCACAGGGTGCTGATAGATGGGATGCCTGCTAAGAACAGTTATGTCACTCATGGCATAACAATGATCACTTACGTGATCATAAATAAAGTAGCAGATGCAGTTTACGACACACACAAGTGTGGTCCCCAAAACCTTCCTGAGCCGATACTCAGATTTACAGAGGAGAGCTTGGATAATTACTACTGGACTGATGAGCTTACCTCCAACCTGATCGTAGCAGATTGTGAGAAGGAATTAGAGCACAAAAAGGTTGACCTGAAACAAGTACAAACTGAGCTCGAACTTGGCTTTCTACCTCGTGGATACATTTGTACCCAAGGGAGGCTTAATCTGTGACTACTTTGTCAATGGTAGGGTTGGGCGTGAAGCTCTAGCCAATGGCAGAAAAGTTCAAAGCTGGGTTGCCACTGAGCAGCAGAAAGAGTTTTTGGAGTTGTATTATCCCGATATGGAGAAGCATCATCTGACATATCAAGGGAAGCAAGCACAAAGTGAAAATCGACAAGGTCAAAAGGTTGCAGAGAAGAAGACAGAGAAAGAAGAAGGAGGCAGAGCAAGAGTCCGATAAGGAGGATGCAGGGGATGGCACTTCAGAAGAAACCATCTCTGATGAAGAGTCTGCTTCTGAAGAAAGTGAAACTGAATCAGAAAGTCCACCACCAAAATTGCCACCAATCATAGATCCACTAACTTAGGAAAAGTTGGCGAAGGCCTTATCAGAAGAAGAGGAAATTCTTGAGGTAAATCCACATGAACCAGCTATACAAAATGCTTCTGTTCTTCCTGCATAAACTGACCCTAGTCCTATCTCAGCTGAAGAAGAAGATAGGACATCTAGGAAGGGAGAAAAGGCGACTTCACCCACAAAAGAGTAAGTCCTCTCTTGCACAATGCGAGTTCTTTTTTATATTGACCATTTAGTTAGCATGTCTCGCACGCAGCGCGAGTGTATTATTCTTGAATTTCAAATTTTTTTGTTAACTTAAAATATGCATTGTGTAGAGAGGAGACTACTTCAAATAACAACAAACTTATTCTCTTCGACCTGAATGGAGTTCTTATCAAGTCCTTCTCCAAAGCAAAGTACCGTGTTGCACCTTCTTTTCCTGGAGGGGTTCTAGAGATAAAGACCAAATGGGTGTATCCAAGACCTAGTATTGACAAATTGTTGAGCCATCTGAAGGACAGAGCCAGCATTGGTATATGGTCATCCATGATGAGAAACAATATATTAGAAATTAAAGAAGTTGTTCCAGAGCTGAAGAACTTTAATTTTTGCATTATTTTACATCAAGGTAATTGTGGGATTGTAGACCCTAGCCTATAGGGCCTGGCAATGTAAACAACAAATACGTATCGCAACAAGAACATGGGCCCGGAGCGACCCTTAGAAGAACTGCAGCACTAAGCTATACGCTTTTGGCCTGTAGAATTACAAGACATCAGTGTTAATTTATATGTTGTGGTTGAAGGGACCACTCCCTTTGAAGAAGGGGGGGGAGGGGCTATCGTGCCTAAGGCTTGCCATTCATCTCGGCGTAAGGAATGATAATGTTCCTATTATAGCCATAGACAAAGGTATCCTATTATGACTATATGCCCATCCCCATTTCTAGGATGCATCGATCCCTGCTGCATGAAGGCTGGTCTGCATGATCTCTGCCGAATGTAAGACTCACGAGCTATCGACTGTTGGTTGTAGCACGCGCCGCTTTCTGTCGAAGCTGCAGTTGATGGCGTCATTGTTGGCGCATGCGTAGCATTGCCGTAGGAAATTGAGATAAGCCTCAACAAAAATCCCACTTGAGGACTGATGTTGGACCTTTCTTGGGTAAGTGATTCCACTTAACGAAGTAGGACAGGCTATGGCCGTCCAGGGTGTGGAAGTAGTTCCACTTGCTCGTGACGAAGTCTGCAACCCGAATCCTCAACAAAAGCATACATGGTGAGCAATATGGGGTCGAATTGTCGTAATCATGATGATTTAGATCTCCGCAACATACCTTTCATTACTACACTAGTCATTCATGGTATACTCTTAGAGGTATACACTATACTGACACTATATCATAATATACTCAATTTAGATCTTTACTCACACACATTTAACTGATTATATATTATACACATACATAGACATAGACATCTATTTCCGCTTTTAATAGAAGGCACACTTATAATTCTGAAACTGTATAGTACAAATTAATTCTAATGATATTAACTTCTTCTTTTCTTTTCTTTTCTTTTGTTTATTTTTTTATATATCTATTACATGCTCCATTTGCTTTGCAATTTATTTTATTACACTATGCGCTAAGTTTTACCTACTCGCAAGTCAAGCGCCGACCTTCCACTGCGGCAGCCCATGGAGGGTGTCGTATTGCATCTATATAGCAAAAGGCAGATTACTTATAGATGAGAAATGTGTATGAATCAAATCAAGAATGATTGAACATACAACATGGCATCCATATTTTAAGGATTCTAAGCATAGCTTTAGCGAACAAAATTTGTTTATATAATACAAATGAGAGTGCAAATTAGGGCTACACATAGAATAATGCCGAAGGCGAATATAAGTATAATATTAGAAAAGTGACATGGAAAGCTTGGTTGGAGGGTTTGTTGACCGAGAGCGAGCATTTCGAGTAAATAGTAGTTAATATTGATTGACGCACTGAGAATGGATAAGATACACAAAATAGAACATGAAGATTATTGATAATAAGCTATCATGTATCTACATAGTTATTTGGATATGTGAGTGGATTCACGATCATCTCAAGAATGATGTCCGTAAGGACCATAGGAAGCCGTACTCCTGATGAGCTTGGAGGATAATGTCTTGATACTCCATGGTTGGGCTTACTACCAAGAGGTTGAACAAGTTGTTGATTGCTCGATAGAGTTCCCAAAGGTGGTCTTTGACATCGAGGAGTACTTCCTCCTTTGTGTTCTCAAAATAGGACCATCCCCTCTGATGGTGCTCAGTAAGTCATGGGCAGCTCTATCTCGAAGAAGCATCACAATCTCCCATCCTTTACTGGCGTAGCATGGCGTGTTCAATGCAGGAATTAGCCATGTGGTGAGAAGTAAATCGGTATGACATGGTTATCTATGTTTGCAAGAAATTATATGAATTAAAGAAACATGAAGAAAGAAAAAGAAAAATGGCAAAACACGTAGATCGCATTCTAGAATTTGGAACTAGGGTTTGGAACAAGTTAAATGAAGATTGCATGTTAGTGCTAGTCGGAGAATCCAGGAATTGTGATGTGGACTCCCCAACATATCTATGATGTGAGATCAAAGAAGTGGGAAATCATAGTTAGAGGTAAGAAAAGTTGAAGTTCTAGATAGGCTTTCGACTTTGGATTGGGTCACACGTGTTGTTACTTGCTCCTTAATGTGTTTGGGTGAATTAAAGAACGCAAGGCGAGCACCGAGAGGACTCTAGGTAACGGATGATGGTTAAGAAGGCTCACTTTCTGAAATAGGGCATGACTGTGGCGTATATGCGTATGCCAAGTTAGTTGTGATGGCACAATTCAAAGAACTATAAGGATGCTAAATCATAGGTTTCCACTGAGATGCGGGTTAAAAGACATAGGGGAATTTGAATGTATAGCTATAACATTGGATTTGGAAGACAAGAGGGCTAAAGAATATCTGAAAGGTTAAATTATTTGGTGACCCTATGGAGTAAGAATGTGTATATCTTGTATCAAGTGTACAGTTGATGAGCAAGGTTGGAAGTAATAAGGAACACGTTTCGAAGGGTTAAGGGAACCGATCATATGAACTTTATTAAAAGACGAAAAGAATGGGCTATTACTCTTTATGTGTGGCCTACCTGGATGAAAAGGTTAATACTTTCACAACTTTTGGATGAGGTGCATGACTTGAAGGGATGTTGTCTCCTAGCAGGTGAAGAGATATGTCTGGGTTGAAAGGCAACAAAGGGTTTGGAAAACCTTCATAAACTTAACTAGTTATGGTGCCCAGCATTGCCGGGCTTTGAAGTTTTCAAGTTCAATTCGAATTTCTTTTCCTAGATATTTAAAAGTAAGAGATTTGACCCAAGGAAATCTTAATAGGGAAATTCCAAAATGCGGCCCGAAAGGAATGTGAAGCACCTAATCTCATGTATGCCAATAAGCGAATGCAAGCAAGAGAACACCATTGCATGCCTATCAAGTTTATTATATTGTGTAAGTTACGCATACAAAGATGCAAGGTAAGGCAATGATGATAACCATAATAAAACGTAAATAACTTGTTCAAGTCATACAGATACATGGTATGCATGTTATGACTCTGCAAAATGGAACATCTGAAGAAAGCAAAAAGTATAGATCTGTCACTCATTTCTATCATTAAACTTTGGTAGTAAAAAACTACGTTTGCTTTAAATGCTTTGTTTTGCTTGCATTTGCATCTCCTTCATTATCAGAACCGAATTTAGATCCTTATCGGGCATAGCAACACTTTATTTACGTTTGACGGTTTATTGTGTTGATGAGTAGGGTTCCTAAACATACATGTCCAAGTTGTGTATCTCAAACATGTTGGTCTAGGATATTGTGTAGTTGTTATTGGAAGAGCAAAAATCAATCCGGCAAAAAAAAGGTGTCATATTGATGAGTGCAATGAATAAGGATAGATTGTTTCGACATAGAATTCAAAAGATTTAGATTTTGTGTGTGCTATTATTTTTTTAACTAAATTGGTATGTTTTGCATGCACAATAATATCTTTTATATTTCATGCAGTTGGCATTAGAATTGGATGTACTGGCATTAGATTTGGATGTGTCAAGCCATGGCATCTTGGTAGCATGGTTAATGACTGGCTAAATTTGGAAAGATAGAAAGAAATAAATAGAAGGCACGGATGTATTATGATATGGGAAAAACATGTTTAGTAATTGTGAATAAATCATGTAATGTAAAAGGGACGTTATAATGAATTTAGCGACTACTTGGTTCATGATTGTTTGATAATATTATTCGCCTAGCAAGCCTGCAAAAACAACCCAGGATGGTAATGTGGGTATACAACTCTATGAATACAAAATTACTTGCTGTATCTTTCTACAATATGTTAAGGCTCAAAAAAATATGCATGGTCAGTAGCTTTCTAGTTCATGTGGTCTATTGCCAATGAAACAAAGTGACTATTCAAGTTATATCAAAGTGACTATGCGAACTATATCATAGCACATATATCTGACCCGACCCAGTCTACTTGCAAGTTATCTAAAGTTGCCAGGCTGCTTGTAAGTTGAGACCCAATCTACTTGCAAGTTATCTAAAGTTCCCAGTCTGTAAGTTCAGACCCGCATCTCGTATTGCTCAATATAAACTGCAAGGACGTCCAAATTTGAACTATGAAATACAAAATAAAAAGCTCACAGGAACTGAGAGAGAACATCCAATTTCATTCTCAAGCTTGGCAAATCTACCTGTGATACTATTAACTCTCATTTCTTAAATGGTATTCCACTCTGCCTTTGAATGAATTCAAGAAATTCCAGGTTGCTTCTGTCACCATGAGTGGTCTTAACCCTATTTATTGGAATGAAGAATGCTTCTCAAAAATTTTCAATTCCATTGGCTCATACTTGACAACGGAATATTCACCTTACAGGCCTCCAAAATGTTTTATCCAAATTGATATTTCCAAACATGTTCCAACTTCTGTTCCAATTATTGATTTCTATGGAAATCAAATTAATTTGCAGCTTAAATGGATTGGTTTACCAAATTTATGCCATAAATGCAGCCATAGGCATAACTATTTTGATTCACGTGATAGTAAGGAAGGTAGCACAAGTTCTAAAGAGGAAATTATTAATTAGAATGATTCTCTACTTTTTATTAGAGATTATTCTGATACTAAAAAAAAGAGAGTTTGTACCATGGAAAAAAGTTAATGGCAGTCAAAAAAGAATCTCTAAACAAAGAGATCTAAAAGCTCAGCAACAATCTTCCAACGCCCCTGTTATCAATCAAGCACAGAAGTTCTCATATATTCTTGACAATCAATCAAATGTTAAGATTCTCAACAAAGGCATTTTTATTAAGGAAAATTCCACTCAAATAACAACTCGGATAGTTTCAGCAAGATAAATTCATCTAATCTTGCTCTCAATTTGAGAATGCTTAAGGGGAAGATGCCTGTCTCTTCAAATTATGATCTTCATAGTACTCTTGCCAATATTCTTAAGCATTTGGGGTCAAACAAACACAAAGACAATACTGTGGAAGTTGGCTTATATAAGATTGCCAACAAAATCTTGGATGCTGGTGACACTATTGAAGCATCTGCTGACAGAGTTAATGAGGTTCCATTAATTATTAGAAAAAATGATAGCAATAGTTCTAATATCTCAATGCACTGTAACAACTGCAACAACTCAGACAGTCTGGATCTTCAAATCAAAAATTCAGACCAAGGAAAAAAAGTAGCAGATCAATTACTCCAAGATGCTGCTCAGGTTGATCAAGGTATCAAATGCTCCAACAATTTTAGTATTCTTGCCAATTTAAACGAGGACTGCTTTGTTGGAAATATAGAACCAAACAATTTTACTGATAAATCAGTCTCTCCTCCTCCCAACTCTTCTGTCATAAATTCCTTCACTGATCCATTACATGTTGAACCCTTACAAGTTGACCTCATTGACCTCTCTCCCCCTACTTTTTCTGTGCCCCTTTGTCCACCCTGCCATAAATCAAATGAGTTCATTTCACCCTATACAGAATCCTTATTAAAAGAGTTAATAGTTGAGCCATCAGTTGGGATTGAGTCAGGAAATTCAGCATGTCAGTCTGGAGTGAAAATGTTGTCAGAATCTGTTGTGAAGGGGCCCTCAAAGGAATCAAGGATTTTATCTGAAAATATCATAGGACAGGATCAAGAGCAGAGTCTACAGATGTTTGCAGGTTCTTCCTCAGCAGATCTTAAGGAGAATTGCTTGCTTCATGAACACAATGTACATCAAATCAACACTCAGCTTGAAGAAAGTTCCAAGCAAGATCTTTTCACACTAAATTTTAGCTCTTTGTGCTCTAATGTTGTACCTAATATTAATATTCCTGCCTCAATTGTAAATGAGGTTAATATTAGCTGTGAGAATGTTCTCGAAAATTCTTCTGTCCATATGGCTATTCCTGACCATAAAGCTTGTTGTTCATCTAAATTCTGGATGTGTCCTCATGCCACGAGCACAGACTCTGATATTGATTCTGAGAAGGAAAATAGCAAACCTCAAGACAACATATCCATCATTGAATCTTGGGATGATGACTCCTTCCTAATTAGTAATTCCAACCATGCTGCCTTGAAAAGTTTTTCTCAAGATAATCTTACCTCCATTGGTCAGAAAGGATTGAATAAAAAAAAAAAGAAAATAAATCAAACAAATTGAAAGGGCTTTTCAGCAATACTGGCACTCCAGCTGCCAACACCAGAAACAGCTCAAAGAGAATTACCAGAAGCCATCCTTAGAGAATTAGCCTTTTCCCCCATTTCTTCTTTTCAATGAAGATCCTTTCTTGGAATCTTAGGGGAATTAAAGGTCCTCTTAAGAGGGGACGCGCCATTTCTCAAATTAGAAGTTATAACTCTGATATTATTCTTCTCCAAGAACTTAGACTCCCTAAATTTGAGTGCTCCAATTTAGGAGACTGGATTGGCCCTGGTTACTCCTCCATCTAGATTGAAGCCTCTGGAACCTCTGGAGGTCTATGCATTATTTGGAAAAATTTCAATCATTGTTCTGTTTATAATAGTCTCTGTAAAAGTTGGCAATCTGTCATTATCAAGCATGATGACCTTAATTTTGGAGTGATTAATATCTATGCTTCAACTGATTCTAGAATCAGGATAAATACTTGGCATGATCTCAATGAATGGCTCCTCACTCAAACCTGTGAAACCTGGATTTTAGCTGGAGATTTCAATAATACCCCTTCCTGGAATCTTAAATGTGGCAAAAATCTTAATATGACTGTCATTGAGCGGGTCAACTGGGATAACCTCTCGGATTTGCATCTCTTTAGCTACATCCCTTCTTCTACTGCAAGATACGCTTGGTCAAACAAGCAAGAAGGAAATTCTCGGGTGTATTGTACTCTTGACAGATAATATATCAATAATTTCTCCAACTCCTTTTGGGACAATTGCATGGTCTTCAGTGATGAAACTACCTCAATCTCAGATCATCAGCCTCAATTCCTATCTACCAAACATGCCAAACATGTTATATCTTTGAAAAGATCTGGAAATATTCCATTTAAATTCAACTGCTCCTTACTTGAATCTGACAGATTCATTGCAGATTTCACCTCTTTTTATAATTCTCTGCCTAAGGTTAGAGCTGCCAATTCTATGAAATCCTTCTACTCAAACATCAAGCTCTTTAAATCATGGATTAAAAGTTGGTCCAAGAATCTTCATGATTCCAAAATTGCTGAGAAAAATAAATACCTGCAGGAGATGAGAGATGTGAGATTAAAACTTCAAAATGACCCTTTGAATATTGAGCTACATATGTTGGAGGGGAATTTGGAAATGTCCATTAAAGCTATTGAAGAATATGAAGCTAAAGGTGCAGCAATTAAGTGCAAGTTGAAATATCACTCCTGTATGGATAGCAGCAACTCTAAATTCTTTTATAGGGTGGTTAAAAATAGAATTTTTAGAAGTCAACTGTCTGCCATTGTTAAAGATGATGGTTCTTCAACTCCCAATCATATTGATGTCTCTAACTACTTCCATGACAAATATAAAGAAATCTTTGCTAAACCAGTTGACAATCCAGCTCGATCTCTCCAAGGTAGCAACTTCAAGGATTTCTTGAGCAATCTCCCAAATTTGAATTTTATATCTACTTCTCCTGAGATTGACAACCTCCCCTCTGAAGCTGAGGTCTTTTCTACCATATCAAATTTAGGGAGAAATAAAAGCCCTGGGCCTGATGGCCTTCCCACAGAATTTTACATTAAATTTTGGGAAGTTATTAAAAAAGACTTGATACAGATGATCATGGTTATTGGAACCTTAACCACCTACATCCTTCTATTTGCTCTGGGTTTGTCACTATGATTCCTAAAATGGATAATCCTGCCACCTTTAATGATTGGAGGCCAATTTCATTAACCAATACCTCCTGCAAAATCTGTGCTAAGATAAGTGCCAATTAAATTGAGAGTCATCTCCAGAAAGTTATTAGCTCAAGCCAATCTGCTTTCCTTCCTAACAGATACATCCTTGACAACTACATTGCTGCCATGGAGGGCCTCCGCTGGAGTTTCTTAACAAAGCAGAATTGTATTTTGTTGAAATTAGATTTCTCCAAAGCCTTTGATACTGTGAGGTGGGATTTTCAGGAATTTTCTCTCACTAAGCTTGGTTTCTCTGAAAAGCTTATTAAGCTAATTATTGGGCTTAATCAAAGATCTCAATCTGCTATATTAATTAATGGTTCTCCTACCAGATTATTCTCTTTAGCCAGAGGTGTGAGACAAGGGTGTCCTTTAGCTCTATATTTATTTCTTGCAGTTGCTGAAATGTTAACCTCTGCTATTCATTTTTACCAAAATGCTAATGATCTGCACGGTCTCACTCTTCCTGATAATTCCTCTCTCACCATTTCCCAGTATGCCTAAATACCTTTACATTTCTCAAAAATGATTCTCAAAACATTGAGTTCTTTTTCAAGATCATTGATTCTTTCAGTGCTGCCTCAGGAGTTCACTTAAACAGGGATAAATGTGTAATAATTGGTGATATTTCTATTGATTATATTTCTGGCATTAAATGTGTCCATTCCAATGACTCAATTAAACTGCTAGGCATGCCTCTGTCCACTAATCCATCTATTAAAGGTCTATGGTCTCCTATTATCTCTCGAATTAAAAAGAAATTGTCTAATTATGGCAGTTGCTTATCCCTGGTAGAACTATTATTGCCAACTCTGTGATTGCTAGCTCTCATATCTATTTTTCATCTGCTCTTCTTGCTCCAAAGTCTATCTACCAACAATTAGAAAGGATCATTAGGAATTTCATTTGGGGCAAACACCATATGGTTAACTGGAAATCAATATCTAGAAGTAAAATTCAGGGGGGCCTTGGATGTAAGAATCTTCTTTTTCAAGGGTATGCTCTGGCAGGTAAGTATATTTGGAGGTCTCTTTATCAAGCTAATAATCCTGCTTTCATCTTTATCAAGCACTGGCTTTCTTGCAGTCATATTAAAGGGCATCCCTCTGTATTGCACCAATTCCCTTCATCTGCTTTTTTTAATCTGCAGCTTGGTGCCAACACTTCTCCTCTGATAAGAAATATTATTTCTGCTTGGAATTTGTCCCATAGAGCCTTCAAGCACATTGATCTTCATAACTGTCACCATAGAACAAGTATTTATTGGAATTCTGTCTTATCTAGTGACAGCTCGTCTCCTCTGGCAACTATTCATCCCAGGATTTATAAAAAATGGAGTGAATTTAATATCCTAAACTTAGGTGACCTCAGAGTTAACAACAGATGGATCACTTGGACCGCCTTCAAGCAAATAATAAGGGGTACCTTTTCTGATAGAAAATTATTCAGGCATATTATGCAAAAGATCAATGGTCTAAATTTAGAGGTCAATCCAATTTCTACGCATGATTGGACTCTTAATAACAAAGGGGCATACAAAGTTTCTTCAATTTACAAATTCTTGAATAAATCATGCACTGCTTCTAAGGCCAAAACTTTCTGGAATATCTCAAGTGATATCGAGTTAAAACTATTCAATAATGTTTGGAACTCTTACTTAACTCCTAAAGTTGAATACTTCATCTGGCTCCTTGCTAATGGTAGTGTTCCCAATTTAATCTCATTAAACACCAATCCAGAAATGCAGTTCCTATTGATTCTCATTGCCCCCTACTTTGTAATAACATTGAGGACATGAATCATATTTTTATCTGTCCCAAACTACACTCCTTTTGGAATTGGTTTGAATGCTATTTTAATATCTCTAAGCCTACCTCTTTGTTGAATTTCCTTTTAAATGATGATGCATTTATTAACTCCTTATCCTTTATTGCATTGTGGAATATATGGAAACATAGAAATAGATGTTTGTATGGCCAGCATTCAGCTTCCTGTACATGGATTAAATTGCATATCATTTATGATCTGGAACTGTCTGCCACTTGTAACAAAAATATTAAAGGGAATCATTTTGATGAGAGATGGAATAATTTAGGGGTTTATAATGCTCCTTATAATTTATTTAGATTACATTGTCATGATGAATTTACTGACAGAGACATCTTATCTATCAGATTACATGAACAATCTCAGAGCTGATCTTCTAGACGAGTATTAGATTTATATTGAGCCGTTGATTGATCAGGAATTGAGTATTCAGAGAGTCTTTGGACAGGATTAGTCAGAGGCAGGACAGATGTGAATATTTTAGACATTCCTAAAAGGGAGATAGACTAGACTGTGGAATTTTGCAGGGGCACTTATCTGATGCATCAGTTACGGTGGTTTATGGAAAGATTTAGTAGCAACATGACTGATCAGCAGTTCGACTTTTACAGGGGTTGCTATTACTATCACAGGGGAATGGCTAATGCCTATGGCTCACTTATCCTACTCATGACAACTACAAACTTTGATACACTAATTCAGGAACTGAACTGGAGGAATAATCACACCTTGATTCTTCAGCCACATTATCCAGCTCATTTTTAATACATTGACTCCTATCAATTTTAATTTCCTTCCTTCCTAAGCTTTAGCTTCTCTTTCTCCACCTCTTCCTTGACGACCCTTTGCCTATCTATCCGAACTGGCTCCATATTTTCCATACGAAGTAGTTTGCTTCATTGTTGTCATCTACTGGCTCTTGGTTATCAGCAGGTTTTTTGCAAAGATCTTACTCTGGAGGTCTTGTTTTTTCATATGGCAGCAATACTTTCATACAATTCAGCAGCTACACTTGTTTTTAAAACTAAGCTCTATTTATGTTTTGTTCTATTTATGTTCTACTCACTGCTGCTTCCAGTTCTATTGTTATGTCTAGGCATTGACAATGAACATTATTGTATCTTTTTTCATTAATTAATGGAAAGAAACCTCATTCAAAAAAAAATAAAAAAAATCTTTACCAACAGCCACCAATTGTTGTTGATAAGCAATGCCATTGTTAAACAGCAGCTACATCTATAATTCTTTATGAAAAATCAATTAGAATGCATGGCACATTTTAATACAAAGAAAGGGTGAAGGCCTTGAATGGGTGAAGACCTTGAATCTTGTTTTCTCAAACTGCAGCACATTTGCATTATATTCAAAACTAAGATGAATCTGTGACTCCAGTAATATGATTTGCCAATCTTTAGTGAAAAGGTACCCTATAATGCGTAATGAGAGCTAGATATAAGTTTTGGCAAAGACAACGTCAAATAGAATAGCAAATGAGATTCTAGAATGGGGCTCGCTTGAAAACAACAAAAACCTCCCGATAGATAGGCTTCTCATTCATCTCAACAGATTTTCTACAATGGTGGATTGTGGATAGCCGCACACATGCGAACTACCCACGAAGAAAAATAAAGGGAATATCCAATACTACAACTTGGACCCCATGAAATACAATGCTAATAGATGTTGGGTCTGTGTACCTGCCGAAAGCTTATCACCGGGATTAAAAAACCCCGCCCTTTCTGGTTTTCGAGGAAAAATCCTAGTGATAAGCCTTCGGCAAGGGGCTTGGACAAACGTAAGGCTGAGAATTCGCTCCCAAAAAACCCACGAATGGAGAAGTCGAAGCTGCTGCTGCTGCTACCGCTTGCTAACCTGTACCTGCACATCACCGAGGGAGGGACTGATCACGCGTGCCAAGCGACAACAAAACAAAAAGCTCTTCAAATAGAGGGGTTGGTCACGCGTGACAGGCGACAAATACGTTAAACAATTAAGGGGGGGAGGGTGAGTTTCAAAGAATAGAGAATAAGGTACTGCTGAGAGAGAAGAGGAAGCGCCGATGAGACGTTGATGAAGAACCTCGCCTAAAATAGTGATCTATGCACGCATGCGAGACATGCATGCTCGCCCCCTCTAGAATCTCGATCTGAGGGCTCGGATCGATGGAATTCTAGAATGGGACTCGCATGAAAACGCCAAAAACCTCCCGAATAGAAGAGAACTTCCTTATCAAAATGGGATCGAGGACGAAGGTCAAAGGATTATGGCTAAAGAAGAGGCAAGGCTGAGAAAGGACATGTCACAGCATGAAAGAAATGCCAAATTGGTCAATCCAAGCAGGGAGAAGCCCCTCCCCTGCATGGTTTCAAAGAATAGAGAATAAGGTACTGCTGAGAGAGAAGAAGAAACGCCGATGAGACGTTGATGAAGAATCTCGCCTAAAATAGCGATCTGCCAACCAGAGAAGGCATGCAATGCACGCATGCAAGACATGCATGCTCGCCCCCTCTAGAATCTCGATCCAAGGGCTCGGATCGATGGAATTGTGTTAACTTCTCCATACCATGAAATTCAACCTCCTTATATGAAAAGTCCATGACATTTGAAATCCACAAAGCGTGCTTTGAAACTGCAATTCTATATAATGATTTTCAAGCTCATATGCTAGAGTAATGAAAGCATAATAGTTCAAATACTCTAATAGTTTATTGAAATAGTGTGACACAATGAAGACCAACTCAATGGGCACTATTTGAGTGAACTAAATGAGAATATCAATTCAATTCCACACGTGGATAAAGTTGCGAGATAATAAACAATAGTATCTGGGTATGTTGAAAGTGTGAAAACAATGTCTTTTTGAGCCAAATTCAGCTAGGTGGCAACTAAAAGGCATTGTAAAAACCATATACCTCAACTTTATCCATGTCACCTGAACTCAAATTATCGTGAGAAATTAAAAGCCATGAACTGTCAGTTCTAATGTATGTCACTATATGCTAAAAGTCAAGGTACTACAGATTGTCTGCAACGACATAAGACTGCCATAGTAACCTCTATGGTCACTTCAGAATTCTGTATTACCCTTGTACCTTCTCTTCCATATAGTCTAGACAGTCAACAAATATGTGTATACATTCAGAACAGAATTAAAATGTATTGAGTTGCATAGTGGGATGCAGGACTGATAAAAGCATGAATCAGATCACAACACATCAGTCTACTCCAAGTCCAAAAGGTACATATGTGCCTTTTAGATTAGTGGCAGAATAGAAAGACCTTGAATACCCGTAAGCTTATAGAAACAATCTAAGATGCTAATGTGGGTAAACTACAAAGGCTACAATATGCTGCCGCTTAGAGAAACATGAACTGTCAATAATTTCCTCAGCTCAATGAACCAAGTGACTAATGCTAACTGTAATTTTGTTTCAAGAACTTGGAAGAGACAAATAATGAACAACTTGTACCAGCCATACCTGATGTTCCCAGTTTGCTTACAACTAAGACGCACAGCTAGCAAGTTGACATTGCTCAATATAAACTTCAAGTACGTCCAAATTTGGAACTTTTAAAAGACTTAGAGAAACTGGAGATGTTACAGGTTGTCTTTACTAAGCCAAGCAATTGCCATTGATGGGTATTCTATTAAAACCAAGAATCAATTTGTCATTGTAAAAGCATAACCTGGAGGAACAAAGATGCATAGTACTGTGTGGATATCATTTTTAGCGCATATAGAGTAGAGGGACAACAACAGGTGAAATGAATTATAAAAAGTGTGTGAATAATAGCAGTGCATCGAATGTTCGTTTTGTTATTCCTAGCATTCTCCATTTTTTGACCTGAAAAACCGAGGCTGTTGTAATTCCCAATAGGATATACTTTCATTCTTAAATTACAAAGGGGATTCATCATAAGTTGTAATCACATTGCAGTTTCTGAGATATGTTTTGAACCCTTGGGTGAAGAAACTTTGGTGGACTCTAATGAGAAGATCGAAAATGCAAAAAATAAGAACAATTTAAAATCATGTAAATGTTATTAACCACCTTTGAAGCTTTGGCTCTAATGTGTCTTTCAGGCATTAAGAACAACACTTCTAATTCTGCCATAATGATGAGAATCTTTTAAGAATGGCCTCATAACTTCAGATATGTCCCTAGGACGACCAAATGAACGTGTAAGAATGAACTATCATCCTAGAATAACATATATGTTTTGCATCATCCTAAGTAGCGTCATATATGTTTTTACACTTATTCTTATGCCAAGAATAAACTATCTCTTAGCATCTTAATTTGCATCTGATGCTGTTTACTGTCCAAGTACTATACTAAATAATATAATGTGGTACAACAGCATGACATGACTATAAAATGGAAATGAGTTGCCTCAAGCACCAGGCTCTTTACATTTGCAAAAGGAAACATGGCAGCACGAATATGAGCAGACATGAATGAGAAGCATGAAATTTTTATGCTGCACATTGACTATAAAAGCATTAAAGAGACAAAGAGTTAGCACAAATTTCGTTAGAAAGAGAAGGAATTAGCACAGATTTGAGTTTGGATGGGAAGTAGCAACAACCCAACATGGAATAACAATTCTGTGGCAATGTGTTACATTAGTTGGTTTGAATTTGGATGGGAAGTAGCAACAACCCAACACGGAAACAACAGCTCTGCGGCAATGTGTCACATTAGCTGGGTAAAGAATTTATTCTCACGAAGAGTGCTTAGGAACTCCATAGGCATCACTTTCTATCAAGAAGCCCTGAATACTTCATTCTTTGGCCATTCAAAAGCTCCTGGATGTCGAATTTGCATGCAGGTACAACCTGTCAGAATTCCGATCCATCTCTCAACAGCTGCAGAAGGGCGATCGAATCCAAAAATGGAAATGTTCAAAACCATACCCCATCGAACCCCTAATTTTTGTTTTTTGATTTTTGGTTGATCGGGAAAGTTTGGCGGCGACAAAAAAACCCCAAACCTTAGGCAAACCAGCTTGGACAAAAAATCCAAAAAGTTTTTGGGACCCCAGAAAAACCGAATTTAAACAATAGGATATGGGCCTTAGGGGGGGAAAAAAGGGATTTCAATGCCTAGGATAACATAATGAACAATAATTTTACAAAGAACCTATTAATAGAAGGGGTCATTCTTGAAGGGTCCCTGATTGGTACTAACATTGGGCTATTGTTTTAATTCCACTTAGTGATCCTACGACACTAAAGTAATGGTTGGAAATACCTTGCCCTAATAGAGTTTAGGTACCCTTGAAGGAGGTGTTGATGAGTCGAGAATGGTGGCATACATTTAAGCGTTAGGGTAGAACAACTTGAAAAGAGGTTTGGCCATCACAAGTTGACAGGCATATGATGCAGATATATAATCACTGCGATATATGCGGTGAAGGGTGGTACAAGCTGATACTAAAGTTTATGCTCTGGCTAGATTCGAGTGAGGTGTTGACATGGCTGTGGGAGTTCGAACTCAAGCAATCACTATGTGTTACAGAGTATGTGTTGTGATATAAAGAAAAGTAGTGAAAGGTGATGGTACAATTTAGAAATCCAAGGCCTGAAGGGTTGCTGCATGGCAGTGTCTAGTTGATTGGGTCAAAAGAGGTCTATTCTCTGCGAAGTAAGGCGAGTCAAGGCTTAGAGACTAAAAGAAACGGCATTAGGTATGGTTGGCTCTATAGTGTTACTTAGCTCCTAACATGTGAAGTAGAATAAAATAGCATTTAAAGCAGATGAAGGTACTAGAGATTAAAGGAAGGCAGGATTGAAAGAATTGCTACCAAGGCATCTACTAGAGAAAAAATTATTTAAACATCAGTACTGGAGAATTCCGTACTGCTAGGGTATTACTGCAAGCGAATGTTTATCAAAGGGGAGAGCAGATTATGATCCTACTTAGGAGATGCTATCTCGCTCAGAAGAGTCGTTGTCCATTCCGCATCAACAAAGTGCGATACTATGGTCGGGGAACCCATTTGCCGAGGCCAATAATGACCCTTGGGGTGAGCTCACCTTGCCTTGGTTGCACAAGTCTGGCGAAGTTGTTGCCACCACAACGTGGGTTTACGAAAGGCAATCTTCTAATTTTAATGGAAAATGGAGCCACTATAAATAAATAGAACCACTATTATTCTGGATGTAGGAGGTTAGGGGTTCAATTCCACAATATGCTTCTTTATTTTAAAAAGAGTTGTTGTCTAGAGAAACAAAGCATTAAATATGTATAACAAAAATATAAAAGTATATTTTTAAAACTTCTACTTAAGGAAGTTTGGCATGGTGGTAAGGACCTAGGTTTTGGAATTAGGAGGTCACGGGTTTGAAATAGGGGCAAGGAATTTTTTTATTTTTTTTTGGTCAATGGGCGCGCGGTCAAACCAGCGTGAATGGGATTTTGGGCACTTAAAATCCAAAGTTAAAGGGCCATTTTTCCCAAATACATCGATTTGGATTTTTAGCTCTAATTTTGACGCTAGAGGATCGCCCCAATCCGAGTTTCCTATAGAAAGTTATGGCCTTTGGAAGAAAGGGACCGCATTCTGCCGAAAACTCAGCATAACTTCATCTTAATATTTTGAATTTTTCTTCTTATCTAGCTCATTCCCCACATACTTAGGCCAAAACTCATCCTACTTACGGATTTGGTATAACTTTCCTAGATTGGGAGTCCCCTACTATCTAAACGGTCTAACGAGTTAGACATGGCCAGTGCTATCTAGTCTACCAAGATCATGCTCTGATACCATTGTGATAGCTCCCCGGACCTATACGATGCTCCCATCATATAAATACGAGAAATTCCCCTCTTATGGCAACTCCATCACCACAGAAAGGCCCTCGTCTGACTCGGACCACCTGTGATGGTTTAGTGTCCGGGTGAAGGACACGGAGGTGTCATTTGTCCCACACCTTCTATGGGAATCCTATATAGCGGAAGCGCACATACATGTTAGCACCTGGCAACATCGCTTACATATAAGCTACAAACATAAGCTACAAACAAACTCCCAAGCCATCTGGGCCGTAGGATACGTCCCAAAGCCACGTGAGCCGTAGGATCTCGGATCAACGGTCGGATTGAGCGTTACAAACATAAGAACATATATATGTTATGAAATAATATACCACCACGAAGGGTGGCCCATCATCATCAATACGAATACAACAGAACCCCAACATAAATGAAGGAAATGCACCATAAATAAGGGCTCTACCCCGGGCTCAGGCTCATGGGGGTCGACTGATAGTCAAGGCCTCCAGATAACAACAGACATAAATATAACATGGCATTGGCTGGTATAGAACAATGGCTAGGGTAGTCCCCTCCATCCGTCCCTCCTGTGCACACTTTGCAGATAGGCTGAATCATGATATGACGTGGTTGTAGCCTTCGGGAGATGCAATCTCATGGATTCACCCTATGAGACTACTCTGGGTTGCATCTCCCCTGTCCGACGGCAGGGAGGAGATAAATTCACTCCCAGAACATGATGGTTCCATGGGTGGCTAGAGGATCGTGGTTCCTTCTGGCAATCACGCATCCATACCTGACTTTAACCCCCCAAAAGGCTCACCAGATCCCAGGACATCCATATAGGCACGTATCCTGCGATCCAGAGGGTGTCAAACCCATACCTGGCCCCAACACGAGGACCGATTGTAAGTCTAGCACACTGTAGGAGCTCCATTAGCCACGCTCAGCAAGGCTCCGCCCTCACTTCACCAGTTGTGTCTGTTATTTGGTGCTGAATCACAACATAGCATCCACAGCCTGGTAGACTCAGTGCAGGCCGTATGTAATGGGATTTAAGAGGTTCTAGCTAGGAGCATCACTAAATCTAGTTAGCCTTTAGGTCTCTACCCCTCTTAATCCAATACAACACAGGAGGAACATAAAGAGAAAACGGCAATCAGATACAAACATCCATCATCATCATAAATAGATCATATAATAGAATCTAATCATCCATCTACTCAAACAAAGGTCAGAAGAATATAAGCTATGCTAAAACTAACTGGTATCATAGCTATCTCTCTGGTTCTCCATCATTCTGGCTGGAACCAAGGTTGAACAGTAGCTCCTCCTCCACCAATCTCCCCCAATTCGTATTGGGGCAAATTGCCAATTTGAGTGTTCCAAATTAGCAAGTCCGCCTTGCCCAATCGATTTGGGCAAGATGGCAACTCTAGATTGGTTATTGCTAACTAATTTAATATTTTAACCCCTTTTAATATTAGGTTAAGCCCTAAATTTGAATTAGGGTTTAGGGTTAGGTTTCCACCTTAACAATTAATGATTAACATAGCTACCCTTAGCTTATGAATAATTAATGCACCATTGATTATTCATAGTGACGTGTCATGTATTTATACCCAAAAGGCATATAAATATGTCGAACGTCACATATTCTAGTTCCTCTCCCTCCATCCCTAGGGTTTGTCGTTGAGGCAACCCAAAAAGAATCTAGGCGCTCTTTGAAGAGATGATGCCTTAAGATCTTGACTTGGGTACCCTGCACTTGAGTCGTTTGTAGAATAAGGCATTGCTCTTTCAAAATGCGGTCAAGCTATCAATTTTGCAACATATCAAGCATATAAGCCATTCTAACATGGTCAATGAATGCACTTGAATAAATGCATGGCTGGACAAGACATCAATATAACATAAAGTATTGGCCATGTGAGCTTTTTGGTTGGTGAAATATCCAATAGCTTTTTGGACACAAAGTATTGGCCATGTGAGCTTTTTGGTTGGTGAAATCTCCAATAGCTTTTTGAAATTGCAAATCCTCCTCTTTCGATGGCAATGCATATAAATAAACAAGAAATTTACTACGTCCTTCGTCGCATTGTTCCAGTTTTAGCATGTTCCTACGTGCAAGTTCTTGTCGTGCCCTACATTCTAAAAGAATCTCTTGAGAATACTGTAAATTCGTAGATTCTTTAAGATTCTACCAAGGTTCTCTTAGAGGTTTCGTGAGCATTTCTCTAAATTTTATAAGATTCCCTCTAGAGTCCATTAGATTTCCCGAGATTCTCCAAGATTCTATCAAGATCCCTTTAGATTCCCTTAGATTTCTTTAGATTTTATGAGATTGCCCTAGGTTCCTTTACATTACATGAGATTCAAAGAGATTCTATAAAGATTCCCTTAGATACTATAAGATTTCATCAACATTTTCTTAGATTTCCTTAGATTTTATGAAGATTCCTTTAGATCCCCCAGATTTTAAGAGGCTTGTAAATATTTTCCTAGATTCTCTTACATTTTATAAGATTTTCTTAGATTCTCTTATGTTCTTCTGGATTCCTTTACATTCTAGAACTTTTTAGAACATTCTAAGACTTTCTGGAACATTCTAAGACTTTCAATATATTCTAGAGCTTTCTGGAAGTATTTCCCTAGATTCTAAAACTTATTAGAACAAGTTGGAACTTTCTGGAAGAATTTTCTTAAATCCCTCTAGATTCTCTTATGTTCAGAACTTTCTAGAAGATTCTAGAACTTTCTAGAGCCTTCCAGAACATTCTATAACTTTCTTGAACTTTTTAGAACATTCTAAGACTTTCTGGAACATTCTAAGACTTTCAATATATTCTAGAACTTTCTGGAAGTATTTCCCTAGATTCTAAAACTTATTAGAACAATTTGGAACTTTCTGGAAGAATTTTCTTAAATCCCTCTAGATTCTCTTATGTTCTAGAACTTTCTAGAAGATTCTAGAACTTTCTAGAGCCTTCCAGAACATTCTAGAACTTTCTTGAACTAGCTGCAATGTTATAGTCTATTTTATCTTAATAGGAATATTACCCTTAAGTAAATCTGAAACATAAATTATTCATGGAATTAATGCCTGGTCTAGTGGTTAGAATGGGGGGCTGGGGCGCCAATGACCAGGGTTCGAATCCCCTACACAACATAAAAATTTCAAAAGGCTTTTCTGGGAACATTACCCTTAAGTAGATTTGAAACATAAATTATTCATAGAATTAATGCTTGATCTACTGGTTAGAATGGGGGGCTGGGAGGCCAATGACCAAGGTTCGAATCCTCCACACAACATAAAAATTTTAAAATTTTAAAAGCCTTTTCCTAAGGGATGAGCATTCAACGTGGACCGTAAGATCTTGGACCCGATCAAGGGTCGAGATCTCACCACGTGACAATAATTAAAGCAACATGAGCCATAGGATCTATTACATATGATTCCCAAAGATATGTGCCAAGCCACGTGAGCCGTAAGATCTAGGATCGAATCAACCTGGACCGTAGGATCGATTACATATAATTCCCAAAGCCATGTGCACCCTAGGATGTGTCCCAAAGCAACGTGAGCCGTAGGATCTCGGACCGACGATCAGGATCAAATCAACCTGGACCGTAGGATCGCTTACATATAAGCTACAAACATAAGCTACAAACAAACTCCCAAGCCATCTGGGCCGTAGGATATGTCCCAAAGCCACGTGAGCCGTAGGATCTCGGATCAACGGTCGGATTGAGCGTTACAAACATAAGAACATATATATGTTATGATATTGAAGATATATAAGTAGAAGTTTACATTAGTATATAAATGTAGAAGTTCACAAGTAGCTTTCTTCAATTGAAGTTCCATTGTCCTTTTTTTTTATGGAAGGCTCTATATATATATTTAGATACTTTTAAAATGTACAGAAATTCTCTTTTTTCAAGAGAAGAGAAAACCTGTATCTAAATGCTAAGTTCCATTGTCACATAATTTTGGTTTTAAAATCGTACAAAGCTAAAATGTCATGTTATTTAAGACCGAAGTTAGTAGCCCACACAAGCATTAAGAAGATTAGGACGAAATCACACTACTTATAGACCCCCCGGAGATGTTTTTTTATGCCTTTGGCAGGGATTGGACGCGCCCAAGAATATCGTGTCACACTACAAAAATCTATTGCCATGTCACAATGCAGACGTCTCTGCAGCAGAAGAATAGGTTGAAGGTGGAATTGAACTCCAAAAATCTCTCCTTTAGTAGATTTCGATGGTAGATCTCTGCTCCAAGAGTTATGCTAAGAGTTACATTTTGACCTCCAAAAACTTCAGAAATCGCTTCAAAACTCCAAAATAACGTCCAAAATCGCTTCAGAACTCCATAGATCTGCTCAAAATCGCTTCCAAACTCCAAAAATCTGTTCAGATCACACCCAGACTCCAAAAATTGCGTCGAATGACTGTAAACTATCTTGGATAGACCCTAATCAAAACCCTAATCTTGGGTCTTCGATCCTGAGGATCCACTGTGGAAATAGCGAAGCTGCCCAAGAATTTTTTGTTCTTGGTGGGGGGTATCCCCCGACCAGGAATCCTTGCCATGCCCAAGAATTTTAGCATCTTGGGCACCCTTAGTGTGATAGATAGGGAGGGTGCCCAAGAATTAGAAATAATGATTTCTGATTGGTGAGCGGCTTCTTTTAGTTTTGGGTGGCTACAAGTGTGATTTGGCCCTTAGATTGTACCTTCCACGCTCCTCTGTTCCTCGGCAGCACATCTATTTTTAGCATAGTAATCTTTGTAAGTGTCCCCATTTGCGAAGAATAAACTTGAAGAGACTGCTTCAGGTAAATGGAATGACAATCATAGAAAAGATGGGCAATCATAGAAATAATATATGCATAGAAAAGGAAAAACTCAAAAAAACAGCACAAGGCTCTATCCATATTAGATCGGGACAAGCCTGCAAAATAATAATGGTTAGTAAAAACATCTATAACTGCTTTCCATGATTACAAATGCAGCACAAAGTACGCAGACGCAATAATGTATGATGTTATCAAATTTGCCAGCATGTAAACACTTTAATGTTCATGTCACATGTCCATAAATAATCCGTTGTCCATTACCACGGTAAGTAAACTCCAAGTCTCATATACCATAGATTGTGTGATCCAATTCCTGGATTGAAGGGCCAAACACCCTGTTGTAGTAGTGGCTCTCCAATAAGTGCAATTTTTCTGACCATAATTTAATGGCTTCCTGAAGTAATGTGAGGAAAACTAATAGCAGATGGAAACAAAATAAGCTTACTGATAAAGCAGATTGCTCATGCTCATACCGCTGCAAGGTTATCCACTTGGAAGAGCATGAAGTATTAAAAATACGCTGCATCTCCATTTAACTTTGCATTATCCAACAAGTCAGCAAAGTCCTCTATTGATGAAGCTTAGGTACAACAAAAAAAGGGCCATAGGCTCTTTGCTCGTACTTGTGAGCTTGCTCATAATTACCATGGTCCTCTGCATAATTTCTTTGTTCTGGAATATATGCATCATTCTGCTATGGGATATAGTCCATATCCTATTGTTCTGCATCATCATAGTCCCCATCCTGCTCAACTGCATTACCCCATGTTCATCCTCAAATCCCAATCCCATTTGCTATGTTGATTCATAATGCGTAAATCATCAGTATGGATATACTGCTACTGAGACATGTCAAATTTTGCACCAAACGAGACATGATAATCAGGCTCTTCAGTTCCATCATCTTGTTCGCGGTCTTAGTTAGCCTCCCTAATGAGCCGTAGGGCCCATTAGATCCCAGCCTAAAAATGTGCCCTAAAGCATGGTCCTATGGACCCTCTGGCTCTCTAGCTCGACTGTAGTTGGCATGGACCTTCTGGAGGAGAGTGATCTCCTCCTGCCTCCCAATACTCATCAGCCTATCTGCAAAGTATGCAGAGGAGGGGCGGATGGAATAGACTACCCAATGCCCATGTTCCTTTGTCAGCCAAATCCAATTGCCATGAATTATGTCTGCAATGAACTCTAGAGATCCAAGCCGTCAGTCTATCCCCATGACTCTGAGCCTAGGTAGGCTTTCCCCTTGTTGATGTTATTTTATCTATCGTTAATGCGATATTGTTATGGTGAGCCTACCCTTTGAGGTGGTTGAATATTTCATGTGATGTTATGTGCTTATGTTTATGTGCTTCTGCAGCTAGGATGGTCCCGAGATGATGGGATGATTGCCATATCTATTTTTCCCATGCCAGACTCTTGATCACCATCAAGAGCTCGATGTCAAATAGGGGGCCTCATATTTGCGAGATGTCTCCTGTCGATATACAGTTGGGGCATCGTATATGCACAATAGTCGTGTGTTAGAGTAAGAGATATTTGTTTGTTAGAGTAAGAGATATTTGTTGGTAAAAGTGGCATGAATCACAATTGAGCATGTTGGTCTCTCTTATTATATTGCTAAGCATGGATAATAGCCCTCAAAATGCAATGCCTACATTGGATCCATTTGCAATCCGTCCCATTTGAGAATCAATTTCAAAGTTGATTTCTAGCTTTGGGGAAAGGGGGGCATGGTGGATGAAGAAACCTCAGTTGTTTTAATTGAAGTCACATTTGCAGTTGCAAATACAATTTTTATGTAGCATGGAATCTCAAGATTGACTTTGATGTTCCATTCTGCCTTGATTTCTATATTAAAGAGGGCTCTTGATTTCGAGAAAAAATTGTTTGATGCAAGCAAGTCCATGTTATGATTGGATGCCTACAGTAATCTTTCAAACAACCCTTTGACCAAAAGTTGAACATTTTAAAGTATATATTCTAATATTATTTTAGCTATGACACCCAAGTAGTCGCTTTATGTGCACATGCAATTTTTAAATGGCTTTCAGTAGAGGATGATTCTTTTTAGCCCTACACGTAAGGTTCTCATATCCTCTCTTTAGGTCTTTAATGATGCTTAAATTTTAATATTGTTTGCAACTGAGCATATTGAAATCAGCACGTCATCATTTTTACTAGCCAAAGGAATCTTACTATGTACACATATTTAGGTGGTGTTTTTAGGGTTGATAACAAGAGTTATATAAACACACGACCAATCTTTCATCTTTAGTCATTGCATTCAAGCGGTCACCAATGATGCGATCAACATCCTTGTCCTTTGGTTTGCAGCTATTCAGCCTTTGACTCTGGTCTGCAAAGAAAAAGTTGTAAGTTGTTCTATATGCTCTAAATGCAGTTGGATCCTTCTTGCGGAGGTCGTTAGGCTGCTGCTGTTTGCTGCGGAGACCAACATCTAATTCAAGCGACCTTAATAGCAAGCCAATGTTATCCATCAACTTCTGTAATGCAGCAAATTGTTCAGCTGGTTTCCAGAAAACCACATCTGTGACAAAATAACCATGTTCAAATTTTTCCACGATTGCTCCAGGAATATTTCCGATAGATGAAGCATGATCAATTGCAAAATGTGAAGTTCATTTAAGTTTCTAGCCTACATGCAGATAAAGATAGGTATACATAGCCCATCTTACCTCCTTGTAGCTGGTGATGTTTGGAATACTTTCTCCTCTTTTTCTTTACAAGTTCACCATCTTCATCAGCTGGGTGTCCAATTATACTGCTATTGGGATGCAAAAAAGGCATCATCATTGCAAAAAAGAAGAAGAAGAGATTTTAACGTCACGCCACAAGGCTGGAGGCTGGAGTAAAAATGAAAGCATGCTTTTGCTTCAAATCTAAGACTTTAACAACATTCTACGTAAATGACAGAAGTATATAATCACAAATTTCCCCATGTCAAACATGAGACATACCTGATGAAGGAGCAAATTTTCCTTGATATCCAAAGTAGTATACTTGCTCATAATGGTGAAGCAAGTGCAAGCAATGTTTTCGTAAAAGATAAGACGGGCTGGTTATCGTAGATGGTAAGCCAAAGACTGCAGCTACCTCTTTCCACTCTTCCCCTAATAACATAACAAGATGGCTGATATCAAAGAAATCAGTCATCACCTTCTCTATTTTTATTGTAGTGATGATCACTTCATATCAGGTACAGCAAGTAGGGGATATATAGACTAACAGTGACAATCACCTTATCAAAAAGGCTATATCCTTCAAATAAATTGAATGTAAAAATCCCCATCATCCCTCTAGGAGGACAGAAAAATGCCTCTTGGAAAGACGATTGAGTTTGACAACATAAACATGAGAAGGCCAGAAAATAGAGATATCATTATGCAGGTAGAAATTTATAATGGTACATTCCTCTCCACCATAAATCTTCTCGCCTTTTTCTTAGTGGTTAATGCTGGATATTGACATCCATTAAAGTAATGCATAAAGTTCATAAGATGAGAGTAACAAGGCAATGTATACTCCCTGTAAATCTCTAGATATCACCATTTGCCTGCTCAAAATCTTATGTAAGCAATAATTTAACAACTTAGAGATGGACGTGCGGCTCTATACAGCATGTTAGCAAAGTGTAACAAAGCCTCCCTTACAGATTGGAATTTGAAGAAAATTTCGTTCAAATGTTTAGTCCAAACTGTGGTACTGTATGGTGCCCCAATTTGGGGACCAGGCATCTCTTCACGACTATGGACACAAATCGAAACCGTCCAAAAGATGTTTCTGAGAACAGAACTCGGAATAAGGGCACAAATCCCCTATGCTATAATGCTTGCAGAAGTCAGTTTGTTCCCGTTAGAGTTGGAAGGACTATACCAAGCTGTAAATTTCTATAACAGAATTAAAGAGCAAGACTCAGACAGGCTGTCGCACCAAGCTATGGAGTACTCAGACTGGTCGAAAAACCTGATAGCGTGGGCAAACAAATGGGGCTTGGACGTTTCGGCATGCCCAACAAACAAGGAAGAATTCAGAACCACACTTGAAAAGCTGGAAGTACAAAAGATTTGGGCCGATCCTGGGAAAAGGATGCACATATATCAGACAGATGTCAATCACATGACAATATATGAGTGCCAACGTACCTAAAGGTAAACTCCTCATCAGCTCAAAGGAAACTGATAGCCAGATATAGGACAAGATCTCACAGATTGGAAATAGAGTTGGGGAGATGGGCGAAAGTTCCAGTTGAAGAACGCGCATGTAAAATTTGCTAAACAGGTCAGATCGAAGATGAATATCATGTTTTCATACAATGCTCCGCATATGAAGGCATGAGGCACAATTATGATATTCAGGCAGAAGATTTCTATTCGCTACTCTCTATAGCGCCAATGACACTAGGGTCATACATAAGAGCGGTGGATGCACACCGCTCCTTGCTTCTAAAACTGTAATTCGATTGTTCATGTGCTCCATGGCCTCTCAAGGCCCAAGTGAGCATCAGATATAATAGTAATAATAATAATTATTTGATGTTATTTCTCAAAAACTCAAATATTAAAATATTAGATGGTTTTTTAGGTTCTGATTTGTATTGTAGCCATTTGATCTCGGTGTTATCATTGTCAAGAATGGGATCATACCATCATGGCATGCCCTCAACTTCCTCAAGTCCAAGTTCAACTCCCAGGAACAAATCAAACTGCTTCAGTCCGACTCACGGCTTATCAGCTGTGGGTTGCCAATGGCAAACAAGGCCCACATCCTGTTCTGAGAAAGCCACCACGGCCACCTCAATAACAGCGACCTCAGCAAGCAGCGTCATCATCCACTCCTCTGGATCAACAAGCTCAAGAAGAAATTTATCAGGCACTCAACCCTCCGGTACAGCAGTCCAATTGGGTTGGTTTGGTTTCTCGCCAGACCAGGGCTTCATGCCCCTTGACTATCATCCCTCACGACACGCAGCCAGCATTTGCTGTCGACACAATTCCACATGATGATAAAAAAAAGGTCCATTTCGCGCCCGATTTGGATAAACTCATGCCTAATGTCATGCCAAAGGTGCGCCAGAGTATTCTCAAGCTCATGCAAGCTGCGGAAGGGCGCACGCTTGCAATGTTCATGCCACCATGCGTGCTCAGCAGCGTCAGGAGATACCATCATCATCCAAGAGCCCACGCTCTCAGCCGTATCCAAATATTGCTGCAGAGGTGGAGCTTCTCAAGGAGGTTTCTGCTTCCTTGCCTCAGACTCCTGCACCTTTGGATCCTGCTGACCCCTTTTCTCATGTTTCCTTGGAACTTCAAGAAGAGCTTGCCAAAATCAAGATCCCCTTGAGCCTTGCTACTATTTTGAAACTCTGTCCTGCTCTCAAAGAACAGTTGCCCCTTCCCACTGTTCTGGTAGGAGCCGTAGCTACTTCAACACCCACGGTACATGCCACGGTGGGCAATCAACAAATCAATCACGTTCAAATTGATGGAGGAAGTGCTGTCAATCTCATTACTGATAAGCTCCGGAAGCAAATGGGCATTAAGCAACTCTATCATGCCCCCTATGACATCAAGTTGGCAAATGGCCATATCACGCGCCCTCAAGGCGTCACCCCTCTTCTTCACATTAGTATTGATGATCTCAAATTCCCCTTGGAATTTGATGTTTGGAAAGCTGGAGAAGATCCGGGTGACTATGAAATGCTGGTTAGCAGACCCTTTCTCCGCCAGGCTAAAAGTATTCATTCCTGGGCCACAGATCAACTTGTTATCACTGATGGTCGTCTCAATGCTACTATGGATTTGGAAACGGGCAAGTTAATTTCTGTTGAACATGCAGAACCCTCCATCTATGATACTGAGGCTCAAAACATCTATCACGTTCAGGCACCACCTGCAAATCTTCCTCTCTCCTCCTACCCTGAGTATGCAGATCCTTGGGGTGACATGACTCTCGACCAGGACCAGGGCGTGGCGGCTCTCCTTGACCCCTACCTGGCTCCCTGCAATCGCATTCAACGCATTGATCATTTCTCTGACACGGCGGCTCCCTCAGACATTATGGATGTTCATGCCGTCATGAAGCAACCTCTGCTGATGACGCTCAGCAGCCCCTTTTCTTCACTACACAAAACGCTGCGTCTCCCGTCATGCTCCAACCACCTGCTCATGTTGTTCAGGACAAGGAGGTTGTCCCACATATTCAAACTCCTGAGTTGGAAATCGTGGACATTGGTAACAATCAACCAGTCCGTCTGGCTGCCAATCTTCCACCAACTTATAAAGCACGCGTTGTCACCTTGTTCGAAAAATTCAAAGACCTTCGGAGTATCAAAAAAGAGTTAGGGGAACTGACCATTCCCACTAAACCTGATGCACGCCCAATCTAGCAACGACAGTATCGGCTCAACCCCAATTATCGTGACCGAGTCAAAGCTGAAATAGACAAGCTCTTGGCTGCTGGCTTAATTTATGAGGTCAAACATTCCGAGTGGGTGAGTCTCATTGTCATTGCTCTCAAGCATAATGGAAAAATCCGGGTTTGCGTGGACTACAGAAAATTAAATCAGGCCACGGAACGGGATCACTTCCCGCTACCCTTCACAGACCAGGCTCTGGAAGAGGTTGCTAGTCACGAGATGTACTCTTTCATGGATGGCTTTTCAGGGTACAATCAAATTTCTATCAAACAAGAAGACCAACGCAAAACCACCTTCACCATGCCGTGGGGCACTTTTGCCTACAAGGTGGTTCCCTTTGGACTCTCAAACTCTCCATCCACATTTCAACGCATCATGCTTTCTGTCTTTCAAGACTATATGAAAGAAAATCCTTTCCTCCAAAATTTTCAAGATGATTTCTCTGCCTACACCTCCATGGATGATCATCTGGAGAAGTTAGAGCTGGTATTTCAAAAATGTGATGAGTCAGGTATCAGTCTCAATCCAGAAAAGTGCACTTTTTGTGTCACTTCCGGTGTTCTTTTGGGTCATGTGGTTAGTAAAGAAGGTATCACCACGGATCCTGCAAAAATCAGTTGCGTGCTGAAGGCCAATGCACCATCCAATATCAAAGAGACACGCTCATTCTTGGGTAAGGTCAATTAATATGCCGCCTTCATTCCTGGACTCGCTGCCATAGCTGATCCCACTCGTAAACTCATGGGTGATGCATCCTCTTGGGCTTGGAATCCCCAGGCGGAGGCAGCCTTCCAGCAGCTGAAGATTTTGCTTACCCAGGCTCCGGTCCTTGTTCCTCCTCAATGGGACAAGCCCTTTCATGTTCATGTCAATGTCTCGGCTTTTGCCATTGGTGTTGTTCTCTCACAGGCATATGATGAGTACACGGATAAACCCATCCGCTATGCTAGCCGCAAACTCAATCCTGCTGAACGAAATTATTCTGCCACGGAGCAGGAAGCATTGGGCTTAGTTTTTTGTGTCCAACGTTTCCGTCATTATTTGTTGAGAAGCAAGATCAAGTTCTTCATTGATCATCAAGCTCTGCTCTATTTGATCAACAAGGCCACGCCCACGGGTCGCATTGCTCGTTGGGTCTTACTTCTGCAAGAGTTCGCTCCCTTCGAAATCATTCACAAGGCAGGCAAATCTCATGTTGTGCCCGATTGTATCTCACGCATCCACACAGATGATCCGTCCACAGGTGTTTCTGATGTTTTTCCAAATGTCCAACCGTTTCTTAGTCACAGCCATGCCTCATTGGTTTCATCACTATCAGCAATATCTCCTCTCTGGCACCCTGCCATCAGAAGATCCCACGCTCTCTCCAGAAAAGCTTCACTCACGTCGTCGTCAGTTTCTCCGTGAGGCCCGTGACTATACCATGGTTGCGGGCCATCTGTACAAACGCGGCAAAGACATGGTCCTCCGTCGATGTGTTCTCCCTCACGAGGTGCCAGATATTGTTCGACAAACCCATGAGAGCTTGGTGGTGGTCATTTCAGTGGTGACACCACGGCACGCAAAATTCTTCTGGCAGGCTATTTCTGGCCCATGCTCTTCAAGGATGCCCACGCTCACGCCCGCACGTGTGATGTCTATCAGCGTGTGGGTCGGCCCACGGCCCGTGATGCTCTACCTTTGACGCCGGTCGCCACTCCGCTACCCTTCAGCAAATGGGGCATGGACTTTGTGGGGCCCATGGATCCTCCTGCGCGGCACACTCGTGCCCGCTATATTTTGGTTATCACGGATTATGCTGCAAAATGGGCGGAGGTCTGTGCACTTCCTGACAACACTGTTGCCAGTACGGCCAGAGTACTTTACACGCATATCATCACGCGTTTTGGTTGTCCCACGGAACTCGTCAGTGATCGTGGAGTTCATTTTGTCAATCACACCATCAAGGAGCTGACGGATTATTTGCATATACATCACAAAAAAGCACACCTTGCTATCTCCAAGGGAATGGTTTGGCTGAAAGCACAAACAAGACTCTCATTACTATTCTGAAGAAATATGTGATGTTTCTCGCACGGATTGGCAAGACAAATTACCTACTGTTCTCTGGGTCTACAACACAAGTTTCAAAATTGCTACTGGCCACACTCCTTTCAAGCTGGTATATGGCCAAGAGGCTCTCATGCCCTTTGAATATGTTCTTCCGACTCTTCGTTTCCAACTGGCTACAACACATAATCCACCTGCAGCACTTCAAGAAAGAGTTTATCAACTCGAACAGTTGGATGAACTTAGGAGAGATGCTTATCTTCGCGTTCTTACGGGGCAACAGTTGAGGAAATCCTGGCATGATAAACACCTCAAATCCAAGAAGTTTACAGAAGGTGATTTAGTTCTGCTTTATGACTCTAGATACAAAAATTTTCCAGGCAAGTTAAAGTTTTGGTGGCTTGGTCCGTATCAAATTCTTCAAGTGGTGCAACCAAGTGTTTTCAAACTGGCTGAGTTAGATGGCACCCCATTACCTACTCTGGTTAATGGCTTTCGCCTCAAACAGTTTCATACAGATGACACGACAATTCATTCAGAAGATCAACAAACACATTCAGACTCTGAACAAAGTGAGTAGAAGCATATTTATATTATATATGTCGAGAAAAACAAAATGTGGGCATTGCCCATATACTTCCGCTATGGGCTGAGCCCTATTTACAAAATCCTACATTAAAAGGGGACCCCTACTCTGGGTTTGGAGCAGAGGTCACACGGAGGATGTGGTAGAGGCACTGCTCGTGATCCCAGCGAAGGTGAATCACCACCTCCATTGGGTTCGTCAGAGGGTCAGGATGCTCAGCCATCCCTGCACACCAGCCGTCCATCGGAATTTCGCGGTTGTGGAGCTTCCAGAGATCCAGAGCAATCATTTTTGTTGTAATCCATTCGTTGCAATTGCGCGGCATAGTACACTCGAGATCCATCCTTGCCAACTGATGTCTTCTACTCGCCCACTGCTCGCTTTATATAGCCGAACCGCCTACAGCATTACCCACATGGACCAATCACAAATTTGCTAACGTGGTTTCATGCAACGCAATTTCTAATTCCAGATTCCCTTATCCGCCCGCAAATCTCATCAAGGTAGCTTCTGCCATTCTTTTTTATGATGTCCAACTCTCGAGCTGCCTGCATTAATTGTTATTCCTTCATCCTCCGCCCGTCTGCCATTATTACTTGTACATTCCCCAAGCTGTCACATCCTACCATTCATTCTGGCTTATCTCCACCGTTCCTTTGCTTTTCCTTTACCTTTCCTTTTCCTTTGTTTGCCTCCCAATCGTCTCTTTATGATCTGCTGATATCTGGCATTATCAATGGCTCAGCTTCTCCTCCTCAAATAGCCTTCCGCAACACCCGCGCGCCCTAAACCTTTTCGCATCTCTTTCGTCCTCCGTCTTCCGCTCTCCGCCCTCCGGCTTCCTTCCTTCTCTTTGCTAATTGCTGTGGCCGCTTGGCCTAAGTTCCCCACTCTTCAGGTCACAGTCCCCATAGATCCGGCTCTATTTGAGTCTGTGATTTTTTCTAATCCCACTCTCCGAGATCCTTTGGAAGATCCCAGTCGCGAAGTTGCAGAACGCACAAGATTATTTGAGTTCTCTCAGCAAGAACTCCCGGCGCCAAACTTCGACAGTTCGTTGCTCATCTGGTTAAGACCAACGCAGGCTATCTCACAGAAGTTGATCAAACTCGCATCCTCCTCACTCCGACTCTTTTGGCAGAGGTATTTCAATTGCCCATCCGCAACCCTTCTTTAAATTAGGCTGCTCTGCAGGATCAGGATGTTACCAAGTATGGCCAAACTCCTTATATGGCCACCACTCATAAGCTCACCAACATTGCCAAACCTCACGAAGGCTTTGTGAAATTTTTATGGCGCAAGTTCTTTGGGTACTCCATCAAGAACACCCACATCAACAAGCAGTTCTTCCATACTGCTATCATGGCCATTCACTCTCCACATCATCTTGACTGGCCTCAAATTTTGTTCCACTGGCTATGTTATGAAATTGATCGCATCCGTCATTCTCCTACGTCTGGCTTAGAATCTGCTATGGGTGCTCACATGCGAGCCCTAATTGACCATTGTCTTCCTGTTCCGAGTCAAGGTTCTCCCACTAATTTGGACACAGCTTCCCAGTCCTCCACTCATCAACCCTCCAATATCATTTCTGCTGCGAAAAATCTCCAAGAACAAATTTCCCGTCCTCACCCATCTTCTTCTCCTCCACGTCAACAACAAAGAGAACCCGTCATCCATGTTCCATCTTCTCAGTCCACAGAAATCCAACATTCCCATTCTCAGCAGGTTTTTCAGAGAACCCCTTCTGCCCGCCCACACCAGTCCTTACCCCTTCAACCCCTGCAACCCCCACTTTCCCGCCGCGCCCTCTATCAATATCAGCAGGATGTCCAAGAATGTGTACTCAAACTCCAAGATTATCAAGAAAATTTTATGAACGGAATCCAACATTACATGGATTCTACGGATGCTCTTCAACGTGATCTTCAAGCTGCCACCACTCAAGTTCGGTCTCTTGAAGAACGTCTCCAAAATAAGCACGCTGCCCTGTTACAGACCCGTGAGGCTCTCAAAGCAGAAGAAGACCGGACTGCCACGCTTGCAGATCAGCAGGCTCAGTTGCAGACCACCATCCAGGATCTTCTTGCTCAGCTGAAGGATAAGGATAAGCTCCTCACTGATCTCTAGACAATGTATACAGATCTCTCCAAGGATTACAACAGTCAGTTATGCCAAGCGCATCGTTCTTCTCGAAGGTCAAGTCTCCACACTTCAAAATCAGGTCACGCCTTTACAGGCTCAGGTTGTTGAAGCTCAGAAACAGAAACTTATTGATGACACGGAAATTGCTAGTCTTCAACTTCAGCTCTCCACTCAGGCTCCTTCATCTTCCCATGCCACGCACTCACACCGCAGATTTCGTGATCAGTCCCGTCTCCTCCTGGACAAAGATAACAAAATCTGTGACCTGGAACATCAACTCAATCAAGCTCTCCAATCTGCTGAAGCGCAGGGTCAACATGAGATCTACCTGTAGCTGGCTATGACGATTCCACGGGATTATTTCACTCCCTCCAGTTATCTGGATTATGTTGTCTCACGCCGTCACCTTTTTCTGCTCAAGTGGTATTCTGCAAACGGAAAAATTCATGAGCCCCTCGCCAAGGCAGATCTTCTCACTATATGGCCAGATCTCTCCATTGAGGATAAAGGACTCTTCTGTGCCCTCTTGGTCTATAGTCTCCTCACCTGTGAAGATCCTGAATTCTTCATCTTCTGTCTGGTCCAGCCCATGCCTTATGTCCTTCATGATTTCTATCTGGCTGATACTATGGACAAGTTCAATGATGGCCCCAACCGGGTATTCCGTGGCAATGAACAGGCTCAATGGTTGTTGTTATCAGAGAACAAATATTTACAGGATCTAATTCAAGCAAAAACCTTCAAAGAGGAGTATATGCCAGAGCTTGCTACTCATCTTCCTCTCTGGAGTGCAGAGACTTTGCAAAAGGTCCGTAAGAATTTGTCTGAGGATGAGGGTATTCAATTTGCCCAAATCTATTTGCAACATCTTGGTGGCTACAACACTCTGCGTGTATATCTGGACAGCCAGACTATCCCAACAGAATGGGTTTCTCCCCCTGTATATAATATGCTCCCTTCTTCAGATTGGGAACAATGGTGTCAAACCTTGGATGCGGACCTCGTTCAAGAATTCCGGGAGCAGTCCCAACCAGATAATTATCTATATGCATCTTTGGGAGCGCCACCACGCAGATGCTATCTCACCTCTGATTGGCGTCTCCCTTTTTGGACCACGGTTATGGACGGGCACGCTAACTGGATTCCTGCTCAGATTTCCACTGACCTCAGGTGGGATCCCCGCTTTGTTCATCGCTCTGTCTGGCCTGACGGGGATACCTTAGAATGTACCAGCAATTGGATTTATATCCCCAATGAAAGAGGCTGGCAGACGCCTACTCACGCTGTCTGGGGTCTCACTCAGTTCTTGGAGCGTGCTGCCATCTCCCCGGATTCTTCTGTTCACTGTCAAGCAGGTTTTTGTGCTGCTCTGAAGTGCCTTCTGTTGTGTTCTCTTGCACGGAAGCGCCCTATTTATTATTGCAACCCAATGCAAGTGCCTGTGCCTTTGGCCTTCAGATCTGTCTTCTGATGGAGTGCCAATATGTACCTGCGGAGGCTCACCGTGCCCTGAAAGACATGGTGCAGTCTGGCTTCCTCATCGACGCCCATCCACCTCCTGAGTCTGTTCCACCTTTTCTCTCCACTGAGTGTCGTTTGGTGGGGGGGAGTGTTAGTCCTGTACGTCCTGGTACAGGACTATTCATGCACACCACGGATCAAGGCAGGAATAAGACGCCAGGTCAAGATCAAGCATCAGGTAGCAAACCTCCGCCGAAGACCACGCCGAAGACCACGACGAAGACCACGCCAAAGAAGAGACAGAGAACAGATAAATGACGCACCGGCATAGTCAGCACTTAGCGTGATTCCAGGCACCTAAGGCACCGTCAGATTTCCTGGAAATCAGGCTTTGATTCAGGAGTTGGTAGCGAGATCTGCCAAATACCTATTTTGGGCCCAAGGCCGTTGTACTATATATATCAGTAGAGTTAGAACTCAGTTCTCTAGATGAGTTTTAGTCCTTGTCTCTTGTCTTTCTCTCGTTTTCGAGAGCTCATATACACTCAGTGATATCAAGAAAGCTTAATTATCTTCACTATTTGTTGTTTTTCTGTTTTTTCCTTTTCTGTTCCTTTGCAAAATCCCGCGTGACACTCAGCCAGGATTCCCGAATCCAGACCCTAAACAGATTGTTAAACCGCTATTTTGATGCAGCTAGACTGCTGCATCAACCAGGACAGGAGCTCGTTGAGGATTAAGTCCCACATTTATCGAATTGAATTGTTCTTCTCCATATCATACCATACTGGTTTAACTGGATCAGATCATTAAAAAAGCACATCATTTCAATGCAACAGCATTTCAATGCAAGCCACAGTAGGCATCCTTAAGTCACCAAGTATAACGTCATATGTGCTGCAGTAAGATGAGGTAAAATTAGTGAGCATTTGAAAGAAGGAATCTACACCAGAATAGTAGGGATATCAAAAGTAATATCTATACCAGAAGAAGTTTGAGTGCGCCCGTAGTTTGAGAGATGTGATGGAACTGATATACTACATGTCTGCCGCCACCGCAACTACATTAAAAATCAGAATAAAAAACAATGGATCAAATACTAGTAGAGTATGACAGAAAGAAAGATTAATGCAATAACATGTACAATCCTGTGAAATATCTTATTGGAAATAATATGTGAATGGTTCATTCAAGTATCAAAGAACACTTTAACCGATGATTTGGCAGAATACTTGATATCTCCGGAATGTCGCTAGATGCATTCACTGCTGAAAACAAAGTGCGAAGAGCCTTGTGTTCCAAGACCTGCTGAAACCAGCACTCATGGTTGCAAGCTGCAGTAGCATAGCATAAGGCCCTCTTATAAGAGACAAAGCCCCAACATCTCTAGATTTCTGAGGCTGAGGATCTGAGGCAATGAGCAATTATAACGCTTTCTTCAAATCTTTATACTTAATAGTGGGAAGAATATCCACCATACCTTCACAACATCAAGCGGGTTTACTATGATGGCGGAAAGAAAAGCTGCCCCATCTGCTGACATAGCCTGGGCCCTGAAGTCCAACTTCTCGGGCGATCCTGGTGGCCGATTCCATGGACCTTCTAGAACCATTCCAAGACCTTTTCTTGAAGGGCTACCTTCTATAAAAGCCTGGCCCAGACTTGCAGTGGAAGCTAATGCTATTCCGAAGTCAAAATTAATGGAATAAAAATTAACTGCCAAAGCTGCTAATCCCCCACAATCTAATCTCACAAGCTCCAGAGAAGAAGGCGAGGGCAACACCATGGCTATTGAATCCGTGAGGACAGGATGGATTATTCAGCCCCCTTGCAACCCGAAAACAACCCTAAAGCAAATGTTTCATTATGAAAACACACGGACCTTGGCTGACGTCTCTGGATTTCTGACACTGAGGCTCTGAGGCAAAGTCTTTGGATTTCTGAGGTCATGCCTGGTATATGCATAGCCGCTTCCAAAGAATAAGCAGCATCTTCCTCAAAAAATAACCCTAAAATAACCCTAGAGTGAAACAAAATAGAGTAAAAAAAAAATAAAGGAATAAAAAGAAAAAGGGGTAAACCATTGATGATATGGAATTTAGACAATAAAATGTGGGGTGCACTCTAGATATACTGATTAGTATGCCTCGTGCAATACGCCCATGAAATCATATGAAAACCATGCCAAAAAGCGTATAAAATCACAAAAAAAAATCAAAAGGTTGGCGGGGGCCTTGACCCCGAGACTGCTGAGGTTGCTGAGATTGTTGATACTATTGAGGTTGTTGAGCTTGATATTGCTGAGGCGGATATGATTGTTGCTGCTAGGGCGTGGTTTGCACCTGGAAAACCATTTTCTGTCGGAAGGGTGTAGGATGAGAACGAGTACACTCCTCTGTGGCATGATTGCACATATTGCACCGTTTACAATGTGGAGGACCATTAGTGGAGTTGCATTCATTGGCAAGATGACCGTGATATTTACAGATATGGCACCAGATCTGAGTGCGTTGAGGAGCTGCTGGTTGAGGCTGGACCGCATTCTGAGGGACCATGACGGGGGGCATGAAAGGGAGTTCCGTGAGGGCAACACCCCGTGAGGAGACGTTGACTGAGTGATTGACTAATTCGATCGCCCGCTCCAGTGTCTTGGGACGCAGGTACTCAGTCATGAGTCGAATTGTAGGAGGAAGGCCTTGCAGAAACCAGACGAGAATCTGGCTTTGCGTGGGGTACTCCTGGAGTTTGCTAACCAGAATGTGAAGGCGATCCGCGAAATCACGCGCAGACTCCGTGGGTTGCTGCAGGACTGAAAATCCTTTCTGATCACATGTAAAATCAATATCAATATCAAACCATCTCATTTCTCCTATAGTTGATCATCGTCGGTGGTGCCATAATGAGAGAGAAATGACAATTTCATCTCTTGCCAATTTTGCTTCCAATGGCTTTTGTTGGCCATGAGCCATTGATGAGAGGCGCCTCGCAGCGTGGTAGAAAAGATGTGGAACTTGAGTTGAGGTTGAGCGTGACCATTGAGAATGGCCAAAGCCTCAAATTCCTCCATGTGAGCTTGGGCACTCTGATCCAGAGGCTTGCCTTTAGTAGTGCCAAAGGTAGGATATGTCAGCTTCAGATTGTGAATAGGAGATGGGGGCTGAACTGGCGCATAGACAGGTGGAGCATAAGCAGGAACATAGCTGGAGGGAACAGCCGTAGGCTGAGAACAAGCCGGCATAGGAACAGAAAAACCGGGAGGTCCAGAGAGAGGAGCATCCTGTGGCGATGGACCATGGGAGCCCTCTTCATTGAGCTTGAGATCAATGAGATTGTAGACGAGAGCGTGCTGAAAAGATGGGGAGGTCTGATATTCATGGACATGGGGAGGACCAAAAGAGACATGAGGGTAGCCCATCCCGGCAGGAGGAGAAGAAGGTTGCGAAGGCAGAGGGGTGTGATCTGAGGGGATATAGATGTAGGTGCTTTCCGGAGTTTGGAAATAATGAGAAGTAGGCTGAACAGGTGTATGATGCGGCGACTGGGGTTGAGAGTAGTGCTTACACACAGGGGGAGACCCTGGTCGAGAATGAACACGAGGGAGTAGGCTGCGGCCGACCGTGGCTCGTGGAGCTTTTACATGACCTCCCCTCAATATCATAATCGCGTGTCATACATGTCTCGGCAGCTTCGGACACCGATGGCCCGTGTGAGCGATGGTTTGGCAAAGAAGTTCTTCAGGAGTGAAAGCACGAGCAGACATAATGAAAAGAAGGAAAGAAGAAAGATCATACCTGGCAGCGGCGACAGTGTTTAGGGTCTAGGTTCGGGATCTCCTGTGAGACAGCCCTCTGTGATGACCCTTGGATCAAACAGGAGAATCCTGACTAAGTTTCACGCGGGATTTTGCAAAGGAACAAAAAAAACGGGAGGTCCAGAGAGGAGCATCCTGTGGCGATGGACTATGGAGGCCCTCTTCATTGAGCTTGAGATCAGTGAAATTGTAGACGAGAAGAGCGTGCTAAAAAAATGGGGAGGTCTGATATTCATGGACATGGGGAGGGCCAAAATAGACATGAGGGTAGCCCATCCCGGCAGGAGGAGAAGAAGGTTGCGAAGGCAGAGGGGTGTGACCTGAGGGGATATGGATGTAGGTGCTTTCCGGAGTTTGGAAATAATGAGGAGCAGGCTGAACAGGTGTATGATGCGGCGACTGGGGTTGTGAGCAGTGCTTACACACAGGGGGAGACCTTGGTCGAGAATGAACACGAGGAGTAGGCAGTGCCGACTGTGCTCGTGAGCGAACACGACCTCCCTCAATATCATAATCAGTGTCATACATGTCTCGGGCAACCTTTCGGACGATGGCGCGCCCAAGCGGCCCCGTTTGCAAAGAAGTTCTTCGTGGAGTGAAAGCACGAAAGCGCATATAGTGAAAAAGGAAAGAAGAAAGATCAGACCCGGCAGCGGTGACAGTGTTTAGGGTCTGGGTCGGGATCTCCTGTGAGGCAGCCCTCTGTGAGGACCCTTGGATCAAACAGGAGAATCCTGACTGAGTGTCACGCGGGATTTTGCAAAAGAACAGAAAACCGGGAGGTCCAGAGAGAGGAGCATCCTGTGGCGATGGACCATGGGAGCCCTCTTCATTGAGCTTGAGATCAGTGAGATTGTAGACGGGAAGAGTGTGCTGAAAAGATGGGGAGGTCTGATATTCATGGACATGGGGAGGGCCAAAAGAGACATGAGGGTAGCCCATCCCGGCAGGAGGAGAAGAAGGTTGCGAAGGCAGAGGGTGGTCGAGAATGAACACGAGGAGTAGGTGGTGCCGACTGTGCTCGTGAGCGGACACGACCTCCCTCAATATCATAATCAGTGTCATACATGTCTCGGGCAGCTTCGCGACGCTGATGGCGCTCCAGGCGAGCGGTCGTTTGGCAAAGAAGTTCTTCAGGAGTGAAAGCACGAGTAGACATAGTGAAAAGAAGGAAAGAAGCAAGATCAGACCCGGCAGCGGCGACAGTGTTTAGGGTCTGGGTTCGGGATCTCCTGTGAGACAGCCCTCTGTGAGGACCCTTGGATCAAACAGGAGAATCCTGACTGTGTCATGCGGGATTTTGCAAAGGAACAGAAAAGGAAAAAAACAGAAAAACAACAAACAGTGAAGATAATGAAGCTTTCTTGATATCACTGAGTGTACATGAGCTCTTGGAAACGAGAGAAAGACAAGAGACAAGGACTAAAACTCATCTAGAGAACTGAGTTCTAACTCTACTCATATATATAGTACAATGGCCTTGGGCCCAAAATAGGTGTTTGACAGATCTCGCTACCAACTCCTGAATCAAAGCCTGATTTCCAGGAAATCTGGCGGTGCCTTCTTTAGGTGCCTGGAATCACGCTAAGTGCTGACTGTGCCGGTGCGTCATTTATCTGTTCTCTGTCTCTTCTTTGGCATGGTCTTCGTCGTGGTTTTCGGCGTAGGTTTGCTACCTGATGCTTGACCTTGACCTGACATCTTATTCCTGCCTTGATCCGTGGTGTGCATGAATAGTCCTATACCAGGACGTACATGACTAACACAATCTTCTTTTGTTTCTTCTATATGTTCATCTTTTTGAGTTGTGTTGCAGATAGCTCTTCTCTATTTACTTGCATTCTCTTTTTACTTAACACATTGTTTTCTACTTGTATTTCGTAACGAGGCACACACCGAAACGACAATTTCAATTGCAAAGCAAGATTCAAACTTTGCATTGAAAATGCACTAAATAAAGATACTTTTGGACTTTAATCTCTCGTCTTTTTATCACTCTAACATCCCCCAAATGTTTTCCTACATATAACAACCAACATATAATTGCTATTAACATTAATTAGCCCCAAAGGGGCAAAAAAAAATTTTAACCTATAACAAAAACCATTACATTGCACGCCTTACAATTAAATTCCCCCTTAGACCCCCTTTTGTTTGGGTGCTTATTCATACGGGGGGTGATGTAGGGCAGCGAGAGCCCTTATAATTATGTTTTGCACGTACAAAATCAACACCATATAGTATATTGCCTGAAATCTTATTGTATCTTGTAAATCTTGTTATACAGTATAACAATTTCTGTACATCCATACCCCACAAACGAGGAACTTTATGTACGGTGTAGATTAAGGAATAAGGGGTGAATATGCCTATCCAACAGCTCTCGTTGCCCGGAGTCACCCCTCGTGTGAATAAGCGCCCAAACAAAAGGGGGTTTAAGGGGGAATTTAATTGTAAGGCGTGCAATGTAATGGTTTTTGTTATGGTTTTTGTAATGGTTTTTGTAGTTATTTTAATAGGAGGCCATAATTATTTTCCTAAGATATGATGTATTCTTTAAGCGTATTACAATATATTAAATAGAAACAATAGAAAATTCGTCAATCATGAAATAATAAAAGGAACATTAGAAGTTTCATTGATCGTGAAATGATTACAAGAAAGAATAAAAGAAAACACCACAAAAATAAGGTGCTTATTCAACCGCCACTCACACACACACACACACACACACACACACACACACACACACACACACACACACACACACACACACACACACACACACACACACACACACACACACACACACACACACACACACAACACAACAAAAAAAAAAAAAACAAACAAAAAAAGATTAAATATAAATTTAGAAAAAGGAAAACAAGAAGATATTGGTGAAGAGTTTAGTTTAATAACACTTGCACTTAAATGTAAGTGGAGGATAGGTATATAATGGGAGTAGATGATTACATTCAAATAGTGTAATCACTCCAAAATAAATAAGTTTCCTTTTGGGAAAGAATATGTACCATAAGAACCAGCTTATCAAGATTAGTTTGATTTTTTGCTATTTTAGTCTTACACTATAGTTAAAACTCATTTTTGAAGTTCGTGAAATTATTTTGATGCCTTTGGTATTCATCAAGCAGTTGAGGGCATGGAATAGTTGGTAAGTATTTGCTTTGTGTTTGTGCCAAGTAGTTCTCACAGCTAAGGTTGTTTGGTGGCACCACATACAGTTATATGTTGTAAAAATATTGTTTATAAATTTTATTCTTTTTTTCTAAAGCATCTATCGAATTTAAATATTGATTCTCGTTATGACATTATTTTGTTTTTTAACTTAGAGTATATTATTTGATGTAATTTCTAAATTACCTTTTTTGCTATTTGCATGAGCAAATGAAAATGATTTCATGACATGTGGTAGCCGTCCTATGTATGAATGATTTTGGTGTAAGTATTCTTTCTTATCAGCTACTTGCTGAAATATTTAACCATTTGTGGTTCTGTATTAAGGGAAAACTATCTAGAGCAATGGGTTTCTAGAGGGAATTACCCTTGGCCAGCATTCGCCAGTGGCAGTCCAAGAAACCTCTTGCTCCCATAAGTTTTCCGCCATTGGATTTCCTCAAAAACTCTTGTTTGATCCATTTTGAGCTCAATTTAGTGGTCTTGCATCCTCCCGCAAGAATCAGCACACCGAAGAATATCCTCCGAGATGAACGTATGCAAAAAATTGACAAAAAACATCCTCCAGCAAAGCCAGATGAGGTCTAGCAATTCTAGTAAACAAAGAACAGAGCAAAAAAAATTTGTAACAGATAGTGGTGCTGCCACCGCCACCGCCCCATCAAGAAATTGCACCATATAAGAAACTGCACCTAAAACTTACTTGAAAAACAAATGGGTTGAAACCTTAGGTAATCTGCAGGTCATGAATGTTAAGGTTGCAGATCAATACATGGATATTGATCGTCGATGTGTCCACCCTCTGCCTAAGCACTCATATACTTTTTGCCAGCCCTGAAGGATAGCAAAAGGCCTTAGCTCTTCCTAGCATCTATCGCAGCATGAGCCGCGGGCCACTTCTCCTCCTATTAGTCTCCACCATGGTCGCTTCTCACCACTTCAGTGGGCTAATATGGTTGAAGAGGTTGAAAGGTTCCGCGCCAGGTTGAGAATATTGCCATTGCCGCTCTGGAGGCACCAGCGGGCCCCCCCGCTCTAACCCCTTCAAAACCTCAATGCGGTTAGTTTCATGGAATGTTCAAGGGTGGCCTCTTCCCCCTTTAAGAGGAGTCAGATATTGTTTTATGGTCACATCCATGTGATGTACTTCTAAATCTTGTGTCCTAATGCTGGACATTTTAACTATGGGAGAAAAGGTATCTTCATAGTCAACGCACTTCTTTTGGGTGAATCCTTGTGCAACGAGTCTTGCCTTGCATTTGACATGCTTTCCATCTGTTCCTTGCTTGATCTTATAGATCCACTTGCATCCTACTCAAGTGTGTCCGTCCTTTTAAATGCACTTTCATTTTCCATTGCCTTATTCCATTCTTCTGCATCTATGGCATTTATGGCCTCTTCAAAATTTTTAGGTGCTTCACCCCTTATTCCTTAATCTACACCGTACGTAAAGTTCCTCGTTTGTGGGGTATGCAAGTACAAAATTTGCTATACTGTATAACAAGATTTGCAAAATACTATAAGATTTCAAGCAAAATACTATATGGTGTTGATTTTGTACGTGCAAAATATAGTTATAAGGGCTCTCGCTGCCCTACGTCACCCCCCGTGTGAATATGCACCCAAACCAAAGGGGGTTTAAGGGGGATTTTAATTTAAATGTGTGAAATGCAATGGTTTTTGTTAATAATATTAGTTGTGTTTTAATGGTTTGTATTAACTAAAAAAAAATTTGGCCCCAGGGCCTTAAGGATGGTGTAGGGGTGTAGATATAGACATTACCTAATACTCTAACGATGAATTGTATATCATAGCCTCACAAATCTAACAAACTAGAGGTGCTCAAATTATGGAAATGAAAACATTGCATAGAATTAGACATATAATATTATACTAATACCAATATTAATACATGAGAAAATTTGGATATCGGCCCGGTTGTCCAAAAGATACTTCACTTTGGGGTTGAAGTTATAAAACTCTCTTATCTCAATAGTGTTTCATTAGCCATTTGTAAGACAACGCTCATGAAGCTTCGGTTTGATAAGGGAATTAGCAACATGTGATAAATAACATTTATTCCAAAACCTAATTGAAATGGATTTCTATCTTTGCACATGTCGGCAATGAATGGCTAGTGAACCTTATATATGGTTCGAAACTAGCCTTGGAACTAATGAACATTTTACATTCAACATGACAATATCAACTGAGTCTTTTCACGGAACACATGCATCGATAATAAGAGAAGAAAGTTTTCAAGATCCGAATTCAATATAAAAAGCCAGGAACTTTGCAAAACAAACGATGATTATTGCATACCCATTGCAGCATCCTTGAGGCACGACCTCATAGCCTTTCCAAGGCTTACACATGCGTCAACACACAACCTTCCGAAATCCTTCCAGAAAACCATTCGCCAGTCATAGTAAGATGAGTAATTTCGTTTCTTGAAGTCATGTGTGCAACTAACAAGCTTCCATCTTCAGATCTCTGCTCATCATCAGTAGGGTCCAAAAGGATCATATCCCTAATAAAACTTGCAAGATATAGCTGACACAAGGTCACACATGGCAATTCCAGCATCTGCAAGCGCAAATGATGCCCAATTTATAACAACACTCAAATCCCCTCCACCACATTGTAGAATCAATGCAAAAACATCTACTATTGTCTTAGGAAATGAATGCAAATCGATAGCCCCTGCCAGAGATTTATACAGTGCCAGGACGACTTTTAACATACCAATTGCCAGGACGACTTTTAACATACCAATCACTGATATTTGTCCACCCAAAATTATGAAAAGGTTGTTCAAAGAAAAGGAATGCCGATTGCAAAAGAGCACGGGAAGAGGCAAATCATGTTTCACATAAAGTTATTCTTATGCTTTCGACTTGCAAAAGAGCACGGGAAGAGATCCATGAGAGAGAGCGGCGGCCTACGAATAATCTTTGCAAACATGGTGTTTACGGCATTCAAACTTGAGAGATCAAGTTCCATGCCCAAACCATCAGGATCGAGGTCCTTGCCCTGACAAGTTTTATATTTTGGTTCTCTATGAGAATATGAGGTGATAAATAAGGAAAACAAACGGCAGTTTCGGTTACCTCAAATCCAACAGTCATATTGCCTCCGCTTGTTGATGTCCGAGAGGATTCCTTGCAATGCAAAGAAAAAAAGTTGCTTTCTCTGAAAAGCCTCTTCATCGAGTATCGCCATAGCCTTTGCTTCATGAAGAGAAGTTTCAAAAAGCAAAACGGTCGAAAAGTACTCACGATTTTTTTGCTTGCTCAAGGATCCTTGAATGCCCGAAAATGAAATGGATCATAGATACCATCCGCATAAACTCTACCCGCCAATCACTACCAAAATTGCCGAAAGCAGTTTTTCGTTGCTCAACTATTTCGTTTTAACCGAGCTCAAGAAAATACGTCCATTTTTGGGACACAACAATGTTCTTACAGAAACTTTGTCGAACCCTAGCCTAGAAGCAGGATCTGCCTCAAGGCTTCAGAACATTCCTTCAATTCGCTACCTGGTTAAATAACCCCACCGCTTACCAACTATTAGGGTTCTTATCTCGGATGCAACCCATACACGCCACCATCTCGCCATTGGACCAATTAGGGCCACAATAATTTCCATACCTTGGAAAAAACTTGAAAGAAATGCTTTGGCTTCTAATGCCATGGAAACTTTGAATAGTATTGCACAAAACTTTCAGAAGCAAGCATCCGTACATTTCGCATCGGCTAAAGCACTAACTCTTCCACTCCAAATCTGTTTCCACTCATCACAAGAACATTAATTTTTTGCAAGAATGCCCAGAAATGCTATCCACGAGGCTTGCATGTTCAGCCCCTAAAATAAAAAGAGGGCTTTTGTTGTGAGCCCTTGGATGTTAGACCATTGAAAAAAAAAAGCTAAATGAACGACTAAGAAATGGTGCACTCTAGATGTACGCATTAGTACATCCATTCGAATACGCCATGAAATCTTAGGAAAACCTTTGTGAAAAGCGTACAAAAACACAAAAAAAACCCCCTGTTATTATGCTACATATTCTTCTGCTTCTCCCAGAGAAATCTCTACCAAAGAGTTCAGTACTAACCTTTGCTTCCACTTGTAAGATTTGAGTGTTACTCATCCTGCCTTGGCCAGCCCTTGGATCAATAGCCTCATGGTCTCTTCCTACCACTGTATCCTGATCATGATTGGTTGAGACTTGTTCCTCTCTAGTGATTATCTTTTCCTGCATAATATTAGAGTTAGTTTCATTGTCATCATCATCAAGTATTTCCATTATATGTCCCGTGTCATCGTCCTCCTCAACACTAACATGAATAGGTTTGTTGGTCTTGTAGCATTGACTTTCATCAAAAGTCACATCCCTGCTTATGACAATCTTTCTCTTTGCTGGTTCAAACATTCTGTAAGCCTTCAAGTGCTCATCATAGCCTACCAAGTAGGCAACTTTGGCCCTATCGTTAGCCTTCGCTCCTTGGGAACGTGCACAAACCCTAAGCAATCATATGTTCTCAATTTATCAAAATTAGGTTTTCTGCCAGACTAGAGCATCTCAGGCATTGTCCCATTAATGCTTGTTGAAGACAACATGTTTTGAATTTCCACTGTAATTCTTACTGCTCTGCATGTTTTAACATTGCCCTAACAGCATTTAGAATCGTCCTATTCTTCCTTTATGCCACCCTATTCTGCTGCGGGAAAACACTGCAGGTAAGTTGCCTCTTAATCCCTTTTGACCAGCAATATCTCTTAAATTCAGCAGATAGGTATTCTCCTCCCCTGTCTGAATGCACACATTTAATCTTTCTTCGAGTCTCAAGTTCTACTTCTATTGCAAACATTTTAAATATCTCAAAGGCCTCTGTTGAAGTCATCAATGAATGTAATGAAGTACCTTTTGCCAGTAATGCTTCTCACGTTAAGTGTCCACAAAGATCTGTATGTACCATGTCCAGTATTCTTTTAATTAGCTCTTTTATTTGATTTCTTGAATGGCAACCTAGTATGTTTTCCTAGCATGCATTCATAACAGATCTTTTCCCCTTCACTAGATTTATCAGCTTGAATCATTCCTTGCATAATCATGAGCTCTACTATATTTTTGTTATTGGTGTGGCACAGTCTTTCATGCCATACATTAATATTAGGGACAATGATTGCATTCACAGTAGGCAAACAATTAATATTCAAGCCAAAAAGATTTCCCACTCTTTTCCCAAGAAATTTGATTTCATTCTCAAACACAGTACATTGTAATCTGTCAAAGACAACTATATAACCCATGTCTACTAATTGGTACCTCAGCGTCCTCGTCTTCTTCACTTGTATCTTCTTCAGTCTCTTCAGCAAAGTTTCTTTAAGTCTTAATTTTCTAAGTGCTTTATCAAGAATATCAACCTGAGAGGACAATTTTTCTTCAAAGTGTCTGAGTAAATACCTCCAGCTTTCTCCTGGTGCTTTTCCCCTTACTTTGAGCAAAATAGATGCTCCAACTTTGCTTGTCAAGATAACATATGCTTCTTTGATCTTAGCTCTTTCATTTCCACTATTGCTCAGTAGTTCCTGTTGCATTTGTATCAGAAGAACTGCTCTCCCTTCTTCCTGCAACAACACTTGAAGGTTCATTAGTGTCCTGCAACAAATCCCATAAATTTTCATTCTCCAAAACATTTTTCATTTGTTCTTTCCATATCTAAAATCCAGGACCACCTTAATACCAGTAAAAAATGACGCTCTAAACTGGCTAGACATTTTGAACCTGGCTCTGACCACTGATAGAAATTAGAGAATTAAATGTCTAGCAAACTTAAAGTTACAATGCAATATTTATCCTTGATCTGCTTCAGACAACCACGTTCTAGAACATATATTTAATATGAGAAATACAATGGGTAAAAACAAGTTACTGTAGAAAAGGCACTACACGAAACACTGTTCACAAGTATAGACTTCAATCGCTGTAGCACTATGAACTTCAAAATTTACAACCTGAGAGCACAGGCATTCATCCGCAGATGAATCCAATCCGCCTTCAGTATATGTACATGCAGGCATTGATCCTACTTATATTTTATCACAGTCGGCACCAATTCAGAAAGAATCGGCACCCAAAGCTCTTCGTCGGTTTTGCACCATGTTTCCAATTTTGAACAATCAATATGGCACTATGCCATTTGACCGCCTATAACCATTAAAGCTTAATTTGGCTTCTCGTTCTTATGTACATATAATAACCTAGTAACCTTAGGTCCAATAATATTCCAATCCTTCATATTGCATCATGGATCTTCAACTGTGCTCATGAATCATCCTGCTAGTCTATATTTCATTATGATGTCTTTCACAGAATCTTTGCAATTTATCAAACTTCTCAGCTTGATGAATTTGTTCTCAGTCAGTGGCTTTGTGAGAATGTCTGGTAATTGTTTTTTAGTATGCACATAATGTACCTTTACAATATTCTTGATTACCAAATCACGAATAAAATGCATCTCCGACTCTATGTGCTTGCTTCTTTCATGTAACACAGGGTTTTTTGTCATGGCAATACAACTTGTACTATCTTACTGCAATATTAATGGATTCTTCTGTGTCATTCCCAGTTCATTTAATAACCTCCTGCTCCACACAAGTTCTTTGGCTGCAAGTGTAGTAGCTGCATATTATGCCTCTGCAGAAGAAAGAGCTATTGAACTTTGTTTTTTGCATTTCCAAGATATTGGTCCACCATCTAGCGTTAAGATAGATCCAGATGTGGATTTCCTCTCATCAGGATCTCCACCCCAATCTGAGTCACAAAAGGAGTGAAGTTCCAAATTAATTGAGTTGAGCATTATACCAAAATTGACTGTCCCTTTGAGGTATCTTAAAACCCTTTTTGCTGCCTGCCAGTGACATACACCTGGATTACTACAATATCTGCTCAGAATATTAACAGCATAAGAGACATCTGGCATGGTACAATTTGCCAAATATAATTGGCATCCAACTAATTCTCGATATGGTAGATTTTGGGCTTCAATTTTTCCTTCTTCTGTTTTAGGACACAAATCACTCGATAACTTGTTTTCAGGAAACATTGGAGTTCTAACTATTTTACATTCCTTCATATTAAACCTTTTTAGTACATTGCTACATTTTGTCCCTAAGAAAGAGTCATAATTTTTCTATTTCTGTCTCTGTGAACTTCAATGCCTAAAAACCTTTTTAATTCACCCAAGTCAGTCATTTCAAACCTATTCATTAAGATGTCTTTGCATTTCTGAAGGTTGATAAAAGCATCCTAATGCTGGCTATTTTAACTATGGGAGAAAAGGTATCTTCATAGTCAACGCCCTTCTTTTGGATGAATCCTTGTGCAATGAGTCTTGCCTTGCATTTGACAGGCTTTCCATCTGTTTTTGCTTGATCTTATAGGTCCACTTGCATCCTACTATATTCTTACCCTTGGGTAAATCTACTAGCTCAAATGTATCAGTCCTTTTAAATGCATTGAGTTCATTTTCCATTGCCTTATTCCATTCTTCTGCATCTATGACCTCTTCAAAATTTTTAGGTGCTTCAAAATCAAGCATGGCTAATATTTCAACTAGGTTTATTTCTACATAGGTATTCCTTAATCTTTTGCTTCTCCTAGAGGAATCTCTACCAAAGAGTTCAGTACTAACCTTTGCTTCCTCTTGTAAGATTTGAGTGTTAGTCCTCCTGCCTTGGCCAGCCCTTGGATCAGTAGCCTCATGGTCTCTTCCTGCTACTGTATCCTGATCATGATTGATTGAGACTTGTGTCTCTCTAGTGATTACCTTTTCTTGCACAATATTAGAGTTAGTTTCATTGTCATCATCATCAAGTATAGATGCATTATCCATTCTATGTCTTGTGTCATCATCTTCCTTTTTGTCAACACTAACAGGAATAGGTTTGTTGGTCTTGTAGCATTGACTTTCATCAAAAGTCACATCCCTGCTTACTACAATCTTTCTCTTTGCTGGCACAAACATTCTGTGAGCCTTCAAATGCTCATCATAGCTTATCAAGTAGGCAACTTTGGCCCTGTCATCAAGTTTTAGCCTTCGCTCCTTGGGAACATGCACAAACCCTAAGCAACCATATGTCCTTAATGTGTCAAAATTAGGTTTTCTTCCAGACCAGAGCATCTCAGGCATTGTCCCATTAATGCTTGTTGAAGACATGTTTTGAACTTCCACTGCAGTTCTTACTGCTTCCTCCCACAGAAAATTAGGTAATCCTGCATGTTTTAACATTGCCCTAACATCATTTAGAATCGTCCTATTCTTCCTTTCTGCCACCCTATTCTGCTGTGGGGAAAAACTGCAGGTAAGTTGCCTCTTAATTCCTTTTGACCAGCAATATCTCGTAAATTCAGCCAGATAGGTATTCTCCTCTCCTGTCTGAATGCACACATTTAATCTTTCTTCCAGTCTCAAGTTCTACTTCTGCTGCAAACATTTTAAATGCCTCAAAGGCCTCATCCTTAATTCTCAGACATACACATTTGGTTCTTCTGCTGAAGTCATCAATGAACATAATGAAGTACCTTTTGCCAGTAATGCTTCTCACATTAAGTGGTCCACAAAGATCTGTATGTACCATGTCCAGTATTCTTTTAATTAGCTCTTTTATTTGATTTTTTGAATGGCAACTTGATATGATTTTCTAGCATGCATTCATAACAGATCTTTTTCCCTTCACTAGATTTATCAGCTTGAATCATTCCTTGCTCAATCATGAGCTCTATATTTTTGTTACTGATGTGGCACATTCTTTGATGCCATACATTGATATTAGGGACAATGATTGCATTCATAGTAGGCAAACAATTAATATTCAAGCCAAAAAGGTTTCCCACTCTTTTCCCAAGAAATTTGATTTCATTCTCAAATAATCTTCAGCAAAGTTAACTGTAGCATTTTGTTTTCCAGAGCCTCTTCCTCGACCTCTACAAGATCCTCTCCCTCGGTTACTTTTTCTCCTTCCTCTTCTGCTCCTAGAACACCTATTTGCAAAATGTCCTTTTCCACCACAATTATAACACTCTACTTCTTTTAACTTGGAGCAATCTACTTTTACATGGCCAAGTGCCTTACAGTGATAATAGGGTCCAATTTGTCCTTTTTCCTTTGATGTATTAGAGTTGCTTCCCTTGTACTTTCCTCTGCCTATATACAACACTTCAATATTGTCATCATAATCATCACAAAGTATCTTGTGCTGCTCAAATTATGTTCTTACTATCTCTTCAGCAGTTTTCCTAGATTTTACCACATTTCTGATTAATGTAGTCAAACTGTTTGTTCCTTCCAATAGTTCTAGCTACATGTAAGAGTTTCTGCTGCTCAATCATGATCACTCCCGCACCCTCCAAATCTGCTACTATATTATCAAACTTAGAAAAGAACTTGGTGAGATCATCTTCCTCTTCTAAGTGCTTTATCAAGAATATCAATCTGAGAGGACGATTTTTCTACAAAGTGTTTGAGTAAATACCTCCAGATTTCTCCTGGTGCTTTTCCCCTTACTTTGTGCAAAACAGATGCTCCAACTTTTCTTGTCAAGATAGCATATGCTTCTTTGATCTTAGCTCTTTCATTTCCACTACTGTTCACAGTAGTTCCTGTTGCATTTGTATCAGAAGAGCTGCTCTCCCATCTTCCTGAACAAATCCCATAAATTTTCATTCTCCAAAACATTCTTCATTTGTTCATTCCATATCTGAAATCCAAGACCACCTTTATATACCTTAATACCAGTCAAAAGTGATGCTCCAAAGTGGCTAGACATTTTTAACCTAGCTCTGATACCACTGATAAAAATTAGAGAATTAAATGTCTAACAAACTTAAAGTTACAATGCAATATTTATCCTTGATCTGCGTCAAACAACCATGTCCTACAACATATATTTAATATGAGAAATACAATGGTTAAAAACAAGTTACTGTAGAAAAGGCACTACATGAAACACTGTTCACAAGGATAGACTTCAATCGCTGTAGCACTATGAACTTCAAAATTTACAACCCGAGGGCATAGGCATTCATCCGCAGATGAATCCAATCCGACTTCAGTATATGTACATGCAGGCATTGATCCTACTTATATTTTATCACAGTCGGCACTACTTCAGGAAGAATCGGTACCTAAAGCTCCTCGTCGGTTTCGCACCATGTTTCCAATTTTAAACACTCAATATGGCACTATGTCATGTGACCGCCTATAACCATTATAGCTTAATTTGGCTCCTCGTTCTTATGGACATATAATAACCTAGTAACCTTAGGTCCAATAATCAACCTAATGATACCTAGGCTATAATCATTCCAATCATTCAGATTGCATCATGGATCTTCAACTGTGCCCATAAACCATCCTGCCAGTCTATATTTCATCATGATGTCTTTCACAGATTATAATATGACCATAATCCAACATCAGTATCTTAGCCATGTGAATAAATGCCTTGAAAAATGTACAGCCTACGATGCTCCCAGATTGACTGCAGTAACCATCCAGACCTGAGATGAAATGCCTTCCGTTTATTTGGGGCCCATGCACCTGGGTAGGACGCTAGGAGAATAGATTGGCAATCCAGTGTACTGTTAAATAGTGCTTGAAGCCAGGGCCATGCTGGTTGAACTTCTAAACAGGAAAAGAGGCAATGCTCAAGTGTTTCAACATCTGAAATGCAAAGCAGACATACTGCAGAGTTGTGAGGATCATAGTGATTCCGCAAGGTGTTTACATGCAAACACCTATGTAAGACTTGCCACCAAAGTACAGAAACTTTAGGGTGGAGCAACTTATCCCAAAGCTAGCGCCATGTGCAAGCCCGCATGGGTTCTGAGATCTGTAATTGCCATCCATTTGGCAATGGGAGAGGACGTGGAGCTAAGAGCAGACGGTATATAGAGCGGACAAAGTACTTGCCTTTGTGAATATCACCATGACAACTCCATGGCACCCTTTTTGTGACACCGACTTCTACTATGTGTCATGAACCTACTCGAAAACAAGGAAAAATACGTGGAGAAATATCCGTATGGTCGTCACACTATGAGAGTCAAGTTCTTTGCTACCTTCTCCCATACATTTACACCCCAACGTGAGAGTAAGAATTTTGCTTGAACAACCGCCATGACAAGAGGCGACCATTTTCATTCCATGCTTGAATTGAGACGACACCTGCTAGGGCCCACCGTCTCTGCGTAAGGGAATGAACAGGTGCAGCGTGTGGGGGAGCTAAGAGGTTTGATGGCAATGGTGCCCATCAACACAGAATATCTGGGAGGGCATGGGTGGATAGACACGGCCAAAATAGATGTCTAACTGCATCCCATGTTGCCAATAAACCTCGAAGAAACGAAGATGCATTTGGAAAAGGCTAAAGATGGTGAAATAGAGTCCAGGGAAGAACTGGTTTAACTGCCTTCTTGCCTAGAGGAGTACAATGACTGGGAGATTGTTTGAGAAGGCGAAGGCTAGGAGAGTCATCTTCATCATTCAGGAGCCTCCAAATGAATTTTGAGATGAGGACCTTACTCTGCAATAAGAAATCCATCATACCCAAGCCACTTGCCCACTTAGAGAGGATGCATTTAGACCAGGCAACCTTAACCACCGCACCCTTAGCCCATACGAAATTTCAGACTACTGTAATGAGCTCCCGTACTTTAACTGTGGGGCTAGCAACAAGGAAGCCATATATACATGGGTACTGTTGAGCACTGATTTCACAACAGTAATGCAACAAACAAGGAAAAACTTTGCAGCTGACCACCAGAAGGTGTTTCTCCAAACCCTTAATAATTTTTGCCCATGCTGCTCCTGCACTAACATGAATGCCAACAGGAATTCCAAGTAGCTTTGTGGCCTGTCCACAAGCAAGAAGCTTCCATAGATAATCATAAAGACATATGGAATCAGAGTGTCCAACGTCCATAAGGCCGTGCACTTTTACCAATCCACCAACACGCCGGAGGCCAAAGAGAATGTGTCTAAGAGCAGCTTTGCAGATTCAAGGTTCTCAGAGTTAGCAACGAGAAAGAGAAACGTGTCATCAACATATTGATTGCAAACTTCCTGTGTACCATCCTCCATAGCGAGACCCTGAAGGATCCCCTCCGCTGATGCAATAGCAATAACTGTGATAGTGTCTCTGCGACAATTGTGAAAAGGAGTGGTGCTAAAGGGCATCCCTGCCAAATACCTCATCCAAGTGGAAAGACCGATGATGACTCACCATGGAAGAGAACAACAACCCGGGCATAGAGATGTAACTTCATGACGTCTGATGTGAATTGCTGTCTAAATCTCAATATGAGCATATATAAGTGCATGAACTCCCAACTGACACTGTCATATATGCTTTTGCAAAATCAAACAGGATGATTTTGCTGACATACCTAATAGATCCCCTCATATGCATTAAGAATGCATCTTCTCGAAAGAAATCCTGATTGAGTTGTGGAAATGGACTCAGCCAAAATGCCCTTCACCCTCTCTGCAAATACCTTGGCAAATATTTTATATACTGATGATAATAAAGTGATGGGTCGCCAATCTGCAATAGTCTGAAGATCTTTGTTCTTGGGGATCAATGAGACGACACCTGTACTTAAAAGTTTGTCCAGGGCAGTGGACCGACGAAGGTCACAAAAAGTATCAAACACATCTGGCTCCAACCACTCTGAACATTCTTGAAAAACTCAATTGGTATACCATCCAACCCTGGGCACTTCCCCTTTTTAAGTTCAAATACTGCCAAGCTCAGATCAGCAACAGTGATAGCAGCTACTATCGACAGACGTTGCCCTTCAGAAATGATGGGAGATATCCTAGATAGAACTGTGTCTCGCATTTCTTACTGAAAGGGTAGATGTTTCTCAGCAAAAAATGCTTGAAAGTGGTCATGCAAATGTTGCTTGAGCTCTGTTGGCTGCGAGAGTACCGAGCTGTCTGACAGACGCAAGGAAGACATTGCTGACGTCATGCGACGCCGCTTAGCTGTGCGAAAGAAGAAGCCTGTAAATGGTCTCCATCATGGAACCACTGCAAAACTGATTTGGTCTTTGCCTATTGAATCTATTTCTCTTCCAAAGCTTGAATTTGTGCTAACATGTGATGCTCATGAATGCCTGGGAGAAGATCCTGCCGAGAGCGAAGGAGATCCTGATACAATATATCTAGCAAAGCATGATCTGTTGCTGCGGACTGTCGGCCCCATGGTTTCACAAAAGATTTGACTGCTGCGAGTGCATCCACTATGCCGGCCATCCCACGACGCCAGCTAAAGGCAGCTGTCCAAATACCCTTGCAAGCTTCTTGGAAAGCTACGTCCTTCAAGAATTTTACATTCAGGCGAAAACATATCCACCCCAGGTGGCTTTCCAGCAGAGGTTCGTCTGAAAGGAACTGCAGATGATGATCTGAAACTGAGTTGTCTCTAAGGCAGAACGGAAAAAGACCTGGTTATGCCAAAACTGCATTCGCATTCCAGTAAGCCCTATCCAACCGAGAGCTTGCACCGACCTCCACCAATCTGGCCATTGTACCAAGTGAAGGCACGTTTACCATCCAACTCCAATAGGTTGCAATCATAGAGAAGACGATGCCATTGCTGACGCTCAAATCCAGACACAACAGTAGACGTGGCCCCTTGTCGATCCTCTTCCATTTCAACCATGTTGAAGCCTCCAACAAGAATCCATGAAATCTCTTGATCCATATTAACCATCTTGGCCCATAAAGATGCCCATAATGAAGCTCTTTAATGAGGCATGTTATGAGCATAAATATTCAGAAGACCATACTAGGTTCCATGGTCCTACCACAAGAGAAAAGCCCACCGGCCAAAGCGATCTATTTCAGTGAAAGTTACTGACAATGAAGGCTGCCAAGCTATGACAACTCCTGCACTAGCTGAATTAGCTGTTGCTACCAATATATTGAAATGTCGGCCGATCATATCTGCAAGCTTTGTCGTATCCCCTTGCGACATTTGTGGCTGACATACAAACTGGACATTCAACTGATTCTCAGTGCTAAACTAGAGGAAGACATCTACATGAGACAACCCCCCTGGTTTTGAGCAAGGGAGAGAGAAAGTATGGAAATTAAAAAGAGCGGTCTATGGGCTAAAACAATCTCCAAGACAGTGGTGTCTCTGCATGGACTCATACTTGAAAGAGCAAGGATTTGTCAAACTTAAGGATGATGGGAACATATATTTGTTAAGGAAGGATCTAATTTCTGTTATATTGCTCTATATGTAGATGACAATGTCATGGTTCACAAAAACCTAAGCATCCTTCAGAAATGCAAAGACATCTTGATGAACAGGTTTGAAATATTTTGAAATGACTGACTTGGGTGAATTAAAAAAGTTTTTAGGCATTGAAGTTCACAGAGACAAAAATAGAAAATTATGACTCTTTCTCAGGGACAAAATGTAGCAGGTGTACAAAAAAGGTTTAATATGGAGGAATGTAAAACAATTAGAACTCCAATGGTTCTTGGAAACAAGTTATCGAGTGATTTGTGTCCTAAAACAGAAGAAGAAAACATTGCAGCCCAAAATCTACCATATCGAGAATTAGTTGGATGCCTATTGTATTTGAAAAATCGTACCAGGCCAAATATCTCTTATGCTGTTAATATTCTAAGCAGATATTGTAGTAATCCAGGTGTATGTCACTGGCAGGCAGCAAAAAGGGTTTTAAGATACCTCAAAGGGACAGTCAATTTTTACAACCACAACCATAGGTTCTCAACTTATTTATTTATGAGACCATGGTGTCATTAGGTTATTCATAACCTTTGAAGCTGTCTATGCGTTCTGCATGCACTCTGCTCAAACAATCTCATGCACCTTTATGTTGATCACCATCATATGGTTGCATTCAGCATTAATAACCTGTATTATAAATTCACTGATCACACTGCATATGCAAATATTCATTTCAACTTTGTTTCCTTTCTGCATTTGTGTCTACAGGTCTTAAACATCATATATTCTCCATGATTATGATATGAACTCTCTGTGCAACACTTCTAACATTCCCCTTTCAGATCATAATCTCTGCAATTCAGTTGTTCTGCCAATTTAATGAACCTGTTGTAACTCAATCCCTTAGTAAATATATCTGCCAACTGAGTTTCAGAATTAACGTATTTGATTTCAATCACACCTTTACTTACCATTTCTCTAATAAAATGCATTTGCATTTCAATGTGTTTGGTTCTCTCGTGCATGACAGGATTTTTACACATGGCGATACAACTTTGATTGTCACAAAACAAAGTTGTTCCTTCTCTTTGCTGAATTCCAAGCTCAATCAGGAATCTTCTGCTCCAAATTATCTCCTTGCTTGCTAAAGTGGCAGCAGCATATTCTGATTCTGCAGTGGACAGCGCTATAGAAGATTGCTTCTTTGTTCTCCAACATACTGGTCCACCTCCAAACATTAGCACATACCCTGAAGTTGACTTCCTTTCATCCAAGTCTCCACACCAATCTGCATCTGCATAAGCCTTTAATTCTAGATCATTACCATTGTATGCTATACCTGTCGTTTTTGTCCCCTTTAAGAATCTCAATACCTTCTTTGCAGCCAGCCAGTGAGGCTTGCCTGGGTTACTATTGTACCTGCTTAGAACATTTACAATAAACGTTATATCAGGCCTAGTATTGTTTGCAACATGCAGTAGACTCCCAACCAATTGTCTATATGGTATTTTCTTCATTTCTTCTATTTCTTCATCAGATTTTGGGCACATTTGTTTTGACAATCGTTCTCCTACTGTTAGTGGCAGCTTAACTGCATTGCAACTTTGCATATTAAACTTCTCAAGTAGAGAATCAACATAACTTTCTTGAGATAAGAAAATCCTCTTTCTCCTTCTATCTCTTTTAATTTGAATCCCCAAAAACTTGGACAGTTCGCCCAAATCTGTCATTTTATATTTTTCTTTCAAGATCTCCTTACACTGTTTGAGAATTTCCATGCTGCTTGCTGCCAATACACAGTCATCCACATAAATAGCCACTATACAAACATCTTTTTCCTTTTTCAAAATATATACATTCCCATCATTTTCAAGTTTTCTAAGCCCTTGTTCTTTCAAGTAACCATCAATACATTTGTACCATTGTCTAGGGGCCTGTTTCAGCCCATATACTGCTCTCTTCAATCTCCAAACCTTTTCTTTTCCATTTTCAAATCCCTGTGCCTGTCTCATATAGACTTCTTCTTCAAGTTCAGCATTTAAAAATGCTGTGCACACATCCATGTGATGTAATTCCATATTTAGTGCATTTGCCATTGCCACAATCATTCTAATGCTATTCATCTTCACCACGGGGGAATATGTTTCTTCGAAATCTATTCCCTTTTGTTGAGAATATCCCTGTGCCACTAACCTTGCTTTATATTTGGGAGACCCATCAGAATTTTGTTTAAGCTTAAAAATCCATTTGTTTCCAATGGCTTGTTTTCCTTTAGGCAGATCTGAAACTTCATATGTTGAAGTCCTAATAAAAGACTCCATTTCTTCTTTCATGGCTTCTTTCCACAATTCACAATCATGGCTATTTATTGCATCTTCAAAAGTTTCTGGAATCCCTGTTTCTAAAACAATTAAGGCCTCTGACTCTAATTCAATTTCTGAACTCCTCCCTATCCTACCACTTTTCCCATCACCCTTTCTCCCATACATGTCCATGTCAAAATTTAATCCTTCCTTCAGTTTTTCTCCTTCAGATTTTCTTTTCTTATTCGTTTTATCTGCTTCCTGAACTTGCTCACCATTTTCTTGCAACATTTGTTCCCCTACCTCATTTACAATGGTTTTCTTTGTTGAATCAACCTCAGTGTCATGATCTGCTTCATTTATTACAGTCTGCTTTTCTTCATTTTCATCCAAGTCCACATTCATCATTGTTTTTCCTTTTGTTATTTTTTCTTTCTCGTCCTCAATAGTAATTGTTTCATCCTTTTCTTTGGTCAACTCATAACTCATCCTTGGCTTATATAACTGTTTTTCTACAAATGTAACGTCCCTGCTCACCAATATATTTCTTTTTTCAGGATTATACATCCTATATCCCTTTGTATTTTCATCATAACCTACAAGAAAGGTTATGGTTGACCTGTTATCTAATTTCTGCCTTAGTTCTTCTGGTACATGTGTGTATCCCAAGCATCCATATGCTTTATATTTCTCATAATTTGTCTTTCTTCCTGACCATACCATTTCTGGGATCATCCCATCTAATGCCTTTGAAGGCAAAACATTATGCAACTCCACTGCTGTCTTTACAGCCTCTTCCCAAAGAAAATTGGGAAGGCCAGCATGCTTAAGCATGGACCTAGTGGCATTCAAGATTGTTTTATTCATTCTCTCTGCCACTCCATTTTGTTGTAGAGTATAACTACATGTATACTGCCTTTTAATTCCCTTGTTAATACAATAACTTGCAAACTTAAAAGACATGTACTCACCTCCTCTGTCTGACCGAACACATTTGATTTTTCTCCCTGTTGAGTACTCTACTTTAACTGCAAACCTTTTGAAAGCTTCGAAGGCCAGATCCTTGGTTTTGAGGCAATAGATTCTTGTCTTCCTGCTAAAATCATCCACAAAAGTTATGAAATAACGTTTTCCTGTTATCCCTGTTACATTTAGAGGTCCACAAATGTCAGTGTGAATCAATTCCAGAATTTCTTTTGTAATTTTCTTTGCTTTTGTAAATGGCAGTCTGTTATGTTTGCCTAACATACACCCTTTGCAAACAAAATCATTTATTTTGCTGTCTGAATATTTTAACCAACCTTTTCTCGCCATCATTTCTATATTCCTTATGTTTGTATGCCCAAGTCTCTCATGCCATAGTTCAAGATTTGGATTTGTTGTCAAATTTGTGCTGCCATGACAGTTTGGACTGATTCGAAATAGATTTCCAACACGTCTTCCTAAAAACTTTAATTCATTTCCTTCAAAAACCTTACATTGCATTTGCTCGAAAACAACTTTGAACCCCATGTCAACCAGCTGAGCAATGAAGATCAAATTCCTAGCTAAGCTAGGAACACAAAGCACATTTTTCAGATTTACTTTTCTTCCCCTTAAGTCAAACAATTCCAGCACCCCAACATCTTGAACTCTTTGCAAATTTCCATTCCCTACTTGAATATGCCCTCCTCCATTTCCTTGACATTCTTTTAGGATTTTGGTTGAGCTCTCAGCTCCACTATCTAGAATTAGAAGATCATCATCATTAGACTTATTTTCACATGATGAAAGAATCAAAATTCTTACCTCCTCTTCTTCATCTCCTGTTTCTTCTTCCAAAGGTATTTCTTCTGCAATATTGGCTTCAGGATTTGATCTTCTGCCTCTTCCTCTTTCCCTGCCTCTAAAACCTTGATTTCCTCTTCCTACCCTAGTTTTACCTCTGAAATAGTCCTTTGGAGATGAACAATTTGAGGCATAGTGTCCTCTTCCACCACAATTATAACAATTTATCTCTTTTGACAATTTAGGACAATTGATTTTGATATGACCATATTCATTGCAGCTGAAACATGGACCAACCTTGCCTCCTTGACGAGTTTCAGACTTACCCTTACCCTTGGCCATTAAGATTTGAGTTGTATCTTCCTCTTCTAGTACCCTGTTTTGCTCAAGCTCAGTTTTGAGCATTCTTTCTGCCTCAAGTCTTGTTGTGGCAATAGTTCTGATAAATATTGCAATGTTTCCAAGATTTGTGACTGCCCTTGAGATGGCCAACACCTGCTGTTGTTGAGTATAAAATACTCCAGCTCCTTCTAAATCTGCCATTATATTATCAAAGTTCTGAAAAAAATCATTTACATTGTCTTTATCATGGAATTTGAGTCTCCTCAGTTCATTCTCCAGCAAATCAATCTGGGAGAAAGTTCTAGCTTCATATGTTGCCAACATATAGTTCCACATCTGCTTTGGAGTCATCCCTCTCAGCTTTAGAACTATACTAGAACTTACTTTGCTCATGATTATCCCCTGTGCTTCACGAATTTTTGCATTTTCAGTTACCACCATTGCTCCAGAAGTTGCACTAACTTCTCTGCTCTGACCTGCCACACTTGACTCACTTCGTGCTGAAGAACTTTCTTCATTTGTTTCAGTCACCACTCTTCTTCTTGAGTTTGACAGACTGGTTTCACCTCCTGGGGATTCTATGAGATCCCACAAGTCTTCCACTTGAAGAACATGTTTCACCTTCTCCTTCCATACCTGGAAGCCAGAATCACCCTTGAACACGTCTATGGCATTTAACAGCCCTGCTCCAAATCTACTGGACATTCTGTCTGCAATCCTGTGCTCTGATACCAATGTAAGATTGTTAATTCAAGTATTGTCCTTAGATCAATTTTAATATTGCAAGAACATGCCCTTGATCATATCATAGTCACCTTTGATCAAATTTAACCTTAACAAGATAATCAAGGCTATTTAAATTTCATCACAACAATAGCAATGCTAAGATTTTTCAATCACAAATTAATGCATGACTTATGAATGAAATGGATAGACATTGCATAATTCCAAAGTGTATGCTTATCAAAATACCAAATAACCTTCGAGCAACCTTTGCTTCAACTTTCGAATGCCAATACTCCTTACAAAGAACCAGTCGTGTATCCATCTTAGGTTTACAGTTATAGGATCAGTTTCGGCCGCCTGGCCGAACCGATCTCCAAGCTTATCAGGCCTGTTCGATCCTGATTAGACTGACCTTTTTCAAAACGAAAAAGGCTCCAACAAAACTGGCCGCCAATTTATAATTACATGAATTCTATAAATGAAATATGTCAATGGTTTCATATCAACCATTTTCCTAACTTCATATTTACAACCACAACCATAGGTTCTCAACTTATTTATTTATGAGACCATGGTGTCATTAGGTTATTCATAACCTTTGAAGCTGTCTATGCGTTCTGTATGCACTCTGCTCAAACAATCTCATGCACCCTTATGTTGATCACCATCATATGGTTGCATTCAACTTTAATAACCTGTATTATAAATTCACTGATCACACTGCATATGCAAATATTCATCTCAACTTTGTTTCCTTTCTGCATTTGTGTTACAGGTCTTAAACATCATATATTCTCCATGATTATGATATGAACCAACTGTGCAACACTTCTAACATAGCAGACATTCTCACAGAGCCACTGACTGAGAACAAATTTAGCAAGCTGAGAAGTTTGATAAATTGCAAAGATTATAATATGAAGGGAGAGTGTTGAATTATGGTCATATATTATAATATCTTGAAAGACATCATAATGAAATATAGACTGGCAGGATGATTTATGAGCACAGTTGAAGATCCATGATGCAATCTGAAGGATTGGAATGACTATAGCCTAGGTATCATTAGGTTGATTATTGGACCTAAGGTTACTAGATTATTATATGTGCATAAGAACGAGAAGCCAAATTAACCTATAATGGTTATAGGCGGTCAAATGGCATAGTGCCATATTGAGTGTTCAAAATTGGAAACATGGTGCGAAACCAACGAGGAGCTTTGGGTGCCGATTCTTCCTGGATTAGTGCCAACTGTGATAAAATATAAGTAGGATCAATGCCTGCATGTACATATATTGAAGTCGGATTGGATTCATCTGCGGATGAATGCTTGTTCTCTCGGGTTGTAAATTTTGAAGTTCATAGAGCTACAGTGATTGAAGTCTATCCTTGTGAACAGTGTTTCGTGTAATGCCTTTTCTACAGTAACTTGTTTTTAACCATTGCATTTCTCATATTAAATATATGTTGTAGAACATGGTTGTTTGAAGCAGATCAAGGATAAATATTGCATTGTAACTTTAATTTTGCTAGATATTTAATTCTCTAATTTCTATCAAGTGATGGCTTATGACTCTTCCTCCCACAGGGAAGAAGTGAGAGACCGTATTTGGATCAATATCTCCAAATTAAATAATGCTTCAGGCTCGTGCTTCGTGAGCATTATCTTGTGCTTGCATAGCTAGATGAGATTTGTACATCTTGTAATGTTTACATGTGATTAATAAACTTGCTTTTCGTCCTTCAAAAAAAAAAAAAAAAAAAAAAAAACCCAGCAGACCTAGCCTAGTCCAACCAGCTAGGTCATACATCAACTTTGGTCAATCCCAAAGTTGTATTATCAATCCATTACTCATCATGCAATGACGAGAATGGAACCTATTGTCTAAATAATCATGTTTCATCATTTACAGTCCACAACAAGATACAACAATCATATCCTATTTTCAAATAATGCATTATATCCTTTTTATTGAACGTATTAATATGAGTCATTAAGATTTATTCATTTGATGTCATAAGCAAGTCAAGCACTCACAGCCATCTTGAATCCCTCTTAACTTTGTCTTAAAACAAAGAAACCATTTCTGTTCCTGCCACAATATGAGTTGAATACATTTTATCTCTTTCAAACATTTATCATGCAGCATTATGCAAATAAATAAATTTAATCACAATTTCTCTAACCAATGTTTTGATTTTGTTTTTTCCATGTCATATACTTGTTACTGGTCAATTCGAAAGGACATTCGTCTAATGTTCTTGGCTGATTTGAAGAAGACATGAGATACATTAAAGCTTTTCTAAGGATTTACATGCAAACAAAACCTTTTTACATGCCATTTTAGAGCTGCATTATTGCCTATTGTGCCCAACTGGTTTTGCTGCAATTCTAGCAGTACTATCAACCCTTGTTGGTGATGTAGCTTAAAAGAGTTCCAGTCCTGCTCATGTTTACATATAACGCATACACCATGATATGATGAATGACACATCTTGTAAATTTTCAGATAAAAAATCTTTCTATTCCAAATATAACTTGTTTTCACAGCTTTAAGACATAAAAAGCGTAATGCATAATATCATAAATTGCTACAGCAATAGAAGTCGCTTAGTTACATAACAAAAACAGCCTCCCTCAAAGTATTTTGCATAAATCTTGAATTTTACCAAAGAAAAAATAAAAGTATTATTACTTGTATCAAGATTAGACTTGGATGTCAACCTCGCTAGATCTGCTCCCTTTGTTTTCCTATTTGCATATGAAAAATACATGTTTTTCGTTTGACTTTGATCCGAGGCAAAAGACTGCTTTGCAAAACATTGCCACCACATTTTTTTTTAAAAAACTATAAGGATCTAAGTTTTAGCTGCTGCAGAGATATTCCATAGCTTAATCTTCTACTCCAAAGCCTTTCTCCATAAAACACAAACCAACCAAAGAAATAGAAGACAAAGGGAGATGAAAACCACGCACTGCAGCCCAATCAATCATGTCATTAGCATAATAATGGTAAAAGCATGAAGGGCCAAAAGGTACCTAAGGGTTTTCATGGCTTATCGCCTTCACCCTTTGTATCCTTTTGCCATGAGTTAGCATTAATAGAAAAAGCCAGAAGATATTTAAACTTCTATTTTCTAACTGATTTCGAACACATTGCATTAAAACATAATAGTCTATGCATTTGCGTGACCGAAAATACCAAAGAAACATCTTTACTTCATGCTATTCATGAATGACTCGAAGAATAATATGCTAACTTTACCACCGCTATAATTGCTCATCATGGTCGACTCATTTTCTTCATAAGCAAGTGTATCCGAACAGCTTACATCGAGGACTCCTCAATTTGTTCTTTTTTTCTTTGTAATTTTTGTTGCCACCAAAGAACTTTCTTGGAGCTTTCAGTAGCCACATTCTTGCTGAAAGAACGTTTTTGCCCTCCAATATTCATCTCGATTTTCTCACACTCACTTACTATCTCTGAATCTATGGATTTAGCACACCAGCCCAATTCTAAATCTAATATCTTATTGTTGAGCCTCCCAATCTTCTTCTGAACTGTATAAAAGACCATCTGTATCATATTCAAGATACTGCTCATCCATTTAGCCTTTTAGCATAAGGGACTTTTTTCGCCCAAGTCTAATCAACTCATTCAAGATTTAAAATCGCTGCCTCAGATCTACAAATCTTATCTACACGCTTGCCGGATTTGGATATATCTAGTATTTTTTCTTTGCAAATGAAAGCTCTACTAACCGTGATGAAGAAGCCAGTGCCTGAGTGCTTGAGCTGTCGCTTTATGCAACCAACCGCCATATATGTACTGTGGTACAAGAAAATCCGCCATATACGGCCATGCCATTTTTGGCTATTCCCCAAACTTAGTATTGGCCTCCACGAAACCCTAGTCGCTACTGGCTTTGCTACGAATTTTCATAAATGCTAATGCAGACCATCAAGTCCAAGGTTTTCACGGCATTTTTTATAAGGTTTTCCCTAAAGGGTATTTTTTAAAAAAAACCCTTTATTACATGATTTCTAAAGGTCGCCCTTCTTTTCTTATCATATTATGCAATTCTTCATCTGCCCCATTATGCTCTTTATACTTTCAAAGAACCAACATTCCTTATTTATTCTCGTCAATTTGCTATTTAGATATTCAATATTTAGAATTAATACCCTGAAAAAATCCCAAGGTTAATTTGTCATATATTTCAGTCCTAACAAATGTTAGATAGTTAATGCTCAACAGTACATTCCTATCTCACCTTGTGTATCTTCATATTAGTCATTTTGTATGGTCAATCAATGGTCTCAACCTTTACACAATAAAAAAAATCCTACCTCCAACCGTTAGGTAGTTTCGACCTCTTTTATATCTGTCATATTAGGGTGGGCAGACCCCTAAACTGACAGTAGAGGTCATGCCCCACCTAATATGACAAATTTGCCCAGTTATCAAGTAAAGCACAAAAGGTTAATAACATAAAAGGGAGATTTACCTCTTAGCATAGTCTAGTAATCTCTTGTAGCAGTACTGCAGTCTCAAACTTAATGCCTGGAAAATTATTTGCCTTGATGTATCCCATCACTTTCCGTTTTAAACCCAAATGGTCAAAACCATTTCCAACAAAGTCCCCAATTAGCTCGGCAATATTTGATGCAGCATAAGTTGGATTGGAGTTAACATATATAAGTGGAAGTATTTGTGACAGTATCACATTCCTGGCTTGATGATATGGTCGACAGCTATCAGCATGTATATATTTCAGAGCTTTGAATGGCAGTGCATTTCTTTTGTCAAATTTGGTGGTAAGAAATAAACCATGTGTCTCGCTCATAATTTCTATGGTCAGGTTGAGAAAGTTAGCTTTGAAGCCATATGTAGATTGATTATCTATGCTGTCTTTCATAAAAGTCTCCTCTTTGATACCCAATCTTTCCATATCATATATTTGTATCTCTGTTTTGTCAGGCAGCGGACTATTTCTCAAGAAATTCCTAATATTAGGACAATTGATAGCTAGTAAGTCATCCATGTACCTAAATGTGAATCTGAACTTCTCAATTTCATTGTATCTTCCTTGTTGTGCCATTTTCCTGATGAAATCCATTTCAAACCAGGCGAGGTAAAGGTTGCACCAACAGGGACTACAAGAGAACCCCATAGGTATTCCACAGGTTTGTTTCCAGACTTCTTGTCCCATGCTAATATAGCAATTGGACAGAAGCCAACAGTTCATGTTGATAAACCTATGCATGCTCACATGGCTCCAGCATTTGCCCTGAGGTGTGCTTTTAAACCATTTAACTGCAAAGTATTCTTCTTTGGTTTTTTTGATCCACATTTCATGCTTATGATGTCTATTCTTCATGTGTTTCCATGTAGCTTCTACAATCATTTTCATAACTGCACAAATGCCTCTGTTACCCTGCAGTGGGATATTCTCATAACAGCGTGTTATATCGGCCACAAATACTTCAGTGATATTGGTAGGAAGATTCAAAACTACATCATAGATAGAACCTACAACCCAGCTGGAGTTAATCCTACCAGGAAATAATATATGAATTTGCGCACAAAGCATTTTAGAAATTTCAGGCCACATTTCTAAAATATTATTAAGGCCAGCAGTGATCATCATCGATATCTCTGTATAAATCGTCGCATGTGCGTTGGTTATCCACCTAAAATCCATTTTATGTGCCTTAAATACTCCCAGTAAATAAGGCACTCTATCAGACAGAATGGGTATATTACCAACCAAGTCCCTAATATTTGCTGAAACTGTTATCTTAATCTCATGAATGCTTGTGTGTATCTTCTGAAAGTCAGTGCTCTCTAGTCTCTTATAAGCAAGTTCTCTGATATATTTAGGGCAGATAAAACATGGGTTATTTGTGGCTTTATCTACTCCAGATATGTAGAAATTTTTACACAGCCATTCAAGGTTGTTGATGACATCCTTGTCATTCATAGGAAATTTTCTCGTTATGTCATTGTTCATGGCAGCTTTTACTTCACTGATGGCTATTTCTGTAATCAAAGTTTTACACAATAGTTTGTCTTCTTCTAAAATCTGAGGATAATTGAATCTATGTGTTTCAAAAAACACATCACATGTGTTTTCAATTTCTGTTTTGAACTCCTCCATTTCCAGCATTTTATCTGGAATATGGTTCAAACCCTTTAGGAACATATTTCTCAACATCTTATTATGCACTATTCTATTGTCAGTGGTTCTAATATGTCCCACACCATGGTCTATAAAGGATTTGAGTCTCGGGTTATTACATGGGCAAGCTGCGTCATTGTTACCAGCGAAAATAAGGTGTGGCTTGTAGCAGAGATCTCTAAGGTTTTCTGTATACCGCCATCCAAACATGGAATCATTCATAATATTCTGCCCCATTGTACCAAATACTTCACTTAGAGTATTGTAGAAAATCTTTGGAAGACAAATCTTATCCATAACTTTGGATAGAAATGTGCAATGTACAATTATTTTTTGCATTCTCAGCCCAGTGTTTGTAAGACGTGCCTTCCCCAGGCAATCTTTTTGGATGGTCCTGTTATTCTGAAAAGGTACCATTTAAATTAGAGAAAACTACAAAAGAAATCCTAATATTATTGGTTCTGTTTCTACATTAAGGTGTAGCCTGGAGAGGCTTTGGACACATCTTGTGTAGCCGAGTGGCATATTTTTGTGCAACTGCACTTTGGATGACCTTATTATAGGATTATCTATCAAACTATGAACTTTAGAAAATAACATTAAGTCAAATATGCAATTGCAATAAGATAAAACATGAATTCATTACATACCCATGTTTAAAACAGTGCTTTGGCCAGTCCGTCCAGCTCTGCATTGCTACTGCCACCTTTGGTTTTTGTAACTGAATTGTCCATTGCATTAGGTGTACTCAAACGCTCCACTGACGCACTGTCCGATTGTTTATCTTCTTCTTTGGATGGAGCCTTAGTAAGTCTTGGAGGTTGGCTGATTTTAGTGCTGCATGAGCCTGAAACACTTGCCCTATTTCTGTATTTTTGTTTGCTGCTGCTATTCCTTGTAGTTGGAATGGCCTTTTTCAGAAATTCAATATCCTTAATAGTCTTCTCGCAGATGTCAACCATCTTGCTATTGGGTAAACCACTTTTTAGATCAGCCCATGGGTCTGCTGCTTGCTTCATGGTCATTGCAATCAATACTTCCCTGACTTCTAGGTAAGACAGAAATGCTAAAATGCTAGATTTGAGAGTAGTCTTACAGTACTTTCTGAATTCCACCATTCTTCCTGCAACTGACATGTTAGGGTACAACACCTCTAGATTATTTAGCAAACACCAAATACCCTGATCAAACCAAGTCATGCAGTCATCACAAGTTTTAGTTTTGCCAACTGGTTCACACTCACACTTAAAATATGGGCACCAAGTTCTCCATAGCCGTTTGAGGTAGAAGTCATCTCTCGTGATGTTGGGATATGCCATGTGGCCTTTTTGGCTAACATACATGAATTCACTTTTGGTGCACATCTTGTCAAAAAATCGTGTGTCGATATTCATCTTGATTTTGATCTTTTTTATCATCTTCTCCATTTTCCATGCAGCTGCTTTAGCTGCAGCCAATTGTGGGCTTTTGATATCTCCAAGCATCATCCATGTGTCTGGACTAATAGGGGCAAGTGCACCCAAATTTTTAGTCCTCCAAATGCGCTGATTACATAGTAGGCAGTCATGCTCAACCAATCTGTATGGTATAATTGGGAACCTCATGCAGTTATGTAATGTGAAGCTAAATTCTGTTTTCTTACCACTGCTGCAATTATCCGCTTTGTTATGAAGGGCGATCTTATCTTGGTCAGATAGCAGACAATCACCAAAAGGGTCATCATCTTCCTCAGTCCCCATGCTTTGCAGATTTTGATTTTCAGCTCTAATTTCTTCTTCTTCAGCAGGGTATGATACCTTGATGCTATTTGTGTTCTCCAAACTGGTCAAGCCAATGAAGAATTTGGTTTTGCTTGTATCCTCTTCTTTAGTCCACTGGTATATTTTGTCAGTAATAGAATCATATAGCACATCAATGATCCCCATAATGTTGTTAGTGTCATTACCAGCTTTGTTGATAATGGGAACTATTTTTACCCATTCGTTGAATCCCATATGTGTGACGGCAGAGTATCCATTCTGTTTACATAAAACCTCCTTGATCAGAATATATTCATGTGCTTTTGGTTCTTTGATGCAACATAGCAAAGTCTGTACGGCAGCATTGGGGCATTCAATGTTGTTTTTGCCATAGCCTATAGCCTCCAATTCATTGTTCCATACAGGCAGCACTATTTGCTCATCAACTTCTTCTTGTTCATACTTGTTATCCTGTGATGTAAGAGAATATAATACGTGATTAATATCATCAGGTCAATACAAGTATTAACTGATATATTGCAATCTATTTAGTGAAAGTAAATGTAAGGAACATGATTCTCAAGATACAGGTCACACTGGTTATACCAATGTATTGAAGTATCTAAAAAAACCCAGCAGACCTAGCCTAGTCCAACCAGCTAGGTCATACATCAACTTTGGTCAATCCCAAAGTTGTATTATCAATCCATTACTCATCATGCAATGACGAGAATGGAACCTATTGTCTAAATAATCATGTTTCATCATTTACAGTCCACAACAAGATACAACAATCATATCCTATTTTCAGTCAATGCATTATATCCTTTTTATTGAACAGACAATATGAGTCATTAAGATTTATTCATTTGATGTCATAAGCAAGTCAAGCACTCACAGCCATCTTGAATCCCTCTTAACTTTGTCTTAAAACAAAGAAACCATTTCTGTTCCTGCCACAATATGAGTTGAATACATTTTATCTCTTTCAAACATTTATCATGCAAAGATTATGCAAATAAATAAATTTAATCACAATTTCTCTAACCAATGTTTTGATTTTGTTTTTTCCATGTCATATACTTGTTACTGGTCAATTCGAAAGGACATTCGTCTAATGTTCTTGGCTGATTTGAAGAAGACATGAGATACATTAAAGCTTTTCTAAGGATTTACATGCAAACAAAACCTTTTTACATGCCATTTTAGAGCTGCATTATTGCCTATTGTGCCCAACTGGTTTTGCTGCAATTCTAGCAGTACTATCAACCCTTGTTGGTGATGTAGCTTAAAAGAGTTCCAAATCCCGCTCATGTTTACATATAATGCATACACCATGATATGATGAATGACACATCTTGTAAATTTTCGGATAAAAATCTTTCTATTCCAAATATAACTTGTTTTCACAGCTTTAAGACATAAAGCGTAATGCATAATATCATAAATTGCTACAAAGAATAGAAGTCAGGCTTAGTTACATAACAAAACAGCCTCCTCAAAGTATTTTGCATAAATCTTGAATTTTACCAGCAAAAAATAAAAAGTATTATTACTTGTATCAGCATTAGACTTGGATGTCAACCTGCTAGATCTGTTCCCTTTGTTTTCCTATTTGCATATGAAAAATACATGTTTTTCGTACCTTTGATCCGAGGCAAAAGACTGTTTGCAAAACATTGCCACCACATTTTTTTTAAAAAAAACTATAAGGATCTAAGTTTTAGCTGCTGCAGAGATATTCCATAGCGAATCTTCTACTCCAAAGCCTTTCTCCATAAAACACAAACCAACCAAAGAAATAGAAGACAAAGGGAGATGAAAACCACGCACTGCGACCAATCAATCATGTCATTAGCATAATAATGGTAAAGCATGAAGGGCCAAAAGGTACCTAAGGGTTTTCATGGCTTATCGCCCTTCACCCTTTGTATCCTTTTGCCATGAGTTAGCATTAATAGAAAAAGCCAGAAGATATTTAAACTTCTATTTTCTAACCGATTTGAACACATTGCATTAAAAACATAATAGTCTATGCATTTGCGTGACCGAAAATACCAAAGAAACATCTTTACTTCATGCTATTCATGAATGACTCGAAATAATATGCTAACTTTTACCACCGTAAGCAATTGCTCATCATGGTCGACTCATTTTCTTCATAAGCAAGTGTATCTGGAACAGTTACATCAGAGGACTCCTCAATTTGTTCTTTTTTCTTGTACTGTTTGTTGCCACCAGCAACTTTCTTGGAGCTTTCAGTAGCCACATTCTTGCTGAAAGAACGTTTTTGCCCTCCAATATTCATCTCGATTTTCTCACACTCACTTACTATCTCTGAATCTATGGATTTAGCACACCAGCCCAATTCTAAATCTAATATCTTATTGTTGAGCGCCTCCCAATCTTCTTCTGAACTGTATAAAAGACCATCTGTATCATATTCAAGATACTGCTCATCCATTTAGCCTTTTAGCATAAGGGACTTTTTTCGCCCAAGTCTAATCAACTCATTCAAGACGAAAATCGCCGCCTCAGATCTACAAATCTTATCTACACGCTTGCCGGATTTGGATATATCTAGGATTTTTTCTTTGCAAATGAAAGCTCTACTAACCGTGATGAAGAAGCCAGTGCCTGAGTGCTTGAGCTGTCGCTTTATGCAACCAACCGCCATATATGTACTGTGGTACAAGAAAACTCTGCCATACGGCGCAGCCGTTTTTGGCTATTCCCTGCAAACTTAGTATTGGTCTCCACGAAACCCTAGTCGCTACTGGCTTTGCTACGAATTTTCATAAATGCTAATGCAGACCATCAAGTCCAAGGTTTTCACAGCATTTTTTATAAGGTTTTCCCTAAAGGGTATTTTTTTAAAAAAAAGCCTTTATTACATGATTTCTAAAGGTCGCCCTTCTTTTCTTATCATTTTATGCAATTCTTCATCTGCCCCATTATGCTCTCTGTACTTTCAAAGAACCAACATTCTTTATTTATTCTCATCAATTTGCTAGTTAGATATTCAATATTTAGAATTAATACCCTAAAAAAATCCCTGTTAATTTGTCATATATTTCAAATTCTAACAAATGTTAGATAGTTAATGCTCAAACAAGACATTCCTATCTCACCTTGTGTATCTTCATATTAGTCATTTTGGATGGTCAATCAATGGTCTCAACCGTTACACAATAAAAAAAAAAGACCAAAAGAGAACAAAAAAAATACCAAAAACCTAAGAAAAAGGGGGAAAAACACTATATTCCAAAAACAAAATAGGTTTGTCTCAGCAATGGAATTCAAGTTCAAGCGGGCAGGTGGCAGAAGACTCAGCAATGGGCGGATTTGGAATTGTTTTTCGTCAATTCCTTCTGCTCCAACTTCTAGGTGCTCAGGTAAGCCTCCACTTTGTTCTTTTTCCAGGGAAAAAAAATTCTGTTCTACACAGACTGGTCGAGCATGATCTCATTTTTGCATCTGTTTTTATTCGTCTATTGTATTTTTCTATTTAGTCTTTTTATTTCCCACTGTAATTCCTGTAACATGCTTAAAATAACACAGATAAGATGAAATGGGAAGGAAGGAGCCAAAATGGGATCATGTCATTATTGGAGAAAAGCTAAGTAGAGGAGTATTTTTAGTGAAATGCAAGTATTGTGATCATCCATTCTTGCACTGCGACTCACATGAAACCAACAAAGCGCCCGACATAGGAACAATATCGGACTACCCCACAAACAGAAAATGTGCATAGGCAATATAGAAGGGTAATGGCGACAATTTCTCATCGGGATAAAAAACCCCGCCCTTTCGGGTTTTCGAGGAAAACCCTAATGAGAAATGGTCGCCAATAGCCTTGAATGTGTTGCCTGAAGAACGGGAGGAGATGGGTTGATGGCGAACGCAAATCGAGCAGGACCCCAGAAGACGGCGAAAACCTCAAATGTGTCGCATGGAGAAGTGAAGGAAATGGGCTCATGGCGAGCAGAAATAGAACAGGACCCCTGAAGACGGCGGAATCCTGCAAGCCACACAAAAGAACCCCGAAAAAACACCCGTGAATGGTTAGAGAAAAGCAACATTCACGGCATGGAGGAAACACACTGCACCAAAAAATTCCAAAATATGAGCGACGAAACAGATGAAAAAGAACACAACAGAAAAGAAATAGTGTCACCCATAAGGTGGAAAAGCATCACCCAACGGGTGGAAAACCATTATGTGAAAATATGCCTCACCCTCGAGGTGGAAATAAACAGCATCACCCGTAGGTGGAAAATAATGCGGCATGATGCCGATGAAAAGAAAACATGATAATAGCAACACCCAAAGGTGGAGAACAACAAAGAGTGCATGAACAAAAAATATAGATGAAAAAGACGCATACCCCCACATAATAGGGCAGGAAGGGAGGGAAGCAACGGCAATAAAAGAAGAGCTACTGTGAGAAGACGCCGATAACCGAGCCGAAAGAGGAAAGGGTCTTATATAGTTCGCCCCTTCCTTAATGGCGATCCGGCGGCTCGGATCGATGCTATTCGGGAAGGACTCGCAAGAGACACAAAACCGCCGACTACCGTGAGAACTTCCTTAACTATAAGCCCAGTCGCCGCGAAACCCCCAAGGGTTGAGTTGGGTCGCGAAGCACGTAATGAGAAGAAGAGGAGCGCCATCGATCGGCGGAGCACGCCGCAGCAAAGATGTGGGAACCCCCCACGCCGCAATACCGCCGAGGCCCCGCCGAGACGAAAGCGTAATGTGTATCATATTGAGATGGATCCCTACCGATAGCGAAGGCAATTCCTCCACCACACACGGGCAATCGGATAGGATAAGGGACGTAAAAAGGAAGGAGACGAACGAAAAAGAGGGCCGTCGGACGGAGGATCGAGGAGATGATAAAAACCGGTGGAAATTAGGCGCTGGAGGATAGACGAAACGGAAGCAGGAGAAGCCGAGGGAGAAAGGGAACTGTGGTCCAAAGAATCCAGTTCAAGCGAGCGGAAAGCTTCGCGTTGACGAGGAGAACCAGCAGCGTGAGCGAGCCGTGGGGGAGAAAGCGAAACGGAGGGAGAAGAGCTGGAAGTGCTCGCCATAGACGGCATCAGCTCAGGGACCTGAAAAAAGGAAGTACAGTAGAGAACAAAAAAACAATAGAAAGAAAAGCATGCCAGCCACGAGACAAAGAAAAAGGCCGCCCCCCACAACAACAAAACAGGCCCTCCATGATGACGAGTCGAAGAAGACGCCCCAGCATGCCAACGAGAAGGACAACAACGAGAAGAAAAGAAAACCATAATGCAGCCGGCAGCCATACAATGCTCCAAGGAGGAATAAGACGAAGAAGAAGACTCAACCTAGGGAAGTGTGTAAGCTGCATACACCGGGCATAGGGCGGACAAAAACTTCTCAGAGACAATAACAGAAAAAATGAAAACCCCCGGGAATGTCCTGGATGCATAAAACAGGGAAACAACGTGAGAAGAAAAACAAGTGAGGAAATGCAGATAGTGAATAAAATGAGGCCCACGTGCATGCAATCCCACTAGCGATCAAAAACACGGAATAATGAGAAAGAATGATAAATAACCAAGGCAATAAGATGAAGAGGAAAAAACTACTCATCGTAATGTGTAAAATGCATAGATGTAAAAACAGACAAAGTGTAACTTGGCATATAGTCATCAATAAACCGTAAAGCGACATAGGTGGCAGCATCAAAAAACACGACATAAGTAATAAAAAGAAACGAAACCATGATAGATAGGCTTCTCATTCATCTCAGCAGATTTCTACAATGGTGGACAGTGGATAGCCGCACACATGCGAACTACCCACGAAAAATAAAGGGAAAATCCAATTATAACATTTGGACCCCAAAAACAAATACAATGCTAATAGATGAGTGGCTGATGTACCTGCCGAAAGCTTATCACCGGGATTAAAAAACCCCGCCCTTTCGGGTTTTCGAGGAAAAACCCTAGTGATAAGCCTTCGGCAAGGGGCTTAGACAAACGTAAGGCATAGAATCGCTCCCAAAAACCCGCGCATGGAGAAGCCAAAAATGGATGGCGCTCGCCAACCTGTACCTGCACATCACCAACAACAAATGAGAAACATACCAAAGAATAGCATCACCCAGTGGGTGGAAAAAAAGCATCACCCACCGGGTGGAAAAACATGATAAAACGTAACTTGTACAAAATATAGTAAACAAAGAAGGGGGGGAGGGTGGGTTCAAAGAGAATAAGGTACTGCTGAGAGAAGAGGAAGCGCCGATGAAACGTCGATGAAGAACTCTGCAATAAGTAGCAAATGCCCAACCTGACGAACGGCCCAAAACGCATGCGATGCATGCATGCGACGCATGCAATGCATGCATGCTCGTCTTGAGCAAGAATGCCGATTCGCTACGCCGAATCGACGACATTCTTGCAACCGCGACTCACATGAAACCAACAAAGCCCCGAATACCAAAGGACTTCCTTAACAAACTAGGATCGAGGACGAAGGTCACAGGATGAAGGCTAAAGGCCAAAAAGGACAGCAGGAAAGCAACGCCAAATTGGCCAAACCAGGCAGAAAGAAGCCCCTCCCCTGCCTGGAAACAATTCAAAGAGAATAAGGTACTGCTGAGAGAAGAGAAAGCGCCGATGAAACGTCGATGAAGAACTCTGCAATAAGTAGCAAATGCCCAACCTGACGAACGGCCCAAAACGCATGCGATGCATGCATGCGACGCATGCAATGCATGCATGCTCGTCTTGAGCAAGAATGCCGATTCGCTACGCGAATCGACGACATACTCAACAATTCCACAAAGGATCAAGGTGCATCTAACTGGAAGACGAGGACTTGGAGTCGGTCCTAAAAAAAAACTTTTACTAGTAATGGAGGTCGCAAGCAAGTGCCAGCAGAAGTATACAATGCAATGGCTAGAGCTGAAGAAGCAGCTATAATTCATGAGGAGTAATCGTGAGGATGATGTTGTTGAATTAGAGAATGAAGTCATTAATCTTACAAATGAATCAAAAGAATCCATGATGACATTGGCAGAAAAGGGAGAGCAGAGGACAAGGTTGAAGGTGAAGGCCCTTTGGTGAGATTGTTGAGGCATACACAAAAAAAATGTAGCTGGTAGAGCTTTAAGGAAATGGTTCTATGCACGCGTAATTCCTTATAATGCTACAAATAATAAGTGGTACAAGATGGCTACGAAGGAAATCACAAAGGCAGGTGAAGGATGCATCCCGCTAAGTTACAATGACTTGAGAGGACCACATCCCACGAAGGAGTATAAAGAACATCAGGTAATTAACGTGCTACTTTGTTCTTTCATAAGTTTGCTTGATGTTTTTATTGAGTGATTTTGGTCTTCGATGTATGTCATATGCTATTGTGCAGGAAACATTGAAGCCACTTCAAAAGGCATGGCCAAAGTATGGAGTTCCAATATGCAGTGATGGATGGTCTGACACTAGAAAAAGGCCCATCATACATTTTATGGCATCTTGCATGGGAACGGTATTTCTGAAATCTGTGGACACTAATGGGAGCAAAAAAACTAGTGATTTTTTGTATTTGAAGATCAAGAAAGTAATAGAAGGTATTGGGCCTGAAAATCTTGCTCAAGTATACATGAACATGTTTTTTTTCATTGAAATTTCTGATTTTATTAATTATTCCTGATGTATTGATTATTTTTTTGTTTTACCTTCTTGATTATTGTTGATTTTGTCTTCCTAATTATATATAATGATTATTTTTTTTTATTTTTATTGATCATATTATCTTATTTCATAGGTGATCATGGAAAATGCATCTAATGATATGAAGGCAGGAGAAATTATTGAGAAGGATTATCCAAAGATATTTTTCATAAGGTGTGCTTGTCATTGTTTGGATTTACTTTTCGAAGATATAGGTCAATTAGATTGGATGCAACCTGTAATTCGAGATGTTGAAAAGATTGTTACTTTTCTTATATGCGCGGAGTCTAGAATCTCTCTGTTTGCTAAATTCTGCAAGAAGTCAATGGTTAAGCCTGCAAAGACAAGATTTGCTTATATGCCTATTATGCTTTGCTGCATTTGGTCATGAGTCCTGAATGGAAGAAATGGAAGCACTCTAAATCTCCTAAAGGTCAGATTGTATATAATATTATAAGGAGCCATGCATTCTTCAGGCATGCCAAAGAGATCTGCTACATCGTTGCTCCTATTCTAAAACACTCAAGGCTATAGATAGAGAAGGTGCTACAATGGGATTGGTTTATGAGCTGATGAACACAATGAATGAGGCATTAAGGTCTATGAAAAAGAATATCCAAAAATAGAAGATTGATGCAATAGAGAAGCTGATTATATTGGTTGATGACGAGGGTGCTTGGGGTGGTAGGTGGTCCATGTTGCATTCACCATTGCATGTTGTAGGACTCTTGTTGCATCCATGATATAGAGATGAAAAGCATGAGGAGTTGAATGATGATGAAATAATACAAGGATGGAGAACATTTATGTTGAGGCATATTAGGCTTGATAGTTACAAGCAAGTTTTAAATCCTTGTGCATAACCACTTTCAGACTTTTTTCACTGAGAAACATCTTCCCTTTCAATCAGAAACGCTAGATACTATTTTGTCTAGGATTTTCCCCATCATCTCTGACAAGCAGCGCCTGTCAATAGAGGTAGCTATGACAGCTGATGATTCAGGTTCCGGCAGTCTTTGAACTGAAAAGAGGCAAATGCCTAGGCTTGGATGGTTTGCCAATTGAGTTCTTCTAGGAGTATTGGGAATGGCTGGAGCTAGATGTGTATGATACTTTCTGTGACTTTCGGCGGTCCACTGCTTTGGATAGAATTCTAAACATAGAAGGTCAAGGATCCTCAGACTATTTCAGGCTGGTGGCCCATCACTTTATTGTCATCTGTATATAAGATCTTCACTAAGGCTTTTGCATAGCGGGTGAAGGACATCTTTGCAGAGTCCATCTCAACAACCCAATCAAGTTTTCTTCCAAAACGATACATTCCGAACGATGTTGCTACTGCTTACAAGGGCATCTATTGGGCATGTAAGCAAAACTTTCCAGTTGTATACCTTAAGCTTGAGTTCGCAAAGGCTTATGATAGTGTTAGGTGGAAATTCATGCGTCGATGTATGCTAAGACTTGGATTTGGGGAACAATTCACATCAGATATTATGAAGCTGCATGATTATGAAGTTGCATGTCTCTGCTCGGGTGACTGTTATGTTCCATGGCGAGCCGTCAGATGCCTTCTCACTCGGTCGTGGTATTCGCCAGGGATGCCCTTTAGCACCACTGCTTTTCACAATTATCGCAAAGGCTTTGTCGCAGTTATTCACTGTTGCAACCACAGAGGGAATTCTCCATGGTCTTGCAATGGAGGATGGCACACAAGAGGTTTGCAATCAATATGCAGATGACATGTTCCTCTTCCTAGTCGCTAATGCTGAGAATTTTGCAGCTGCCAAATTGCTCTTAGACACTTTTTCACTGGCTTCCAGTGTCCTTGTGGAGTGACAGAAGTGTACAACTTTATGGACATTGGATACTCCGACTCCGGCATGTGTTCATGATTATCCATAGAAATTACTTGCGCATGGACATGCCATCAAATTGTTGGGGATTCCAGTTGGCATCCATGTTACTATGTGAGTTGCATGGAAGGAGATCATTAAGGGTTTGGAGAAGCAAATAGCAGCCCGTGTGAAAGAATCTGGAGCTCTTTTGGTGTAATTCATGCCAAGAAAAGGAATCAGTTATTGCCTTTCAACATTGAGAAGCTTGTTTACATTCATACTAATTTCCATTTGCAGGATCAAATTGGAAGGAGATGGGGAGATTTACTTGAAGCTGATCCTAATACCATTTCATTTGAAAGTGATCAAAAGAGATTGCTTGCTATATAGGTGAGGCTTCAAGAGATAGCTAAAACACAAGCATTGATAAGGGAAATACATGGAAAGGAGGTTGAGGAGGAAAAGGATGGAAATTCAGAACTCGAAACATCTTTTGAAGATGGTGTCAATGATGAAGATGAATGTCCAGAATCTGCTGAAGATGTTGAAGGACATTTGCCTTACTATTGAGCTTTAGTATTTATGAACATTAAGCTTTAGACATTTTTGAAATTCTGAAATTGTTGGATGTTTCACATGTTTGTAGTCTCTTAGAGCTTATGAGACTTTGAAGCTTTTTGAATTTTGAAGTTTTAGTATTATTGACATCTAAAATTTCTGAAATCTTAATCATGTTTATGATCTCTTTATAATTCTAAAATTCTGAATCTATATAGTATTTTATATACTATGTAATAGCAGATGTAAACATCATGTTTGCATGTTTGCTCCCAACTGTGCATTTGCCTTCTTTCCACCGTCTTGCTTCTAGGTTTCTAGGTTGGAGGTTGCGAATTGACAATAGCTTATCAGATATAACTACGTTCTCTATACCCTTTTCCTTCAGAATGCACGAGATGATTGTATATATAACCATAAGTTGATTGAGTGTAAGGCTAGGTTCAAATGTACTGTTGAGAGCCGTCGAAGTCTGCAAAATGGCTCGCCATTTTTTGGGCACTGTCAGAGGTCATCCTCTATTTGCGCAGGGTAAAACATGGCACCGTCGAAGGCGACCTAAGAATGCTACCTATTTAGGATTTAGAAATGCGAAAAGTTAGAATTCTATGCCAAATTTAACATAGAAAAAAAGGGTATTCGTAACCATCACGTGCACTCCACTCTAAGGTATATACGAACTAAGTACTTATGGTAGTAGTCTTCCTGATTTAAAGCCAAGGAGCAAATAGCAGCCCATGTGAAAGAATTTGGAGCCTCTTTTGGTGTAATTCATGCCAAGAAAAGGAATCAGTTATTGCCTTCCAATATTGAGAAGCTTGTTTACATTCATACTAATTTCCGTTTGCAGGATCAAATTGGAAGGAGATGGGGAGATTTACTTGAAGCTGATCCTAATACCATTTCATTTGAAAGTGATCAAAAGAGATTGCTTGCTATGTAGGTGAGGCTTCAAGAGATAGCTAAAACACAAGCATTGATAAGGAAAATACATGAAAAGGAGGTTGAGGAGAAAAAGAATGGAAATTCAGAACTCAAAACATCTTCTGAAGATGGTGTCAATGATGAAGATGAATGTCCAGAATCTGCTGAAGATGTTGAAGGACATTTGCCTTACTATTGAGCTTTAGTATTTATGAACATTAAGCTTTAGACGTTTTTGAAATTCTAAAATAGTTGGATGTTTCACATGTTTGTAGTCTCTTAAAGCTTATGAGACATTAAAGCTTTTTGAATTTTGAATTTTTAGTATTATTGACATCTTAAATTTCTGAAATCTTAATCATGTTTATGACCTCTTTATAATTCTGAAATTCTGAATCTATACAGTATCTTATATAACTATGTAATAGCAGATGCAAATACCATGTTTGCACGTTTGCTCCCAACTGTGCATTTGCCTTCTTTCTATCATCTTGGTTCTAGGTTGGAGGTTGCGAATCGACAATAGCTTATCAAATATAACTCGGTTCTCTACACCCTTTTCCTTCAGAATGCACGAGATGATTGTATACATAACCATAAGTTGATTGAGTGTAAGGCTAGGTTCAAATATACTGTTGAGAGCCGTCGAAGTCTGCAAAATGGCTCGCCATTTTTCGGGCACTGTCACAGGCCATCCTCTATTTGCGCAGGGTAAAACATGGCACCGTCGAAGGCGACAGTGCATTGAACCCAACCTAAGAATGCTACCTATTTAGGATTTAGAAATGCGAAAAGTTAGAATTCTATGCCAAATTTAACCCAGAAAAGGGTATTCGTAACCATCACGTGCACTCCACTCTAAGGTATATACGAACTAAGTACTTAATATAAACCAACCCCTTTTATTTCAAAAGCGTGGTCTTTCTTTTTCACCGTCCCAAAAAGGAGATGCTCACGTGTGCGCGTTCCCAATTTGAAAATACTACTGGTCGATAACGGTATCAAATCCAACGGCTATGCTCTTCTCCTTTAATCTTGGAACCCACGGCTCTTTGTACGGCGGCATATCAAACCGTCCCATGGTGATAACGGGAACCCCAATCAGCCGCTGAGCTATGTTTACCTTTCCTTCCTCTGGACAAGCTATTCGTGCACATCCGTCGTGATTGGCTTAGTGCGCTGGCTATGGCTTTATCAGGAGCTGATTTTTCTTTTGTCTTTTGGATTTCGGGATGTGGGACATCTGAACTTTGATTGATTTCGATTAGACCCTTCGGTGGGCAAGTTTTTTTTTTTTTGCTTCCTGACACCCTTCCTACTACCTTGAATTTCTTTCTTCAACCTGTTTTGAAGATGTTTCTGTATTGTAGTTAAAATCCGATTCCCACATGATTTTGTATGATTCTGCCTAAATTTAAGTATTATAGTGCCTTTCTGAAGATTTAGGCACCATATCTATATGTATTGAAACTATATTTGTACATAGTGAATCATGGAGATGGAAAATCGGAAAAGCTACTTATATGATAAAACATTGCTGGATCCCACTGGGAAGCAGAGAATGGATAGAGCAAGAAGAGAACAAAATCTAAAACATGGCAAAGAAGCTCAGACTCGAACTTCTCATTGGCTCCTGCGTAGATGGAGCAGCGATAAATCTTCAACAAAAGAGCGTATTGATCCGACAAAAAAAAGAAGGGGAAAGGTAAGATGGAACAGTCTTTGGCAGAAGCCAAAGCCCAAGCCTATCACAATAACCCAAATGGAGAAGGAGAATGTTCGAGGACCGATTCATTCTGTTGTGGCACAAGGGGAACAAAGGATAGAAGAAAGGACTATAACTAGAGGGGAATGGTTAGGAGGAAAACAAAAGGTTGAAGAACGGACTGTAACTAGAGGGGAATGGTCAGACGAACCTGGAAATGTTGTAGCAAATGGGTTGCCACAGAAACAGGAGAACGATGGGCGCAGGGGATTGAGAGAGAGCACGGCAAGAATTACCCAAGAAACTAGACATAAACCAAATATTGATATCCCTAGAGAAGCTGCTGTGAAGCCTGTCATTAGCCAGAGAAGGATAAGAGCCCCTGTGCTGGCTTCGCAGGTGAGAACAAACATAGGTTTGACCTCCTTAATATTTCTTAGATTAAATCTTCATTCCATGCTGTTGTTCAGGATTCTGAGATACAGGAGTCTGCCGCTGAACTAATAAGAGCAAACTTATCGAACAGAAGAGGGAGTTCTGTAAAGCTTTTTAAATCAGAGGAAGACCCACAGCAACTTGCTTCTGTTGGTAAAAGAGAGGTTGGTATTTAGTAATTCAGGAAGAATTTAATTTCTTTCCTAGTTACATCTGTTCTAAACATTTGGCTGCACAGGATACACAACTTAATGGAAAATCCAAAAGGCAGGAGCTTTTTGCTGCAGTAAGGAATGATGATTCTGCACTTGTCAAGTCACTCCATGAAAGTGGTGCTTCTTTGGAGGTTAGTTTTGTCATTCCTGTTGCTGTTGCTCTGAACAAAAGCCATTTCTTGTAATTGTTTTGTCACCACCCCATATGCCAAGAAACACGAGGTTTTATTTCCAAGGTACAAAAGGAACCAGGCAGGATGAAAAGAAATTGAATGCAGTTCCAAAATGTTATTCAATGGATTAAATGTTAAATCACGGACAAGCATCTAAGCTTACACGATACATCCTCCTCCTTATAGGAAATGCATAGAATAACGTTGTAGTCTATGAAAGGTAATATTGCTTGTTTGCGTTGTCAGAAAGAGCCCTGTAAACTGAAAATAAGCGCCTCGCTATTCATAAAGTTCCGGTGAAAAAGAGCTCTGTAACCTGAAAGTTTGAAAATGCCTTACACAGTAGACTTTCCTAGGCAATGCCTTTTTATGCTGCGAACAGGATAGGATGAAATAAGAGTCTCACTTATCATACAATTCCTGTCAAAAAGTACGTCGCTGAAATAAGGGGCCTCACTAGTCATAGAATTTCATAGGGATGCCTATAATATCAAACGAAGTTTTAGAAAGACCTTATACTAGCATCTATTTTACTATACTACAGGTATGGTTTGAATGTGCGTCTATCTTATTTCTATACAGTGGACCAATGACGAAGGAATGACTCCTTTGATGACAATTTGCGCCCATGGTGGTTCTTTGGAAATGATCTCAACACTATTAGAGTTAGGGGCGAACCTGAAAGCATGCAGATCTGGTATTTGTCTAACCATGTACCTGGGTGAATAGAATGTGAACTTGAATGACAAACAAAGCATTAACGTTGCTGGGGAACCAGGGGCGCATGGAGGGTCTGTTCTTCATCATGCTGCTAAGAGTGATTACCAAGAAGCTGTGGGTTTGCTTCTTTCATTTGGTGGTAAAGCTTTGCACAGCTCTTTCGTAGTAACATTTGCAGTAGTGCCTGTTTGGTAATGTCTGCTTCTTTTCTACAGCGGATCCATTAGCCCTCAACAATGATGGTCAAACACCACTAGACATTGCAAGAATAAGCGGGCATGTATCCATTGTGCGTCTCATAGAGGTATAAGATTTCATTCTCTAACCACAAGATTGCATTTATAATTGTGTTTTCAGGCAACATTTCAGTTGGCAAATTTTATACAAATGAACGATAACCAAAAATGTCTCTTACTGCTAAATTAACATCATCTTTATATATCATACATCATAATAGGGGAGAAGTGATAAGAAGCATTAGCTGAAAGTATAGAACATGCTAGCATTACCAGCTTAGGAAAGATGTAAATTCAACATCACGTACAAACAGTCACCAAAGGTTTAAAAAGTGGTATTCACATACATAGAGAGATACAATGCATTGTTGTTTCAGGAAGATAAAAGATCTAATCAGATACACAAATAGTTTTTAGTGTTGTATTATATCACATTATATCTCATGTGGTTTTCAGGAGTGGATATGCCTCTTCAGTGGAGTACTACGCGAAATTGTCGAGGCTGATGGTGGCAATGCAATATATGGACAGCCTGTAACAAGGAAAATGTAAGCTTTAGGCATGCTGCATAAGGATTCTCTGCTAGATTGGTTTTGTTTACTAGTTAAAGACAACCTAGAAAAAGATTGTCCACGATATTTTTCTTGAGGACCTTTGGGGTAGAGATTTTTGCCATGGTACATTGTCGAGGCACTCAACAATGATGGATCATGGGCTTTACCCAAAGGCTCCTCTGCATTTCAATCAGTATGGCATCTCCTTCCAGTAGCAGCAATATTCTAAGGCTGTAGCAGCTTCGTTTTCTGGAACATGAAATAACTTCTTCTCAGTTTATGGCCATTTCCACTATGAATGGTTCAATTTAACAAGTCTCAACTCGTGTTTCTAGCTTTGTTTTCTGGAACATGAAATAACTTCTTCTCAGTTTATGGCTAGGAATGCTTCGATTTAACAAGTCTCAACTCGTGTTTCTACTGATATACTAAGACTGTTCATTATCTGGATCAAATTGTGTTCTGGTGTCATGTACGATGAAGCCTAAACCTTGCTATAATAATTTTCTCCTTTGTATGGGTTCTGGCAGCATATAATCACTGTTATACTAGGTTTGCTTTGAAGTTCGGTTGGGAAATTACTTACTTGGCTAGCCATAATGTACCAGGTGGGTGGTTGTGCTGCCTGCTAGCTCTGATCATTGGGGTCATCCTCGGAATGAGCTTGCAGTTTATCATTCCCAAAAGGTTTGTTCATGGCTCATAGAAGGTTCAGTCGACCTTATTCTGCATCTGCTTAGTAAATAACCAATGAACGATGCCTCTATACCAGGTCCCTTTACCAAGAGCAGTAACCTTGCTTGGAAGTATTACTAGCGAGATTGAGGAACCAAACATGGAGTTACCAGATCCAGTATTAATAATCAAGGACAAAGTTACAAGTAAGCATTCAGTATCATATCATGATATCAGGTCACATTATCATATGCTTACAGATGAGAGTGTAATCGCAGAAGAAAAGCTCAAATTCTGTTCTGAGCACGCGGGTGATAAGGTTCAAATAAAGAAGCTGTATAATGCATGCAAGGGTATTCCACAAGTATGTACTAGTAAACAAACACATAAAGTAAATTGTCAAAATTTAAGATGTCCCCTTTAGTTGATTGTCTTTTGCTGTAAGTATGATATTTTTTAGCTTTAAAAAGATTGCTTCCAGGCAGGTCATTTGCAGTCGAAGGCCTTGCTGGATGAACAAAATGGTTTCATAGCTGCCAAGAATGGAATGAAGCCTAAACACCCATCTGCATTGGAAGATGCGGCACTTGCAATGGCCATTGATGCATCAATCACGACAGCAAGGCAGGAAGGAGTGCGGGATGTAAGTAGCAGCTCTTCATCAAGTGGATCAAAAGTTGAAAATGATAGTTTTTACCCAAAATCTAGAGCAGGCACCACCCGGATAAACAGACAAGCTCGGAAGCATGTCCAAGATACTGATAATGGTATATGTGTTATTTGCTCAAATGCGCCAGCCGAAGCTGTCTGCGTACCTTGTGGGCATTTGGCTGCTTGTATGGAGTGCTTGGCCCTGGATAACAGATGTCCCGTTTGTCGGACCTCTGTCACCAGTGTTGTAAGGGTATTCAAAGTATAGTGGCAGGTCTTCCCTTCCCGTCTTGGGATGGTGTTATCAGTTTTGTTGCCATTGTACCTTTGCCAAAATTGAATATCAAAATAAATCGTGTTGCATGAAGGATAGCATAGTGTAACTATCTTTCCAACACTTTTTGCAGGCAGTTGGACATAAGAGTTTGCTCTATACCATGTGAAAAAACAATTGCATAGAACATCTTCTTGAACGGAGTTTTATGTTGCAAAATAGGAGGAGAATTTCTAACGCCATAAATATCGGACATGGTCGTGCGCGGAAAAAATTTGCGAAGCCCACAAAAATGCCGGGTATTTTTTGTGTGAACATGTCAATTTTTTGTGATGTGGTTAAACATGGCAAAGACCCGGATATACTACGGATATACACGTGGTTTAATGAATTTCTAGTGTCCGATATTTATAGTGTCTAGGAGAATTTCTCCTACTTGGATTCTTACCAGGCAGTACCAAGGATCAGGCATCGAAAAACAGGGGGTTGGGGGTTAGTCTCCTTAATTTTCGGTTAAAATCCTCCGTTCGCGTTTTTGCTTAGTGGCAAAAAAAAATCCAGCAAGTACTCATTAGCTTACATGCAAAATTTGGAGCATGACATTCATCAGCAAATTATCTATCCTAGATAAAGGCACTGGGACTTTCGAAGCCATGGGTACATAACGATCAAAAGAATCCTAAGGAACATACTAGAGAATCTAGTTTTAGTACACCACAAGGATATTTCAAGATCATACCCATGGAAATGCGTACATAACGATCAAAAGAATCCTAAGGAACATACTAGAGAATCTAGTTGTCGTACACCACAAGGATATTTCAAGATCATACCCTTTTGTTTGGTGGTGTTAAAGCAAAATTTACAATGTAGAAATAGAAATCACATGATCAATGCTTTATGCAGGGTGAGTATTTTACAAGGTTATCTCGAACCTGCATCCATTGCACTAATATTTTCAAGAAGCTGCAGACCACAAGTAGTAACTGTTCTTAAAAATGTGCTTGCGCACTAGAGGTTGTCCTTACATCTATTTTGTAGATGGGGTCTAGAAGCCAAAGTAATGATATATGAACAAAAATAGATAAAAATGCTTAAAAATTTGAAAATTTTTGTTTTGGCGTTATGGGAGATGTTTTTCTTTTTTGTTTAAATAAGAAAAAAAAATTCCAAAAAAACATTGGCAAGTTCATGAATAATATATAAGCCATCAAATATAGCACAAATCACTACTACAAAAATAGGTAGAAATGGCACAAATAAGTGTCAATTTCTACGTATATAAATGGCACTTTTGATGTGTGCCGTTTATTTATGCCCTTTATCCTCCCCAGTGCCCTACTCCCTCTCTCTAGCGCCCTCACTCCCCTTGCATAGACCCCCTTGATTTGCCCCTTTCTGGCTTTCTCTCTCTAGGGTTTACAATCTCTCTCTAGACCCAAAACCCCCAAACCCCCAAAAGGTGCTCTGCCCGCCTTTCTGAGTCCCCAAATTGGATTCTAAGCACCCTTGAGGCAGCCAGAGACCCCTTAAACTTTGGCACCCCCAAAACCCCCAAACCCCCAAAAGGTGCTCTGCCCCCTTTTACGAGTCCCCAAATTGGATTCTAAGCACCCCTGAGGCAATCGCCGAAAACCCCTCGGACTTTGGCACCCCAAAACCCCCAAACCCCCAAAAGGTGCTCTGCCTCGAGTCCCCAAATTGGATTCTAAGCACCCTTGAGGCACCCGAGAGACCCCTCAAACTTTGGAGGTCATGGCCCACGGAAGATGGGCCGCCTGGGAAACCCAAGGCGAGGGGCCCCAAACGTCCCCGTCGGCCATCATGGGCGGGGAGAGTCATCCTCCATGAAGAAGGAGGCTCGGGCTAAGGCTAAGGCCCCCTCGCCCCAGGCCCGGCCCGGCCGGAAGGGATTGATTGCTCGCAACCACATAGGAACTCCCACCGGCTCAGCAGGTGGAGCCACGCCAAAGCGGGAGTGGAGGCTAACAGAGGCTTTCGTGATCGAGGCTAACAATTGCCGGCCGGGTCGGCATGGCGGTGGAGATGGAGTCCCCGGCATCCCATGTGCTCAAAAGGCAAATCGGGTCGAAGCGGGGACCGCATCCGCAGTGTCGGAGACCCGCCGCCGCGCATGTGGAAGATGGCCTTGGCCTTGCACACTTCGGCGCGCAGGCCGAGGCGGAGGTCAGCCGACATGCGGGCCCGCCTAGACCACAATGTTCATCACTCACGGACACCATGACACGGAGAGGGAGCGCCCAATGCGAGGAGGCCCGATGTCACGGTGTCACCGGCCCCGATTCGAGGTGGGAGGCGGCCACCACCATGGCACGGGGATCGCAGCCATTTTGGGAGGCGGCCGGAACCACGGCCGGATCTTCGTAAGATGACGGAATAGCAAGCCCGCCCTCGACGCCGTGTCTTTGGGGCTCGAAAGCTCGCTACTCCAGGCACGGAGCTCCGGGGTTGCGTGCAACCATCCGCATGGGCTTTCGTCTCCCTACCGAGGTTCATAGTCACCGCAGCGGTCGCGAAGTGTGAGATGGCCAAGCAGCAGCGGGCCCCAAGAGCCATTGCTCCCGACTTCCGCGGGGCGAGAACGCCGCTCGACCGCTACCCGCCATGCCTTCCTCCGCCCGGCAGCCACGCCCCAAGACTGCCCCCCGCCCCCGGCCACACCACGCCATCCCAGCCACACTCCAGCCACTCCACACCATCCCAGCCACCACACAATTACCGGCCACGGGGACCTCGCCCTCGCCCACCTTTGACCGCCGTACCCCTTGAAGAACTCCGGCCTTGGCGAAGGAGGCCACAATCTGGTAGTTGAGGCATGCGGAGCAACGAGGGAGAGTCACAAGCCCACGCAACATCGAACACACATTCGATCGGGATGACATTCGAGGCAGTTCACATTTCTCGAGCGGCGTCATGGGGCTTTCGGCGCCGGTCATTGACCGCATTGTCATATTCACGGTTGCGGATGCAGTGCGTGATGCCATATTGCGCCCGAGGGGCGGATCTTTGAAGGGACATCCACATCGTGGGCCGGGGACCTCACACCCGTGCTTGAGGAGGCCGCGGGGAGCTGGTCAATTGCGCCCGCCGAGGGGTGCGGGGATTGGTTCGGCCGGGATGCACATTTTCGGCGACCGCTCTTCTTTGCGGACCCAGGCCCCAACCCCGCCCGGTACCGGCGGCCACCTTCTGCTTCTCTAACCACGCCCCTCCTTCTCCTGCTCCCTGCTCCCCAGCTCCCTCGGCATTGCGCCCTCTGACCACATCTTTGCCTCCGCTCCATCTACTTCTCCCTCGGCCTCTGCTTCCGTCCTCCCCCGCGACTTCCGGTGCGCATACCATCCCTGGCGACAAATAGGGAATTGTGTCTCGGGTGGTCTCATGGAATTGTCGAGGCTTCCCTTGGCGAAGGGGACGATCCCGAACTTCCGTGGCGTAGATATGGATCTCATCTTTCTCATGGAGACATGGGGAGCATCTTTGAGCCGCAGCTACGATCTGTAGGGTTACCAACATTTCTCGGTCTTCAATACATGCAGATGGGCCGGAGGGGTCATGGTGGAGTGGCTTGCTACTACCGGACAACCTTGGCGCGTCGGTTACCCTCCGAAAACCGGACGACACAACCCGGTACTTGTGGGTTCGTGGTGCATAATACCGGTGGCAACCCTCTTTTTTACGGCGCTGTTATTTCCCTCATGCGACGGCGGACACCTTCTATCGCAGCCACCCCTCGATGCGGATAGGATGGACCCTTATGTCGATCTATATGATGACATCTGGCCAGGCCCAGCGGTTGGGTAGGGTCGCCCTTCTTGGAGATTTCAATGCACGGACAGGGAGTAGAGCAGCCCATGCGACTTTGACCCCTCGGCGACGATGTCCTGCAGCCTCGCCTCGCAAAGCAACCCGCCAATGAGGGTCGGATGACGTCGCCGTCACTCACTTTGGTAGTTTTTTACGCTATGTGGCATTTTTGACTTGATAATTTGCAATGGCCTTTCACAAAGGCCCGATTCTCGCAAGTGCACATGCATTGGGATAATCGGGGAGGGTCTAGTGTGGTGGACTATGTGCTCGTGGTTTCGCGCAAGATATGCATCTCATCGGGCGTTTCCGGTGGGCAATGCAGACGGTCGGGATGAGGAGGTCGACTTCGGATCACCTCCCACTTTATTTGGACTGGTTTGGCAAGCCGCGGACCCCCACTATGCCAGCCCCTCGCCCTCGGTTGAGACTAGATTATGAGCGGTGAGAGGACTACGTAGAGATGCTCATGGGCGCCCTCCCGTATTCTCTGGACCTCCACACTAGAAGCGTGACCGGACCAGCCGACCGGCTATTCACGGGATGCGTGGACCGGTGCTTTGGCCCACCCCAGCGCCGCCGTGGTCAACAACATTCCCGCAGAAGCGATGGTTTGATGCGAGGTAAAGAACGCATAGCGGCAGCTCCGCCACATTGCGGATCCGTGTACCCGCTTGCGGGGCCACCGCGATCTGCAGCCCATATAAGAAGGACACAAAGGCGGTACCTTGCCGCATCGGGGAGATGTTGGTCTGCTGGACACTCATCCTCGAACCTTTGGCGCAGAGTGCTTCAAGGCCAACCCGACCTCTGGGGGGACATCACACCCTGCGGTGGGAGCAAAAAGATTTTGTGGCCGCCGGGGGCAGCGTCGCCCATACCCCCACAGGATGGCCCCCCATTGGTTCTCGTGGGCGAGGATGTTGAGGAGGGCCCGCGAACGGCCGGCTAATGGGAAGGCAAATGACCTCGATGGTATGCGTGCCGAAGTTACTCAAATGGGCGGGGCAACCGCTTGTGCCGGGTCCTCACTACCCCCGCTCAACGAGCATTGCGGAAGGTCTCCCCGACAATGGTCCACAAAGTGGTTGTTCCCATTCACAAGGCCGGACGACCCACACCGTTGTCCAGGCCAATTCACCGGACGATCATGGTCAGTTCAAAGATTTGCCAAACCGTTATCGGCATTCTCGAAAGCAGCAGCTTGACCCCGGGCGTAGGCGCCGAGATGTCGCGAGCCCTCCACACAAAGTTTTTAGACCCCGCCACTCAACGATTGACCATATCTTTACTGCTAGCGGCGATTGAAGACAAAATTAATCATCGGCCGGGACTTGTATTGCCGCTTTGTGGACTTCGCGAAGGCTTTTGATACGGTTCCCCTGAAAAGTCAGGCTAGATCAAGGCTAATCGGGCTCCCGCGCTCATGCGTAATGCCATATCACGGTTGTATGAGAGTTGTTTTCGCAGGATCGCCGACGGGGCCAAGCATTCACCAAGAGTATCGGTCCGTGAGGGTTGCCCCCTCTCGCCAACACTTTTTGGCCTCTACATTGATCGGGCTAGAGCCCCGCTTCTTCACCATAGGGAGGATGGCATCGGCTTTTGCACCCTGTCATCCGCCACAAATTATCTATCGCGGGCGATGTTGGCCTCATTGGCCCACACCCCGGTTATGCACGATCTCACCGGATGCCCTAGACACATTTTGTCGGGCTACGGACATGCGGCGTCAATCCGCCAAGACCGGGTGGTTCTCATATCCTCTTCCGCCACCCCATGCCTCCCGCGTGACTCACATATCGGGGGGGCGTGGGACGCCACGCCCACCTACAAGTACCTAGGGGTGGAGTTCCCCTCCTCGCCTCTGGCGAGGAGCGTCTATCCGCCCTAGCGGGTGACGGCCAGCCGGAAAGCGCTTTATGCCATGCGTAACAACACCGTGCGCGAGCTCTATGATTGGGGCTATCACACATCGCCCGCACCGGCTCTGTTCGGCCCTTCCTGACGGGTCGAGGTTTGGGGCCCTACTCTCTTTGGCGACACAGAATGACTTGGAGCAGTGCGTATGGCATTTTAGCACGGGCACTTGGGGTGAAACCTTCACCCCTATCATATTCTCGCTGCGAGAAATGGATTCTTAAACCCCGGGCAGCCCTTGATAGACACATCGCCTATTTTCGTGAAGTGGTTACTATGGGTGATGCTCGGCTCCGCGACTGGGCTTACATGGCCATGGGTCCAGCCGCTTAGGGCCTGTTGGAGGGGTAAGAGAGATCTGGTTCGCCGGATGGAACGTCGGGAGCACAGATCGCGTCTGAGGGCAGCCGCGCCGACGTGGCGGGATGCGGGAGTACCTAGACGCTTTGTTTCCTTGGCAAGCTCTGGGACCCCTACTCTAGAGCAGGTCAAAATGGCCCATTACAAGGAGCACATCAACCCCGTGTTAGCCCGGGCCCATGTATTCTACTCCTCGTTCCCAAATGCCCACGAAAAAAGCGGACTCATTGCCTCCATTCGCATTGGTGCCCACCATCTTCGCGATCGAGGCGGGCGGTGGATTGGGGAGCCCCGCCGGGACTCTGTCGGTCTTTGCCAAACGGGGTGTCATTGAGGATGAGTCTCACACTTTCCGAGAGTTGCCCAATTGTTTGAATGGATCCGGCCGGATCACGCCCCCCTAGTACCTACCCGAACTTGCCCTTGCATTTGAGCGATGAACACACCGGGCCGACGCGCCATGGGGTCGTGACATTCGAGGTAATCGGACCTGCGAGGTCACCTTTGCCCCCTCACCGTCTGCCTCGCTAATTAGGCACTACACGTGTGGTGCATGACCGTATATATTTGGGTGTTTCGCATTTTATATGTTAGGATTAGGTTTGTCGATTTGCCGATTCTTTGTCGCCACGGTTTTTCCTCGAAAACCCTTCGGGCGGGTTTTAACCCGGCAAGAATCCGCTTGTCGCGTTTTTTGTATTGGGTCCCGTAGGCCGATTGGTCTCCGTGGGACGATAAAAGTACCTTCCTTCCTCCACCTTTGTTGTGTCATTTTAGTGTGGTCAAAATATTTGTCATTTAAGTGTCGTTTAACTGACATATTTGTGTCGTTCAACTGCCATTTAAGTGACATGCATTCTAACATATATGTGACTTGGTTGTGTCATTCATGTGTGTTCTAAGTGACATGCATTGTGCTATTTAAGTGCCATAGAAATGATATTCTACATATTCTAAACGAGGTGCACCTGAACTACCACAGTAATCGGATCCGTCGATCCTATGGCTCAGATCGTATGATGGAGCCTCTGGCACCTCTCTTTTCGCTTATGGTCATTTATGACTGGGGACACCTATGATTTTAAAGTATGAAATACGAGTTTGCCTAAGGTTTTGATGGAATATCTGGCACCTCTCTTTTCTTTTCGCTTATGGTCATTTATGACTGGGGACACCTATGATTTTAAAGTATGAAATACGAGTTTGCCTAAGGTTTTGATGGAATATCGAGCTTCTATATAGCTTTGCCTAAGGTTTTAGTATATGAAATACGGGGGCTCGAACCTTTAACAAAAGAATTTAATGTCCCAATAAGACTTCTTTGACCAACATAACCAATGAGCTAACATGATTATTTTTTATTTTAAATCTATGTGTGTTTTTTTTATAACAACCCACTCAATTGTTTTTGGGATATGGTCTATGGTTTCAGAAATTTGTCATTTTTACATCTATATCAAATCCCTCTGGAACCCTCGTTATTGTGCTACGTATTTCATTCTAACATGTATATGTGGTGCTTGTGCCACTCAAGTGCCATTTATGTGACAAGTAGCATGACATTTGTATGTGGTGGTTATATCATTCAAGTGCCACATAGGTGTAGTGGTTCTAAGATTCAAGTGGCATTGAAATGACATACATTATGACACATTTACTTAAAGAAATTGCCAATTTTACATCATTTAAGTATCATACATTATCATCAAACCATATATAAAGGATGTTCCCCGCCTATTTTCTTTGATGAGAAAAAAATCTGGGGTCGACACGTGCCCTTGAAGAAGCTGGGTTCGACACGTGCCCTTGAAAAAAGAAGGAAAAAAAAACTTCGGACGGTTCCCCTGTTGGGCGAGTCTGCCTCAAAAAACCTCTGCACAAACATGCAAATCCGGCCCTCTTTCCTATTTTGTTTCACAAATTTGGGCGCCGACTTTTGATTAAGGATGCATCGTCCCTTAGGATTCTGAATCGGGCGATCGGCATGCCCTATGCTCAGATCTAGGAAAAACGAAGGCTTAAGTCCCGGGAAGAAATGTGATGGGCAAATGAGTGTCAAGGGTAATGCTCTTCAATCAATCCGCCCTGCAGAGCAACCAATCCGCCCCGCTTTCGGTTCCACAATGCTCAATATCGAATCGGGCGCAAGATTATAGCATCCAAGCTTTTACCCACGAAAAGTCCGGCATTGAAGAAAAAGTCCGGCATTGAAGACATTTGGCTTCGGGCTTAACTCGCTTCTCGCAATCTAGCCATAGTTTCCTTCGGTTTCTCACACATGTATGTATTCCAAATCTCCGATTTGGGGATTTTTTGTTCGGCTATGGCGTGAGTCAGCCCGGTGGTAAACGGCTCAAAAGACACCTGTTTCTTGAAAGAATGTTGTGTGTGATGGTGTTTGTGGACATGATTCCGCTCTACATAACAGGCAAAGCGGTAAAGATTTTCATTGATGGCATTGACTCACGGCCTGGCTATGATAAAGCCGGTGAAGCTATAACATAATGATTCTTGCGTACAATCTGTAAGCTATTTGTTCAGAAGTAAGAATGCTTTGTTTTTGTGAGTTTATCTTGCAGGTTGTTTGCCTCTGATATAATTTGCCCATAAGTCTGGTGCCTTGCGTTGTGGCGGTCTTAACTTAGATAATGGCTCAGGATTCTGCCTTTCTGTGGTTAAGATCTCATCGCTTTGTTTCTCGCTCATTAGCTTTATTCAATGGGAGCCAGCTTACATGCATCCTTCATATATGGGAAATGGGCTTTCTGCAAAATTAGAAGTAAGAGTGATTTCTTCCTTATTTCCATTTCAAATTTGCAGTTCTTGCATGCAAGTTTCGAGGGTTGCAATACGTAATGAATATTGAGTGTACTTTTTTGCTAGCTTTTGTATCTTGATCTGCCGATACTTGGGAATACTGCATCAATCTGCAAGCGCAAGATTTACGCCCTCTCTGTTTTTAAGGTTGTGGTGCTGATTTCCCAACACTCTCTTTCCTTTGCTCTTAAGAATCCCAACTTCTCCTTTCAGATCTGTTAAACAGAGGATCTGGTAAAACATCTACTGCCGCTTCTTTTATTTTTGTATGAAGCACTTCAACATGTAGGCCTGGAATGCAGATAGTCTGTGCAACCCCTTCTCAATGTTTGCTCATCTTTTCATTACAGATTAAGGATGTCTATTTCGTATTAGACTCATTGCAAATATGTTCAGATGCTGATGAATGAAGGGGACAGAAATGGTTCCAATTTCTTAAAGTTTAGCAAATAAAAGGCCTGGCCGCCTGGGACAACAGGTAGAAAACAACATTTTTATAGTTGTTAACCATTGTTTAAACTAGCTACACGATGGTTCACTACAACAACATTAAATGTTGAAAATATCACTTCCCTGATTAATATTTCTCCTCCTTTCATCTTTCCTAGGGATCCTATGTGACATATGAGGACTCACAGTGTTATGAGAATTTTTAAAGGCTTATATTTGCATCAAATTGTTTTCTCTGCCAAGCTCTTTTAGACATTCAAGTTGCAAACAGGGGATTTTAGGTTGCCATCTAAATATTTTGAATTCAAAAACGTGGAGCCATAACTTACTTCTAGGTGGTTAGCATAGACGAGAAAATTATCGCAAGTTGTAGAAGCCAGGGACTTGGTTGTAGCGGACTGGGGTGGTACTAGCATGAAGAAAAGGACAAAGGTGAGTTGGCTCCATACACACCACTAAGAAAGGCGAGAAATCTAAGAAAGAGCAGAAAGAAATTAGTTACTATAATGTCGTTACTAATATGTTTTAATTATATCCTTACACCTCATTTGAATGCGGCGTTGAAGTTTATTGAAGTTTATTGATAATGGCAGCTCATTGGCTCTGTACTTGAAGTATTATAACTTCACAATGCAATTCTGCTAGTTGCTTCCAGCGGGCACTATGAACTTGAGTATCGAATATCGCCCTTTGATGAAACTGTAGATAATTGGATTTTTTTGGAGAACATTTTGAAAGGACAAATAATTGTACAGATAACCTATACAAAGCACATTCCAAGCTAGTTACAGAAGCCTAGATCCAATACAACACTAGAAATAACCTGGAAGTGGATGCATCCTACTCAAATAAACTGTCTTTACCAGGTAGGTTCACTTAACAACAAGAGCATTGAGGTGGTAGAGGAAGATGATGAGAAAGAGAAAGTTATGAACAAACTTGAGGAATGAAAACTTGCCAGATGCAAAATAAGGACTTCTTTGTCAATTAAGATTTGAAAGGATCTTTTATTTGAAAAAAGTTTAAGAGCTTCAATAGGTCATGAAAGGTATTGATCTTCTTTCAAGAAATCAAGAATGCATTTATAGTCTTCTGTACAGTAATGTATGTATCATATTCATAAGCAGGTTGGTAAAGAAATTGGTAAAGACATATATTTCGATGGTATCATGCCGCTAATTTCTTCACACCAGGTAGATACACTAGTGTAGGGTTTAAGTTTTGCAGACCTGGTAGATATGCTTGCTGATAGCCAGTATTTGCTAGATAATGCCGCTTCTGAGTTGTTCTGTCATGTAGATGCTCTACTATATTGTGGCTTTTTTTTTGTATTGTGTGTAGGTTATTGTTATTGTGTAGATCGTGCATGAAATGCTACATGAGATGTCAGTTGTTATATATGCCTAGGTGGAGTAATGCTTGCAGTTGGAGTTCGCTATGCTCGCAAGCATTGCTACATATTATGATCTTAAGGCATAACATGACCTTATTTATAATGTTATGTGCAGGTTCAATTCCTGCAGGTTCTAGCTTAAAATAGACAAGACCGGAAAGAGAAACATTCGCGACGGCATCCTATAGTCATTATGGTTAGCATCCTTCTATCATGCAGGCGCTGAACACAAGGGCAAAAAAAAAAGTGTAGGTTCAAATCCTGCATGTTCTACCACGTATAGATGAGTTGGTGAAGAGAAACGTTCGCGGCGGCCGCTAGGCTGCCGCGATAAGTTTCTTGTAAGGCTAATGAATTGTCGTACTATTTATATTTTGGTGGTTTTACGAGTGAAACTTATAGAGAATGTGAATTTGAACAAGAAAGAAGCTTGATATCATTTTAAAATAAAATGTTTGCAATAAAACTTGTAATAGCAATACATTCAATATAGACAACTCTATACCATGTGAAAAAACAATTGCTCTATACCATGTGAAAAAACAATTGCATAGAACGTCTTCTTGAACGGAGTTTTATGTTGCAAAATAGGAGGAGAATTTCTAATATCGGACATGGTCGTGCTTAAGCCAGCCCTAAATCGGAAAAAATTTGCGGAAGCCCACAAAAATGCCGGGTATTTTTTGTGTGAACATGTCAATTTTTTGTGATGTGGTTAAACATGGTAAAGACCCGGATATACCACGGATGTACACGTGGTTTAAACATGGTGATATCCGATATTTATAGTGTCTTGGAGAATTTCTCCTACTTGGATTCTTACCAGGCAGTACCAAGGATCAGGCATCAAAAAACAGGGGGTTAGTCTCCATAATTTCCGGTTAAAATCATCAGTTCGCGTTTTTGCTTAGTGGCAAAAAAATCCAGCAAGTACTCATTAGCTTACATGCAAAATCTGGAGCATGACATTCATCAGCAAATTATCTATCCTAGATAGAGGTATTGGGACTTTCGAAGCCATGGGTACATAATGATCAAAAGAATCCTAAGGAACATACTAGAGAATCTAGTTTTAGTATACCACAAGGATATTTCAAGATCATACCCATGGAAATGCGTACGTAACTACATAACGATCAAAAGAATCCTAAGGAACGTACTAGAGAATCTAGTTGTCGTACACCACAAGGATATTTCAAGATCATACCCTTTTGTTTGGTGGTGTTAAAGCAAAATTTACAATGTAGAAATAGAAATCACATGATCAATGCTTTATGCAGGGTGAGTATTTTACAAGGTTATCTCGAACCTGCATCCATTGCACTAATATTTTTAAGAAGCTGCAGACCACAAGTAGTAACTGTTCTTAAACATGTGCTTGCGCACTAGGGATTGCCCTTACATCTATTTTGTAGATGGGGTCTAGAAGCCAAAGTAATGATATATTAACAAAAATTGATAAAAATGCTTAAAAAAAATGAAAATTTTTGTTTTGGCATTATGGGAGATGTTTTTTCTTTTTTTTGTTTAAATAAGAAAAAAAATTCCAAAAAAAACATTGGCAAGTTCATGAATAACATATAAGCCATCAAATATAGCACGAATCATTACTACAAAAATAGATGCAGAACGGCAGAACGGCGTGTTGAGGAAGAATCCGTGCCTCTGTGCTGTTCATATGCTTACAAAATGGGAAATTAACGTCGTGCGGAACGGTCGTTCTGCCCCAAATTAAGCCGTTCTGAATGCAAAGCACGCCAAAACAGAAACTTAGCGCCAAAATCTTGCTCAATTCCATTTATTTCCTCCCGATTCTTGGGGAGGTATAACCCAACCTTCTCCCGCCTTCTATAATCAGCAGAAAAATGCTCCAATCTGCTGTTGCTGCTCACAATTTAGCCGCTGAAAGCGTTTTCTCAGGTAAGATCTTCCAGTCATTTTGATCTCCGATGAAATTTAAGTTTATTCTGTCCTTCCGTTTATAAAAATCTGGCCCTGTTTCCATTACATGCATGCGCCCAGTTTTCTCTACCCTCTCTGCTGGTTTAAAGCCAGGTTGGGGAAAATCTATACCTGTGATGCGCAGATTGGGAGGACCACCAGGCCGCAATGCCAAAGCCTTGATGAGACATGGCCAGGCAAACCCGTAACCAGCCATGGAGCACCAGATTATGATCCTTGTATTTTTCCATTGGCACCATATTCCGACCCACCATTTGGGAATCCAGAAAAGTTATAATAGAAATCTATATCATGTATTCGGTTGTAATCCAACTTGTTTTTCAAAGACCTCCCCATTTTTGTACGAAGGTATACGTTGTAACCTCTGCTATATTCCTTCCCCGGTTCTGTCAGTTATTGCCAAATACAGGTCATAGACCGAGTTTGGGGATTACATCAAGCTGCGGAAATGTGCCGCTTGCATTGGCAGCCACAGATGCAAAGGTAGAAAAGGTTGCTCCATGGATTATTAACAGACTGCTCTCGCATAACAAGGCCGCTAAAAGCAGCACCTTGGCATGCATCTCCATCGTACAACAATGCTCCGGTTGTGCACATCATATGCCTGTAGCCAAAAAAAAAGTCCACTTACAAGCTAAAAGACCTTCGTAGATCTCTTTGAATTTGTCCAGCCACACTTATCATAAGCAGTGAGATTATAGACATTAAGATAAAGATGAAGCCGTGTATTCTACAAAATCCATACTTATCATAAGCAATGAGATTATAGACATTAAGATAAAGATGAAGCCGTGTATTCTACAAAATCCATGTCCTGTTTCTACACCCAGCATATTTATCCATCCTTAAAAGAGGACCCTTCTTCTAATTTTATTTTCTACTTGAAACATTCCTTGGTCTCTTGCAGCAAAAATGGTTCTTTAAAAATAAATCGTGCCATAGATTGCAAAATCTGCTAACCCCAAATTTTGCCACACATCAAATTCAAATAAATAGTCACAATCACAGATAAGTCCACCATTGTATTTTTTTTCTTTCTCTAATTGTGAATTCACCATTGTATTCTTTTCTAAGAAACACATAAATTTACTTCTTTTCCACTGTTTTGCAGAATGTCAGGAAGGAAATCTGTTTGGTGGGACGAAGTTGATGTTATAGGCCCTAAATCCTGGATATGCAGGTATTGCAAAATCAACAAAACTGGTGGTCCAGAAAGGGTGAGGGCACAAAAAGCTATTGAACTAGATGCAACTAAGGCAAGGAAGAAGATTAAAGTTTTTCATCCATCTCGTGGCATAGATGGATCTTCTGCATCAAGGCAAGCAAACCCAGGTGGATCCTCGACACTAACTAATTCTTATTCCGTTGAAATGGGCCATGGATCCTTGCATTCTTACTTCAAGAGACCAGCAACGAGTATGCCTCCTCCAACTACCTCGAGAAAAATGAGGCAACAAGACATTGTAACAGTCCTTGATAAACCAGAAAGAAGGAAGTCGATGCGACTATTTGCAGGGCATTGTACATTAACCATACTCCCTTTTATATTGTTCAATGCCCTTATTTTCAGCAGTGTTGTTAAAAAACCCCATTTTTAACCATAGAGTACTTCTTAAAAAACCCCTACGTTTTCTAAACGTTTGCAACCATCGGGGGTTATCAAAAAATGTAAAAAAAAACCATTACTAATGCCTCGAATGACTTTCATTTAGATTTTCTAGTCTAGCAAATAAGATTTTGGAACTATGAGCGGCCGCATGCATGTAGAAACATGCGGAATGCATGTAGAACCGTGGGTTTTGGTTTTTGCTCAATGAAAGAAAGGTTTTTCTTGCACCATGCAAACCCGAAAAGTTCTTGCGCCAATCCAAAACCAAATACCAAGGTAACTTTTCCATTCTTCTTCTTTTACAACTAATTTTATTTCGATTCTTTTTTTTTCTATATTGCTTCTGAAGATCTTACTGCCATAAGTGATAAATAGAAGCAGGAAGTGAACCAAAACCGTTCCAAAGGTATAGCTGCCTTCAAATAATTCTTTTTACCTATATTCATTTCTCTTCTATCTACCTCTAGTATGATAATAAGCTAAACCTTTATGTTAGTTGTTATATTATTAAGTTAACGTATTCTAAGATTTTAAAAACCAAAAATAAAAAACTTAAAAAAAACTTAAAAAACGTATGCTACCCGTATGGTATGCAAAGTATTTAACAACATTGATTTTCAGGATGCTTTAAATCAAGCTATTGCATATGGACCTGGTTACAGACTCCCAAATCGCAAACAGGTATCTGGTTTTTATCTTAAAGCAGAGAAAGAGCGGCTTGGAGAAGAGATGTTAAGAAGTGCTCGTGAATGCTGGAAAAGATATGGAGTTACAATTATCGGTGATGGGTGGATGGATGGAAGGTCAAGATGCATACAAGGTATTGTCGTATACGTTGTTGGGAAAGTTTATTTTTTAAAATCCTTTGATACATCATTGGGAAAAAGAGCAGAAGATTTAGTCATTATCTGGAAGGAAGCTGTTGAATTTGTGGGACACGATCATGTAATTCAGTTTGTGGCAGATGGAAAAAACACAAATAGGTCTGCTGGTAGGATGCTTTCTGAGGCCTATCCGCATATTTGTTTTAGTCCATGTATTGCTCATTATATAAAGAACATGATGAAGGACATTGGATAATTAGATTGGTGTGCCCCCACTATAGAATGAGAATGAGAATGATTTTTTTTCTAGAGAAATCCAGAAACATTGTGGCCTTTGTAAATTTATATTCAAAGGTTTTGACTATGTTTCGTAAACTAAGCAAGGATAAGGACCTTTTGAAGTACTGTGAGACAAGATTTGCATATAATTTTTTGATGATGGAACGTCTTGTGGAGTGCAAAGACTCGATTCGTCACCTCTTCACCGACCCAAGTTTCCTTCGTTTGCAAGAAGCAAGTTTTGATACAGGTATGTTTTTCATCATTATATTTAATATTAAGTATTGAACAAGGTTGCATTTGAAACGGGAGTGTTGCACAACTCCCGTTTCAAAGATTCCCTCAAAAAAACATGGCATCCTCCCAGAAATGAACTTTTTGGCAGAGTCAAAGGATTTTGCGAGGTTAAATTTTTTTTTTCTTGCTTTTTAACCTCTCAGCAAGTGTACATTTTCATTTGATGAAATATCATAGCCAAAAAGAGCAAAATTTACAGCTGACAATGCAATCCATGAAATGAAGACAACAAAAACATCTTAGTTTAAATGAATTAATAATAGTACATTAATTAGAAATTTTAAATACATCAGTTTTGAAGGCAAAATTAATTTTAACACTAGAATAGTCTGTCAGCTGTTAGTGGAAAAGGGCCAAATTTACAGTTGATTGTGTAGTGTAGACAAGCAAGACTAAGAAAATAAGAAAATTGATGGGAATCAATAATATTAATAATGAATAAATATTTCAGTATCAGTTTTAGAAGATATCAATCTGAAAAATATTTCTCACAAGGAGTCAAAGACCAACTTCGTAGTCCTCCTCATGGTGTGTGCTTGTAGTTGCAACGTCTTCCTGAACAGGCTTCTCTTGTTGAGGTGATTTAACTTTTTCCTTGGTAGTGTTGTCTTTTGTTTCCACTACTAGAGCCACTTCCTTCAGCTCTGCAAAAGTGACCTCATCCTCTGTGGAGCTAGTAAAAGGAGGCTGTATTTCGGACGACGTCATTTTGGCAAAATCAGATGAGGATTTGGCACCTAGCTCTTGATTCTCGTCTGGTAAGCTAGGTAGTGCAGCCAATCTCATCTTAATAAAATTCACGGCCTCCTTGTCTATATCCACTGCTATACAGTTTCGGCCCTTTTTAAGTGCGCAGGCAGTGGTTGTACCAGAGCCCGAGAAAGCATCAAGTATCCAGTCTTCTTGACGTGAAAACATGTCAATAAGCTGGTTGATTAATTTCTGGGGCTTCTGATAGTGATTGACAATTCTACCCTACGCACTTGGGTCTTGCAGCTTCTGCAACACGTGGAAACTCTAACACGTTAGAATAATCAGAGCATCCAGACGTGTTGAAGTGCTCCATTGTTCTCTTGCCGTCGAAGCTCCAGTAAGCCACATGAAGATATTCTACTTTGCTTAACAATCTAGGGCCTCGAGCATGATAATTTATATTGGTTTTGTACCTTTGGGAGAGAAGTGTAGTTAGCAATCTAGCAATTGATAAATAAGTTTACTATTCCAGAATAGCAAAGGAAAGCAGAAGTATTCCAGAATAAGTTCTCACCAGACCAAATTCTCATAGCCTGCTTGAGCAGGGGATCCAAAATGATTCTTGAAGCTCGCTTCCACCATTCCTGCTTGCATGCTAGAGTGGAACACCACCAGCCTCCAGTGCTTAGCCATTGTAATTTGTTTTAGACCATCAATAAAAGCATTGAACTCGGAGTTCCTAAATGGTAGGTCGTGATAACGGCTGTCCTTGATCTTAAACCCGTACGGTATATCAGCAATGATCAGGGTAAAATTTTGGGGCTTAATGCTTCCCACCAACTTAGTGCAGTCACCTTGAACAACAGAAAACAAATTGTCCTGATCGAACAATGTAAACTTTTCAAACTCGGACGGTTCAACCGACAACTGTATTCTGTCAGCCAAGGTTCTTTCCTCACGAGCAAGCTTTAGAAGGTGCATGAAACCTTCAGGAAGGTCTTTGTTTTTCTTTTTGTTCTGCTTTTGTAAATGAAGTTAAGTTGTGTACAAACAGTTGAAACAAACGAAGGTCCAAATGGTGAAGTATTATACCCATCCTTCAAAATTAGGAGCATATTGTATAATGTGCTCATCTGAAGTTGCCACAGGGTACAGCTCCTTACACCTTTCCCAGGTTTCCACGTTTAACTGCTCCATCAAGCATGTTTGGCATGCAATAACGTTCTTTTGGCTAACAAACAGAAAATATTAAGCACATTACTTATTCCGGAATACAAAACAGATAAGGAATCTGAAAGTATGAAGCACGAGACATGAACGCTTACTTGTGCAGTTCCTTTGACATCTCTTCTAAGGTAAACTCCTTGTCCACTACTTTCTGGAGTAACCTTTCTAGGATGGTTGTGTCCGTGAATCCCTGCAGCTCCCTCCAGACTGTGATGGTCATTTCTTTTTTTGGCACGTCTGTGCCCTTTTTCTTCTCTGTTGCTTTACCTTTGCTCTTTAATTCTCCTCTTTCAAAAGCAGTAAATATTTCGTTTTGCAGGTCCCATATCTACAGCACAACAACATATTGTAAGTTACATTGGAGAAAATCTTCACCTCTTCTTTTTGATCTGTTACACTATGGGTGGGAGGGAATAATAAGGGGGATATCCATGGAAGTCATATAGCTTACACAATTACAAATACTACTAAAGCTATTAGGTCTCCTTGGTGTCTCACCTCGAGGTGCACACATACTCCATGGCAGTGTGTTGTCGATGTTCCTCCTAGTGCGATGGTGTTGAAGGTCTATATCCTTCTATTTGTGTGTCATGCTCATGCTCTGGGTAGACTCGTTGATATGCTCTCCAATGTCTCCTGGCTACGGTACAACATGCTTTTGTTTCATCTCTAACTAAAGGTGTGACGGATGTTGATGCTTCAGAGTTCCAGTCTGCTTCCTAATTTTGTTCTTGGGGAATAATTGTTCCCCTTCCACAATGTCTGAAGATCTTTGGAGATGCCTCTTGAAGTTGTGCGCAATTTCTTTGGCTAGACTCCTAAAGAGTTGTTCTCTTCGTTAGTTGCCCTTCGGATTGCCGATCCTTGGGTTCGCCAAGTTGCATCCGAGTTGCCGTACTTTGATGAGGTTTCTAGTTGAATCGCCAATTCTTCAGTTCGGTTTGCCTAGTCGCTTCTCCATCGAGGTTGCAATCTTACCTGTTGAATCCTCTCGATTTGATGGCTTAGACGTTGTTGCGTTCTAAGGTGCTATGCTGCCTTCTAGTCTTATGGTACCTTCTAGTTGCACTTGATCACGCTCCATATTTTTGAACCTCATTTTGTGTCTAAGGAGCTCGTAAAAGTACTAGCAATTCTCCAGCTTCCGGTTTGTGGCCTTTGTCCCTCAATACATGTGCGTCTCCCTAGCAAGTAAAGCCTCATGGCTCTCCTCCTTGATTGCTTTGCTATCGAGGATGATGTAACCTTATATCTGCATAGCTTGACCCTTGAGTTGAAGAAGTTTCTGTCCTAAATATACTCTTGTCCTTGAATAGCTTGGTTATTGTCTTGAACTCTCTTTTTGTCGAAGGTGTCGTGGTTGCTATTCTTGTCCTTAAGGTGTCAAATGCTTCTATCTTGGGCATTGAGGTTCTACATGTCGGAGATACGTTCGGCTTCTTCTCTTCTAATTATTAGTAGGAGTACTTGACGAAGCCATCACCTAGTTGTTGAAGCTATATCTCATCGCTGTGCTACCTTTGTAATGTCACAAGCATCTCCATCTAACACGTATGTCACATGTCGGCTTGAGGTCGTGGCCACGATTTTTTTGAAGATGTCTGGCCATTCCTTCTTTTATTGTTGAGGACATTCGTGTCATAAGACCGCCAAGTGTTGCCGCTGCCACAGGAGGTAGAGTTGCATCCCGAAGATGTTGTCTTGCAAAACTTAGATGGCGCAATGCTAATGACCTTGACATGTCCGGCGTTGTGTCTCATTCTGACATTGTGCTAGACAAGCAGTCTTTTACTTCAGGCTGCTTCCCAAAGTGTTTGGAGTCGAAACTTTGCTGTGCTTCTTTATTTCATCCTTTGGCAGTCAAAGTGATGGAGACTCTCGATCTAAACGCTAAACCCCTAAAACATGACTTTAAACTCATGTTTCTACACTATATGTATGAGCCCCCGAGATATACAATAGACATATACATGCTTACATTGGGATGATTCATCCACTTTTCCAGTTTATATAAGAGGATATACTTAAATGTTTATACTCCTCTAGGATTTTCCCTCCTCCTATCATTTTTTATTCTTTGGTTTTGCTGCATATGTTTTACTCCGGGTTGAGGTGGCTGCTACTATAGTTGACCTTCGTGTTTGAGCTGAGCTCGTTGTTCCAAGTTGCGAAGAATATTCCTCGATGTGACCCCTTGAATGGAAAATGCTCCTCCTTAATATGCTTACCTGTCGTATGGAGCATGGAGATCGCTTTGCGTCCCTACATGCAGTGTGTCATTGCAAGGTTGAAGATGTGTGGTGTGGTGCCATTGATTGCTTGTGTAGGATCACCCGATTATTGCAATCGGGCATTCTGGCATGCCTTCAAAGCTATGAGATGGCGATCGGTAGGTAGACAATGTCATTTCTCCACAGGTTAAATTTGTGAGCAAGATTCATGTTACTTAGACTTTATCGTTGTGAGATACCTCCCCAGTAGTTGGAAGTATGGTCGTCTCCATTAAACATATCATCACTCCTCTGAGTTGCCTTTGAGTGGTCTGTGGTTGTTGGCTAGGTCAGCTCCTCCATCCTTTGGGTCAGGTCCACTCGAGTCTCGAACTACTTGGCTGAAGCACTGAAGTCGTCCTTCCTTGGGTTTCCAGGCGTTTCTGGATTTGGAACTCTTGTTCGAACCGACTATCCTCCTCCTTGTTTGTGCCCTTGATGTTGATATAGGCCTTCAAGTCGGAGATGTTCCTCCCCTGATATGTGTCTTCTCTCCTTCCTCCATCATGATCCTCTATTTTTTTTTTTAAATTGATGAGGTTGTTACCGTCTTCCTACTGGTGCAAGGGAGCTGGGAGCTCGTCATGGCCGGATTTGGGTGCTTTGTAGTTGTCTAGCTTTATTGCACCTTTTGTTGATATTGCTTGACATCTGCTTGAGATGCTAGGCGGCGCGATCGTGGTGGTCTTCGCTCCAGTTTTCTGCGCTCTTGTGTCGCTGTGAATTGTCGTTTCGATGGAAGATGACGCTCTTCAACCCTAGTTTGTGATGCTAATCTAGGCTTCACTATTCGACATACTCCTCCACATGTATGTTTTCGTCTTCCTACCAAGTGCAAGGGAGCTAAGAGCTCGTCATGACCGGACTTGGGTGCTTTGCAGTTGTCTAGCTTTGTTGCACCTTTTGTTGATGTTGCTTGACATTCGCTTGAGCTGCTAGGCTATGAGATCATGGTGGTCTTCGCTCCGGTTTTCTGCGCTCTTATGTCACTGTGAATTGTGGTTTCGATGGAAGATTATACTCGTCAACCCTAGCTCGTGATGCTAATCTAGGCTTCACCGTTCGACATACTCCTCCACATGTATGTTTTTGCCTTGCGTTCTTCCATTTGAACTCGTGTGCATTAAGTTGATGAAGGGGCCGAAATCTTGTTTCTGATGTCAGCTGGGTGCTTGACAGTCCAAAAGATTCTTGATGTGGATGATTAACATATGTCTTCCATTCGATGAAGATCGCTGGTGGTGCCCTTATACTACTCATTTCATTGGTAGAGGTCTTTTCCATTGCTCTTCGCTCTTTTGGGTCTGGCCTTTCACTCTCCTCCCTTCGTTTGCCAGTATGTCTTCAATGTCTTCAATGTCTTCAAGAAGTTGTGTATCTTGCTCTTCTATGGCTCTAGCCTCGAACTCCAAAGCTTGGGTCTTCAATGTCTTCAAGAAGTTGTGTATCTTGCTCTTCTATGGCTCTAGCCTCGAACTCCAAAGCAAACACTCGTATATCCTAGAGTCTAAGGGTTCAGATCAAACGACTACTTGAAGGGCTCTCCTACAACATTCTGGTCCCTATAAGCAAGCAAAATGGCTCGTGCAGTATTAATAGAGGAATACATATCTCCTTCAAGCCTATGGACATTAGGGCATATGGTCTGGCATGAAATGAGCTTTGTTTTACAAAGCCTTCATGACGTTAGGGACATACTCTAAGATCCTAGCAAAGGTTGGTTTTGGGGGGTTCCAATACTCTACACATGGAGTGACTTGGGCAGCTCTAGACTGTAGCTCCTTTTTAGATATCCTGGCAGTAGGGAGTGTCAATGTGGCGGCTAAGTCAAATTCTATTGGAAAGACAGTCTAGATGACTATAACAAAGGAATGTTCTTGAGCACTTCTATTCAAGAGTAAGGCATCAACTTTGAGCTGAGAGAAGGAATTGCAAGGTCCTAATGGGGTATTGCTTCTATTTATAAACAACCCCTAGTTTGGAAAACAAAATTTAGGGTTTGAGCAAGTTTAGTTATTTTGAGATGACATTTCTAGCCTGTCTAATGGTCCTATTGCAACAAATTTCAGGTGATTTGGAGCTATCTAGCTCAAGTTATGAAGGTTCAAAATTTTGACTACTCACACAATGCGCTAGAGGCTGGAGCTAAATTTTAGGTAGGACTCCAGACGCACTCTGTGAGTAGTGGCCACCTGTTTAGGTTTTAGATGACTCCAAAAGTTTGATATCATTTTTGATACAATTTGGAGGTCGAGTACTCACATGGTGTGCCAAAGGCTGGAGCTAAAATTTAGAAATGGCTCCTGGCGCACTCTGTGAGTGCTCACTTTCTAGTGGCCAAATGTTTTTGGGTTGCCCTTAGGGGGGCAAACCCTTGTTTGTGTGGGTTTGTAGCATATCCTAGGTATATGCCAGAATATACCTAGAATATGCTGGTGACTGCTCAAAACCCATTGTTCCATGTAAACTCTCGGTTACCTGGGTTGTGGGTCGATAACCGGTAAGATAGACCTCCAAGTCCGGCAGCAGGAGAGGCCCACAAACACAAACAAAATGCCCTTGCCTGTGGTTTGTCGCATCGCTTAGGGTTTTAGTCGGCTCAGGGTTTTACGGCACAATGAGGTGCTCGGCTCAGCAAATCGTTCTGTCTACTTTGGAAGTCGAATATTTGAGAGGCACATGGCTTTTCAAATCATCTGCTGAAATTCTCAAAGTCGAATACCTGTTTAGATTCTGCAAGCCGAATACATTGAAAAAATTCAGTTTGCATCTTTAAAGTCGCATTTCTTGTCGTAAACAGCTCGATTGATGGTTTTGTTCCCAGTCAGCTCCAATACAGGCATGATTTCTTCTTCAAGTTCTTATCTTATGATGTTCTTAATGCTTTTGGAGAGGTTCTTGGCAATACTAGACTAGGTACAATTTATAAAGCAAGGTTAAATATTGATTCTCTAGGAGGTTACTTCACGAGGGTGCCACTAAAGAACCTGAAGATTATATGAAGACTGTTTAGCAATTTGGTATGGTAAGGCACAGAAACTTGGTACCTTTTAGAGCTTACTGTCACGACACAAAGGATGAGAAACTTCTGGTTTATGACTACCTGTCTAGAGGGCCATGCAAAAATTGAACGAAGATGAGAAGTATAAACGCCTTTTCAATGGGGTTGCAGCAGTTTTTGCAAAGCATCTTGTCTCAGACCTTGAAGCACTTAACCAAGGGCAGCCTAGAAAAATCAGTCTTGCTGCTAAATGGTGCCCTTCTTTGGACTATTCTTATGACAGAAACACTCTGATTGAAGCAAAGGCCAAAGTGTATTCCGGAATATACTTCGGCCAGACACCGAAGGCCAAAGTGTATTCCGGAATACACTTTTGGCCTGACACTAAAGTGCGAGGTCTATTCCAGAATACAGAAGCGCTTACTCTGCCATCCCTGAAAGCAAGTTGAAACCAATTATCGTGGCTGATGAGAGAGTGCCTCTTGTTGGCTTCATCGTACTTTAGACAGCACTCTATTGCGCACGCCTCCTTAAGCTCCAAAGATGGCCCTGGCTTCTTAAGATCTTCTCCATATTTTTCTTTGAATATCAAGTACTCTCTGTGCATGAATCTAATTTTATCGACAAAACTCATTTTGAGTTTGTATTCGTTATCCGCATTGTGTGTGTTGGCCACTATTTTCGCCTCTTAGCCACAAAGCCACAATACACCGCATGAGGAGGGACGGAGAGGTATCTTGATTTTGCTTTTCTTTAAAGAGTTGCCTCATGAGCTTTGAAGCTATGGTTTCCACCGGCAAGACATAATGTGTGTACTGATCTGCACACTCTCTGTCATATTTTGCCGGGTCCATGCACTGGCTTCTGCTGACAAGCACAACTATTGGAGCAACATGTGCATTTGGGTTACTCCTTATCCTGTCTTTCAAGTTTCTGACGTGATCCGCATAAATTTTTTTCTCACGAGTGGTCTCTCCCTGCCTCGGCCCTTAGGTGGCAGCTTCATGCGGTGTGACAGAAGATAAATCACTCCTTGAACATATTTATTTTTATTTATTTCTTCCATCCATTCTGCCGTCTTGTCTATCTTTTTTTCTTTAATTGCAACCCCTGGGGCCTTGCCCTTCCCCTTTGTTCTTTTTCCCTGTTTCCTGGGGTGCATCTTCAATAGCAAGTACCGCTGTCTTTCTTTTCTTGGGCTCCTTGGCAGCCACAGTCTGTCTTTGCTTCTTTGGTGGTGGTGGTGGAGGTGCTTCAGGTTCGAACTCAGCCGAATTTGCATCGTCCTCCTTACTCCCAGTTTGGATGTTGCTTTCACCCCCACCTTCTTCTTCTGCTCCAGAAGACTGTAGTCCAGTGCTTCACTTCTGCTGCTTGATACCATATTAAGGATGGTTGACAATGCCAGCTTATTTATTTAGTGGGCAATGTAACTGTAAAGCCGCGTAGACTGCACGTTGGCTAGCTTAAAGTAGGCTACATCAAGAACAATGTAGCCTTGTGACGTCTTAAATGAAAGTCTTGGTTGTTGCTTGGCCTGCCCAGCTACTGACTCCACGTGCTGTATAGATCCCATGCACACAAACTTAGACTCGTCGTACCGTTTCTGCCCTGGGCTGCGACAGACATACAGGAAAGTGACATTGCTGTACTTTCCTGCGAAGCCTCTCGTGACATACCACTGGGTCTGAAAGTTCTCGTATATTTGTGGCCCAGTGGTCTCTTGGTCCTTTTTCTGGCGCGGGTTTCCTGCTCGTGAGCTTGATGCTTCTTCTGGGTTTTGGGACACCATGTTCCTGCCTGCAACATCACAGTAACTAACTGTTTTAGTTAAAGCAAAGTGAACTAGAAAATGTATTCCGGAATAACAATGTCTAAATTCTACTGCTAAAGCGCTTAAAAATGCACTAAATTTAATGTTTTTGTAGCAAAACTTTTTCGAACTGAAGGCCAAAGTGTATTCTGGAATACACTTTGGCCTAGCGCTGAAGGCCAAAGTGTATTCCGGAATACACTTCGGCCTCTACCTAAACAACATTTCTAAAATATGCCCGTACATTGTACTTTTACCACTCACCTCTCCATCCTGCGTGCTATGTAAAACGGAATAAAGTATTGCAGAAGTATTCGAAGGCGCTAGATCGGAGCGGCTGGAGCTTCGAAACCGGAATACACGACTGAGCGCCAAAAAATCTCTTTTTGAAGGTCTCCTTCAGACACATGTCCATTTCTATGTATACCGGAATACGTTTGATTCAAAATGTGTGCTAACATGTATTCCGAAATAGCAGACTTCTCCTTGGCTTGACACTTCGTATTCTCGAATAGCAAACTTGCACAAGTTGCTTCCGTATCTCTACTAGTTGAAGTTATTGGAGATGGTTAATCACATCCAGAACAGACTTCCACCACCTTTTGTTGCACCGAGTTCCTCTACTTCAGAGGAAACGCCCGATGAGCATGTGTTTTTGCCTGGTGCCCAGGCTTCCTCATCTCCTGCCTCTACAACATCCTTGTTACTCCTTGACGATTCTCCAAGTCCATCACATATTTCCAACCCTCGCCGAGTCCTTTCAAGAGTAGGTTGCCTCCTCCCTTCATTCCATCTCCACCTGTACACAGTAGGCTACCACCTCCTTTTGTACCATCACCGGTAGTCTTTGCCGCAAAGACAACAGATGTTTCGAAAAAGATTGCCCCCACTATTTTAGCTTCTCCTCTAACAGGAACAAGTACAAGGTCTGCAACACGCCCACAAGAATGTGAAATTCTCCATCACTTTTCTCACCATGACTTGTGCACAAATGAAGACGATGTTGTAGGGTCCCCACCTCCTCCCATAAATGTTGTGACACATGGGTTTGCAGAATTTCAAACAGCAATAAGAGAAATGTTTGACAAGACACCTAGTCAACACAATCAAGCAACAACATCCTACGACCCATCACCTACATTTAACACTGTCCCTCCGAATTTTCCGGGTACTGTGTCACGTGGTTTATTTTCCTCCAGGAACACACCACTAAGGGAAGAGGAGGTCACTCCTAGAGTGGAACTCTCATCAGAGGATGAAGACCCTGACAAGGAACAACGAGATTACATGTTCTCTAACCAATCTTCAAAGAAATTCAAAGTAGATTTCAGCTTGAGAGCATGTTCTTCCGTAAGAAGAAGAAATCTGATGGACGAGCAGAAAATAAGAAAAATTCTCAGAACTACATGCTGTTCATTGGGATGCATTAGCAAATTCAACATGGCTAAACTTCGTGCAATTAGAGACCATTACAGTTCTATGACAATTTCAGAACAGAATGCCTACTTGGCTTATCATGTAAGACCAGACAGGCACAACTTCTTGCACTATATCAAACGGCAAGAAGTGTGTCAAAAATGCTGCATGGTCGTGCACCGCCTGGGTTCCTCCAGAATGTCTCGAATACATAAAAGATTAGACAAAAACTGATATAGAGCGAGCATGGGGGAGTGGTCCACTTGAATGGGTTTGAGAAATATGGCTAATTTAATGTAAATATTCTTTCTATGATTCCCAATAATACATGAAGAAGGGGCATAGAAGAGTATATTATCAACCATGGAAAAAAGGCCTATGCAAGAAGGTTTATGGGATTACACGAAAGGGCAATCATTTTGCAAAGGTTATTTATTAAAGGTTACTAGGAAGGGGTCGTGTCAACCAACAAAAAGATAAAGAGGCAAGGATACGAACCATATTGCAAAGGGGGACCCATTTGAACACGTGCGTATTAAAAAAAGATCTCTTTCCTATCTATATAAAGGAAGATGCATCAAAAGGCTATTGCCTTTTAGAAAAGGCAACGAAGGCATAAAAGGGGGCGGATTTGGAGCAGGGGAGGCATGGGAAACCACATAGCGACCAAGGCCCCATTGCTTGGAGTAGAGAGTTCCGTTTGGCGAGCCTAGAACCTTGGTGAGAGTCCGAGCGTTTCTACTTGGAGTAGGATGAAGTTCAATAAGCCTTAACCTAAGATAAGCCATATTCCATTCAAGGGTGGACCCGGTTGGGGTGGAAAATCATTGCTCTTATCAATCCGTGAAATAAGACTTTGTTTTGAGTTATTGAATCACTACCGTAAGATTGTGAAGTCTTTAATTTATATCAATTGGTATCGAGCCTATCGATTCTCGGACCGAGCAATGGCCCAAAACCGCTTTCAACATCTCGATAGTCGGGTGACGTTAAGCTTTAGCTAATGCCAGCCATTGCATCCCGGATAGCCTTGCCTACGCCGCTAATCGGCAGGAATATGAAAAGCGATTGAGCAATTGGCTATTTTGTACCGCTTACCGATATTCCTCGCCAGCCCACCTTTGCCGAATGATCCTCCACCAAATCCTCCACCACCGAATGATCCTCCACCAGAAAATCCTCCACCACCGCCGCCTCTTAATTCCAAAAGAAGATTAGAAAATGGTTGGAGAAAGTAGATATGCCTACTTTTAAAGGGAAGAAGATCACGAGGCCAATTAAAGTAGTTAGTTTCATAAGCCGGTGGGAAAAATTCTTTGATCGAAAGTGCAAGCAACCGATGTGGAAAAATTGCAAGCCATGGATAGCTATTTGAAAGACCAAGCCCAAGCCCGTGGCAAGGTCGATTTAGAGTGTAATCCTAAGATAGACACATGGGGAAAATTCAAGAAAGCATTTGAATCGCAATATCTTCCTTCTAATTATCAAAGTGAGCTAAGAAGACTATGGGATCAACCGAGACAAAGAAGACAAGGAAACTATCCAAATTCTACACCTCAAAGTTTACCCATTTGGCCGCACCGATAAGGAACCTAGATGGGGAAGAACTCCTACTAAAAATATGTTAGTGGGTGTAAAGATGATATATATGCAATTGGAGATCCTAGATCCCAAAGATTTAGATGGAGCTATAAAGATGGCATCTGCAAGGGTGGAAAGGAAGATGGACCCCAAAATGCGAAAATTAGATATTTGGGACGAAGGAACCGCTAAGGAGAAGAGAGTAAAAAGAAAGAGAAGAAAAATGGTAACAAAGACTCGATAAACAGTTCAAAAGAAAAAGGTACAATGGAGAAAACAATGGACCCGAAAAGAAGGCAAGAAGAAATTGACACCTCTAACAAAAAGAATGAGCCAAAGAGAGGATGCTTTAGATGTGGAGGGAAGCATTTTGTCGAACCTGGCCCTTTGGGGAAGGGGGGAATTACAAAATTGAACCTCTTAAATCCCAAAGATACTATTCAGATGCATGCTTAGAGGCACCTAAGCCCTGTGGAGCCAATAGTTGAGACTTCGGGCGGAGAGACCTCAAAGGCGGAGAGGAGCTAAGACGGGTAAGCTTCCATGAAGAGGAGCGAGAGAAAGCCGCTAAGGAGAAGAGATGGCTCCAAATGGGAACTCTAGGATGAATAACTCGTGAACTTCTCTTCTTGGAGAGATCACTAAGCTTTTTGTAAGTGTAATTCTTTATTGGGAATAAAGAGTAGGATTTTTAAAGTTGATTTTCTTTATTTGGAATAAGGAATAGATACTTTTATGTGTATACCCATGGTAGATTAGTGACTACGATTGCAACGTAGCCGGCTTGAACATGGTATACTTGATGTGAATGCCTCTTGGTAGATCAGTAATTGTGTCTGCAGCACAATAGGCTTGAACAAGAGAGCATAAGATGTAAAACTTTGAAGACTAGTAATTGTGGTTGCAACACAATTGGCTTGACAAAGTTACATCCGTACCTTTGAGGTAATGAGGGGTATTCCTAACTTTGGAAGTACAAGAATATCCGTAACTATTTCTGAGTTGTGCAGGAATAAAATATTTCTAGAATCTTGTTGATCGTGGGCGATCAACCTTGAGAAGGGATGGATTGATATAGAGCGAGCATGGGGGAGTGGTCCACTTGAATGGGTTTGAGAAATATGGCTAATTTAATGTAAATATTCTTTCTATGATTCCCAATAATACATGAAGAAGGGGCATAGAAGAGTATATTATCAACCATGGAAAAAAGGCCTATGCAAGAAGGTTTATGGGATTACACGAAAGGGCAATCATTTTGCAAAGGTTATTTATTAAAGGTTACTAGGAAGGGGTCGTGTCAACCAACAAAAAGATAAAAGGCAAGGATACGAACCATATTGCAAAGGGGACCCATTTTTTAACGCAAACCATGTGAGTGATAAAACAAGGTGTCATATACTGCAGACGAGGGTTTTTAGGGTTTTAACCCTCCAAAAGGGCTTCGAGAGTTGAATCTTCTTTTTAATGTCGAGCCTTGTTAATGGCATAAACGCAGATTCATTTTTTTTTCCCAAAAGTTCTTTGGTTTATTTCATAAATTGCGGAGGTTAATTCATACAACTGGGGAGGAAGGGGAAAGTACTGATAACTTCACTGGGAACTGGACCTTCACCAATAGGTTCTTGCCTTAAAACTGACTATATGAACATAAGGGCACATAAACATATATGTCATTACTTATGAACTTAAAGGCACATAAACATAAATGTCATTAAACTTCGAGATTGATTCTAGCTCATGCTCAAAAAATGCAACAACGATTATAAGTTGCTTCTCACTTGTTTGTTGTAAAAAATTCCTAGTTGGAATTTAATCAAGTAGGTTTTATTGCTTGTACTTGGTTGGTTTCATAAATTTAGGCACACAATGGTTTCATATGTCAATATTAAGTCCTTTAAAAAAAAAAAAAAAAAAAAAAAAAAAAAAACTATTCTATTCTATTCTATTCTATTCCTTTAATAGCTGCTCATCTATTGAAGACTTCTGTGAAATGCAAAACTAATATGGAAATTTAAATTAAAGCAAACATTAAGACTATTTCATGTTTGCACTGGATGGTTGTAATATACCTTCCTCCACAACATAACACCGTCCATAGTAAATCCTGCAATGTCATACTAGTCAAGATGGTTGAAATAAGACGTTAATCTCAATGGTCAGTTGATGGGCAACTGGGTGGCTGACGAGTGGCGGCAGCCACGAGTTGTGACAGGGTGGTTTTGTAGGGCACGTTTAGGTTCCACCAAAGCTAGAGGCTTGTACCACTGGATGTGCCCATTTTACGGTGGAATGATGCATGACACGCAACAAAAATCTAACATTGGGTGGATGGCTGTCCCTTTATGGAAGCTACCTGTCAATTACCAAGCGTAATGCATAGTTGGGCTGTAGGAGCTTACAACTAACATTCTACATAAAATATCATTCCATGTTATAGTTTACAAGTAATTATGGAGTAACTGCAATACTTATATTGATAATGCTTAATGTCCATGTCCACGTCAGTGTCACTGGGATGAACTAAGCATGGCATACAATATTTATTGTTAAGCATAAATATTCTTGGCATTTCTAGATTAATTAAAAAAATGCACATAGCATCCCCACTAAAGATTTGATGAAGCTCATTATATTTACCAAAAAAAAGCCAAGTGTTAATTGCCACCATAATTTTCGTATTTCTATCCTCTCTAATCCATCTCTAACAAATTCTTAGCAACTTCTTGACTTTTAGGTCATCTAACAAAATGAAAACTGGATTTAGATAAATGTAGGGGCATTTTGGTTTAAATTTTTAGCCATCATCCATTTGAGCAGGCACCAGGCTAATTGGTGTTGTTTCATTTCCTTGTCATTAAAATTCTTAGCTGGTCCACTATTCATGCAAGAATGGAACTTTATTTCTACCATTGGTGTTGCTCCCCTATTTGGTCTATTTGGTATAAAAACTTTTTTGCATAGTGCTCATTACCCTATACATTGAGCTTGAAATAATCACTTTGTGGTGATTTGCATGTGAACGTATCTCGGTGGGACAACATTGTGTCCATTGTCATGGAATGCAAATGATTCTGAAACATAGAGTTTCAAACAAATAGACATAGGGTTTCAAACAAATAGACATATAGACAGAAATGTGATATCTGCATAAATGCACTTGGCACGAGTTGTAGTAGAGATGAAGAAAATTGCCCTGATGTATGCCTTCAATTATGAAAATTTGAGAACAGCTGCACATAGAGCTTCTTCCCTGCATGCACAAGCAGATCAACGTAAGCAGAATTGTCAATCTTCCTAACCAAATATAAAATTTATGCACCGGAAAGATGCATGTATATTATTTTTGTGCTATAAAACCAAGGTGAGCTAATAAACAGAACTCAAAATCTTGACAGTCCCTTTGTTCAAATTTTGCCAAATTCTTCAAGTAACAAATAACCGAATTTTAGGACATCTATTGACGTACATTATAGTGCAATCGGGCTTCAAACAAACGGGCGTAGAGTCCATCTGGAGACGTTCCGTACATGACAATACCATTGTCAGGTGCAGCTAAGTAGTTTAGGGTGACGATGGATGATTCAACAGATACACGTGGTCTTTTTGTTTGCAAACGTAGGACTATATTTTTCCAAAGTTTAAGGAGGTCCATCTTCCTGCCTTGAAAATCTTATCTAGTTCTGACAATTTTCCATATTGGATAATCTTAAAAATATTGCAAGACCTAGCCAGAAAGAAATGCAACCTCATTAGATTTTACAAAACATGTGCCATACATTCTATGCACGTGGAATTGGAACGTAAGACCGACAAACCTTTGTGACATCAAGGATTTTCAGGGACCTCTAAGCTGAAGGTGGAATGTATGATCCGGATGGGCAATGCCACAGAAACATCATGGCGGATCAAAGAATTTGATAAAAACTCACGTCTTCAAAATTAGTGACCTTAACTATTATATTTTTGTCCGAAACTTGAGATATGGCATAGGGAGTGCAAAATATTCAAAAAACTTGTTAAAGGTCCCATCCAAGGAAAGGGCATAATAAAATTACCTTGAGTCCAAAAAAAATTCTCAAAGGTAAATCCTGTAATCCTATGCTTTACAAGCACCCGGTTCATTCTTTGAGTTATCTCACCATTACTAGAGTGACATAGCATTTTCAGTTCGACAGATTAGTAGGTCCATGCAAAGATCCTAAGCAAAGTCATTGGTGTAGACCAAACAGGATATCTAAAAGGTGAAGGTTTGACAACAAATCCAAAGAGTCAAATTTGTATAGCGGCAAATCATCCGGCTGGAAGTGATCTAAAACGAAGTCCAACACCGCGTTTACGACTCATTTAAGAATGTTGTACTTGCACGAGGCTTCCAAGAAGTATCTACGGCTGACTAGCCCCCAACATGACGAAGATGAATGAAAGCTATGCACATGTGACACAAGATGCTTGTTCATCTCTTCGAAACGTGCGGTGTGAAAACAAAGAAGTTCAAATTTCGGTTCCAAGTTGATAACCGAGGTGCAACAAAGTCGACAAAAGATTTGAAGTTGCATCCAACTACCAAGCATCCGGATACCCAATAACGAGGGCAAATTGCACAGGGTATTTCCAACATTCCTCTTAAGGAAAATGCCTCAAAACTTAGCTCACTTTACATAGCTTAAAATCCCATCCATTCATGTTTAGAGTTCATGTTTAGAAATCATATTATCGGTCTCATAGACTTCCATGGACGTCAATAAATCTTTCTTTCTTTGAAAACTGGACACAATCTGTCGATGGGTTCCTGTAACCAGTAAGTTAACCATCAGTACATTTTTATTATGAATTGTTTTCGTTTAAAATGCTTCATAAACTCGGTCCATAAAATTTCATAGACCTGTGATGACATGAGATACTGCATATGTCACACTTCAGATCAGAAAAAAAGTTAGGCTCATTGAATTATCTAAAAGCGCAGGAAGCTCTTAATTCTATTACCCTTATGGACCAGTGTAGTGAGCCAGGTTCAATTGAGAACATCGTAGGTCTGTTGCAAAAGGCAAGGAAATCTAAGATTTTAGCATACGCCAAGCACATTCATATGCATAGCTCGAAACCTGGATTGCATGTTAATGGCAGTGTTGAGAACCATGTTGTAGCTATGTCTATAGAATGTGGAAGCTTGGCTGATGCTCATGAGGTTTTCAATACGCTGGTTTATCGCAGTGAGGATTCTTGGACTTCTCTAGTTGTTGGATATATACAATGCGGGGAATCACGTCATGCTCTGAACCTCTACAACGAAATGTGTGAAGATAGTGTACATGTTAACTGTTTTACATTTACAGCTCTACTGAAAGCATGTCCACAATTCAAGGATATTGAAATGTGGTGCATTTGCAGAGGCACGAATAGTCCTTGAGAAGCTGCACTAACATCGCATCAAGTCGCAACAACCGTTCAACCTGTCATGCAATCATCCGCCCTAATCAAGACCATACAGCTAAATGCAAGGGAGTCATCCCATTCTGACAATTTGGTCGGCAGATTCGTTAGCTAGAATGTACAAGGGGTATTAAAGGACAAATTAGGAATCTTACATGGGCCTTCGCTTCTTTGCATGCATTATAGTTCACCAGCATTTTTACAGCTGCTGTACACCCATTCTTGGCTGCCAAATGCAGTGGTGTCTCTCCATACTAAAAATTCTTCAATTTAGACACTGTTTAAGGTAAAAATACTATCTAAGAAATTGTTCAACACATACTTACCATGTTGGTAGCTTCCAGATCAACTTTCTCCGGCCCTTTCCATTCAAGTAGAAACTGAATAACGTCAATCTGATTGCTTGCAGCGGCCTGATGCAAGGGGTTTGAGCCATCTGCAACAAAGTGGTTAGATCAGATTGAATGGCAAAGAGATACATCAATATTGCAAAAACGGATCATAGGCATATGTCCCCAACATTAGATTTCAAGACTGCACTAACATCAAAGATCAAGTCGCAAACAACTGCTTCAACTCAGACGCAATCATCCGCCCTAACCAAGACCATACAGCTAAATGCAAGGGAGTCATCCCATTCTGACAATTTGGTCGGCAGATTCGTTAGCTAGAATGTACAAGGGGTATTAAAGGACAAATTAGGAATCTTACATGGGCCTTCGCTTCTTTGCATGCATTATAGTTCACCAGCATTTTTACAGCAGCTGCTGTACACCCATTCTCCATACTAAAAATTCTTCAATTTAGACACTGTTTAAGGTAAAAATACTATCTAAGAAATTGTTCAACACATACTTACCATGTTGGTAGCTTCCAGATCAACTTTCTCCGGCCCTTTCCATGGTTTGAGCCATCTGCAACAAAGTGGTTAGATCAGATTGAATGGCAAAGAGATACATCAATATTGCAAAAACGGGTTCCGCGAGTTAATCAGCGATGGATTTTCGATGAGCTTGACCCGCAATCTTTCCACATCTTCGCATTGTGCCAAAGAATGGCAAGTAACTGGCTTAGCAGGTTTGGGGCTATGTCCATTTCGGTGATTCTGAGGCGGCGCCATACTGATCTTCACACAAAAAGAAAAACTACAAAAAGAAACCTGGCAAGTCCGATCTTCGGATCCTTTCAAATCCGCAGCGCAATGTCCAAATATCTAAAATGACCTCTAGCCTAGATAAGCAATGCGACGAAGCTAGAGGGCCATTTCAAAGAAATGGGCGATTTGCTGGAATGGAGGTCGGGAATTTGGTGGGGGCAAGAAACTTGTTTGTTGCAAGAACCAAAGCACAATCTCAAACCCCTGCACGGAACCACGGCTTGCCGCTTATCCGTTGAAACACCAACCATCGAAAGCACGCACATGACCGCCAATTCTACGGGAGCGAGGGGTTTTAGCGATCACAAGCATATCCTAAGTATATTCTGGCATATACCTAGGATATGCCACAAACCCATATAAACAAGGGTTTGCCCCCCTAGGGGCAACCCAAAAAGATCTCTTTCCTATCTATATAAAGGAAGATGCATCAAAAGGCTATTGCCTTTTAGAAAAGGCAATGAAGGCATAAAAGGGGCGGATTTGGGCGGGGAGGCATGGGAAACCACATAGCGACCAAGGCCTGATTGCTTGGAGTAGAGAGTTCCGTTTGGCGAGCCTAGAACCTTGGTGAGAGTCTGAGCAGTTTCTACTTGGAGTAGGATGAAGTTCAATAAGCCTTAACCTAAGATAAGCCATATTCCATTCAAGGGTGGACCCGGTTGGGTGGAAAATCTGTGCTCTTATCAATCCGTGAAATAAGACTTTGTTTTTGAGTTATTGAATCACTACTGTAAGATTGTGAAGTCTTTAATTTATATAAAAAACCCTAGCATTGATGACCACTGTGGGCCTGGAAGAATTGTAACAATGCATGCCCTAGCGGCTGTGGCATGGATGGAGAAATACTTCAGAGAAACGTGTGAAAAATTGCCAAACAGCAATATGTATTACTTGACAGATAACATCACAAAAAAAGATGTTTTCAAAGAATACAAAGAGACATGCAGTCAGTCTCAGCATATCTCTTATTCACATTTCACTAGATTGTGGAAAACTGAATTTGGCCTTGTAAAAATTCCTCGAAGACACAGAATGTCTGTGTGCTCAACGTGTGCAGAACTGAAGAGTCAAAAAGAAACTGCAAGGACAGAGCTCGAAAAAAGTAAGTTCAAGTTCTTCATTCTCGTACTTGCATCATGTAATTGTTTTGACCTGCTTCCTTCAACAGACATTGTGCAACACCGTGACCAACAAGCAGCTGAGAGAAGGAAGCTTGCTAAGCATAGGAAAAAAGCTCTTGAGCGTCCACTTGAGTACATGTCCGTTGTGATTGATGGAATGGATCAGAAAAAGACGACTCTACCTCATTTCTTGAACATTCCAAAAGATGTGCCAGAAGAATGCTTTGTCAAGGTCCACCTCGTAGGGGCCATGGTCTTCAACGGGAGTCTAAAGTGCAAAGTCTTTTTAACATATCCTAATTTGCATGGTGATCCAAATCTCACAATTACAATTCTTAACAAGGTTCTTTGTGAGCAACAACAGTTACCACCAGTGCTCTACCTGCAACTTGACAACACTACCAGGGAGAACAAAAATCAAACACTCTTTGCTTACTGTGCCATGCTAGTGGAGCTGGAGATTTTCATAAAAATAAAGCTCGAATTCTTACTAGTAGGGCATACACACGATCAAATAGATCAGATGTTCAACAGTTTTCGGTCGTCCTCGGAAAAAAAAAGCTTTTTGTCTTCCCACTTTGGTTCGTACCATTGAAGACTCTTACACTCCCATGCCAGTAGTTGAGCTTCTAAAGGAGACTGCCGACTTCAGGGAATTTGTTTTCTCTCAACGTGCAAACAGAGAACAAGTTGTGAACAAGCTAAATGACATTACGTTTCAACATCACATCAAATTCTACTTGAAGAATGGAGAGAGAGCCTTTGCAGGGGAAAGAAGTACACTACAACTAAAGAGTGGAGTCCCAGAGAGGATTGCGCTTCCTTAAATCTGTTCCATACACTAGTTCCATGGAACGTCTTTGAAAGACTTCCTCTAAAAAATCCAAAAGTGTCAAAGCAAAGAAAATAGTACCCGGTCCACTTCCTTGAAATCCATTGAAAATGGAATTTCCACGGGTTTTAAGTACTTCACTGAAGAAGATCAAATGTGGTGGAGAGGCTTCTTTCTAGAACAAAAGACTGTGATTCAGAACCTAGCTCTGAGGCAGTTGCAAGAACCTTTTAAGTGGCCTAATGCTTTCCACCAACTTCTGACCACCGGCGGTCAAAGCATTGCTTTGCGATGGCAAATGGCAAAGATCAGAGGAAGATGAGGACCGGGTCATGTACCTCGGACCAAGACGCAGGAATGAGCCTACAGGTAATGATACAGAAATTGCCAAAGGTATGTTGATTGCTCTTCCGACTGAGGAGGATGACAAGGGGAGACTTTTTGGATAGCCAAAGTACTTGACACAATCAAAGAGGAAGGCCTGGTCACAAAACTCAAGATTCATTGGCTTGCTACACGTTCAGAAAATGCTTTTGAAGGTAGGTATGAGCTAGAAATAAGAAGTCAAGGAAAGGGCAAAAAGGCCAAGAAAGTTGGATGCAGGGATGAGCTAGACTTACGACAAGTGAGTATTCTGTGCTATGATTTCAAATTGAAATCAGACAATAGTTTACGCCAGAAAACAATCAACTTGCTTAAGAAGGCTTGTAACTACGAAGAAGAAGATGAAGAAGAGGCTGGGAATGCTTCACCGTCTGTTGATAGTGATGAGGAAGATAACTCAAGCACTTCCTCAAGTGGCAGTGAAAGAAGTGAAACTGACGAAGGTGGCATAAACGAGCATGAAGATGTCTTGGATCCCTCTCTTATCACTCCTCACACTTTTGCACATAACTGAGTCTTAGGAAAAAAGAAGTAAATTTTGAATGTGAATATGAAGATTTTATCTTCAATTTTGAAAATACTACTATTTCAGCTGTAAACTTCACTTCGATTTTTGGTTAAAATTTGTGTTCTCTTGAATTAGAGGTTTGCTCCAAAAAGACAATTCAGGTAAATTATAATTGCTAAAAAAAGTGTCACTTTGACATAGTCAATTCTCTGTTTGGAGAAAAAATTTGGTGATTTTGGGGGGGTCAAAATACATTTTTATGCCCTTTTTTTTAACACCTCATTTTAGCCATTTTTGCAGAAAAATAGGGAATCTTCAAGGAATATTCCTTTGCTCTCGTTTCAATGATTTGCTCCCGTTTCAAATGCAATCTTGTTATTGGTTCATATTTTTATATGAGCAAGGATTGATTAAGAATTTTCTACAGGTAAAGATGCTATTTCCATTGCATTTGATGGAGCATTTTGGAAAGAACTTAAGCATCTTGTTAAGATCGGGGCAAGGATGACAAAGATGTTGCGGCTTGTAGATGGTTTGCAGCCTTGCATTGGCAAAGTTTATGAAGGTCTAGATCGTATGGTGGAGTACTTGAATGGCATTGCAGAAGATGACTCAAAGCTTGATGACGTAAAAGAAATTTGCTCATCCAGGTGGACTTACTATCACTCTGATTTACAATGTGCTGCTTTTGTATTAGATCCTGAGTTTCATGGCCTTAATCAAGAAAAAGATAAGGAGGTGTCTAAGGGATGGGATGGAACTCTCATTCGGTTGATAACTGATATAGAGAAAAGACGCAATGTCAAAGCGGAATTACGTACTTACAGAAATTTAGAAGGGTCTTTTAGTTCTCCTGATGCAATAGCTGATATAAAAGAAATTGATCCAGTTGAATGGTGGGAAAATTATGGATCCTCAGCTTCGTTGTTGCAAACACTAGCGACCCGAATATTGAGTCAGAATGCATCCTCATCCCCTATTGAACAGATATTTAGTAGATTTGGTCACATCCACAATAAGAAAAGGAAGCGCCTCAGAGTACAAAAATTAAATGATCTTGTATTTGTTAGTTCAAACCTGCAGTTGATGACCAAGACAATGAACCCAACTAAACAGAAAGTTGTACCAATTGGGTGGCACGATGAGGAGGAAGAGGAAGAACGCGGTAGATAATGTTCAAGAAAGTGCTGGTGTCTCAGAGGAAGAGGGATCTATCAATGAGCATGTGGATATTGAAGATGTTGAGGATGATAATGAAAATGATGAGGATGAAGAGCATTGGGAAGCTACTGATGATGATGATCAAGAAATCCTGCAAAGACGACATGCACGGACTCGTAGTGTGGCTTCTTTGGAGCATAAACAACGTCAGAACTAGCAACAACAATGCATCATACTACCTCGAAGGGTAGTCCATCCACATATCCACAACTGCAAAGAAGATAATCCTATGCCATAAAACATGAGAGCTCCTACCCATGGCTCCGACTCATAAGGAGGATGACTGACTGGCTAGGCCTCAAGATAGAGCAGACCGAGTCATGACAATGGCGGGGCTGGCTATAGACAATGGCTAGGGTTGACCATTCCATCCGCCCATCCTGTGCATACTTTGCAGATGGGCTCAATCAGGCTCTGGCATGACTCTAGCCTTCCTGGATCACGTAATCCCATGGCATCACCCATCGGGACTACTCCGTGGTTGCATCTCCCCGGTCGTCCGAGGCGGGAAGGGTTGTATCTCCCCTTCCCCGGGTCTAGAGGCTCCTTAGGCTAGAGAATCGTGGCGACACACGATTCATACCCGATCAACCCCCAAAACAAGAGCCAAGGCGACACTTGCAACTCTTGAGAGGCGGGGCACACCATCGCCCGGGGAGGTGTCGGACCTATGCTCGCCCACACGCGAAGTGACCAGACCAAACTATGGGATCCCCCAGTAGCCCCCCACTCGGCAGGGATCCTCCCTCCGCATTGCCTCTAGCCCCGTTGTGTAGTGCTGAGTCACATCATAGCCTCCATAGCCCTGGGTTCCTATGCACGGTAGGTATATAATAGGAACTAAGGGATCTACACTAGGAGCATACTACATATGGCCCTAGGTCTCTACCCCCCTTCCCAATACAAGAGGAGCAAACATGATCAACCATCATCACCTAATCATCATATCATGAGAATAATCATAAGAACATCTTAACCTAATCATATAAATCTAACTTACAGTTAGGGTTCCTTGATTAGGGTTCAAGATGATGCATGAGGGTTCTAGGATGGCTCTACCCTAGATACAAGATACTAACTCATCTGGAATGTTAATTCCAGATGAACTACTATGACTACTACTCTACATACCTGCTCCTGGAGCACTCCCTCCCAATCTTGGCGTCTCCATGGTCTTCGAAGTGTTCGAGGTAGCTCCCACTCCTGGGGCTGTTGTGCTAGGCTATGCCACAACAAACGGTTCTCGAAACGGAGTTTCGAGCGCAAAGAAGGTTTTCAGACTGTTGGAGCCAGAAAAGAGGCCTAGGGTTAGGGTTTAGGCCTTTATAGGTTAGGGTTCACATGTTATGCCACGTGGCTCCAATAGGGTAAGTCCGTGTGGCAGGTGCCCAATAGGTTAAGGCCACGTGGAAGATGGTCTTAACCTAAGGTTGGCTAAGTTATATGAATAACTTAGTCATGCCCCCTAGTGCCACAATCTATGGTATACAAGGCTATGAAGATAGACTTGTATAGTGACGGTCCTAGAAATATACGTATTTATGGCGTATATTTCCCTGGAACGTCACATCGTCAGAGCTACCCTCGGAAGACTCTCCATCCGTCTCGGGGTCTTGGGCCTCAATCTGGGGTTGCCTTTGCGCATAATACAACTCCCTAAACAATGATATTAGGATCTCGTAAACTCGTTCCTTAGACATTAAAGCGGCTCCGCCTCCGTCTCGTTGAACCATCAGGTAACAAAAGAGTCTAGGTCCAACACAATCGTGGCTTCAGGACGTGCCATCTTACAACACAACAAACATCCGGGGTTAGTCCACAAGGACTAAGTGGGGAGGGACATTGGGATCCTCACATTCATGCATAACAATAACAATAACAATAATACGTGATTTACCTGTTACGTTGATGCTCCCCCTGCAATGTTAGTACATTCAATAACTACCATTTTCCATGCATACTATATGCCAAGCGTAATCCTCGGGTGGCGACCCCAAGGAGACCACTCTCTCCATCTGTACGTACAGGGTTCAACTCATCCGTCAGGCCATCGGGTGCGGAGTTACACGGCCACCCCACCCCTCCGAAGGTGGGCCATTGCATGCAAATGCACAACATTCTTTACTTCAAGTGCACCATATCCATAATATCGTCTCAGATACATAATGCAATTCCGTAAGGTGCCCCATACCCTATACATACTTATAGAGCAATCTTTAATGCACGCATAAACATCCCACATTATACACTAGCCAGGCAGACACTGTTCCCTACTACTGGACTGGCAACAACATTCAATGGACTCTTAGTCTCATACGGTATGTTTGCCTAGCGGTTGGTAGAGGGTAACTACAATTGATAAAAAACACCTAAGGTTTTAAGCTTTAACTTTATAACAACCTAGGGTTTTAAGCTTTAACTTTAAAATAAGGTTTTAAAGGTCTGGGGATACCGGACCCTGGTATCCCCCTTTAACAGAAATCAGAAAATGAACTGTAACAGGTTCGTGGGCGGCCAACAGCGGCCCCTTTTTGGCTGGCCGACTGGATCTGTAAGCTCGCCCATCCAGGGTTTTCCTCCGAAAATAGATTTACCAGGCGAAAAGGATCACAAGGATCAGAATCAGAGTGAGAAGGAGGATCGGCAGATGAGTTCAAGGCAAAGATGGCAACAAGCAAGATGGCGGTTTCTCACTGAAATGGGTTGCAGAGCTTGGATTTATGGGTTTTGAAGGCCGATTTCCATCAGAGTCTTCTGGTTTTAGATGAACATAGCAATTAAACAAGCAGAATTCACAATAAGGATTCTTGCTCTAAACTGGATTTCAGATCACAAGCCACTGGCATTTATGCTTCAGAAGGACTGCTTCATACAATCCGACCCCAATCAGGCCGGAAATCAATGCTTAAATCAAATCCCCACCTGAGTTTAGCTTTGGACTCTTGTTTTCCTTGCTCTGCTTCCAATTTGATCAGCCCAACCGATTCTCTTCCTCCTCCTTTTTGCCCATCCGGCCAACTCCTCTATTTCTTATATACCCTTGCCTTAAGAACACTTGGCAGGATCCATCCCAGGATCAGACCAGATGGTAATTTGGCATGCATCTGTAAGCGGAATCCTCCCGCTATGGCAGCCACGATTCTTTCTCCCATATTTCTAAGGTGCTTACTCTTTTGAATTGAATCTATTAAGGTTTTAAATAACCTTAGCTAAAGTTTCTTATGTAATTTAAATGTCGCCCCCAATGCAGCCATAGAAGCATACCACTGTGCTCTACACAATTTAATACGGACACAAGCTAAGTCCCTGGGTTTGTTACATTTGAACTCACTTGAAAGGCAATGATTGGCCTCATACAATCCTGTAATAACAAGGGACTTGTATGTATATTTTTTTAATAACCCATTCAATTGTTTTAGAGGTTTCTCAGGAATGGTGATTTATGCATCCATATCAAATCCCCTTGGGATCCCTTGTTATTGTGCTAGATATAGGAGTCAATAGTCAGACTTCAATTTCGGACTACGTAATCTTGGGGGGAGGGGGCAGTCTGCACTGCAGGGCCTCGAGGCAGCGCCGTTAGCCGAGGCGGTGCACGAGCAACGGAGCCATGAATGCCGCCGAGGCTGTGCGCGTCGTCGAGAGGCCCTGCGAGGGCGGAATGCCCCCCTTCCCGTAGATTACAGGACGTAATAAACATGAGCCTAAAATTTCCACCCAAATTTGCTGTCATGTGATAAGATAATCGGGAAGAACAAATGAAAACAAGTTTCCAATGCCTAAGAATCAAGCTAAGAATACTCTGCATGCTATGAAGCATCTATCGGCAGTAGATTAATGTCTGTTTCGGCCATAAAACTGAGTGTTGGGCATGCCGAGCCTGTACAGAAGAAGCAAAAATCCCATACTAACCCCAGACTAGCTGATTCATGAAAACTGCAGCAAGAACCCCTTAAAAAAATTGATCCAAAGAAACCCTTGAAAAAATCGATACAGCGGCATAATTGGGGAACTGAACGAACGGGAGTGGGCACTGAAGAAAAAAAGAAGCTCGAAGAAAAGGAGAAGCGGCACATAAGAAACAGGGGAAGTGGCGCCGCTCTGGATCCATTACGCCTTGTAATGTAATTATAGTATAATTTTGACGTAATTTTAGGCTCCTGTTTATTATGTGAATCTATTGAGAGCTCTCAAACCTTCGTGTAAGTAAGATTCGCTCTATATATAAGCGGCTTATGCAAAGTATTTGTTTAACTTATTTTTTCGCACTTACAAAGGAAAGTATATGCCAAGAACCATATAATAGACGGTTCTGAGCGGGAATGTTCAGTTATTGAACGGACCAAAGAGGGCCACGTAGGTTATGGACAGTCGTTGATCGGGAAAAAATACCTCCCGAACTCTTTTCTTCCCAGTTCTCGTTTTGCATCTTGACCTAACTATAGCGGCACAACGGAAGATCGGCGCCTCTATCCTTTCTTTGCTGCTTCTATCTCCGCATCAATTTTTTAGGGCTTGGGCGACATAGCCAGGACGCCGGAACCCTCAAGCAAGAAGGATACATACCAACAAGACAGCACAGTGGTTTCCTTTGGAGCGCAGACTGTTTCATTAAAGACCCAGTCGGCGGATTGCAACAAAACTCCTCTTTTCCTTGGTGGGTGTTTAATTTTTGGTTAGGGCACAGGTCTTGTTGAATTGTTTCCCCTTTAATCCCCCCGCAATAGCATCCGCTATGGTAGAAGCAAGTAGTCCTGGTCAGGAGTTGCTTGAAGAGCCCACCCCACAACAGGAAGATGCTCTTGTTAAGCAGGAGTCTGTAGATGAGCAATCCCCCACACAGTCCCCGCAGCAGCAGACTTCGCCCCCGCCGCTGCAGTCTGAGGTGATGCAGGAGAGTTTGCAGAATGGAACGGAAAACCAGGTTGCTCAGGTAGACAGTGAAGGAAGAGATTCACCAGACGCCGCTACAGGACAGACATCCAGTTCAGGGTTAGTTTCTTTTAGATTTAGCTATAGTAGTTTTAGATGTTGTCATATCGGTCTGGTTCTAGCTGTAGTGAGTGATAGAGTCGGTCAGTGTAGCTAACCTCTAGTAGCTAACTCGCTCCCCGTGCCATCGTATGATAGAGGAAAAGTATTTATTGGAGGCCTTTCATGGGAAACTACTACAGGTTAGTCATCTTGCTCCTTTTGGTTAGCGTAATCTTTATAAATAGGAAATTAAGGTTCAAGTCTGTATTAATGTTCGACAGAGAACTTCACAAACCACTTCAAGAAGTATGGAGAAATTACAGACTCCGTTATTATGAAAGATCGTGCAACCGGACATCCACGAGGATTTGGATTTATTACATTTGCTGACCCAGCTGTTTGTGACCATGTCCTTGCAGACAAGCATGTTATTGACGGAAGAACGGTATGTGTAAATTTCTGGCAATTGTACTCTTGTAAGATGGAAGAGCAGCATCCTTCGCAGCTTTTAGTCATGACTTGTATTATATGCAGGTTGAAGTGAAAAAGTCAGTGCCTCGAGAAAACATGGCCGCCGTTAAAGGACCCAAAACTAAGAAAATATTTGTGGGTGGCATACCTCCATCTATGTCAGATGGTATGATATTTTTAGGACTAATTATGTATGCCTGTCTGGACATTATAGACTCATGTTGCCTTTTTATTTCTGCAGAGGAATTTAAGAACCATTTTGCAGTTTTTGGTAATGTGGTTGAATATCAAATAATGCAAGACCATAACACTGGGAGATCTCGCGGTTTTGGATTTATTACTTTTGATAATGAACAGAGCGTGGAAGAAGTGCTTGCAAATGGGAAGATGCATGAACTTGCTGGAAAACAGGTTTGGGAATTTTTTAATGCTTAGTATTCTGGAATTCTTTGGTCAATCTCTTTTACCTGTTGTATTTGCAGGTCGAAATAAAAAAAGCTGAACCCAAAAAAGCTATGCAAGAATATGCTCCATCATACGGATCTGGAAAGGCAAGCTACAGTGGACCTAGCAGTGGTGGGGGTTATAGTGGCTATGCAGATGGATATGGAGTAGGTGGGGGCGCTTATGCCGCGGTGGATCCTACAGGTCTGGAGGTGGCTATAGTGGAAGAGCAGGCAGCTATGCGGGCGGCTACAGTGGAGGGCGAGGATATGGAGGTAGTTATGGTGGTAGTGGTGGCAGATATGGTGGTTACAGTGGCAGTGGTATTGGTTTGGGAAGTTATGGTGGTGGTTCATATGGAGGAGGATATGGAAGCGGTATCGGATCATATGGAAGTATTGGTGGAGCTTATGGTGGTGGAATGGTTGGTGGATATGCTGAAGGTGGCGATGGTTATGGAGGAATGGGATATAGCAGTTATGGTGGTGGCTACGGTGGTGGTGGTGGTTATGGTGGCGGTGCAGGCTACAATGGTGGTGGGTATAGTGGCAGCAGTCGTTATAGTAGCAGTAGCAATGGCCGCTATCATCCTTATGGAAGATGATTGTCTTGTAGGCAGTTATCTTGGAATAGGTGTAACTTGCAACTTGCAATTCCAGGTACGTGAGATGAGGCCAAAGGCCATTTTGCCCATTGTTCGAGGGAAATACATCCTGTCCTCCATGGTTCATAGGGGTTGCACACAGATATGGATGTAGTTCTTTTTATTGTTTGTGACATTCTATTATCAAAGTGGCATTATTGCTGCAGGCTGTGAAGCTTATGACAAATGGGTTATATTCGCTTATACATGAAATTCACAGGGTTCATTTACAGAAGAACCAGGCTGATCAGTGCTAAGGTTGTATCATGTTGAATTTCTTCACTATTCGTGTTCTGTTATGATGATTGTGTAAACTTCAGAGACATCCAATGTATCCTTGTTATCTATAACTCAATCATGCTGTGTTAACTAGATTCATAAGTTATGAATTTGTAAAAGGAAGTGTGATAGGCAAGAATGGGCAGGAAGGTTAACTGATAGGCAAGAGGAAGAAATAAGAAGAGCACCATTGATCCAATCAGCATTAAGGAAAAGTTTAGTTCTTGGCTCAGCTGGCTATTCGCCCATGTGAACCCAGCATAAGACATCCATTCCTTCTACCAGGCTAATTACTAAATGGTCATGCTAGAATAATAGCTAGGTCCATGTCTTGCACTTGAATGCCGTCGACCAGGCTAATTACTAAATGGTCATGCTAGAATAATAGTTAGGTCTTCGATGTTCATTATGTTTGTCCATAAACCACATTGGGCGATAAGACATCCGTCCCTTCAACCAGTCTAATTACTAAATCAGTCTAATTACTAAATGATCATGCTTTACCCTAAACGTCAAGGTAAGTTAGTCTTCATTCTTGTTTGGTGTCCAATGAGAGCTCGCCATGTGGTGATCATCCTAATCAGGAATGACAAATGGGTAGATCATTCTTGACGAACCTGAGACAGCCGGTCTGCCGAAGCTCATCTGCCGAAACTCACCTTGACGTCGTGGAGCACCAACAATGAGCATATTCCTGCTCTGGAATGGGAGCTGGCCACCGGCAGCAGCCAAGAGCGCCTGTGGCCAGCTCCCATTCCAGAGCAGGAATATGCTCATTGTTGCCGCTCCACATAACGTCAAGGTAAGTGGCCTTGAGTTCTTGCAAAATTTGAGATCATTTTGGATAAGAATGGCAAATGGCCTACCCAAAACCTGTGTTCTTGCAAAATCTGAGATCATTTTGAATAAGCATTCTCTCTTTTTTTTTTTTTTTTTTTTTTTTTTTTTTTAAGCAACCAGCCTAACTAAGCCTACAGCCTTTTTTGCAATTTTAGGTTGTCCACGTGTCACTTTCACATCATCAAAAACTTATGTGGCATTATGGTGCACCATTAGATCTTGGTTTTTGTATATCGACGGTCGGGAAAATTAGAAAGTCCAAGAAAACAGCCACGGAGATGGAGAAGGTCACGACCTATTTGTGGGATCGGAAAAATTCACAGAGATCGATTTCTCTGGTGAAAAAGCCTCCCCTTCCTTTCACTTTATTTTCCCTTTTTACAATTTTTTACAATGTGTGTTGGCTATGGCTATGGCTGAAGCCCTCATCCTCTCTATCCATTCCGACTATATAAGTTCTTGCGTGCATTCCCTGCTCTGCTATAGCCAGAAGCTCTATGCTAGAGCTTCTTTTTGGAAAAGAAAAATCCTCCATTTTTAATTCCTAGGCCCTCCCCCTTTTTAGCGGGGTTGCCTAACCCGAGCTGCCCACTTTTCTGCGTTTCTAGCTATGCCACGTGTCGTGCCACGTCAGCTGTAATCATTTCGAGCCGTCCGATTCTGTAATTTTGGACCGTAGGGTCAGGGAAATTAGAAAAGCCAAGTAATTGTTTAGGTCTTTTTTGAAGCGGCTCTAATCCGACTGGAAGGAAGCCATGGCGGACGGCCGATGCCCATCAGCGGGTCTCCAGCAAGGGATAGGGCAGCGGATCTAAGCGGGCTCAGGTGCTTTGCCTTCTGTTTTACCAGCAACACCCCATCCGATTTGCCCAGCTACAATTACTAGTCCAGGCAAAAGGTGATTTGTTTCTTCATTCTTGTTTCTTAATTCCGGTCCAGACAGTAGCAGTAGAAGAAGAAGGTAAAACTAGCAAATCATTCTGGCAAAGCTCATAGGAGATGAAGGTAAAACTAGCAAATCATTCTGAAAAAGTTCATAGGCTGAGTGTGGTGCTGGAACTTTTATGGCAAATCATTTCGATCGCCATTACTGTGGAAAGTGTGGCCTCACATATGTATAGCAGAAGACTAGATGAGATTAGCCTAAATATTTATGGTTTTGTATTGAGTTGTGGAATGAGCGCCACTTGTAGGAATTAAGCAGGGTCGTTTCTTCATTCAGGTAACAACCGTGGGACTCTCCCCTCTTGTGAGGGAGCCCTGCAAGGTCCTGGCCTCGTTTGACTTGGGGAAGGGTGCCAGCTCGGCTGCCCCGCAACGGGCTGCCCCGACCGTTCTAATGCTAACCCTTTGATCTAGACCTTCTCCGAAAATTCTGAAAATTGGGCTGTGTGCTGGAGATGAATTAGAATCCAGCTGGCAAAAAATCAGAATTTATTTTCTTTCAATGCATTTATTACGAATTCATGAATATCTTGCCACTGCAAAAGCGCCCCCCGACTTCTAATTGCCACATCGGGAGGAGGACAGACCCAAACTCCGTTCCATCAGTTCCCCTTGCTCCACATTCTCGGCCGCAGCTTCTCGGCCACGTCTCAACTGCAACAGACCAAAACTCAGCCCCCAAAACGCAAACCCTTCTAGAACCTGGCAACCCACAGGGTTTACGTTTCGGAGGCCCTCTCCTTGTCAGATTCAGCCGGGATCTTGCGCCGTATCTTGACGTGGAGTGGGGGTGTTGACACCAGAGCACGGACCCTAAAATCCCCCTGGAAGCTGCTTGCCCCAAACTCCCCAAGGCCCTGGGGACGGACGGGCGACCTCCCCTCTCCGGAACCATGATTTGGCTCTGGCAATGGACTCAGAACGTCGACATTGCCTTGGGGACCAAGTTCCGTGGCCAGAAGACTACCCGACCTCCAAGAAGCGCCAAAGTAGCTCATGTCCAGCACACTCGTAGTCAATTGGCCTAGGATGTGGATGCCGGATACTGTTGTGCAGGGCGTGAGTGTTTCTTTCTTTTGCAAAACCGACCTTGTAACTTGCTCTCTAGGGTAATTTCGCCATTCCGAACGACTTGGCGAAGTCGATTTGCCATTCCAGAGCCTCCCCGGTGCCCGAATGACAAAACACTCTAGTTTCTACAAGGTCGACCTCAGGACGCTCCACGGTTTGACAAGTTCCTCCGGACCGATCTAGGAATCTTTTGGGCCTTCCCAAAGAAGGGCCCATGAACGGAGGATCCAACGGTCGGATAGTGGAACCGGGCTCCGGGAGGGTGGTCATTAGCGTACCGCCCACCGTGGGAGCGCTGCCAGGAAGGGCTGCCTCGGGAACTTTTTTGGACCCCGTCTCTTAGGGTCCGGACTCTCCCCTCTTGTGAGGGAGCCCTGCAAGGTCCTGGCCTCATTTGACTTGGGGAAGGGTGCCAGCTCGGTTGCCCCATAACGGGCTTCCCCAAAACGCAAACCCTTCTAGAACCTCGCAACCCACAGGGTTTACGTTTCGGAGGCCCCTCTCCTTGTTAGATTTGGCCGAGACCTTGCGACGTGTCTTGATGTGGAGTGCGGGTGCTGACGCCAGAGCACGGACCCCAAAATCCCCCCGGAAGCTACTTGCCCCAAAAGTCCACTTCCCAAGGCCTTGGGGATGGACGAGCGACCTCCCCTCTTTGGAACCGTGATTTGGCTCTGCCAATGGACCCAGAACGTCGAGATTGCCCTGGGGACCAAGTTCAGTGGCCAGAAGACTACCCGACCTCCAAGAAATTTAAAGGAAAATAAATTTATGATTAAATATGCATTAAAGCAGGAAGGGTAATTGGCCGTGGTGGCTGTTTCTAGACATAGTTACTAGCCCTTGCCTCTTTTTAGATTTAAAAAAAAAAAAACTCTTGTCCTGTGTACGTCTTTAATTCCCATGCACAAATAAGATAAACATTTGTAGCACAAGATTGTGTCTAAGGAAAGACAACGTTGTTCAAATGATATCCAGAATTAAAGCCACCATGTAATGAAGTTGTATTGTAGTAATTGTAGGACATACAGGAAAATGAAAATGCGTCTATAGCAAACCAGTGTATCAGGATCCATCATTCCTGTACTAGGATGTATTTCAGAAAAGTAAATGCTTACGTGACGAATCGCTTCAGTTCCTTCTTTATTCACACTTTCGTACGTTCCTGAAGGATACCATGAATGTATGTTTTTTGCAACATTTTGTTTGGAATTGATAGAATCATCTGCTAAATCCATGTCGTTTTTTGGTTTGGAACTACATGTCGAGCTTTCAAAAAAAACCATTTTCTATTTCATGTTTTATGACCATTAAAGACACTAATTTGTGAACATAAATCTTCAATAAACATGTGCCTGGCGTTGGCGCGCATAAGTAGCATCGTGAATTTGTATGAATTCATGAGGCGTTTTTAAATGTAGCATGTAAATGCGGAGTTGGTCGCTTTTTGTAATATGCGTGGTGTTCGTCGTTGTGGTTGTGGGCGGGTCTTCTTCTTCTAGAAGAAGAAAAAATCGTTCAGTCGACGAGCAAGACGAAGAGCAGGGAACTCCGAGATATCATCGAGGCGCCCGCCCTGAAGATAGGTGGAATGAATTGCAAAGCACGATGATGCCCGAAGAAAGGGAGATTGCGGAAAGGGCTATTCAACGAAGTAGGATGAGGTCCGACTATGAACCTGCTCGTCATAGCTCATACACTCCTTCGGAATATCTTAGGCCCGTTCCTGAGGAGGAGGAGATAGTACCCGCACGAAAGAGCATCGACCGTCGTTCACGTTCCCGTAGACGTAATTCCTCTTCAAGCTCTATTAAAGATCGTGCACCACATGCACGTCAGCATGTCTTTGAGTATCAGTGAGTTCATCTTGAATTATGCCATTATTTGTTCACTAACACATATTCATATGTTAGTCGTATGTTGAGTGTAGTCCTTTCACGAAGACGCCGCGCAAGTCCACTGAAGATGGCAAGCTTTTTTGGACTCATGTTAATAATGTCACAAATAACATTTGCCAAAACGTCCACAAGGGTGATTGGAACTCGGGAGCCTTTGATGCGGAAAAAGAGTTGATCAAAACGGCAATAGAAGAAGAATATCCCGAGCTCAAGTCAGGAGAAATATCGTGGAAGGAGATTGTAAAACATTGTGGTCAGCATGTTAAAGCCACCAGGTATTAGGCTCCTTCGTTTTTCATGATAACCTCATTGTACTCATATTTGATTTATATTTTGCAGAGGTAATCAGAAGAAGCAGCTGATAGAATTGGCAGAAGCTATGGGAGTCTCGATAGACGTAGTGGCAAAACCTCTAGGGTGGACTGATGATGCATTTGAAGTACATCATCTCTCCCATGAGTCGTATAATTAGATGACGCCACATGGACTAAGACCTTGTGTTGCATTGCAGTGTTTGAAGGCCAACATATTATCAAAGAAAGGGGTAGATAGAACAGCGTCAGCTTTGAGGGCGAGGTACGACGAAGCAAGTGGCAGCTATAGTGCCAATAAGACTGGGTCTGGCGGTTATGAGGGTACTAATAACCTATTTGTAAGTATAAATTTGGTTTATAATTTAGGTTCTCATATTGAATACTAACATTAGTTTTGGTGCTCATTCTCAACAGAGGGCACTGTTCAAGAGAAATGTTGGTAAAGATGAATGCAAAAGGGCCTTAAAAAAACAATACGCCGCTGTGCGTGAACGGGGCGAAGGATATATCATTCACTCCATAATTATTTGCGACTACAACGACCTAATTGTTGCGATATACTATAATGCAGGTAGATGAAGACGAAGATGAGGCCGATCACTCGAGAAGTGGTGAATTGACTCAATGTATTTTGTAATGTGCAAATTACATTGTGAAATATATTAATTGAATTCAATGTAAATTTTTTATGCTTTGTTTTTATTATTTGGGGTTTTAATATTAATTGATCTTCCTATGATTATTTATTTTAAAATTTTTATGCTCGATTCTATTTTTTGATTCTTTGATTTATTAAATATTTAATTACATATTAAATATTAAATAATAATGCTTATTTACTATGATACTGAATACTAATATTTAATCAGTATTTTTCTTTTATTTTTCTAATTTTTAAATTTTTATGCTCGATTTATTCTTTGATTTATTTTGTTAATGACCTCTGCTATTATACATACCTCTACTGATGATGACCTCTGCTGTTGTACATACTTCTACCACTAACTCGCCTTTGGCGTTGATTTTCGCCTTGTCTTCCGTGCATCTCTTCCATTCTTCTGGTCTTGTATTCATTGTCCACTTATCTCACTGATGCTTGTGAGTTGTTCCTGTTCCTGGTTTGTTCTGGCATTCAGACCTCCTACCAGTATCATCGGTCCTTGGTCTTTCCATTTCATGATGACCTCGCCTAGATCCAACAGTTCCAAATTATCACTGTTTGGCAGGTAGTATGCGATTATTAGAATTAGCTCTTGTCTGTTTTGCAACTGTATACTCAAAAGCATGTATATTTTATTGACATCAAAGTTTACAACACATCCCTTATTGGCTACACTATCCTTTATGTGGCGCTTCCTTTTCCTATCTTAAAGTCTTTCTCTTTTCAACAGGTAAAAAGCTGATACCCTGCTTCTTCTGGCAGCTGTTTGGTATTGTGCTCCTATGTCTCTACTAGACATATTATATCATAGTCATGGGTCTCCTCGAGTCTTTCTCCATCATCCCACGGGTACCGATACAGTTCTAGTACCATATAGTTAGCGTCTCTTTCCCACGGCTGGTCCTTTGGGGTTTTTGTCTACTCTGGTTCGCTAATTGTCTTTCTTGCTTATCCCTTGGTCTTCGCGGTCGAGCTCGGGCCCATATACTCATTCTGCTGTGTTTGATATCTACCGGCCCCTCTTCTGTTTTCCCCCTCCTTTTGATGGCTGTATCCGGGCGAGAGCTCTCTCTACCGTTGCCTGTATATCTGTCTCTTGTGTCACCGGCGTCACTGCCCGAGTTTCCTCTTCCTCTGGCCCTTTCGATCTGATGGCTTCTGACCTATCCATGTATTGCTCTTGATCTAGGGTAGGCTGGTCCCTGATCCTTTTGTGCAGAAATACTTTTCCATTCCTCCTTGTATCCGTGCCGGATTTAATCCCCTTGCTTTTGCTAACTCTGTGTAGCCCTTGTCGTTGCATGATAGTTAGGGCTTTTTGCACCTTGATCTCGCTCCCTAGATGCCATGTTCCAGAACATCAGATTTATATGTCTTGCTCTTCCCTTCCATTAATCCGAGCGCACTGCCTTTACGATTATGCTGCAATATTCCTTGAACACTGCCTCCACTATTTCTCAGTAACTCGATAGGTGTCTTCATTAGGTTTTTCAGATATCGCTATCAGTCTAACGTCATGCTTAATCTTATTCTGCTCCTCAAATTCCATGATGTGTAGTTTTATTCTATCAAGGGATTCCCATGCATCTAACTCAACATTTTCCTTTTTAAGATTAATCAACCTTTGCATGATCCTGGCCTTCTCCTCTTCGATTTTTCTATTCTCCGCTGCATCTTCTCACTAGTTCTCTCGACCCCGTATACCTTGATTTCCATGTTGGATATTGCTACCTTGTTACGGTTACCTGTCTCCGCCAGTGTGTTGAGTGCATCCATATTTGGAATCCTAGCCTCCAGTTGCATATTCATCTGGGCTAAGCAGTCCTTGAGATCTTGCTGGCTTACCACTACTTTTGCAGCATCCCCTCTCTTCTGTTAACTGGAACTAGATTGGTCTGCCATTGTACTTTGGCTCTGATCCTGACGGTGGATTCTTTAGGCACTCTGGATATCCTCTCTTCAGAGCCATACTTATGCCTTCCCTTATATAGTATATGTGGTTCCAACGGCATGTCATTTGAAAATCGGGATTTGAAATTGGTCATAATTTCTTTACTCCACTGCGTAGTGCTGCTTATAATTTCATTTGTGCGTGTATTTCGGCTGTTATTTTCCCCAACGGACTCGGCGTTCTATGGAGAGAAATGCTTGGACGATAGGTTTTACCTTGCCAATCCAATTGATTGGTCGGGGGCGACCCTCTCTGTACCAATCTAGACTGCGTGTGGAGGTTGATTACCACTCTTGAATATACCACAATTTTTTTTGGTGAGCTGGGTACCAGTTGGAGAGTCGAGCCCTCGCTATCCTAGTATATAGGGTGAGTTGTACTCCTCAGTCCGTAATGTAGCTCGTTCTTCTTTTCATGGTATATCATTTATAGGATATCATACTTCTAGACTTCTGTTTTAGATGCCTCACAATTAGCTCCAGAATTGCTGGCAGTCCTGGTACCAGCTAGTGGGTCAGGCCCTCGTTATCCTGGTGTACGCCAGAGGCTAAGCCCCTCAGTCCCGTATCTTATCCCAACCATCATCCAATTAAATTGGGATTATGTCAACTCCAAAATCACGCCAACCTGCTATTGTCTTCTAGGGGGTTTTTGTTTTTTTTTAATCTTTTTTTTTGGACTTCAAAAATAACATAAGGTTGCGATTCACGTGTGACTTTTCATATGCGAATTGAAATATGCAGAAATGAAGAGCAAGTTGCTAACATAGATGAGACAAATATTGCTTGCTCAATAGATGATAATATTAGGTTTGATAATAACAAATTGCATTATTTGCGAGGCAATTCCAGACTCGAAATTATCGATACATGGCACAAATATCATACAAAAATATCATATATTCCAATAAAACATTAAGGGATCAATCCATGTTTTTCCACGTATTTAACAAGGTGTGGTTCCATGTCAGCCGTTCTATCCAGCTCTAACTGGGTACGAATCTAACACTTCACCCACCGTCATCCCCATAGCCAAATTATGCATAATAGACACAAACTTCACCGTAAAATCATCATCCCCAAAGTTTTTGGATCGTAAGATGGTGGATTCAGGGCCTGTGTTTGATTGTAGAAGCATTTGAGAGCATCATCATCCACTATGATTATATCATCCTTATTCTCGATACCAAGTTCGTCCATCATGTTACTCAAGTGTTTGATGAAGATAGGCTTGCCTGTTGGATCCTTAGGATTAGTGAACTTCACACATTTGTTCTGATCCCAAAGGGTCAACCAATTTCTACGCATTTCCCCCAGTGCCTCCAAAGTATCCTTGATGTTCCTTAGTTCCATGGATGACCAAATACCAACTCGAAATAACCTGAATGCCTCGTCTAGCATCTCCTTCAAGTCGCGGCGGATAGATCCACTTGGTGTTTGATTCTCTTGTGTCCGATGAAACCGTTCTCTAGCCACTTTATTTTTCGAAAAGTCTTGCAAAAGGACTCCGTTTAGGTCGAACACCACAACCTTCTTAGAAAGCAATGGAAGTGAAACATCAAACATGTATCCGATTGACCAAATACGATAACACAAACAATACAAACGCCAAAGCGTGATTTGAAATAGTCATAACCAAATCGGCTTCGGTGATTTAGTTTGACAACGAAAAATAATCAAAGCAGCTTGGCGATTTAATTCAAAGGTAATACAAATTAAATCACGCTGCGTGGGCGCTATTTAAATGGGCAAGGCCATACCTATCATCTTCGGTTTATTTGCGGCGTCATCAAGTCATTCTCCCCTCCATGCCCTTAATCTTCGTCTTCTTCCGATTGTTAGAATTGTTATTTTCTATTAGTTCAGCTGCGTCCTTCACAACCAAGACATTATTTTACTATTGATTTGGCAAACACCTGAATCACTAGAGCCGCCTTATGGTTGCCTTCATTTTGGTTTCCCTGTCAATTATTTCATTGTTAACCCCAGGAATCTACTCTATTGTTGCTTGCATCACCCGCAATGTGGGCAAGGATATTCCCTAAGTTCGCCGCCATCACAAGGTACTTTGAGCAACCCGGTTTAGCGACTATTTGTTCATTCTTGCTTTCCTTATCAGTTGCAGATACTAGTTCCCTCTCCGGGAGCAACGTCCACTTTCGAATTGGACAAGTCTCACGAGACTTTGATTCTTGATGATTTCAAAGTTGCCATAAGGGCCTTTAGGAGACTTGGCAAGCACATGCATGAGGAATGGTTCAAGAAAAAGTCTTTGGCCTGCTCATCACTCACAAAGCGGTGACATCTTCTTGCACCCATAAGAGCCTCTCGGGCAATATAACCTCAACATGAAGCTCCAAGCAGGTTGTATCAATTGGAGCAAATGCCTCGGCGCAGGTAAGCAGCCATAGACGGGAAATCCATTTTTATTTAAAGGGGCCCTTCTCCTTAGTTTGTAGCTCGTGCTTGATTTCCCCACTTAGGAGGGGTCCCGATCCTCATCCTCTTGACTCATCCCATTACGACCGATCCCGATCCGTATGAAAGAATATAGTTCTTAAGTCCGATCATCTAGAAGAAAACATTCCCATGCACCGCTATTGTCACCCTTGGCCTTAACAATATCATATTCCTCGTCGGACAAACATGGATATCATAATAAAGATCACATGTGCCATCTTCCGTTACGTTCAGACTCATTATCCTTAACATCATATATTAGGCATCCCTCCCTAATAACTTTGAGGCACTCCGGATCATGAGCGGCGGAGATAGTGTATGCAGATGTGACTCACCAAAGGACAAACGATGACAATAGTGAAGGACCTCTCGGTTGTCAATCCTATATACCGGTAAAGAAGCTACCGTGTAGTCCTTCGGTTCATGCCCATATCTCCTCTCCCACCCCCTGGCTGTCCAACACAAAGAGTGATATATTTTAAGGCCGAAGTTGAATCGGCAAGAGACCTTTTGTACCCAATGGAGACCGAATCTTGGGCCGATTGTCGTCTTCTCCAGTAATCTTCTTCACAAGGGCCACTTTTCTTCTCAACTCAGCCCGATTTTACCTTAGGGGTAGAGTCTCCTTATGTTTTGTATTTTTAGCCTTCCAATTCTTTTAGGGAAGTCCTTTGACCGTAATACAAACTTCTTGATGTCATCATTCATGACCTTGTATTTGTCCGACAATCCAATTTCGGATAATGCCACATCCCCGATAGCCTTTGTAACTCAGCTCCCTACAAATGACTTCATTGTCGACGCACATCCTTTACATGATTGCGGCACTCAACGAAGGACATCCTATCCTTGGTGAAAGCACCTTTCTTGTATAAGACTTCCTTCTTTAAGCACCGGTCTAAAACCCAAATGGTCTCAAATCGTCTAGCCCCCCGAGTCTTTCTCATCTCTGTCACATTCAAGTCAAAGATGCTTACATCAACAGAGGGCACCCTACCCATAGTATCCGGCAGCTTCCCTTGTGCATAAGCGTCCCGCATTCATTCCACTTGAGCCATCTTTGCCTCCTTACAAAACACAATCTTATACGAGTCTGTTGGTCCCGACCTCTTTGGATGAGCTTTGAGGAAGGATCCGCAATGTCATCACCACCTTTTTTCTTTGATTTTCTTGCGGTCTTCTTCTTCTCTCAGATAATTGTTGTATGCATGACGAGTCCGCTCCAGCAGCTTGAATGCCTCAGACTTTGACCCGCCCTGTCTGGTGGGCAATGGGCAGCCATATTCCACCCACTGTTGACGGGCGTGGCGCAGTTGTTCAACGTATGGACTGCAATAGTACAGACATTGAATCAGTATCATAGAATAGAAACACGCCGGGCGTGATTTGAATAGAATTGATGAAGAGAAAAATCACGCCTGGCGTGAAATGAATAAAGTTACTAATGCAATTCACGCCTGGCGTGAATACAATTTATGAAACCAGGTTGATTACCTTTTGTATAGAAATGTCTTCCCCATTTCATTCAAAGTTGCACTAATCTCAGCCAAATCTGCAGGTGAAGTATTGGCATCCAAGATACGACACCTCCTATACGCATAGTGATTGTAGAACACTTTTTGGCTGTTTTTTCCGCCTTTTTTTGATGATGGCCTTTTGTGCCTCAACGGAATCTTTGCCCGTCGATGATGACATAATTAATATCATCACTTGATAATAGCTCACGGACGTTCATCCACACAAAGGGCTTGTTCGAGATCATATCCCAAGGTAGCACATCCACGGGCATAGGCATTTGACCTGGATTACTAATCATGCTACGAACAATCTCCATGGCATGTCTTTGGATCATATCTCCCGCTAACATAAATGGAGCTTGGTGAACGGATGAGGGACTTCACATGGATCGCAAAAGTTTCCTTAAGACCCAATGGATAATGGTCACCGTACTTATTCAGACTTGTTCATGGCCTCTAGTCTGCGCCACTCATCTGTTCATTCTAAAAAAGCGAAGCCTCCATGCCTTCGACAACTGCAGGTTGAACATTCTTCCCTAGATCTAGGACCCTTTTAGAAGCTTTCAAGTCAGCTAATTCCCCAGCTTGTCGCAAATAGTGACTTGGTGTCGGTTTAGTGAACATGCCTCTACGCACCGACAACCAGAACCCCTTGGCAAATAGATATTGGCGTAAATCTGCTACATTGGTTGGCCAACCATACTTAAAACATGTCTCACCGCTCACATCCGCCTTCATGAACGTATCCTTGTATGCAGAGCTCTCACAAAGGAGTAAGTCCGAGCAGGATCTTTCTTACGGCTACGTGTAATCTCCAAGAGCAATTTGCGGTTGGTGTCATCCTCTTCCTCACAAGAGATTAGGATCCCTTGTTTGGCCATCTTATTCGCTTCCTTTTTCCTCGAGAAGAGAGTTAAGTCGAAGCTTGCCATTTGTCTTGGCAAGGTCAACGTGCCACTCGGCACCCTCGGCCCATTTCCTCTTCGTAGGCCGCGGGGGTCAGTGGTTGCTATAAGAATCGGCCCTTCATCATCTAAGGTGAGATCATATGGTAGTGCGCATCAGGGTGCGTGCGCCCTTGCTTTCTTGGCGGGATTAGAACCCTAATTAGTAGGGGTTTTCTTCCTCTTGAGCAATCGCAAATGAAGATGAGCACTTTTTAGAGTACTTTTCGGAACAAGAGATCACGCTTGGCGTGCATTTAAACCTAAATTAGTATAAATCACGCTTGGCGTGTTGGTATCTCCTATTATTGACCATGCTATGCGTTAATTTGAAACTAAATTATTTTGCATCCACATTTTAAGCTACATACCCTTCATGAATCCATATTTCACACTATTTAACCTCATTGAACATTGCTATCTCCAACCGTCTAACACCGCTATATTCTATATATAAAAAGCGAGCAAAAATTATGTTCTCTGAGCGGACAATCGAGCATTAACTGATGTTAATACTTAAAATTCATGCAAAGCATAATAACTCAAACTCATGCAAAGCATATTAAGTGAAAGGAAATATCTCAAATTCATGCAAGCATAATACTCTCCACACAGTGTGTGATACGTGGCAAATTAAATACCTTGAATAGGGTTACATTGTATTACGTGTATTACGATCAACGTCCTCTCGAAACTTGAGAAGAGCCGGGTTTAGAGATTCCTCTTCCACGCTTCCCTCTGCCGTGTCCGCTCGACCTCGATTCGCTTTTAGAAGACATCTCGGGAGTCGCCTAGTAGCAGTCGGAAGGTTAAACCGGATCTGGCCTTCGAGCTGCTTTCGAAGAAATAGCTTTTTCTACATGCAGATAGAGAAATTTGAATTTCAAGAAAACACAAAATGCGGTTTGAAATATTCTTGACACATACAAATAATAATGATGAAGACCCGTCCAAGGACTTCTTTCATTAAGTTTTTAAAACCAATCTACCCAAAAAGTATCCATGAAATTTATCCCCCTAAACGTGGTTAACCTAATCTTTCTTCTAATTCGAATTTTCCGACCGCCCGGAGTTTCCATAGCCCTTGACTTCTCAAATCAGCTTCTCAAGAATGGCTCTGAAATTGCAGTACTCATCTCATTCCAATAGCTTGAACATTAATTTCCAATAGTAGGTGTTCGAATAGCAATTTTTTCGCAGTGTCGAAGATGAATGTTTCATGTTAACTACAAATCAAAAAGGAAAGTAGGATTATGCAAGATCGACTCCATCGATCCATTTGTGAACCATGGAATTCCGCTCGGGGATAAGTATGTCCGAAAGTTACGATGATTAATCATTGCGCTATGGATGAAGCTTTACCTCGCATGACACCCGGTGGGGATACGGTTGGAGAAAGTGTTGGAACATTTGTTGCATGGCCAAGAAACCGCTTAAAAAAGGTATGTAACATGTATTACATTGTAGAAATATAGAAGTAGACAAAATTTGTTGTATTCATTGGAAAAAGATTACAATTGTATATAATCTGGATAAACCGGATAAACCGGACAAAATCCCGGACTCTTTTGTTTCAAGCCCAGGTCTACTTGTAGCTGGGCTATCGATCTCCCATTTCCATTGCGGGGCATAGTGAATTCTTCCGGTAAAACCCGGCAAAAACACCGTGGCTCTAGCTCCACCACCCCTTTGCTCCACCTCCACCTCCCTCCCTCCTCCTGCTCCACCTCCACCTCTCCATTGGTTGAACCTCCAATGCATCGTTATGGCGCTGCGGTAGTGGTTCCATTGGTTGAGCCATCTCCATTGCATCGTTATCGCCGCTGTGGTAGTGGTTCGTGTTGGGGCATCCCGCATAGAGGCTAACCACTAAGAAACGCAGGCTCCTCATTTTGAATCTCGAGTCGACGGATCGCGAGATTCACTCTCGATCAATGCATGTCTTGCATTCTCGGTGATTAGATAAGAGGGCGAGCCTCCGGTCGCGATTGCAAGGGCCCCGAGCCCGATCTATCATTGCCCTCAAGCTCTGCTGCCATCATCATTACTTGATCCAAGTACTCCGGGGTTGCAAGGCCGGTGCTCCAAATTAATGGTGCTCTTTGCCAGTTCAACCTGACCGAGATTGGAGCCAAACCGAGCTGGGCGCGGGTGATTGCTGGCCCAAATGTAATTCCAATCCATCTTCGCCACCAACCGGGTGATTAATGTAACCCGGCATCTATCAATAGGAAGTGAGCGGAGTATCGATTCACGCTGGGCGTGTTATATTTCTTTATTTATAAACTTAGAAACTAAGAGACACGCCCGTGTTTAAGCGTAAAAGTTGAAAGTAGGGATACAATTGTTTGCCGCTCGGTAAATCGCTATATAGGAAAAACTATACATGCTCGTGCATTCAAGAAATGTAAAATAATACTTGGCCTTTATCTATTTACTTATCTATCTCATACAGGTTTTTTTTTTCTCCTCCTCCAACAATACACGAAGGCGTGTATTCATGTTGAAGGCTAAAGGTTACCCTAAAACACGCTTTTTAGCGTGTTTCAAATATTATCTTCGATTTTTCTAATGCTTTCTACTACACTTATTCATAATAGAAACTTGCATGCAATAGCATGATTAATTCGGGAAGAGAAACTCAAGAATTTACTGAAAATAAAGAAGCGGATGAAGTTTATAAAAACTATTACGGTTTTTCATAAACATCATCTCTTCCTCCCTGCCTCGAGCAAATGCAAAAAGCTTGTCTTCTTGGATTAAACCTCGCCATTGAGATGCAACTTAAAACTAAATGAAAAACTAACCTTGAGTTCTCGAGGCGGGAAGGATTCAAGAACGGAGGACTATGCTTGTGGTTTTAATTCGAGGCTTTTCGATTCATGGAGACCTTAGTCCTCTTTTTGGTTTTAATTCGAGTCTCCGATTTCCTCAAGCTGAGATGCTACGTAACAAAAGGCTGAGTCTTTTAGTAAGTTAGGAATTGCCGAAACCAAACATCTAACATTGATGAATATAAATCCTCCTCACCAAGATTTCGGACGGGCGGATCCAAACACACAGCAGAAACGCAAAAAATCGTATGAAGGAAGGAAAGAAAATGTAGGAACTTTGAGAGCGTAAAATGGATTTATATAGGCACAATTAGAAAAAGTTAAGCGTGAATAATTGATTGCTTGAATTAACACGCTGGGCATCTGGTTTTCCGCTTGCACATGACATGTATATGGTATATATGGAGAATATTGCATTTCATGCAATAAATTCTCCAAGATTTTATTCCATTTATTGCATTCGAAAAAATAGAATTTAGAAATTTTATATAGGCTACATTAAAAAATGATTTTAAAGGCAAAATTATGAAGGCTAAAAAATGACTTGTAAGGTTGGGGGTTGTTTTAGGTCGTATAGGAAAATTTCCTATGGTTCTTGTGGACTAATCGAGAGATTTCTCATGTGGTTGATTTATAGTGTTCGAGACTTTGTTGAGACAAAATTTGCGGATACAAAATTCTAGAGAGACAAAATTTTAGAGAAAACAAATTGGAGCCAAAATAATTGAGAATACTGAGTTTGATTTTATCCAAAAAATTTATGTACGTAAAAAAAAAGCTTGAAGAAAAACCGCTTGAAGACAAAGTTTATGAAGAAAACTGTTTGATTTCATTAAAAACAGGTTGTATGTACAGATGCCCAAGGCTTGGAAGCAAAGGTTGCCCGAAGGCTTTTCATACAATTCTACGAAAAAAAATGCCCTGAGGCGTGTCCAAAACTTCGTAAGAATGGAAACAAAAATGGGCCGGGATTCACCATCACTCTTCTTCCACGCCCGCAACAAAGAAGAAAGAAAGGTGTTAGAAAAGAAAGAAAGGTGCAAAACAAAAACAAAAAGAAATCACATGCAAACCCTGGGTTCATCTCTTAACCACTCCAAAAAGCCCGGGTCGAATTGTCGACCTTCTTCCTAATCCTCCTCCTCCTCCTCCTCCTCCTCCTCCTCCTCCTCCTCCTCCTCCTCCTCCTCCGAGATTTCATTCTCTGTTTCAGGGTCAAGCCAACCCTGAAGCAGAGCGGTCATGTGCTCTTGGGAGGACATCTCCTCCTCTTCCTCCAACTCCTCCTCTTCCTCCTCTTCCTCCTCTTCAGAATCAGAGGAATCAGAGGAGCTCAACTCCTCCTCTTCCATAACGAAATCAGAATCATCCTCTGAATCGGAATCAGAGGAGAATTGGGAAAGAAAATCAATGAGGGGGGGGAATTGAGCGGGTTCTTCAACCCGACGTCTCTTTGAGGAGACCTCGGGTTCTTCATGAAGGTCGAGCGCTGAGGCTGAACGCTTCATGGCGGGCAGAAAAAAAAATTGGGACAGAATGGAGGTCTTGAGAGCGTGAACCGGATTTATATAGGGTTAATTAGCTCTTAGCGTGAATAATTTATTGCCTCAAATAACACGCCAGCGCATTTAAATTCCCCGCCTATATTATCCAAATCTAGGGTATATTATTATGGATAATAAATTCTCACGCCTATTAGTTATATGTCTTTTTTAGAATCATATATCCAAATTTTCGATAATTAAAATTTGGATATATTTATATAAATGTCATTTCCTTGTTGTTGCCATGAAAATTCTTGTTTTAAATGATTTCGTTTACGCCCATTGTTATTCTTATATTAAACCTATTTCCAAGGAATTTCTTGCTTTTAAAAAAATTTGATTTACCTCTACATATTCCATAAATGTACATACTTTTTTTATCTTATGGTGTAATAATTTTTTCTTACTCATTGACTAAAAAGGGTGCAATTTGCCTAGGTCAATGGTGCCCCTCCAACTCAAGATGGTGAAAAGAGCAATATCAATGAAAACCAACTCCTAGCAAGAATGTTGAAGAAAAAAATTAGTCCTCTATAGTAGGGTGCAATGGAGGAACAAGAAGGTGAGAATCATGCACAAGTGCAACAAGGAAATAGTAGGCCAAGGAGTCATTGTGCTAGCGCATCCCGGTCAAGTCAATAATGATGAAAGGCTAGGGGAAGACAATATTGGTATTGCAATTTCGATGTTGGAAGACAACCGGAAAGGTAAAGGTTTGGGTGACAAGGAATGTTTTGGTTGTGTCAAGCAATTGGAGGTTCCTTGCATCATGGCATGGCCTATAAGTAGTGTTCAATTTGTGGAGGATTATATTTTTCCGTAGCCCCGAGGTTGTTGGGGACAATGATTGTCTTGATATTGATCCATTGGCGCTTGGAACTCTAAACCTAGGCAAAAGGGGAGAAGTCATTTGCCGCCGGACATTATCCTAGCAAAAGAGCCAAGTTGATTAGTGACACCAAACGTGAGACAATGGTGAAGGTTAGGGGCTCGATTGTTGTTGAGTGATTGTATGCAATTCTTCACAATAGAACAATTGGTGGAAGCAAGAGCCACTTTTCAAAAGTACACTGTTGATGAGAGGAGGACCTACATGTACACAATCTTGAGCATGCACTTCAAGATGAAAGAAACCCAAACAGTAAAAAGATACCCTTTGCTAGGCAAATGGATATGTGCAAAAGCATGGCAGAGTATCCATGCAATTCCAACTTCTTCATGGCATAATTGGCAAAAAAAAAAAAGCAGAGGGGAACATGATTGCTTTACATGGAAATAATGGTTTGTTGAGACCAATGCTAGGACCCCTCGGGCTGGCGGGAGATATTTGAAAAATATATTGATTTCAATGCAGAAGTCTATGCCACACAAAAGCGTAAGGGATGAAAAGGGAAGAGCAGGTTGTTGAGAAAAGGTTGCCATCACATTGTACTCAAAAGAGTATTTTGGAAGAAGTGAATTCCTACTTGAGAATTGGGAATTCTTCCAATATCCCAACCTAGCTTTAGTAGGTTATGGAAGAAGCATTTCAATCATGTCACCATAGCAACTTCAAACAACTTTGCAAAGTGCAATTTATGTGCTAAGTTGAAGGAGACTCTTGATAAGACCAGGTAAACCTAGTCAAAGGGCTAGGATAAGGGAGCATATGAAGGACCATATGACTGACCAACTATCATGTAGATCATGTTATTGGATGTGGAGGACTTTATCTCGCATTGGAACCCAATAACTATTTATGTATTATACATGACAAGATGGACCAGCAAAAAGACTTGTCTTCCACAATTCAAGTACATACCAAAGTCATGTGGAAGATCATACCCTTTACGATCTCAATGATGGGGCAATCTTGCATGGGCGTAATCAAACCTACTATGGCCATTTTAGTTTGGAGTTGTGGAGTGATGGTCCGGATTTTCATATTGGGAGTATCATGAGGTGTTTGAGAAACTATGAAAATGGATACAATGGTCACCTCCAGGACCTTACAGCTAGCCAAAGCACTACATAGAGCATTGTTAGATGGAAACCCTAACAATATTGAAAAGTTCAACAAGGCAAGGTTTAGAAAGCATGGGTCTAATGAACATGTTGGAGCTTCAACTTCATCGTGCTAAACCTCAAGATCTACCCAAAAGGTTTCTCTTGCAACTTGATAATTGTCTTGCCAAAATAAGAATAGGTGGATGTTTTCTTTCCTATCCTACTTAACAAATTGTGGGGATATTTGAAAGAGTTAATTTAGGGTTTCTTATGCCCGGCATACCCATGAGGATGTGGATGCATTATTTGGCAAATATAGTTGTATCTTGAAGCGACAAACAAAGGACCAACTTTCCTAGGCTAATGGAAATCTTGCATGAATGCACTACTCCAAACCCTATAGCTTCTCTCATAGAAGAAGTGCCCGATTGGAAGAGCTTTGTGGATGGTTATACATTGGATCTTGAAGGTCATTCCAGGCCTCTGCAGTTCACTTTTGGGTGAGAGATGGGATTCCAATCTTCCAATGGAAGATGAGACCTTCGAGAGGATGAGTGGAGAGGAGGGGAGGAAATATGGTAGAGATGAGAATGGCAAGCCTATGATACCTCTAGGTCAACCAAAAGCTTTAAAACCTATCAAAGAAGTGAAGCAATTGGGATTGACTAAGGGAAGGAATCCAAGACTATATAAAGCATTGGCAAACCAATCCGTGATGACACCAACCGCCTTGGTGGCTTACTGGAAGAAGGTGATTAACCCGTTGGGGAGATAGACACATCCTCGGATGAATTGAAAGAAGGGTGGTTGCCTAAGACTAGGTGGAAGACCTTAGCTTGAGGGATTTTGATGACACCGTAAAGTAGCATTCGCAAAGCAATATGCTCCTCCTCCTTCCTCGACAAACACTATGTTGGTCCTAAGAACAATAGGCCAAAGTTTCTAGGCATGGATGCTTATGAACCTTCCAATCGACTTGGAATGCCACCAATTTGTGGTAGTAAAGCCATCGATTTAGATACATATCCAAAGTGGTTGGGGTTCACTATCTCCTGATATTTGCAAAGAAGAAGGTAATATTAACTTCAACCATGTGGGTGGAATGGTGGTGTCCAAAGGCATCAGAGTTGACCAACGTGTCGGATAAAGAAAGGTACTTTCATTGTTGGACAAAGAGATGGAGGAGAAATCCAGTGATCCTGATCTTTGGCTAGACTATGAAAGTGTTTTGTACTCATGGACTCCAAACACTATTCCAGCTAGAAATGCGAGAATTACAATACCTCAGGATGTCAGGAAGAAGGCTATGATATCATTGGGGGTGCTTGAAGAAAGTTGAATAACTATGTAAATTTTTGTTATCACGTTTTTATGATATGGTGCTATATTGTGAAATATTGACTATTTTGTAAATAACATGATATTACGTTTTCATAATTTTGAGGTGAAATGTGTGAATTTGAATATGCTACTAAAAACATGCAATATGAAATTTGTCCCAAAATTAAGACATAAACCCAATTTAATTGAATGATGGTTTCCTGTCCATCTTTTATTCTCTTGCTTGGGGGGCTGCATCATATTATATGGTGTTTTTCATTATTTTTGGGGATGATGTGTGTATAGGTTAGATTTCTATTATCATCCCTTCTGACCAGAACAATCCTTGGACTTATGTAGCACCCGCGAGCCCTCCATTAGGAGGAGCTCCTAGCAGGGTTTAGTGCTCTGTGTAGCCATCCTGTGGGCTTCTATCATTTGTTATTACTTGCCGATATCTGAATTTTAAATTGGCTTCATGGCCACGGCGGATATGTCTTATTATGAGGGCCCCTTTCCTCCCGAGATATTCTTCGGGATAGGATGTCGTATTTTAGCCCGAGGTCTGAGTGCATAACTGTTTCCTCTCATGAGGTTCCTCTGAGGTACCTTTGAGATATCTTTTCTTATTCCTTCTGATTGTACAACATATAGTCATCATTTTTTGTATATGTCGGATTTAACATCCCAAAAACACAACTTGGGTTTGGGTACAACATTAATCAAACAGATTCCTAATCATCAGATGTCCATATTATCTCTCTGAAGATATACAATACAGCTTTAGGATCTATAAATCTGTGATTATATTCTCATCAAAATATGGTTAAATTATATAAAAAAATCAGTTTTTGGTCTTGGTCTAAATCTTTTAACCTAGGATGCAGACGTTTTAAGCAGTTGGGGCAAAACCAGGTGGAACTCACTGTCAGAGCAGATAATTGGGCAAGCGGTTGGGGCAGAACCAGGTGGAATTTATTGTCGGAGCAGATAATTGGGCGCAGCATATGAGGGGCCTTGTGTTGGAGTTTCAAAATGAAACGTAACAAGAAGTTACTGGATTTCTGCTGATGTCTATTCTTAGACTTCCTTAAGTTAAGGAGCTAAGTTTGGAGCTGCCATGGCAGGCAATATTGCCTATTTCTGGAACCGCCTATCATTGTACAAAAAGGGTCTTCCTTTTCAATACAAAGCGCTTCAGATTGTGCTCATCTGTAATCTCTATTATGGTATCAGAGCAGCACGATTAGGCTGGGCGACCAGATCTCAGAAGAAGAGAGCAAATGGGAAAGATTGAGAAACTATCCCACTTGAATGCCTTCTACTGGTTTATAAAGGTTAGAGGCAAATTGGCTGCAAAGGGGCTTTGGCATATTGTCTCTGGTGATGAGCCAAAGCCAACGGTTACAATTTTGAAGCCTTCCCTAACCTCAGTCCAGATAGTAAAGGGAGCAAAGGAATCAAGTACCTCTGATGAATCCTTGGCAACAAATGAAATGCAGAAGCAGGCCCTGCTTAAGTGGTTGCAAAGGGACTGGATGGCTAGAAATAAAATGATGAGGTATCTAGATGATACCATGATTGCCCAAGTTGAGGCAGCAGACAGTGCAAAGGATGCATGGGAACAGCTCTTAATGATTTATAGGAAGAAGCACTTCTCCCAGCAGGCAAACCTTTATGTTGTAATCTTCACCACCAAACTGAAAGAATGTTCTTCTGCAGAGGAGTTTATCTCCAAGATAAAGGCTGCAGCACTTCAGTTGAAGGGAATGGAGAAGGGAATAGATGATGATCTTCTTGTAGGAGCGTTGTTGATTGGTCTGCCTTCAACATATAACAATGTGAAGAATCTTATAGGCTCAGCAGAACATGTGCAACTTGAATGGGCCTGCCAACAGATTCTGATGGAAGAGATCAACCAAGCTGGCAGCAAGAAGACAAGCAGCAAAGATGGACAAGCCTTGGCTATGAGGCAAGAAGGAGGAGAGACACGCAAGTGCTTCAATTGCGATAGACATGGGCATCTGGCAAAGGACTGTCCAGAGCCAGATAAGAGGAAAAGGAAACAAAAAGCCCCAAGCAAAGATGAGACTAAGAAGAAGCCAGAAAGGTCTCATGGACACAAAGCATCAAAGAAAAGTGATTCAGATTCAGATGACAGTTCGTCCAGTGGATCATTTGTGTCTGTAGCACGAGCCTTTGTAGCACAAAGAGAAGAGAAGATAAATGGAGCGTTGAAGACACAAAAACAAGAGCACGTGGATGCAACAGTTAGTGTTATGCTGTGGCAATTGATGTATAACCTGCTGCAGGTATTTGGTATTGTCTTGGGGAGAGTCGTGCAGCTTTGTGTTTCATACTTTAATGAATGGCAAGCAGCTGATCCACGGTGCAGCCTCAGAGATGTACAGGCTTTTAGCCTTATAGCGGACATGGCTCAAGGCACTTGGCTCCTCGACTCAGGAGCAAGTGACCATATGACAGGTCAAAGAGAATTGTTCAAAGAATTCAAGCAAATGCTCAATGGCAGTAAAGTAAAGATTGGGAAGGGCAAACTCCCAATCAAAGGGAATGGAGACGTCATAATCAAAATAACCACGAAGAATATACAATTGCAGAATACTCTCTATGTTCCAGACTTGGAGGTGAATCTGATCTCCATTTCAAAAATGGATGACGCAGGGTTGTATGTCACCTTTGGAGGAGGACAGTGTCTAATCAAGGACAAGGCCAATGTGATTGTAGGTAAAGGGGAAAGAACTGGCTGCCTGTATAAACTCAGTTGGAGTCAAGAAAAGAAAACAGCCTTAAATGCATCTACAGTGGATGCAAACCAGATATGGCATGAGAGGTTGGGCCATGCCAACTTCAAGTGTATGAAGCAGATGAGGGAGAAAAAATATGTAACGGGAATGCCAAAGATAAAAGTGCCCTCGGGCATCTGTGAGGGATGTGCTTTAGGGAAATTGGCTCGGAAAGCATATCCCAAACTCGCAGCCACAAGAGCAAGCCACCCACTTGAGCTGGTGCACATGGACGTTTGGGGGCCATCTCGTGTAAGATCCTTAGGAGGATCAAGGTACTTCCTGCTCATTATTGATGATTGCACGCGCAAAAATTGGATTTACTTCATGACGTATAAATCTGATGTATTTGAGTTGTTCAAGCAATGGAAAGCAATGGCTGAAAATTTTGCTGAGAGAAGAATCAAAACAGTGCGTAGTGATCAAGGGGGAGAATTCAACAGTGATGAGTTCTCTGAGTTTTTGACCACCTTCGGTATTGCTCATGAGACTTCTGTAGCACACGATGGGGTTGTCGAACGCAAAAATAGAACTGTCCTTGAGTGTGCCCGTGCCATGCTTCTGTCTAAGAACATTGAGTACAAGTTTTGGGCTGAGGCAACACACACCGCAGTATATATCATCAATCGTGTACCCACCAAAGCCTTGAATGGGTGCGTTCCAGAAGAAGCGTGGACTGGACACAAACCTGCTGTAAGTGACTTGAAAATTTTTGGGTGCACTGCATATGTCTATTTGTCCAAAGGTGAAAGGAAATCTGGTAAACTTGGTCATAGAGCTGTCCCTTGCATGTTTGTTGGGTATGGCGATACCACTAGGTAAATGATAATTCGTCGAAGTGTGGTCTTTAATGAGCAAGATTACAGCATAGGGCAGAATCTCAAGCCACCAAAGTGTGATCCCTTAACACTTGACCATACAAATGAAGCTAGCGGCTCTAGTGACTCTGAATCAGAAGTGGATGCAACCACACATGATGTGCCAGTAAGTGAGGCTGAAATTCCATCTGAACCAGAGTCGGGAGGGGATGAAAGTGATCACGATGAGCACACTGCTGCAGATGAACAGTTGACAGTTGATGAAGCTCTGCCTAGAAGATCAGCTAGACGTGCAAAGCCTACTGATAGAATGCTGGACTATCTCAGTAGCCGAAAACCCCTTGGATCAGCCTACATAGCTCTCCATAGCACAGCTCTTGTGGATGAACCTACCTCCTACTTCCAGGCAATGAACAGTCCTGAACACAAGCAGTGGCAGCAGGCATGGATGACGAGTACAACTCTCTCATGGAAAATGAAACATGGGTCCTCGCTGATCTACCCAAAGGGCGCAAGGCAATCACCTGTAAGTGGCTTTTCAAATTAAAATATAATGAGAACAATCAAATTTCCCGTTTCAAAGCTAGGCTAGTCGCACGCGGATGCTCCCAGACTCCTGGCATTGACTTCCATGAAACCTATGCTCCCAGTAGCACCTACGGCTGTCCTCCTTAGCAGACTGTTACGGCTTTAGCAAAGAAAGACACTGACCTGGATCTTCAACAAATGGATGTGAAATCAGCATTTCTGCATGGCACAATTGATGAAGAGGTGTACCTTAGACAACCACCGGGGTACCAGGTGCAAGGCAAAGAAACGCAGGTGTGCAAGCTTAAAAAGGCCATTTATGGCCTCAAGCAATCTCCACGCTTATGGTACAAGACCATCCATTCTTTCTTTTCCAGTCAAGGCTTTCGCCGGAGTGATGCTGACTGGAATGTATATGTAAAGACCATGGATAACAAGCTCATCATCGTGGTCCTTTACGTTGATGATTTTATCTTAGCTGCCAATTCTCAGTTCCTCATGATACAGCTCAAGACTTCGTTGGAACGAAAATTCCGTATGACAGATCTAGGTGCCTTGAAATATTTCTTAGGCATGCAGGTGCAGCGAGATCGAACCAGCAAATCTATCACGTTACACCAGAGCAAAGCTGTCGAATCCCTCCTACAAAAGTGCAACATCACTCAGACCTCACGTCTTTGTAAGTACTCCCCATCATGCTGGAAGTTGTTACTGCATGAAGTCAATGTCTTGGGCTCTTGTTTCAAACTGCAAGGGGAGTGGTCACCGGTGCAAAAAAAAGCGGCAAGGCAACTGCTATAAGTACGTGTGAATCAGAATACATGGCTATTTGTGCTGCCACCAAAGAGGCAATTTGGCTAAGAAGACTGCTCAGGGATCTAGAGGCACCACAGGAATAGCCTACAATGATTTTGAATGACAATAAAGCAGCTGTAAGCTTGGTCAAGAATCCTAGCAATTTTTCTAAAGCTAAACACATTGAAACACAATACCATTTCACTCGGGAAAAGGTGGAAGAGGGCAGGGTGGCAATTCAGTATCTACCTACTCATCTTATGACAGCAGATATACTCACGAAGCCACTTGGAAGGAAAAGGCATGTTGAATGCATCAATGAGATGGGCATGGTGCGGTTTGAACCAATGAATGATCCCATATCATTTGAGGGGAGCTTCTCAAGAGTACCCCCGAGTTGTCGATTCGCAAGTAATTCTCCATTGTCTTTTATGTTTGGTTTTCCATTAGTTCTGCATTGTTTGTAACAGATAACTTCTTGAGGGGGAGTGTTGGAGTTTCAAAATGAAATGTAACAAGAAGTTACTGGTTTTCTGCTGATGTCTATTCTTAGAGTTCCTTAAGTTAAGGAGCTAAGTTTGGAGCTGCCATGGCGGGCAATATTGCCTATTTCTGGAACCACCTATCATTGTACAAAAAGGGTCTTCCTTTTCAATACAAAGCGCTTCAGATTGTGCTCATCTATAATCTCTATTACCTTGAATATTGTTGTTCCACAGCTTCCTGTAGACCTTGAGGCCGGCTTGGGGTATGCAGATTCTATCATAACAGAAAAAGTACACTACAAAAGAAGAAAAACAAAACAAGAAGAGCGAGCAAAGAGATCATCCCTCGAGATTGGCCTTCATTTCTTTTTAGGAGATTTTGTTGCAGAAGATTCACCTTCCTTTTTCGTTTTCTCTGTTCCTCTGGCTAGCAAGGCTCTACACACTTATTCCAAAGGATTTTTCTCACAGTAGTTGATACACACTTTGGCGCAATCCCCTACCAGTAGAATGTGTTGGTAGCGCTCAGATCTTTGTACATCGCCCATCCGTTGCAGCAGGTCAAAACATGTTGTGGATCTTACGAAATCTGCTTTTTTGGCATCCACATTTGCATTATCCATGCAACCCATAACATCTAACAGCTTCATATTATATCCAGCTTCCTTCATATCCTGCGGGTGATGCAGGCGGTCACAATGCAAACAATGTACCTTTCTACAGGCAACACAAGAATTAATCCCTTTCTCTAAACATTGGCATGTCTTCTCGCACAAACACCACGGGTACACATCCTCAAGTGCCTTACTGAATGGGACTGTAAGATTCCCTAGTCTGAGAGAACTTCTCTTCCTCTTGATCGGCACATCCCCATCGGCCCCAGTGCTATCTATGGTCCGCTTCCTCTGTCCATGACCTCGCCGCTTTTATGTTGCTTAAGCTCCTTGTTTGATCTGCGAAGGACTTGGTTCATGTTCTTATATTCTCCTAGGGTTCCATTTCCTGCGACCTTCTCCATCACACCGACTTTAATGCAGAAATTTGCTGATGTTGGGACCAAATTCGTATTATCCTGTTTCTACCGCGAGTATTAATTAAAAGTTAGTCTAATCCGTATTTACCTGACATGCCTCCTGCTTAACGTACTTACTCGTCATGACGCTCCCCTAGCCTCTTCTAGGTGTTCATCATACTGATATTCCCAACGACCACTATATTCTGCTACGTCTTGAAGTTGTGAGCGTTCCATTTTACAGAGTGTTGCCCCGTGGTAGTCTTACATGTACCTAGCGGTTGTTTTCGGGGATTCTGATTCAAATTTTAAACTTTTAGGCAACAGCCTACAGCTGTTGCACCTCAATCTACCCGTATTCTTGCCGGAGGTATCTATATTCGAATTGGTTAGAAAGGAATAAGATTTTCCCTGTTATACTCTCCTCCTGTAAACATTCTTTCTCACTAAGCATGATTATATAGTAATAATCCGTCTTAAGAAATGTAATCCCCTCCGGTAATTGTAGATCAGAAAGTCTTTAGTATGAGGTCCCATCTGGCTAATGCAACCTCATATTCCATTTTGCTATTATATTCATCTAACTTTATAATTCTAAGACGAGCTCTAGACAATCCTTTACAATTGCTCTGGATCAAATCCCTAGACTCGAAATAGCTTTCAGGACTAACTTGATATGCTACATCCATTATCCGCTATCTGCTACATCCGCTATCCGTATTCTGTGAAAAGGACCTTAGCCTTTTATTAGCCTTTTATGCCAAATTAATGCTTACATGACTTAAATAAGCTAGGAATAATATCTTTTAAGGTGAAGCTCAAAATAATGCTTATTCATGACTTAAATACGCTAGGAATAATATCTTTTAGGGCTTGCTTTTCTTACATGCTAACAAATACAAATACCATATGGATATTTGTTATGGTATCTTTCATGCTAATGGTAACATTGCCCCTGCATGTTCTCAAATTGAAACATAGTTCAAGCAAAATTCTAGTCTGCAAGGGAATGAGGATAGGAGGATTGAGAAAGAGAGGACATGAGAATTGGGAAAGAGAGGACCAAAGGATTGTAAAAGAGAAATGTTGGCCACTGTAATAAATTTCATATAAACCTACCTAGGTTCTTTAGTAGGCTTGCCTAACCCGGGTGCATGATTTTGTGCAATTCTAAGATGTCCACGTGGGCACCCACATCAGCACAGCCTTCTCGTGATTTTTTTCCTTTGAGCATCTTCAATGACATACAGCCATCCTATCTCCTTTGTCTGTCATTTGGCTATGGTGAGAATGATGGAAATTTTTTGCCAAACTTATGGTCTAAATACGCCAAGTGAAGTCTTTTGAAGGATGAATACATTGGCTATCTTCTTCGTCTGTCTCTCAACGTTTCCCTTTTCATGGCTACATTAGGCTCTTCTTATCCGTGCAATTTTTATTTTTTTTTGTTCTTTCAAAGGAGCTCAGGTTCTGGCAATGGTAGAGGATATGGCTTTGGCTTGTTGCTAGTATCACCTTATGAATATTACTCAATTGATGCAAGAAGGTTCCTGGTCCTCAGATGTGATGAGTTTTGAAAATGAAATGCTCCATTACTATGACTAAGTTTGCACATGCTCTTCCATTTCAAGGTTCGGCCTTAGATTTATTGGTCTTAATCTCAAGCAAATAAGAATTCATGGGGCTGCTTTGAGGACATCTGCAAAACATAAATTATTTGAACAATTGAATAATTAGAAGTTCCAATAGATTTGCAATCAGCAGATACATGTAACTGAGTTTTCCATTGTCAGAGACATGCAAAAGCACATATTATTAGCAATATTGGAGTTAAAACAAGGTTGCCTTGCATCCGCTACTCTTTTTTTAATATAAATTGATGAGCTTAAGAAAAATTGCGATTGACCATCACAATTAGTAGGAATCGTGGTCCAGATTCTTTTGTATATTGACAATGATGATATAGTGCAACAAGAATAACAAAAATGTCAACCCTCCAGATAGTAAGTTTTGACGTTGACTCTCTCCTATACTAGTTAAGCTACCATGGTATTGGATAAGTCCTTGCTAGTCGGAAAAAGATATATATCATTCTCGAATTTGTCATCGGCAGTGAGCTATTTGATAAAATAGTACGTACTTGCCTTGCCTGGGCAGCAAAATATAGAAATGGATTAGGAGGATCTATAAAAGACTATTAGGAAGGAATCATGAAAACCATTGGTTAAACATTGGCCTTGTGGCAGGCAAGCCAAATTTAGCCCCATGAAAATAAGATAAAGGGGAGAAGCCAAAAGTAAATAGATTCGTAGCATGAGTAAGTAAGCATACTATACATTAAGCACAATAAAATTGACTTTCATTCAATTTCCTAAATTTATGCCAGTTTGTGCAATTCATCACCACATGCATATGAACTTCAACAACTTTAGAAGCAATGATTTAGCTAGTCAAATTTAAATGAGTCCTTAATGTTATAGATCAGTTTTGTGTTGGATTAAGCTAAATTCAAGTCCTTATTCTTGGTTAGGGATTTGTTCATTTGATTACTACATAAATACGAGAAGCTAGAGAAATGATTTAGCTAGTTAGGTCTACATCCCTCCATACGGCATTTGGATATCACATATCAAGCACCCTAGTTGCAAAGACAACATCAAGCTGCTCTTTTTCATTGATCTTTTACTTTGTTGTGACACGAGTACCCAAACCAATAAAAGGAAGTTTGATCATTTTCCAGTACAATTTGCAATGACTGCTTGCCTCTCAACATGAAATGACATAACCAAAAATATGGACACTGGAGAGAGACCCTCTACGCAACATCTTCTTTCCTCTTCCTATGTTTTCTCTTCGTACACCCTCCACCGTTCCTCTACCCCTCTCCTCAACCACCCAACCTTCACCCCACACCTGTTTACTGCTAGTTTTCAAATCTAGAAGAAGTGGGCTTTTCAAAGAACTAGGGTATAGGCAATAACAACCCTCAGAATACTGAGAAATGACCCTTATGGTTGATGAATTTAGTGGATGGGAATATTTTATTTTTTGGGATGAACAAAATATGGAGAAATGGTATTTTATAATTGATGCTTGTTTTGATTGGAGAAGTATTCTGTTTCAAAAATCTATTGCTTTCGAATAATTTCTTCTTTTCGAACATATTTGGATAGGCTTTCAGGGTGCAGATATGAGTAGATATCGTATATATGTCGGCAGGCTTTGTTAAATTATTAACAGGTGGCCAACTGGGTACCCAGACACTCTTTAACAATCACTTTCTCAGCATTTCAATTAGATGCCACATCTACCGATTCGATTCTTAACAAACTGTCAAGAAATGGTGCGAATACAATCCGGCAAAAATAGAACTTTAAAGTACTTAATAAAGTTGATCAGAAAAAATTTTCCAAAATATTTTCATTGGGGGTGTAGCTCAGATGGTAGAGCGCTCGCTTCGCATGCGAGAGGTACCGGGATCGATACCCGGCGTCTCCACCTTTTTGTAATGATAGGCATCTTACGGTTCCTACTTATGAGTTTTGTTCTGCAGCTGGTAAGCTTATGCGCAGTTATTTTATTACTTATGAGTTGCGTTCTGATGCACAGTTATTTTATTACTTATGAGTTGTGTTTTGCAGCTGTTAAGTTTGTTTTGTTATTGTATGAGTTTGAAGGCAACAATTGAAAATATATGGCATTAATGTATCCTGAAGGCCTTTATTGAGGTTTTACAAATACTGATGAAATTCTGCACTCTTAGGCGTGCAAAAATCTCCAGGTTCCTGTTTTCAAATGTCGATCAATGAATATCATCATGACTTGATGCATTTATTCCTTAAATCTGTTGCTGCAGTAGGAGAGCTGTACCCAACTTCTTATTCGAATTTGGCCATACTTAATTAGTCCAGTCACATAATGAATTTCATCCCATTTAATATATTCAGGCAACAAGTAGTATGACCTATTTGAATCTGATATTGTTTGATCGCAGAGGTTAACCACCAAAGCTTTTGTTAATTTCTCTATTAGTTATTGTAACCTATAACATGGATTGAGCTAATAGAGGATGGACGAATTCAAATAGAAAGCAAGTTAATAGATTTGAATCTGAAAATCTGTTTTACTCTTACGCAAGCTTGTTGTTGCAGATTGTGCCAAAACTTGCAGTCAGACATGTCATAGATTATTGCTAAGGATCTTGAAAAATTCGTAAATATTCCAATTCATTTCTTTTTAGCCAGAATGGTTTAGTGTTGGGTGGCTTTACATTGTTGTTGCACATCTCAAACAAAATTAGGCCTTAAATATATGAGGGGCAGCCTTCTGGCAGACTTACAGACTTGTTGTTGAAGACTAGATGTCTCAGACCTTACAGTTGAAGATATCTCATCTTATTTGAGCCTTATCATGCCAAGTTAAATTATATTATCAACACTTATTAAGACTGGACGCAAACCCTTGCATTAGACACTTTGTATGCCATCATATCATGTACGCTCCTCAAAAGGTGTTTCAGATTGTTAGGAAGATATATCATACTCTTAGGTATTTCACACAGTTGGAAATGTAATATGATTGCACTGTATTATTGGTAGCACCATCTTATTGGCTACATTGGATGTCTCATTTATTTAGTATGAAATATGCATTTATTTACCTCTGGTTGCCCATTCTCATGTGTTCTATTCTAATCTGTCTTCAGGATGTTGTTTTGCAATGGATCCAAGCACTCGACAAAGCCTTCTATAAATATACCAAATATTGCAGTTGTTTATAATGCTGGAGATGTTAAGGCCCAACGAGACACCACCATCCAAGAGATACATGTATGCATATGTGCAAGTACTCGAGTTGGTCAGAAGATGAATTCCATGACAAGGCAGCAAAGGAGTTGTTGGGTGTAGAAGCACATAGAAGGATACTATGAAAACATCTTGTCACGCAGTCACACGGATAGAATGTTTCATCAGAAGATGAGGGTGTCGCGAGCAACTTTTGAATGGTTGTGCAGTGTGTTGCATCCAGTGCTAGTGAGGAAGGACACCCACCTAAGGTTGGCTTTGGAAGTCTCAAAAAAAGTGGCTATTGCATTGACTTGCCTTGCAACTGGTTCAACACTTCCCGTGGTAATCATATGGAGTGGGTGTCACTACAACTTATAGTGTGTTGTAGAATTTTGTCAGGCAATTAAAATAAGGAGGGAAGAACTGCATTGTGGTCTTCTTTGGCCATCCATGAGTACTTGTAAGAAATATGCAACGGGATTCGACGCTAAGCATGGCATTCCTAATGTGATTGGGGCAGTGGATGGCAGTCACATTCTTATAACAGCTCCTATGGAGCATGCTCCTGATTGTTACAATAGGAAAGGCTTTCATTCCATACTGTTACAAATCATGTTGTTGATTCTAGGTGTCTGATATGGGATTACGATGTTGGTTGGGCCGGAAGTATGCACGATTGGGCACTATTTCAGAAGACATGGGCACTATTTAAGAAGACATCTGCTTGCACCAAATTTACATCTGAAAAAATGGGCAAATGCTGCATATTAAGTGACATTAAGTGACGCATGTTACAATGCTAGGAATTGGTTGCTGACCCTATATTTCAATGTAGGCCCAGAATTTATTCCAATACAAAGACATTGGAATTTCATTCAGTCTAGTGGAGAGGGCATTTGGCATACTTAAAGCTAGTTTTCATATATTATTGAAGAAAATGGAGATGCGTTTGAAGTACGGGTGGATTTGAACCTTACAGCCAAATGTCTCAATTAAGCTATTCCTCTTTTGTTCCACTTTTTCAAAGCATCGGTGAGAATTCCTCTCCAGAGATGCCAAGCAACCAACCAACACCCCATGTTATTCACCATCCTTACCGTCCTGTTAGCCTGTTATCCGTCCACATTATTCTTATGTTGTGTGTTCAGCCTTTCCTGAAATGTCTGCTTCTTCTAACATCTTCACCTATCCACCTGTATTTCAAACTGATGCACCCAGCTCCTAGGGTGTAGCTAATGAACCTACTAGAAAAAAGAAGTGAGGCCATAAACCCAAAATTACTAAAATGCCAGCAGGAGATATTGTGAAGGGTAGGGGCACTAATTGGAAGGATCATTGGGTTGTTGCGCTTATTCATCTTTGTGGTCAGATATTGTGAAGGGTAGGGGCACTAATTGGAAGGATCATTGGGTTGTTACGGTTGTTACGCTTATTCATCTTTGTGGTCAGATGCATGAGGAATTTCTTACTAAAGCTGGTAGATAAGGTGTCGACATTTGGCACAAACTTTATGTGCAATTAGTGTCAAAGTGTCCTAACTTGGACAAGGATAGCGAAGCTTGCAGGAAGAAGTGACAAGCAGTATATAAAGAGTATAAGGCTGACAAAAATCAAAATAGTGCATTTGGTTCTAAAAGGAGTGAGACGTGCATGTGGTATGATCTTATATTTCAATACATAAATCAACGTCTACATGTTGTGCTACGCCCACGAGAGTGCAAATGATGATGCACATTCCCATGGCAGAAGAGCTAGATGAGATTGAAGAAATTGAAGTGCATAGTGGGGAAAAGAGAAAAGCACCAGAGGTTACATCGAAGGACCTTGAAAACAAACCAACGGTTGTGACCCAAAAACCCAAGAAAATAAAAAATGCTGCAGCAGAGATAGTGAAGGCCATTAGTGCCCTGACAGAATTCACATAGAATGCACATGAGGAGAGCTTAGAACTGGAGAAGAAGAAGCGCATGTATGAGGAGGAGAAAATTAGCATGTTGAAAGAATTATCTCGCAGTCTCACTGGACTGTTCGAAAAGCTCTCAAAGAAATGATTAATTCACTGTATTGTTGTGGGAACTTTAGTTATTTTTAAAGTTTAGCTTTGTCTAATTTAACTGAGTAAGGGTCCATTCGCACCCACCGTTAAGTTAAGTCTAGTTAGTTTTTAACTTATATCAACTTCACATCAATAGTTAAGTTAGTATTACGTAGTTAATCGTTGTTAACTTTAACAAAAATCACTAACTAAATGTTAGCTTCACACCCAAAATGATAGTTAACATATTGTTAAAAAAAAATTAACTGAAAGTGAAAAATGGACTAAAATTTAAAGTGACCTTTGCGTGGTCACAATAGCCGCAGTTAGCGATTGGCGATGTGTGGATTGGCTGTGGATGGCATGGCAACGAAGGTGCAGAAGATTATCAGATAGATTTTTTGTGTTCTTGTCTTTTTTTTTTTTTTTTTGTGTTTAGTATGTTGTTGATGAATTCGGACTTGGACCTGGTAGCAAATTTCGTGGGACTTGGGCCTCTCTCTCAGCATCCCACGCCATCTTGTGACTTTCCAGCTTTCTGCATAGCTCTTCCTTTACATGTTTGGCTTCAAGCACCTAAGCAAACAAACACTTGTAGCTGCACTTTTCAAAGCCATCTCTAGTTGTTTTTGTTTTTAGTTCAGTACTAAAACCAATTGACAACAAGCTTGTTCTTTTTGCAAGCCTGGAATTAACTGTCTTGGCCATTAATCATCCCTTATGTAAGAAAATGCAGTTCTTTATATGCAATGTTTGTCAATTTTGAGTTCCAGGCTGCCAGATTGGGCCCATCCAGCTTAATCTTGTAAAATTGCACTTGGCTATATAACTTTCTTGAATGCTTCACCTGGCGCCACCAGATATACACAGAAGAAATAAAGACTGTCAAAATCGAGTCCCTGAAGTGATCAAGCCTATTCTTGATCATAACAGATTGCAATGCACATGGTCTGAAGGCCCATTTAGCAGAACCCAGTCCATTTTATTTTTGAACCCCCACGTCCTTCCTTGTAAACGTTTTTGTTTATGTATTTAATAGTTCTAAGGAGAATGCCAGCGTTAAGCTAGGAAGGGACAGCAGTAGGGGAAGCAAGGCTTCAAAACCAAAACGTAGCAGTTGGTCACTCTGTTCCTTGCAAAAAATAACCGTTCAGATCAAACAGAAGTTTCGTTTTTGTTCAATCCTATGAAGGAAGAATGTAGTGCCATTTTCATTTCTTTGATATCTTTCTGAGCCATTTCCATTTCCATTTCTTAGCCTTTCCATTTCTTTGATATCTTTCTAAGCTGATGCCAGTGGTGCCAGTATTGCTGGTACTATCGTTATAATAGCAGCTACCTTCTCTGATGCATCGAAATAAGCATCTGATGCAACAATGCATCCTGCAGAATGATTACCAGCCATCTTATCCAAAACAGTCCGAGTTTTCACCATTCTAGAATGTGAGATATTATGGTTTTATATGTTCTATGACATGTTTTTGCGCTTTGAATATGTAGCAAAATAACAGGGGCTTCAGGGGGATTTGATATGGATGTAAAATAACAATTCCTGAAACCATAGACCATATATTCCTAAAATAATAAAATAAGTTGTTATAAAAAAAAAACATAGATTCAAGATAAAAAATAATCGCATTAGCTCACTGAGTATATTGGTTAAAGTAGTCTTAGTTAGGATATTGAATTAATTTGGTAAAGGTTCGAGCTCCCGTATTTCATATTCTAAAATCTTAGGCAAAGTCGTATTGAGGTTCGATATTCCATCAAAACCTTAGGCGGAATCGTATTTCATATTTCAAAATCATAGATGCCTCCAATCATAAATGACTATAAGCGAAACAAAAGGTCCCCAGGGCCCCCAACATACGATCTGGGTCTTCCCAATTCCAGGTATGTTTCTGAGATTCTGACTGCACAAGTAGTGCTTGATATTTTTGTTCAAATGCATCTGCAGATGATTATTTCTATAGATAATCACGATGCTGCTGGACCACAACTTATATATACTTTGATGGGAAATACTGCATGGCTAGTGAATAAGTGAAATACTAAGATACTATCATATATTGGCTTTCGAATTAATCATGGATTAATTATATGGCTGGTTTACTTGGACGGCAACAAGGGAGACCATCTCGCCAATGGCAAGGTGATAGATTTGGATGGCATGCAGGAAAAATTGTTCTTATTGGCATTGTTCAATATGGCATTGCAGGAAGGTTTTTCTCCACAGTGGAACAGTATTAAGGTCGTTTCTATCTATAAGGCAAGCGACCCTCACTGCTCGATCAGTTGCAAAACAATCACGATCAGTTTGCTCTTTGCAAAACTGTTGGCTAGCATTCTTGCCATTGACCTAAGTACCTCCATTATATTTTCCTGACTGCAATCAAACGATTGAGTATACGTGCACAGCCATAAACAATTGAGTATTATCCATGAAAATAAAAATAGAAAAAGCAAGTTGCATGCTTGTTCCAACCTGCACTAAATGTATAAAAAAAATACCATGTAATAAAAAGAAAGGCGTGTAAAACTAAATCCAAATTACATATTTCTAACCCTTGAATTTTACAATATTGAGAAGCCAGAGCGTTTCCATACTAAACTGCTAAAATGTAAAATTGAAAAATTACAGATTCTCTTAATTGCAAAGCTAATAGGCCATTGTTATATATTTGACCGTCTAATCCTAATGTACCATTTAGAAATAGTTTGTACCATTATGAGAGAGCATCCAAAGATGGACAAAATATAATTTTAAGACAATAGCTATTATGGATGGCCAGGGCCAGTTCTATCACAGAACTAGAGCAGTACAAAAAATAAAGTTACAAGTTACCTTGCCAAATAAACAAGGATGCATCCAATTTGGATATCATCAATCATGGTTGTTGGATTGGAAGATGAATTTAGGTATCGAAATTAGAAAAATAAGATGGCATAACCATCACAAAAGACAAGAAAGGAAAATAGAATGTGCTAAATGCCAGAACAAAGGGATATGAAACAATGACGAGAATAGAAGTCAAGTCTAGCATGATCATGAAGAAATCGAATATGAAACCTATCTATTGCATTGCTGAAAGCAAGAATTTTTAACAGTAAGCACTTTGAGCAAACAAAAAGCATTTACTTTGGAGCAAAAATATTGTATCAAAAATTGAATGCACCATGAATCCCTGTGCCAAAACATGATGCATGGACTCTGATAATTTTGGCAGACTTGGTCAAGTCTAATCAAACACTTTTCAGCTCCATATACTATTGAAAACTTCTTAGTGGATATGGCTACCTCTAAAGCTATGGCGGGAGCCTTTGTGGACGTCACAAAAGCAACGTTTTTCCTCGACAACGCCTTGAACAAAAACGTAAAAGCTTTTCAATTGCAACCACATTGATTGTGATTTTAGATATGACCTTGGAATTGATTACAAGGTAGGTTAAATAACGTTTGCAAATGCTTTTTTTTTTTTTTTTTTTGGTTGAAGAAAAAAGTTTTTAATCAAAAAAAATTATTTTTTTTAGATGGATCATTGGATTTAAGGATCTTATCTAAGGGCCACTAAAATATTTAGGGGTCGAGAATATATTATTATGGCATCAAGCCTACAGTAGAAAAAGGTGGACCATTTAAATACAAAAAGGAACCTTTATATAAAGAATAGAACGTAAAGGAAAGCCTTTATATCCTTAAAGGACGTTGAAGCTAATAAAAGGAAAGCCTTTATATCCACAAATATTTTACATGCTACGTTATTTTGGTACAGATCGTGGTCTATCCCTTCCTCATGCATTTGGGGTGGTTGTTCGCAGCAATCTCCTAAACTGGGTGCCAGAGTTGGAGCTTCTGGCTATGGCGATGATTTGCATTCCGGAGGAGCATAGGCACTTTGTTTTCAAGGTTGACAGCTATAGTTCCGTGAAAAAAATGGAGATATTATGTTTTTTGGTTTGGAAATAAATAAAAAAACAAAAATGCGGCCGCGTTTCGTATCGAAAAAAAATGCAAATTTTTTTTTATTTTTTTTGGTGCGTAAATTGCAAATTTTTGTTTTGGTGTGTTATGAGAGATGTTTTTATTTGTTTGAAAAAAAAAAAAAAAAAAAAAAAAAAAAAAACTATAAAAACATAGGCAAGTTCATGAATAACATATAAAATCATTGACATATTGTCACATTGTAGTCTTCAAAATAGTACCCCTATAAATCTTGTATTTTGTACTTCCATACTTAAGGTGACCATTGTGAATTTAACAAATTCTCCCATCATTGACAACCATGGCGTACATTTTTCAACAAAATATTTTGCACTTCCATACTTAATTTGACCATTGTGGATTTCATAAATTCGTGTGTATTTGCTGACTATTTGGTTTGACAAAGTATTCATTTTCCACCTTGTATTTGTATTTCTATGCATACAAATTCAATTTTACAGGGTTACCATTGGGATTAAGTTTGCATACTACATTTAAACATTTTACCATTGGGATTCAGTTTTCATACTACATTATAAATGTTTAGCATTTTGAGTCCAAGCGAGCGGCCTAGATTGGATTTATTCTCCTTACCAACATTTAAGATAGATATAAAGCAAAATTTAGACAATGTGTACAAAGAACTAGATGGAATAGCTTATATCTGAAGTTTTCTAGCATGTTATGTTCATAGGCATTCATGTTTAGAATCTATTATAATGCACGTATATCAAATCAAGATCCTCAAAGAGGTTTGCGCCTCAAAAAGTCGCTATGTACCTTTGACAGGACCAGAGCTTGAGCTTGGGAATATTTCATCAATTCTCAAAAGACATTTCAATGCAAGAAGAAAGAAATAAGCTCTCTGTACAAAATAACCAGCCATGTTACCTGATGCATCATTCCAAGTATGTTTGCATTCTTTGTCTTAGTATTAACCTCATATGATAGCACAGAAAATTTTATCAATTGTCAAGATATTGTCATACTCTACTAACATCTGGTCCATTGTTTTTTATTCTAATTTTTAATGTAGTTGCGATAGCGTCAGACATGTAATGTATCAGTTTCATCACATCTCTCACTGGTATAGATATTACCTTTGATAACCCTATCATTCTGGTGTAGATGTTACAAATTTCTCAGCTCAAAGAACTAGATGGAATAGCTTATATCTTAAGTTTTCTGGCGTGTTATATTCATAGGCATTCATGTTTTAGAATCTATTATAATGCACGTATATCAAATCAAGATCCCCAGGGAAGTTTACGCCTCAAAAAGTCGCGGACCCCTCAACCGTTCCCATAACTGCAGACCCCTCCAAATTCCAATCACATCATAATCCAACATCACAACCTTACCGAAACCAGAGTTGTCATTGCACAATTTAGAAGTTTACATACAGTGACCTGTTCAGTGTATACATATAAAATCCCTATACCTAGTTAGTCAGTTAAGGGTCAGCAACCTTTGATAAGATGTCTATAGAGCATCTGCAAAAAATTAATCTTGCACTCTTTAGCTTACAAAAATTTTCCAGAAGAAAACAACGAAGAAATCGTAAGGCGAAGCAAAACTGTTTGTATCCGTTATTTATCACTGCCACCTCGTTGTCCAAGTCAATTAGAGACCCAATACCTGTGCTATACTGCAGCGAGACGAAATTTAGGATGCAGTTACAGCAGTATTTCGTGGAACCGATGCATTTCGAAACATTTGATTTCCTGAACCACGACGAGGCCTTGAAGGATTTCCATTTGCAGAATCATATCGGCGATAACCATCATCGTTGCCATTTGCAGATGGGTTTGAATGGTTAGCATGGTTACTAGAAGCGCCACCATAGTTACCCCGCCCTGATCCTCTACCCCTCACAGCATCCCTGTCCCTGTCTTGTCCATAACCTCTAGTAGAATTATCTCTGTCTCCTCTGTCCTGAGAGTAGCCCTTGGGAGCTTCTCTGTCCCTCTCTGATCCATAACCACGGCCACGACCACTAAAGTATCCTCGTCCACGCCCACTATCATTTCGAAATGAGCGCTCTTTATTGAATGGCATTCTGCCACGGAAAGCTGAAAAAACGTAGCAATTGAAGACGTTAAATCCATCCTTGTGTAAAAATAACAACTAGACCATCAGTGCTACTTTACCTTTAACACCAGTTGACCTTCTTTCCTCAACATGTGCCTGCCTATCACCAATTTGTACAGGTGAAGCCTACAAAAAGAGAAACGCGAAAACGTCTATCATTCACGACAAGCCCGGACACGCATAAAATTATAATAGCCTAAGCACCTCTAGTGCAGCCTGTGCTGAACTCAAGTCCTCAAACTCTATAAATGCATAGCAAATAGTTTGTTGCTGCAAAAAGGAATTTTGGAAGTTTGTCAAACTCGCAGCAAAGTAACACTCATTGAAAATAAAACTCAGAAGCAAACCTTTTTCACAGTAATTCCACCAGGTTTAGTAGGCCCAAACTTCTTAAACTCCTCTTCAAGCTGAGATGCTGTAGTATTTAATGGTAGATTCTTTATATAAATCCATTTCCCATCACCTACAGGAAAGACGAAAGAATTAGCTGATTTTCTATTCAGATTTTTATGAAGATACAAGCAGAAGTTAGTATACCTCCATTTTCTACAGGGTTATTATTTTCTTCTTCAGCTGTTAAAATGCTTGCAGGTGGTGCTGGTGGGGTCAGATTATTCGAAGGAGGAGAAGGCGATGCTGACACAGATGGTACTGGTGGCCGATCTGCATTAGTGGTAGCTACCTTTGGAATAACAGGTTGAGTGGCCTGTGGAGACTGATACTGAAGCACTGCACTATCCTTTGCCACACGAAGCTGATGAGAAAATAAAGATGGAAGTTGTAAAACAATAGATGTTCTGTAAGACAGGCGAACAAAATATATGAAATGACCACTCACAATTGATGCATAGGATTTCTTTGGAAGCTCTCCTTGAGCATATTGAGAGGCCACGGAGTCGTCCAAAGATACAGAATCCTCAGTGGGTGCAGGAACCTGAGAATGAACCACCTCTTCAACTGGCAACTCCTCTTCAACTTCTGGATCATGGGGCTCTTCTGTCAAGTCATAGACCTCATCTGCAAGGCCGTCATCTTCAGACACTGGGGCCTCGTTATCCCTAAACTCGCTCTCTTCTACAAAAGAACTTTCATGAACTGCAAATAAATTCAAATGTAAGTTGCAGAACAACGAACCCAGCTTGACCAGGTAGCAGCGGACGCCGTACCAGATTCTGATGGCAAGATTGTATCAGCAGAGAACTCCTGAGGTCCATTTGACATAGGTGGTGTTTCCTGTTGCATGCCAAGAGGATTTGGCACAGAATTGGCATATGGTGGGATAGCCGTTTCTTGAACACCATTGGGAGTAATGTACATTGGCCTCACACTATTTTTTTCCTCATCCAAGTATCTAAAAATGTCATTCAGCACAAAATAGCCCTTTTCCTGTGGAGCAAGGAAAAATATTTGGACAAAATCACGTTTCTCATTTGCTTTGTTTGATAAAGAGCCAGTGACCATAACCAGAACACCTCCAGCAAAGGACTCCTGGGAATCAACTGACTTGATCTCCGCCCTGTAGTCACCATAGTCCAATGACATGATTTTCTTATGGATTTCCTGTTAAGAATCAACGTTCCAAATCAGAAATAAGATATGAGCAACAAACTGGAACATAGATTTACAAACTAAAATGCGTACTACAAAAGAAAGATACATACTACAAATTGAAATTCATCAAAGATGTATACATACATTTTGTGTGACAACAGTATCGATTACACCATTTGGACCGGCTTCTGCCCTTGTAAGCTGACTAACATCAGTATAAAAACGATGAACCACAGACGGTGATTGATGTAGCACGTTGTAGTACTGGTTTACAAAGACATAGCCCACCTATACCAGACGTACACAAGCTTCATCATGTCGTGGCAAGAAGCTAAACGAGACCGAACAAATGGAAACAACTTACCACGTGTGCTGCATTTGCTGCAGTCGGATAGATAGTGGTTGCCATTGGAAGGGACCAAAACTGCCACCTAATGAACAACCATGTATAAGTTTCAAGCGACATAAACCCTAATCCCATTTCATCCACATTTAAGTGAAATGGGAACAGATTTATCTTACAAAACTTCAGAAACACAAACCCTAATAGCATTTTGCGAAAAATCCAAGAACTGAAACATCGCATTGTGTAAAATGGAGGCAGAAAAAACACAGAAAACATCTGTGAAGAAGCATTTCCCTTTCTAGTTTAAAAATGCAAGGAAAAAAGGGGTCGAAAGGAATATTAAGCAGAAAAAAGAGAAAAAAACAATCTGAAAGAGAATGAGAAAGGGTACCTGGCTGCAAATGGCCCAGCCGTCGCCGCTGCTTGTGCGGACGCCGGATCCGTCGCCGCTGAGGAACCCTACTCCCACAAAAATGAGCAGAATCGGGGTTAATCAGATGAAAACAAGGAAGAATTATTTTGGTATAGCGCTGCTAAATATGGCGGCACCTTCAGTTCGGACGACGCCAGATTTGGTGGCGGCGCCAAAGACTCCTTTTGTTGCATCATCTATTAAATGTATATTGTATTCTATTGTCCTAAAACAAAAGTATAGCAAGAACAATCTCAAGCCTGTCCAAAAATATTTCTTTTGTTAAATAAAAACAAGGTGCTGCGCACAGAGGGTTGCCCTCCGGTGGCCTGAGGGTGTGTTTGCTTGGTTTTCATTTTGTTGTTTTTATCGTGTAAAGCATCAACAACAGTTCCAAGACCTAGATATGGCACCTATAGGAATCATAGCCATATATAAGCATTGATGCAGGGGGTACGGTGCAGTTTCTATGGTTTAAGTTTGGACCGGTGGATGGCCAAGACTAAGAGTGCTAATCTAGAATTTCATTGATATGGTGTAAGAATGGTATCAATATGATGTAAGAGTGCTTGAGCCATAACTTATTGTCCAGATGTGTGTTGAATTCCTATAGCTTAAGTTTGAGATGTAATCACTTGCACAAAAATTAGTTGTAGACGGTTGGTGTGATAGTCTAGGCAGAGGGGCTAGGGTCCTGCGTCTCCGAGAAATACAAATACTTAAGGCTTTATAATATGAAATACGAGGACTCGGACCTCCACCAAAATACCTAAGGTTTTATAATATAAAATACGAGGACTCGAACCTCTACTAAATGATTCAATGTTCTAATAACATTGCTTTAATTAATAAACAATGAGCTAATGTGATTCCTTTTTTTCTATTGTATCTATTTCTCTTATTATATTTTTCCTTACAACCCATTCGATTGTTGTAGGAGTATGGCCTACAGTTTCAGGTATAGTCATTTATAGATCCCAATCAATTCCCCTTAGAAGCCCTTATTGTGCTACATATTCACATGTTATGTCAAAGACCAGCCATGGTATTTTGTGTCCACCCAATTATCCTTCTCCTTGCGTTTCTTCCTTTAAGCTTTCCTTTGACTGTTTGTTACAAGAAGGTGCAATCACAATCCATTATTCTTATGCAAGTTTGGCATCAAATTCCATTATTTTTATGTGGGTTTAGCAATGTGAGCATCATAAAGAGTTGCTGCTTACTAAACACTCGTTTCCTTTATGCAAATGATTAGAAGGTCAACATCTGCTTTGTATATGTTTCTTGTAGGATGAAGAAATGCACCCATTGAAGGTCTAGAACTCTACATTAGTGTTCTCTCAAGTAAAAGTCCATGGTCAAACATTACCAATTGTAGAATTTTGTAGTTTGACACCATTCAATGCAAGATGTGTTGACAACCATAGTTGCAATTTACACTTGTAGCTAGTATATGCATGTTAAAAGTATAATTGCAATTTACACTTGTACTAGTATATGCATGTTGAAAGTATTTGATGCCTCGCATTCTTGGCCATTTTCGCATGCAATCAAACTTGAGAGTTAGAAACCGTAGTCAATTTGCATAAAATTCATCTTCAATTATGTGGGCAAATTTTCAAACATCTCTTTTATCAGATCAAACCCTAGTCCGGACCACAATGTGTTGAATTACATAATGTCATTTGGATGATCAAATATATATGTGGAAGACTTGAAAATACTCGGTTTCTCGGATGCATGTATAGCATGCCATACATTTCGATGCCATTCTCGTAAAAGGGGCTGAAACATTTTGCCCTTGTACACCAAATGCCACTTAGATGGTAGTTTCTGAGAGTTAAGTTATGTTTCTCTCAAGATCTCCTTCTCCACCATCTTTGACAATGTCATATACGCCCATAGAAAATGAAAAGCACATATAATCTAAAGTCATAACTGAGATGTATAAAGAGTTCGATAAATTTAAGGTATATAACATTATCTTCAGTAGGTTGTTTTACGTGGCGGTTTATCTTTATCTACATGCATAATAGAAAAGCAATTGTGATCCAACATACAAATTACGCCATTCGGGTTCATCTTTTCAATACTAACCACATTATTGATGAAAAGTAAATACCTCTGCAACTTGATCCTTGCTAAAAAATGATACTGACAGTGTTGTAGAAGGCTTTTCATCATGGTAGTCATCCGAGTCTCCAAGTGTTTCTTCTCCAGTTCACGCCTCAAATAAGCATTGTCTTCCATAAGAGAACACAATTTGCTTCAAACAACATGGAAAATCAGATTCAAACACTTCTTGGCTCTACTTCTTGACAATTTGGCACGGTTTACTAAACTCTGTAAGCTTCTCTTATTCTTCTCTGGTAGATCTACCATTTTAAGGTAGCCTTTTATCTCATCATAGAGAATATTATGTAAGTCTTCTTGAAGAGATGATATTGAAGCATCGGTTTTGGTGCCAATCCCCGCAGATGGCGGCCAATCTATATTCTTCTTCAATGAAGATGTTGATAAGTCTGCAGGCGGCGGTTCGGAGATGCAAAGACCCGTGTCTAGATGCTTGAATTTCAAAATAACGGCCTAAGATGCATAACATCATCATCTACAAAAGAACATGCATCAATGTATGCATCAAGAAGGACAACAACATAGGCTATAGGGGCTGCACCCTTGATCAATAATAAACTCGACCACCATCACCATTATCATCACCATCATGATACCGTGATTTGCTTGCCTAATACTAAGCTCTTAGCAACTAGTCCAAGGACATTAGATGCTTTACTTCCAGGTGCAACCTTCTTGGTACATTGATACTAAAATATCTCTTCTGCCGCATTGAGGCCGGTTTTGCCCTAAACACGGAAGTATTGCCAACATTTTATCTTCCTGGTCGCATGATAAATCTATGCATAAATGCTTCCGGCTCTTTCTATTCAATATTTCTTTGCATTACTAATGCAAGTGCTTCCAATGCATTCACGTAAATAAAGAGAAATCCGAGATCTAAGAAGCATAAGATTACCGAGTTAAGAAGATCAATGGTGTTGAGTATGTCCCCCACGCTACCGAAAATTTACGCTTCAAAAAAGACTACAAAATCCCCGATATGAATTTAGGATCCACTATTTATTCCTGACTTTCCAATCTACTAATTTAAATAGATAATGTCCACCACGAGATCTCCTGTAGGAACACCCGAATCTGAATGAATGACATGTTGGTATCATATAAATGATTTCTTTGATTGTAAAGTACACATTCCTGAAGCCTATCTGCAACGAGTGTGTCTTATACTCAATCTGAACGAATGACATCTTAGTATCATATAGATGATTTTCTTGGATTTTAAAGTACACATTCCTCGAGCCTATTTGAAACGAGTGTCTGATACTCAATTTTCTTGAATGGATAAATCAATGGCCATCGAATATGGTAAGATACAAGTTCCCGGCACAGGGTCATCACATCCGCAAACTTTTATGCTTTCATTGTATGCGTGTACAATTTCATTCATCCTGTGCATTCTCCCACATGGTATATAAAGCTGTTACATGAAGATATGACTGAATATGAATAGGATGAAGACTCTGCAAGGATAGAATGAGATAGACGATCTAGCTAGTCTAGTGAGTGAACTCTGAATGAAAAACAATGAAGCGTGACTATGGCTTTATAGGAGAGCCATGTCAGCAACACCTAGGTGGCATGCCTAGTCATCTATGAAAGGTGACACGTGACATGTGTCTTGCTAACATCCCCCGATGACTAGCGGGACTGAACCGAAAAAATGTAAACAGAGAACAAACAAAAAACCTCCCCGAGGAAGAGGCTTTAGAGAAAAGAAATACTATGATCCCCCGAGAATGAGCATGGGGCGTAACATGCAAGAGCCGCTTCATCGGACGGAATTGATGTCCTCCAAGAGGTTTTGTGAACCCATCAAACAACTTGATGTTTGGTAGAGCAAGAAGACAAAAAGAGATATCCATTTTGGAGCTGCTCTTTGACAAACTTTGACAAACCACGCTTGATATCCATATGCTTGATAAGCGGATGCATCTTGTAGTCTTTGGCATGAGCAATGGCTCCACTTGTTATCCACAATAAATGGTTGCGTGGTTTGAGTGGATAGCCCAAATCTTCATATAAAGTGAACCAACCAAATAAGATCTCTTGTCTTTGTTGTAACCAAGGCCTTGAGTTCACCTGTTGAAATCGCGATGTTGTTTGTCTTTGCTTTTAGATCCCCAACCGATAGGATTGCCTCCAAGAAAGGAAACGAATCCAAGAATGCATTTTCTTTTCTCAAGATCCGTAGATGCCATATCGAATCTGAGAACAACATAAGAGTAGGATGATCAACTTTGGTATATAGGACTCCTTCACTTTGAGTACCTTTGAGGTAATGGAGAACGCGTTTAGTCGCTTTCCAATGCGGTACTTTAGGATGATGCATAAACCTAGTAAGGACTGCAGCAAAGATATACCAAATCGGCCTAGTGTTGGTAAGATAAAGTAAAGCCCCAACTAGTCATTTTCAGAAAAGAGTGGCATCAACATCCGGATGGTTGGAGTCTAGAGTTAGAGTGCAACCTACCTCAAACGGAGTGGATGATGCTTTGCAATCCGCCATATGAAACTTCTCAAGAAGTTCATGGTGTACTTCTGGCGAGTGAGATGAATGCTTTGAGCACCTTGCCAAATTTCCATTCCCAAACAATAATGCATTAGGCCCAAATCATACTTCAAAGTTTTCTCGTAAGTGCTTTCTTAGTATGAGAAACAATAGAATCAGCATCCCCATAGAATCTGATCCCCCCGGTCATAATCGTGTCATCAACATAGAGAAGGAGCACACTAACTTGAGAATCGAGTGGACATGAAATAAAGGCTCGGTCTGCTCTAGATCTCACGGTAACCAAGATGCAAGAGAAATGCATTGATTTTCCGATTCCAAATAGCCAGGAGCTTGTCTGAGGCCATATAGGCTCTTTTTTTCAATTTGCACACGTAAGTTGGATGCTCTTTATCTTTAAAGCCTGGTGGTTGAAACATGTAAAGTTCCTCTTCTAGATCTCCATTCAAAAAGGCGGATTTGAAATCCATTTGATAGAGAGGCAGCCCTTTTTTGCGCCAAAGCTATCAACGCTTTAAGTGTGTCTAACTTGACAACCGGAGCAAACACATCATGATAATCAAACCCTTCTTTTTGATGAACCCTTTTGCAACCAGCCTTGCTTTGTGCTTAGAAAGAGTACCATCAGCATGGTACTTTGTTTTGAATACCCATTTAGCTCCAATTATATTTTTCCCCTGTTGGTTTAGGAACCAGCTCCCATGTACCTTGGTTATGTAACATGGATAATTAGCCTTCCATTGCTTTTAACCCGATGTGGTTCTTATGATTAACAGGATCAACTTCACCGATAAGACCTTGGTCATAAGAGCATAGTTATTGGGTAACTTTAGAAGAGCCATCTTCCGAGTAGTCAATAGGTCAGAACTCGGCAATTCTCGCAGATCTTCTAAGCAAGGGAAGATCGGGAACTATTGCCTCCTGTTGTGGTTCGAGAATGGGCAGCTCAAATGAATGTGAATCGGACTCATACCCTTCACTATCTTCATCCGCAATGGGCTCGTGATATTCAAGGGGTTCATAGTCTCGCATAAGCATCTGCACCATCTGCTCTATTTGCCGCAACAATGGAAGGTACAAGAAGTAGATGAAATGCCACCATTATGAATCGTATGAGAAGACCCCGCAGGCTGGCCGGCTTGAGTGTCATGGTTAATATCAAAAGTGTTGATGATGACTTTGGCATAATCGGTGTTGTTAGGATGATAAAACTCCTTAGAGTAGATCGCATCCTCAAGAAAGTGCATGCTTCTAGAGGCAAACACACGCTTGGTAACAGGGGTCAAAGCATCGCCATCCTTTCATGTTGCTTGGATATCCAATAAAAATCACTTTTATGGCCCTCGTCGACCTAATCCTTGCCTGTTTTTGCGGTAATTCGCGAGGAACACTAGCAAATCCTAGATGCCAAAAACCCTTAGATTAGACACATCCGGCTTCGTTCCATACGAGCCTCAAAAGGTGTCTTAAAGTTGATGGCCCGGGTGGGAGCCCCGTTACACAAATAAGCCGCAGCTAGAACTGTCTCCATTAAAAGTTCGAGGTAACTCTTTATATTTGAGCATGTTTGCGAGCCAAATTCATAAGGGTTCTATTCTTTTCGTTCCGCTACTCCATTTTGAGAGTGAGCGTAAGGCACAATCAACTCTCTATGGATCCCTTTGGACTGAAGATAGGTCTGAAATTCATTAGAGATATACTCCTTCGCATTATCGCATCAAAGAGCTTTAATATTAGTAGATAATTCATTTTCAATTTGCGACTAAAGGTTTTGAAGACATCAAGAGCTTGAGACTTGAATTTGATTGGAAAAACCCATGTATATCTACTAAAATCATCCACTATGACAAGGAAATACCCGCTACCAAACAATGATTCGAGAGGGAGATGACATATGTCTCAGATGGCCGAGTTCCAACGGTTGTTGGGCTCGAAACTCAGCTTGTGATGGATAAGATGCTTGTACTTGCTTTCCAAGACTACATGCAAAGACATTTCAAGTCCTTGGTGGTAAGTGTAGGCATGCCTTGAACCATATTCAATTTTGAGGCTGAAACTAGAGTCGGAAGATGAATATGTCCTAATCTTGCATGCCATAATGATTCCTGTGTTCTTGGAACAGCAGAAGAATGAAGAAGTGATGATTCACATGATACTCCTTTTTTGTTGTGAAGTAGAATCCAAAATATACAAGCCTTCCTCGTTTAGATGACCATTGGCTATAGGGCCCAAAAGTTGAAGATCAACAAAATCCAAAGGATTTTTATGAAGAATATGAACATACCCACCCGAAATAGCAATCAATAGCCCATCTTTCGATCAAACTCACTTACACTAAGTAAGTTCACAAGTAATCCAGGGCACTAGAATGACGTCTTTAATTTTGAGAGAAAGACAATGTTTGGTAGGAATAGATACATCACCTTTTGCGATGGATTTAGCAATATTTCCATCGGCCATTTTTACCAATTGTTTTGTCATACGAATGAAGAGTCCGAAATCATTCGATTGGCACCGCCAAATGCTTGGTGGCCCGGAATCAACAAGCCAAGTTCGGTGGCTGTAAATTCTCTCACAGCGACATTGAGGAACTGTAATTACGCCTCCTCCAAATCAACATGGGAAACACGTGCATTTATCGCACTTTTCGAAATAGTTGAATCGCACCTTTTGGTTTGGCCTCCTTGTGTTTTAAAAATTCGCCATATCTTTTAGAAGCTTTCAAGTAATCACGCTTTTAATATGACCCTTTTACCCGCGAGTAAAAGCAACTGAAGGGTTGCTTAGATCCAGATTTGAGCCCCGATTTTGCTTCCTCGGCAGCCTCATGGGAAGGGGAAGAAGAAGTAGAGCCGGATGCAACAACTAAAGGAGTAATGTGAGGTGAAGAAAGCCTAGTTCTAGAATAGAAACTAGCTTCCATTTGATCATATCTTTTATGACCTTGTTCAAAGATCTACAAGTTTCGGTTGAAGTTGATGGAAAGAGATAGTGATCTTATCTTGGAGCTTGTAATAATCGAGAGACACTCGATACTCACGAGGCGAACCTTTGAGAGCATACTTTGGATGAGAGACAAATCGATACAAGATACCACCTGCAGCAAAGCAATTTTTCCTTCAATGCTTTCAATTGTTGCGTATAATCTCGCATATTAGTGCAAGTTTCCAACCTTGAGATTATCCATTTGGCTTTGAATACCAAGTTGCTTGACCTTCACCTGCCTGAATGCAATTCTTATGTAAAAATCAAATGCTTTGGGTAAAAAGTTGTATACCCTCGAATATCTCTCTCAAAAATCTGGACAAATACATGCTTTGAGATGATTCAAAGCCATGAAATCCTTTTCCAAATCATCAGCTGAAGTAGGGTTCCATTTGGGTTGAAAAATGACTCTCAAACCTCTCAAATTAAGATTGGTCTCAAAGGCATCTCGCCATGTGAAATAATTGTCAATATCTAACACGGGGTGATTGGCATCCAGTAGCCATTTGTGGTGAAAAGAATGCAGATCCAAACAGTTCTAATTGAATAGAGCCAAGGAGGAGGCACGGATTGAGGGAGAAAGAATTATCAAAGAATTGTCATCGGATGTTCTTCACGGAGTTTTGACCAAACGTCAAAAAGGAGAGAATCCGCAAGCTAAAAATATTTTAGGCTTACGTGGATGACATCCAGCCCTAAAATTTGCCCTAAAAAGTTGACGAAAAAGGTATTTCAGCCAACGATTTCAACCAACGATTCAAATTCGAATTTGAATCGATTCAAATTCCTCCCGATCGGACCCAAAAAGTTGTTCTCGATCCCACCTGCTAGGATTCGGCACTCAATTCCTCCTTGCATTAAGCTCTGATACCATGAAGATATGACTGAATATGAATAGGATGAAGACTCTGCAAGGATAGAATGAGATAGACGATCTAGCTAGTCTAGTGAGTGAACTCTGAATGAAAAACAATGAAGCGTGACTATGGCTTTATAGGAGAGCCATGTCAGCAACACCTAGGTGGCATGCCTAGTCATCTATGAAAGGTGACACGTGACATGTGTCTTGCTAACATTACATATGCCTTCATTCAGCTTTCCTTTGCAGGAATGATGCCAACACTTTCTCTCCTATCTTAGTGAGAGAAGGCAGCACATGAGAAGGGCCATTCAGAAGATCACCCCAGGGTTTGACTTTCTTAGTGGTTACTAAGTCTTCATGAGGCTTGTTCCCAGAAGTATCCCTGCCGTACATTTGCTCAAACCCTGATAAACCTGCAAATGGAAGGCAGAAGCAGGTCAAACAAGCTAATTTGACGCCAAGAAACATAAATGCATTGCATACCTTCAAGCAAAACAGGATCTTCTGTTTTTATTCGAGCCAGCTGCATGTTTACTTGATTATAGGGGTCAAATATAATATATTCTCGTTGTTTTGTTAGCACGAGCAGGCTGCTTCTAGAAGCTGCTACTTAGCTCCTTTTGCAGAGGAGAGAACTAGTGTGTTTCCCTGATCCAGAAAGATGCAGAATATGTTACTAGCTTGCAAACATGTTGTACATGTATTATTTGGGCCTTATATTATGTCGCTCCACAAGGAAACTGGCAACGGACTATCCACGCAGAATATGCAAACCTGTCCTCCAGAACCTCTACATGCAGTGATTGCAAAATTCGGACCTGCTGGATCTACTGCGATTGCTGTCAAATGCTGCCAAAACATTAATAACTAGCAACTTGAATAATAACAAGAGCAAATAAATCTCCACAGACCATCAACTTCTATATGATATGACCACCACAAGGAGAGTGTTGCCAAGTTCCACACCATCAACTGTGGACTCGAACCATATGAAGCCGCAACAATGTGCTCTGAATTATGAAGAAATGCAAGAAGAGATATTGGCTGTACATGAGTTAGTGCTCCATAATACAAATATTTCTTACTTTCAAAGTCTAATTCTACAATAGTGTTTGAGGCCCAAAAGGACTTTAGTTGTTTAATGAAAACACATTACATAGCATGGCAACAAGGATCTGATCCATGCATAGAATCTTAAAGAACCACATTTACATTATACTAGCATTCAGAATGAATAGTGATGCTTATGTAAGACATGGAAGAATATTGAGAAACATTGATTGGCATATGCAAATTCAAGAGTAGCCCTCACAATCCCCTTCCATGTGGGTTTGGTGGCTAGCTATCAATCATGAGATCTTGTGTTCAAGTCTCGATAAAGATGCTGAGGGGAACGGCATATGTCCTATGGATGTTGCCAACTCCAATGTGGTATGATTAACAATCACTACCTATCTAGTATCTCTCTTACCCGACATAACGCGCAATAAAGTTTCTCAATTTTGTTTCACATACATTCATTAAACATTTCTAAGGAAATAATTATACTGGAAAAGTACTACCTAATACAAAGACTTACCTGTGGAGGTGGTCCAGACACAAGTGTAAAAAGCAAGCCATTTGTTCTAGGATTCCAAAGAGTGATTACTTCCTCTGCAGCCACTGCTAGAACAGAACCATCTGGAGAAAATGCGGCAGCTAGCATCTCTTTCTGCCTGGATGAACAAGAAAAATGAACACTTTAACGAATATTAATTGATTCAAACAAGAGCAATAAGTACTAAATGACAAAAAAATTATCAAATAAAAATAACATCTCACACTCTCTAAAGATTATTAAACAAACATATCAAGAAATGCAACATCTTACTGAAAAACACCCTCGGCAGGTGACTTTGCTAGAGCAAATGTAAGCTAGATACTTCTCTAGAACATGGCTGCTAGCATTGATAAAAGGAACTCAAATTGCATTGACCAGGGATCAGAGATGGAGGATTACAACATTACTCATTGCAAAGATCATTTTTAGGTGTATGCCATGATGTTTCTAAAATTTCAGGCTGGAACAAAGATACAAGACCAGCCAACTGTACTTTGCCTGAGCTTTAAATAAGAAAATATCAAACAAATGAAACGACTGAAATTGCATAAAAACTGTACTTATAGGATCCTGTCGAACTGCAAATCCAGTTGCGAAGCCCTTTTGACCAAATCTGTGAGACAAACACAGCAAGCAGTACCCATCAAAGCATGTCACGAGCAGCTAGTAGGAAGGTAAGTCAATACATTACTTTGAAGTCACCACTATAAGAGCAACTGACAACCATATAATCGGTTGGACTATATGCCAGGCTTGAAATTTTTGCACTATTTCCCGATCAATCCATGCATGATTTTAGTATTATCGCATTATATACAGCATCAAATGATCACCAGAAATGGTCGACAGCTACCTATGTGGTTCATCAACACGAGTGTTCAATGTGCACTGCTTAGATTCTTGATCCCATTTTCAAAACTTCAAAAAAGACACTCCAGGCACAGATCCCTGGATGCAGCCTCCAGTTCTTCACGGGTGGGAGGTGTTCCAAGCAAACTAGATTCTCTATGCATCACGACCTCAGCCATCGCTCCCCTGTATTCTGACCGCCAGTTTACTGGCAACAGCCAGTTTGGAGCAGTCACCAGCATATCCTAAGCATATGCTGGCATATACTTGGATATGCTATAAACCCATATAACGAGGGTTTGCCCCCTTAGGGCAACCCAAAAACAAAAAACAAAAAAAAAAAAAAAAAAAAACTAGTCAAAACTCAAAAGCAGGATTGATTAATTTTTACAGAAATTACATAGGCCAATGTCCCTCCCATCTCCCTCCTTGACCATTTTTTACCGATTTTCTAATTTTCTTGGCCTTAGATTTGTGAATGTAGAGATCTGATGGTGCAAAATAAGCCATATCAGATTTTGATGACATGGAAATTACATGTGGATAGGCTAGAATTTGAGGAAAGGCTATAGGCCCGGTAGGGCTGGTGTGCTAAAAAAAAAACTAGTCAAAACTCAAAAGCAGGATTGATTAATTTTTACAGAAATTACATATCTTGATAATGTTCTTTTGCCTTTGTAATTTGTAATAAAGTTCTCTATATCAATGTCATCAAAAGCAGCGCTAATTTCTAGTGACAAAATAAAAAATGTAGTTTCCGTCTTCCAAATGCTTGGCGAAGACACTTTGTAGTAGATCATCTGAAATTCCCATCCTCTTAGAAGGCATGATTATCTTGCAATAATATATTATCTCATGCAATATTATATGATGATTATGTATAGGGGAAGGGAAGCAGGGGCTCCCCTTCCGCAAAATCGGCAGGGGCCCCGCGACCAGGTAGCCGGCCAGGCCGGAGTGCATGATTTTTTGGAAGGGGAGCCGCTCGTCAAAGGGGCCCTGCGATTTTGCGAAAGGGGAGCCCCTGCTTCCCTTCCTCTACAATATGGAAGTTGGGGAATCAGATTCTTCTCCAGCAAGCTCGTGTTCTTCAACATCGAATCATGGTTTTTAGCATCAAATCGTGTTCTTCAGCAGCAAATCGTGTTCTTCAGCAGCAAATTATGTTCTGCGGCAGTAGATCCGGCAAGATCCAGCAAGCTTCAAGCAGTTCAGGCAGGATTTGTGACGTTCCAGTACGATATACAGTCTCAAGACGTATACTATACTGCACCATCACGCGTACACGCCATTCCAATTGACGTGTACGCCGACGTGTAGCCAAGCAAGTGGCGCCCTAGAGAGCAACTTGCAAGGGTGCACACACTTATTAATGTGCGCATTCTAGACCATTAACCATTAGGAGGCATACCAAGGGTCATGGAAACCCTAACCCTAACTGCTAGCCTATGTAAGGCAACCAAACTCTAACTTTTCCCTTTTCGTCCACGAACATTCCGAGCTCTGTTTCGCGCGCCCAAAGAGTCAATTCCGACTCCCAAGATCTGCCTGAGCACCCTAGCTCGTCAGCTTCCCTTTCCGACCGCATGCCCAAGCAAGACAGCGACATGGACGCATTCGGATCAAGAGGAGCAAGCCAAGGACCAGGTATTTCGTCAATATCCTAATCCGCCTTCCGGCCATAGAGTTAGCATGTTTAGCCTATTGAATTGCCCATAGCAGCCACATAGAACCCCAGATAGCGAGCCCTAACTAAAGAACATAACTTCTATGATGTAGATTAGATATTATTCTTTAGTTCTGTGATGATGTGGATGGATGGATGATCTCTGTGGACTCATTGTATTGGGAAGGGGGGTAGAGGGCTACAAGCCTAGTAGTTGATGCTCCTAGCTAGTCCCTTTAGTGCACTACTAATATTCGGCATGTGTACAAGAGCCACACCTGGTTGTGGGTGAAGGGGCCAGCCTGGCTCACAAGGAGGTTCATGTCCTGACTCATGAGAGTGATCCCTCTGGTGTGTAAGGCCTACCGGGGATCCATGTGGACTAGGTCTAATGGCTTGTCACTGCGTGTGGGCAAGGCATGGGCTCGACACCCATGGAGTGATGCGTCACTCTCCATTGGGTTCAAGTCGGATAAGGGCAGTGGCCCTCTAGTCACCTTGAGAGCAAAGATGTAGATCTGGAGGGAGTGATCCCTACCGCCCCCATCGAACTGGGAGATGCAACCCGGGGAATAGCCCCTTTGGCTATGCATCCGTGAGCTACACTCGTGTCCCAACACTTTTCAGCCTACTCTGCAAAGTGTGCACAGGAGGGGCGGATGGAGTGGACTACCCAACTGCCATGTTCCTTTGCCAGCCAACTCCACTGTTATTGCACTCTGTCTGCTTGACCTCTGGAGACCCAAGCTTGTCAGTCCAACCCCGTGTCCGAGCCAGGGTAGAACTCCCTTATGTGATGTACTGATCTTTGTCTATGCAGATATGTGGTGAGCCACCCCTCGTGGTGGTCATATGTGTTGATGTATGTACTACTGACATGTATATTGCGCTTCCGCAGCTAGGTAGGCCCTGAGGGAGACAGGGTAAATGACCCCTTCATTCTTCCCACTGGAACATTCCAAGGTTGCAGTGTTACGTGGAGGGCCCTATATTAGCATGGAGCTGGTATGGGGGATGAACTCCTGTTTGTATACGGTGGTGCACCGTATATGAGGTGGTATCAGAGCAATGTTCTTGGAGACCAAGAGCAAAGCACTGGCCATGTTCCCAGTAGCACTAACTTGATAGGATCCTCAAACCTCGAAAATTGGGAAATTTTTTTTCTCGTTTTTGTAGTATATGCTAAGCTAGTAACAGTTAAGTGAATTGGAACATAAAAAGACTAAAAAGTTGAGCCAAATCCTTCTAAAGATAAGCATGTCTCACACGTCGCGCCAGAGCACAAACCTAAAATGTAGGTCTTGGCCTGGGCGCAACGTGCGAGACATTAGGCCATAATCACCTTAATACTTGATGAATTTCAAAAAGGTAACACGCTAGATCGTATTTTAAGGTGAGAAGTAGCTAGATTGGTATATCACACCCCTAGAAATATGCCTAGAAATCATATAAATTAGTCTAAAAATGCACAATGTCTCACGCCAGAAGCTTGATCTAATTGTTAGTTCGGGCCTCCAGAGCAACGTCTGAGACCAACAGTTAGAAAACTCTGTAATAAGTATATGTTTTAAGTCAATAGGTGCCCTGACACATTAAATAGAGCAACTTGAATTTTGACCTAAAATTGCCCATCTATAAATAGATCTAGACCCCCCTCATTTGTACGTTTCCTCCTTAGAAAATCTGCTCCCGCTCTCTAAGGCGATTTTTGGGCGCCCGACCTCGGATCGACGAACCGTAAGACATGGCCAGAACCAAACAGACTTCTAGAGTTCCTCGAGGAGACGAACCCGCCAGTGCCCTGCTTCAGCGGATGCTTCAGGATCGCCTTCTTAACAGAGGAGACCAACCTTCATCGAGTGAAGGAACAGAGTCAGAGGAGCACCAAGTAGAAGGATCCGAGCAGGTAGACCAGGAGGACGAGCACTCGGGGGCCTCGACAGAGGTGATCGAAGAAATAGAAGGCGACGACGATGAGATGCAGAAGATCCTCGAGGAGGTAGAGAAGGAAAAGCAAGATAAGGCACAGCAGGAGCGAGAGGCCAAGGAGCACGAAGAACACATGCAGCCGACTTCCGAGCCGACCCTGGAGGAAGAACCTAAAGCCTGGATTCGAGAGGAGGAGGCAAAGGAGCAAGAGGAGCGGAGGGAGCCCACCCCCGAGCAGACCGAGGAGGAGCAGCTCGAGGCATGGATCCAAATGCATGAAGCAAAAGAGCGGCGCCGAGCGAAGAAAAAGGCGGAGAAGAAGAGGAAGAGGGAGGAGAAGGAGGCCAAGGAGGCTGAAGAAAAAGAAGGGCAAACACGTGGAGGAGCCCAAGAGAAAGTTGAAGAAGACCCCCAACCCCAAGGTCGTCATCTCGGAACGGCCACCTGACCAACCCCCGTCCTCAAGCGACTCTGAAGATGAAGACTTCAACCCCAATTGCGGCTTCCTAATCCCCCGTGCACCGTTCGCCCGATTAGTCAGAGAAGTCATGCAAGAGTACAACACCGACATGAGGGTGACGGACGAGATGCTGCTGGCGTTACAGGAAGCAACCGAGCAGAAGCTGGTGCAGCATTTTGAAGATTCCACAGCTTGCACTGTGCACGCCAAGCGAGTAACATTAATGAAGAAAGACATGCAGCTGGCCAGCTACATTAAGAGAGAACGCCAGTAAATTTTGTAAATGATAAAATTTTGTTTAATACAAAGTGTTTTTGAGTAGACCATGTGTATAAACGTACTTAACTAAATTGAATTAGCAAGTAATGGCTTTTGTTTCAGTCAAATTGGACATATTTAGAGCAAGTAGTGAGGGATGTCTCACACGTCGCGCCAGAGCACAAACCTAAAGTTTAGGTCTTGCCCTGGGCGCAACGTGTGAGACTTTCATATCTAAAATAGACTTAAACCTCTCCAAATCGGCCAAGTAAGGGGTCAATCCTGAGTATATCGATGAGTCTAGGATGATTTGACCCTTATATCACCCAGATTGGACAAGTATTGACCAAGATAGGGCAGATGTCTCACACGTCGCGCCAGAGCACAAACCTAATGTTTAGGTCGAGCCCCAGGCGCATCGTGTGAGACCTCCTAGCATTTTCTCCACCATGCCATATACAATTGACCTCTAGTTGTTGGAATAGCTTCATTAGATAGTCCTAGTCATGCTCCAACCCTCAAAATTGCCTTCTAATCCTCATTTTGACCCCAAGATATGTCAGATTTGCCCAACCCCAAGAGTTTTCCATGTCACCCAAAAATTAGGGTTTTTCCCTTATCTATAAATAGGCTCCCATTTCTCATTTGACACCCTACAAGTTTGCTCCCGACCTTCTAGGCGATTTTCCAGCTCCCTGAGGCGCTTTTGCATCCGTTTGTTAGTCCTACCTTCTCTAGATCCATGGCAACTGCTGACTTTAGGCGATGGTACAGCGCCAGTGCCCATGCTGCTGAGGCCGATGTCAACGCCATTTTTCGAGTTTTCCGGAAAGAGATAGATGTCCAAGCCATTCTGCACGCAACCCCAGCATATAGACAAGTCTTGACTGAGTTCCAAGCTAGGGTAGGACCGTCCTTAGTGCAGCTCCCCCCTTGTACAGGCTATTTTGTTCCCAGGCAATCCCTTCAAGCAGCCTTGAGTGATGTTCCAAACATTGCCAAGTACATGACCAACAAGGCCCAGAGGTTGCCAGACTACATGGTCCTGACAGTCAACAGGATCAAGTACTTCTCCTACACCGCCGCCTTAGCAATCTTCCTTTCCCACCGTGCCGAAAACCCCATGGATGTGGACCCCATAGCCTCCTCAGCAGCAGATCAGCTCCTTTTGCAGTACCAACAAGAGCAAGAAGGAAGAGCAGAAGACGAGGACTACGTCGAGCTCGACCAGCAGAAGAGCAGCAGCTAGCAGAACAAGAGTTACAGGAATTTGAACGGAGCCGGCAGACCCTCAGGATCGCTCTACCACTTGGTCTAGGTATCACAAGCCTAGCCCCCATCACCATCGACGGCGAGGAGTACCTGCTCCTCAGTGACATCCAGAACCTCCCCGAATGTAGGGAAAGGGAGTATCGACTCGACGAGTTGCTGCATCAACTGTAGCAACAACCAGATCTGGATGATTTCATCGTCCGGGGAGCTTCAGTCTTCCCGATTCAGGAAAGAGAAGCCGACACCTATACAGGGGAGTCGACTTCAGACATCCAAGCCTACAGCAACATCAGACAAGTAATGGAAGCTCGGGACCTGCCGACTGAAGAGGAGTTCTATGCCATCCAAGAACGGATGGGGTTCCGTGGCAAGACCACGAGAATTTTGATGCTGAGCTCCTCGACACCAGCCTCCACAGAGAGAACAGGCGGGATCGACATCAGGCGAGTTTCATCGACAATCAGGGATTACAGAGAGTTCACCGAGGTGGAGGTCGACGAATATGCCGGAAGACATAGAGTTGGTGGCCGAGGGGACGACGAATCAACAACGTCACACAACGACAGGTCGCTGAGATATTATCTTCCCCTGCTGATGGACGGGATAATAGCGGTAATACACCGCAAATTCAGCCCCAGGGGCGAAGAAGGAGTATTCATGCTCATCGCACTCTCAGACTTTGGACGGCATGCTCGGCTAGCTTCAAACACCGACTATGCCGTCTTAGTCAAGAGAACGATGGCACTTGACATCTTCGACTTCGCTGTACCCTACCGACGGCAGGGAAGACTAGCAGTAACCGCGGCCTACACCTCCGACCGCAGGGTAGAGGAATTGGTGACAGCTTTGCAGGGCGGGTCATCAACAAACATCTCGGGAACTTGGGACGCTCAGTAGGAACGGCCCAAGTTAAGAAATTTCTTGAGAATAACCCATCCTACCGGCGATTTCAAGAATAGTTAAATTCTTAATCCCGGTAGCATTGTAATTAAGATATTATATATAATATAATAAATATATTTTGTTGCCAATGTTAAAATGATTTGTTGATTATATTTGGTTCCCAAACTATATCGGCAAATACATGAATGCAATAATGCAAATAAATCTAACCGTAAGACTATGGTCAACTGTGTATGCAGCTAGGGGTCAAAGAACAGTCGAACAAGACAGGAGAGCCAACAGAGATGAAGAAACCCCCAACATGCAACCTATTGCAAGGAACCTGTTCGAAGAATACGGCCCTCTAACCCCAGAAGAGGAAATGTCGCAAATGAAGTCGGAACTTCAACAAATAAAAGCCCTACTGGCGGCTCAAGCATCAGTCGGGCCGGATAACAATGCCCAAGGGCCGCAAACAACACCTCGAAAGTCGAGGAAAGATAAGAAGAGGAGCAAGAGAAGGAGGTCTCCTAGCACAGACACCTCCAACACCAGCTCAGAATCGCACTCCGACTCCGAGAAAGAAGAAGTAGAGGACCGCAGAGAGGGCAGGCTCAGGGCAACAGGGGCCTCTGATTATCAAAAGAAGGTAGACTCCGCACTCAGCAATGTGTGGAAGGCAAGAAAGCTCGAGCAGTTCTCGGGCGACAATAGGTCAGGTATGGAGGCAGAGGCCTGGCTAGACGAGATGAATGAATACGGTAATGCCTACGGGATGAAGGACAAGGACAAGGGCAAAGTGGCCATAGCAAACCTCACGGGGGCGGCTCGCATATGGTGGAAAGGGTATGCCAAGTCACATAAGTTAAGTCGAGACAGCTGCAGATTTTGGAAATTCTCCAAGGCATTCAAACGACACTATGTGCCAAGAGAGCACAAATGCCATATGATGCAACAGTTCTACAGGCTGCAGCAGGGAAATAAGTCCGTGCAAAAATACACGGAAGAATTCATGAGGCTGAGGCTGTATGTGCCAAAGCTAAGTGAACGGCATGCAGTCGAAGGATACATCGAAGGGCTGAATGACGAGATAAGGAAGCTGGTGAGGGCAACAACCCTCGAACAGTCTCAGAGGCGGAATCGAAGGCCGTCAGCCTTCAAGGATCGGGGCCCCCAAACAGTGGGCCGAAGCAGCAGTACTACAAAGACAAGGGCCAAGCATCGGGCGGCTACAGCCCCAGAGCAACCAGTCCGGGACCAGCAAAGGCCCCTTACAGTGGAAACTATGGGAAGCAGCAGGAAAGGAAGTAGGTATCATTTAAGAACAAACCAGAACAAGAAGGATCGAATTATTCGAGGCAGGAGTGCATTGAGAAGCAGCTCTACTTCAGGTGCTTCCAACCGGGCCATAGGGCAGCAAACTGCCCGTTCGTCATGAATGCGGCGCTAGCAGAAATGGGCAGATGGGAGACTCCCTCTAAAGACGACGGCGAGGAAGCTCGCGATTTCATACAGGGTGAGTGCCACATCTTTGCCGCAATAGATACAAAACAAGCTGAGAAGCAGTATCAAGTAATATCCACAGTAGGGAAGGCCAAGTCCAAGTCATTCGTGATCCTGATAGACTCGGGAAGTAGCCACAACTTTGCGTCCCCAAAGATGGTTGAAATGTTGAAGCTGAAACCATTGAAGTCAAAGCCGAGACCCGTCGTGTTAGCAAACGGGGGAATAAGGCACACGGCCGGCAAGAGGATAAACTTCGACATCGACTTGCCAGGAATCAACATCCCCATGGGAGCCGAGGTGATGAACATTGGGAAGTACGATTTAATTATCGGCATGGAGTACCTCGGCCCAGCAGGAGCCATCATTGATTGTGGGAAGCGGAAGGTGACCCTCACGACGCCCGATGGCAAAATTATAGAAATTACAGGTAAGGAAGTCGTGCCTATCATGCAATGTATGTCTAGCAAGCACCTGCTCAAGTGCTTAAGGAGCGAGCAGATAGCCTATATCTTCAAGCTACAGATAGAAGAGCCTGAGTTAGGAGAAAGTGAGGAAGATAAGGCGCTCAACAAGCTACCCAAACAGATAGCTAAGTTGGTAAAGGAGTTCCATGATCTCTTTCCAGACGAGATCAAGAAGCTTCCTCCTTACAGGGGAGTCGAGTGTGAGATAGCACTCGAACCAGGGACAAAACCAACAAGTAAAGCACCGTACAGAATGACGACGCAAGAACTAATCGAGCTGAAGAAGCAATTGCAGGAGTTGCTTGACCTAGGCTTCATCAAACCCAGTGTTTCGCCATTTGGAGCACCCATCTTGTTCGTAAAGAAGAAGGATGGTAGCTTGAGGATGTGCATAGATTACAGGCAGTTAAACAAGCACATCATCAAGAACAAGTATGCACTCCCAAGATTGGACGACCTGATGGATCAACTCCAAGGTGCAAAGGTATGCTCCAAGATAGATCTGAGGTCAGGGTACCATCAGATCAGGATCAAGGAAGAGGAAGAGGACGTCCATAAGACTGCATTCAGGACCCAATATGGGCATTACGAGTCCACGGTGATGCCGTTCGGATTGTCAAACGCCCCAGCAACATTCATGAGACTCATGATCGACATCTTCAGGGAGTTCCTAGACGCATTCGTCATAGTATTCTTTGACGATATCCTAGTATACAGTAAAACCCTAGAAGAACATGTACAACACCTAAGAAAAGTGCTAGAGAAGCTCAGAAGGCACCAGTTGTACGCAAAGTTGTCAAAGTGTCACTTCGCAACGGAAAGAGTGGACTACCTGGGGCATGTGATCTCAGCAGAGAATTTCGGCAGCACCGCCAAGATCGGCAGTGATACAATGGCGGCACACCAAAGAACATCCATGAGGTCAGAAGCTTTCTCGGCCTAGCAGGGTACTATAGGAAGTTCGTGAAGAACTTTGCAAAGGTAGCAGCCCCGCACTGGCGAAAGAAAGCCCAAGCAGGATTCGACTTGTTGAAGGAAGCTTTGACAACCGCACCCGTCCTAACCTTGCCAGACCCCGAGAAGGACAAGCTAGTAGCAACGGATGCAAGTAAAATTGCTACAGGCGCAGTATTGATGCAAGAAGAGCGAGTGGTAGCATATGATTCGCGAAAGATGAACGACGCCGAAACACGCTACCCGACCCATGATCAAGAGTTGCTTGCAGTTGTCAGGGCACTACGGATTTGGAGGCACTACCTGTTGGGAAGGAAGTTCCAACTCGACACGGATCATTAGAGTCTCCAATACGTATTCACGCAACCACATCTCAACCTGAGGCAAAGAAGGTGGATGGAGTTTCTCGAAGAATACGACTTCGTCATAGTCTATAAACCGGGAAAGCTCAATGTGGTAGCAGATGCACTTTCAAGGCACCCCCTGACAACAAGAGTCCATTGCAACGCAATCTCCACGCTCACCAGCGACTTCGGAAAGAAGATTGAAGAAACCTTGCCAACAGATGCAGATTTCAAGGAAGTATGGGCGAGCTTGTGCAAAGAAGCAAGAACAGACAAGGAGAGGGAGTCCTTCAAGAATTTCAAAAAGGAAGGTAACCTCTTATATCACAAGAATAAGTTGTGCATGCCAGAGTTATCAGGAGCGAGGAAGCTGATTCTTCACGACACCCACAACAGCCCAATAGCTGGCCATGCAGGATCCATGAAGACATACTTCAAAATCCGAAGCAGCTATTATTGGCCAGGCATGAAGAAGCAGATAGCTCGCTACATCAAAGAGTGCCAGTTGTCTTAACAAACAAAGGTGGAGCAGCTCCAAATTCCATGGGCATTGGAACCATTAGCGGTGCCAAACGCTAAGTGGGAGGTCATCAGCATGGACTTCATAACAGGGCTTCCAAGGACAGTAAGAGGGAAGGACGCCTTGATGGTCGTGGTCGACAAGTTGTCGAAGATGGCACATTTTGTGCCTTGCAAGACCACAGACACAACTCTGGATACAGCAAAGCTCTTCACCAAAGAAATCTTCAGGCTCCATGGCATGCCGAGAGAGATCATCTCCGACAGAGACCCGAAGTGGCAAGATATGTTTACGACAATTCAGACGAAGATGTCCATGAGCACAGCCTATCATCCTCAGACGGATGGGCAAACGGAATGGACCAACAGAATTTTGGAAGACATGCTACGAAACTATGTCTGGAACAAGCAGGGTATGTGGGAAGAATTTATTCACTTGGTGGAGTTCCCGTATAATAGCACCAAGCAGGAATCATCCCAAATGTCGCCGTTCATGATCAACTACGGCTATCAATGCCTAACTCCAGACACATGGCACAACCCAGTGTCAAAAGTAGAGGTTTCGCAGCAAATGTTGGCCAACATGCAGCAGCTGGTAGAAGAAGTTCGAGGATATCTTCTTGCAGCAAGGAGTCGACAAAAGAGCATCGCTGACAAGCACCGAACAGTCAGAGAGTTTGAGGTTGGCGACAATGTTTGGCTCAAGATCAAGGTAAAGCAGGCAAAGCTCCGCATCGGAAATTGCAAGAAGCTTGCTCCAAGGTGGGCGGGTCCCTTCAGAATAGTCAAGAGAACAGGCAATCAATCCTACAAGCTGGACCTGCCAGCACACCTCAAGATTCATAAGGTCTTCCACGTGAGTTTGTTGAAGAAGCATACTCCAAATCCAGAAGAAGTCTTGGACACGCCAACATTGTTGGAAATGACAGAAGAGCAGCTAGAGATTGTCCCAGACTTGATCCTGGATAAAGCAATCAAGAAAACAAGGAGATCAGAGTTTCTCCAATACTTGGTCAAGTGGAAACACTTGCCAGTGGAAGACGCGACGTGGGTACTTAAGCACGACCTCATAAGGCAGTACCCGGAATTCATGGTGCAATGGGACGGCAAGATCATCTCCGAAGAAATCGACTAAGGCATGTCGATGGTTCTGTAGATTAATTGCAGTTTTAAACAAGATTAATCTACGCATGCAACCTATGCTAGGTATGGGTTACATGCGTTGTTACCGATGATGGGACCACTACGGTGATCTCTAGGACATGGTGTAATGTCATTGTAGGTATGACCGCGGTTCTGCTTGGATTAGCTGTAAAGTAGATTAAAAGGTCTACTTCCGTCTCACAGAAGTAGATGACCTCGAGAGATAAGAGGTCATTCAGGAATGCATGGATAGGGAAGCACCTCTAGCCAATGCCTACGAGGAGGACCCCATCCTTCACGCTTGGGCAACTAAAGGTGTAGGCACGAGCGGCATGTAGGCATTATGGGGCGATGTCTCCACGGCCACGATGGAAGAAGCATCCTCTTCCTACGCCGGGAGATTAGTCATGCATCCATTTAGTTAATTAAATGGGTGGTCCCCTTATAACCATAATATTATTAATTATTGAAACGGTACTAACGTAGTATCGACCTGCAGGCCAATAGAGCGCTCCAGAGGGCAGAAGGGGTCGAGCTACAAAGACTTGCAACACGATTGTAATTGGAATTTGTTGCAAGGAATGAAGAGTACCGAGAAAACATAATGAAACTGATAAACTTGAAATAAATACAAATATTGTTTTAACATATTGAGTAAATAATAATGTTTAAAATATTACTTAAAGTAATGTTAATAAATGTATAAGCGTAGTAATAATAAAGTGTATGCATCAAGTTGTTGCAGGACAAGAAGATCCCAAGGTGGGGAGACCCACGATGCTGCGGACAGCATCATTTTTAAGGTGGGGAGAATGTGACATTCCAGTACGATATACGGTCTCAAGACGTATACCGTACTGCACTGTCACGTGTACACGCCATTCCAATTGACGTGTACGCCGACGTGTAGCCAAGCAAGTGGCGCCCTAGAGAGCAACTTGCAAGGGTGCGCACACTTATTAATGTGTGCACTCTAGACCATTAACCATTAGGAGGCATACCAAGGGTCATGGAAACCCTAACCCTAACTGCTAGCCTATGTAAGGCAACCAAACCCTAACTTTTCCCTTTTCATCCACGAACATTCCGAGCTCTGTTTCGCGCGCCCAAAGAGTCAATTCCGACTCCCAAGATCTGCCTGAGCACCCTAGCTCGTCAGATTCCCTTTCCGACCGTATCCCCAAGCAAGACAGCGACATGGACGCATTCGGATCAATAGGAGCAAGCCAAGGACCAGGTATTTCATCAATTCAATAGCCTAATCCGCCTTCCGGCCATAGAGTTAGCAAGTTTAGCCTATTGAATTGCCCATATCAGCCACATAGAACCCCGGATAGCGAGCCCTAACTAAAGAACATAACTTCTATGATGTAGATTAGATAGAATTCTTTAGTTCTGTGATGATGTGGATGGATGGATGATCTCTGTGGACTCATTGTATTGGGAAGGGGGGTAGAGGCCTACAAGCCTAGTAGTTGATGCTCCTAGCTAGTCGCTTTAGTGCACTACTAATATTCGGCCTGTGTACAAGAGCCACACCTGGTTGTGGGTGAAGGGGCCAGACTGGCTCACAAGGAGGTTCATGTCCTGACTCATGAGAGTGATCCCTCTGGTGTGTAAGGCCTACCGGGGATCCATGTGGACTAGGTCTAATGGCTTGTCACTGCGTGTGGGCAAGGCATGGGCTCGACACCCGTGGAGTGATGCGTCACTCTCCATTGGGTTCAAGTCGGATAAGGGCAGTGGCCCTCTAGTCACCTTGAGACAGCATGTAGATCTCTGGAGGGAGTGATCCCTACCTGCCCCATCGGAATTGGGGAGATGCAACCCAGGAATAGCCCCTTTGGCTATGCATCCGGCGGGCTACAGTCACCTACTCTGCAAAGTGTGCACAGGAGGGGCGGATGGAGCGGACTACCCAACTGCCATGTTCCTTTGCCAGCCAACTCCACTGTTATTGCACTCTGTCTGCTTGACCTCTGGAGACCCAAGCTTGTCAGTCCAACCCCGTGTCCGAGCCAGGGTAGAACTCCCTTATGTGATGTACTGATCTTTGTCTATGCAGATATGTGGTGAGCTACCCCTCGTGGTGGTCATATGTGTTGATGTATGTACTACTGACATGTATATTGCGCTTCCGCAGCTAGGTAGGCCCTGAGGGAGACAGGGTAAATGACCCCTTCATTCTTCCCACTGGAACATTCCAAGGTTGCAGTGTTACGTGGAGGGCCCTATATTAGCATGGAGCTGGTATGGGGGATGAACTCCTGTTTGTATACGGTGGTGCACCGTGACGTCACAGGATTCGGCAAGCTTCAAGCAGCAGATGGAGCTCTGCAGTAGATCCGGCAAGCTTCGAGCAGGCCTTCGTTCGGTGAGCTAACCTAACCCTAAAATCTTCCACTGGTTGTTTACCTGCTAACATACACAGATTTACCTGCTGGGCGGAATGGGTGCCCCAACTTCCATTCCGCGTTACGTGGCGGCACACAAATGCACCGTGATGACCCAACTTCCATATTGTCAAATTGATTATGTTTATAAGTGTCATACTTGACATCAGAGCGAGGTATAAGTTCCCATACTCGTGACATGATTGTTTGCTAACTTTATGAATTAAAGTTTGAGTCACATTGGCAAAAATAGCTAGGCACATGACAATGACGTGAACATGTTTGTTGGCCATTTGGATCAAAGTCTGCACCGTTCAAGATTATAACGTGTGCTATGGAAATCTTCAAGAAGAAGTGTACATGAATCAGCCTCAAGGCTTTGTTTTTCTAAGCAATAAATATTTGGTATGCAAGAAAAGAAAGAGTCCTTATGGGCTCAAAGGGGTATTAGGAGCATGAAACAAAATTTGCATGCATCTTTCAAGTCGTGTCTACACTCTCATATAGCCACAAGAGATATTTTCAAGCATACATTTCAGCTCACATACTTGTGATTGCTCACAAATATATGGCAAGCTTCAAATTTCTAAGGGCGAAGCCACCTTACAAGCAATTGTCTCAATGCCCTTATGATAGAAAATAGAGTTGCTCAATGTCCAAAACTCTTGAATGATTTGCAAGGCTTTGGTCTATACGGCAAGACGAGCCGTTTATCGTCACGATAGGTGCCAAGTGGAAGTGCAGTAATGCATGCAGCCGAGGCATCCTAACAGACCGGCAACATGTTTGTGTCCATGCAGTGTAAGCAGTTATAGCCTATTCAGAGCTTGTCATCACTTGTGAGCTTAAATATGTATGAAAAGTTTTTAAAAAACTGATGAGTTCTAGCATCTAAATGTTAGTTTTGGATTAGACCAAAATAGCCTATAAAGGAGATGCCTCCCTTAATGGATAGCGAGTCGTCTTGTGGATTTGGAAGTCACATGCAGAGTATATAGATGGCATCTTGATTGGCAAAGCAGAAGAGGCATTTCTCAAATTGGTAAAAATCGTTCTCATTTGTTCCTATCAAAAAAAGAATTGCTAGCAGATGAAATAAAAGCAAGACCATTTTGTGAATTGTGGAATCTTAGGATTCTGTTGTATGAGATGTTGACTGGGCAGCCTTCATTAACATATAGCTGATAAAATTATGTGTCATGTGATATTTGAGCAGAAGTATAGGTCTTTATACAGTAAATCTGCAAAGCATTCATGAGAAGCAGTGGCAGTGAATGCAAGTAAAGGGCATCGAAGTTGAAAAGGGGCGCTGACTGCGTTTAATGTGCTTAAAATCAAAAGTTAAGAGCGTATTTCCCCTTCAGCGCACTTATACAGTTCCATAGATAAAATATGCGTGCAAAAATTGCGCGCGTTAACCTAGTTAGGTTTCAATGATTCAAAGGCTTATTTTTGATGATACGCCTGTGGGATATTTGATTATGATAGAAGAAGCCAGGATTGGAAAGTGTATCCACCCCTTAACCGCCGGGATTGATGATTATTAAAAGGAATGAACTTGTAGAATAGAGTTATGCGGATGTAGACACATATCAGAGTTGGAAGACTGTGGCGATTGCATTGATTCAAATAAATTTTAACATTGGTATCATAGCTTCAAGGTCTAGTAATCATGACAACCAGATTTGGTGCTAATTTGCTGAATGCAATTGAAGTTTTTAAAGGGGATGGAGGGTTTCAAATCTGGAAGGAGAGCATTAGGAGTGTGCTCGAGTTTGAAAAGTTATGGTATCTCATTGATGGTAGTGCAGTTGTGAGTGCAGGGGCAACCAGTTCAGGGGGTTCAAGCCCTGCTGCCAGTTCTAGTGCACAGTCTGAAGGTGGTTCAACACCTGCAGTAGTGTCTCATGCAGGGGAAACTTCTGCTAGCTCTGAAGGAGAAGAAGCTAAAATTATGGAAGCTCAAGCCATAATTATGTGCAAGGTAGGGACTGCCTTAAAGTTAAAACTTCGAGGTATGAAGCCTAAAGAGATGTGGGACTATCTGATTAAACATTATGAACAAAAGAGTTTCTCACAGATAGATATGTTGGAAAAGGAGTTACGGAAAATGAAGCTTGTTGAAAAAGACAACCTAACTAATTTTTTAGAAAGGTTTGACTCTATTATTGTAGATCTTGAAGGTGCTGGAAATATTTTGAATGAGCAGTATCAGATTTTGGCTTTAGCAAGGTCAGTTTCTCATAATAGCCATTTAGCAACTTTGCTCAGAAATGTAGCTACTTCTAAGGAACATGCTATCAGAATGATACGCACTGAATTTGAGCAATCTAATGTTGCACAAGAGGAGTCAGAACAATCTGCAGAGGTATTGTACACTGGTAAGGCAAAGAAGGTTGGTTTTAAAAAATTTTCACAAGGAAAAATAGGGCCTTGCTATTTATGCAATCAGTATGGTCATTTGAAGAATGAATGTCCAAGTAACAGTGAAAAAGAATTGAGGTGTTTTAATTGTGAGGGCAAGGGCCACTTTGCTTTCAATTGCTCAAGTCCTAAAAAAGGAAGGGGTCGTGGTAGATCTGGTGGTTACAGAGGTGGCAGAGGCAGAGGAAGTTTCAGGGGTGGTGCAAGTGTCAATATAATTGAGAAGCATGAAAGTAGTGAAGGAGAGATAGAAGATGACACCTTGGAGGTAAGTAAAAACTTAACTTGTAATGTTTCTATATCTCCAAGAAGAAATAATAACAAGTTTGTGGTTATAGATTCAGGAGCAGAGGAAAGTGTGATGTGTGATATGCACATGTTAAAAAATTTGGAAAAGAAAGAAGGTCATATTCAGCTTGGTGATGGAGGCCTGAAAAAAATAGAAGACTCTGGAGTTTTGGAGTTGTTTGATTTGAATGGAAAAACTGTCATGCTGAAAGAGGTTTTGTGTGTACCTAGTCTTGTAAGAAATCTCATATTTGTATGTCAGTTAGTGGATATGGGATACAAAGTTTTATTTGAACAAATCCAATGTAAAGTGTTTTTGAATGGTGAATTGAAGTTTATTGGCAAAAGAGTTGGAAACTTGTTTGGTTTTAATATTGATCATCTTCATGAAGTTAATCTGGTAGAATATCCAGATATAAAACTTTGACATAACAGGCTATGTCATGTGAATTCTGCAATGATTGAAGCTCTTAAAAAAAGGGGTATAATCTCTGCCAAAGTAGAAGAAGGAAAATTTTTATGTGGTGGCTGTCAACTTGGCAAGCAACCAAGATTACCATTCAAAAGGTCCAATAAAAGAGCAAAAGGCATTTTGGACCTGGTACACACGGATCTATGTGGTCCTATAAATGTTACCAGTTTAAGTGGACATAAGTATTTCATGAGCTTCATAGATGATTTCAGTAGAAGGACAAAATGTTATATTCTGAAAACAAAAGATCAAGCAAGTGAGGCCTTGAAATTATTCACTGCTGAAACTGAGCTAGAGACTGGAAGGAAAATAAAATGTATAAGGTCAGATAGGGGAGGTGAGTATATATCTGATGAATTTAAGTTTTTTTGTGCAAGCAAGGGAATCAAGAGGCAACTAACTTATAGATACTCACCACAACAAAATGGAGTAGCTGAAAGAAAGAACATGACCTTAGTAGATGCTGTGAGATCCATGCTAAAGTACTCTGGCTTACCAAATTTTCTGTGGGATGAAGTTGTGAAGGCAGCAGTCTATATTCAAAATTTGTTACCTTCTACAAGCATAAAAGGTGCCATTCCTGAGATGCTTTGGTCTGGTAAGCTCCCATCTTATGACAGATTTAAAGCATGTGGATGTTTATGTTTTGTTCATGTACCTGAAGAATTAAGAAAGAAATTGGATGATAGGGCATATATAGCATATCTTGTAGGATATGATTCAAGCTCAAAAGCATTCAGACTATATGATCCAGCAAGGAGGAAAATCATAGTCAGCAGAGATGTTATTTTTAATGAGAATGAGTTTTATAGAAGGATTCCCATGGTAAACTCAGAAAACCCATGTGATAATAAAAGAAAGGATGTTATTATAGAAATACAACAACAAATAAATGAAGAAGAAGATAAAACTGAAAGGGTTGAACAGGCAGATTTAAGTGACTCTGACAATGAGTCAGAATTAATTCCAGATAAAGTTATTGAGTCTGAAATGGAACCTGGAATTGAACATCAAGAGTTAGAAGTTGATTATGGTACCAAACCCAAGAGAAAGCCAAAACGAACTGAAGCTCAGATTTTGGCAGATGAAGCTAAACATGTTTTAGAATCACATGGGAGAAATGAAATTGGAAAAAGCAAAAGACTCAGATCTGTTGCAGGAGAAATTAATACAGTATTTGATATTTTGATATTGGAAAATGATAAAATACCTCAAAATTATGATGAAGCAGTGCATGATTCAAACGGAGAAAATTGGCTAAATGCCATGGAAGATGAAATGAGTGCTTTTAAGAGAACGAACACTTATACTATAGTTGATATGCCATTGAATAAGAATATAGTTGGAAGTAAATGGATATATAGAGTGAAACCTGGTGTTGATAAAAGAACAAAAAAATTCAAAGCCAGACTAGTTGCTCAAGGTTTCACACAGAAAAAAAGGGAAGATTCTGATGAAACATTCTCACCATTAGTGAAAATAAACAGCTTGAGAATGCTATTAGCTATTGCAAATGCTTGTGATTATGAAATACATCATATGGATGTAAGTACAGCATTTTTGAATGATAAATTAGAAGAGGAAATATATCTAAAACCTGCGCCTGGATTTGAAGAAGAAAAAGGTAAAGTGTGGAGATTAAATAGAGCAGTATATGGCCTTAAGCAATCTCCCAGAGAATGGTATAAGTGTATGGATGTATATTTGTTAGAACAAGGTTTTGAAAAGCTCAACTATGATGGGAATATTTACAGATTTAAAATGGGAAATGATTGGTGCATTATTGCTTTGTATGTTGATGACAACATTATGGTAGCAAATGGAAACAAAGTACTAAATTATTGCAAGGATATTTTGAAAAGGAGATTTCAAATGAGTGACCTTGGAGAACTCAAAAGATTTTTTGGTATTGATGTATACAGGAATAGAAATCAAAGGATACTAGTTCTAAGTCAGCAAGGACATATTCAAAATATGTTAAAGAGATTTTATATGGAGGAGTGTAATGTGGCACATACTCCCATGGTGCCTGGTCATAAAATCTCTGTAGACATGAGCCCAAAAACTGAAAAAGAAAGCAAAGAAATGGAAAAAATACCCTATAGGATTTTGATTGGGTGCTTGTCATATGTGGCAAACTGTACTAGGCCTGATATTGCATTTGCAGTTAATATCCTCAGCAGGTACAATAATAAAGCTGGAAAAGGTCACTGGAATGCAGCAAAAAGAATCTTAAAATATTTGAAAGGTACAATGCATTATGGTATTCTATTTAATGAAGCTAATTTGCAGTTGCAAGCTTATTGTGATGCTGATTGGGGAGGGGATTTAGACAAACGAAAATCTACTTCAGGGTATGTGGTTTTATTAGGTGGAGCTCCAATTGCCTGGAAATGTAAAAAGCAAGGAAGCATTGCACTATCCAGTGCTGAAGCTGAGTATAATTCTGCAGCTTTGTTGACTAAAGAAATAATTTGGGAAAGAAGACTCATGGAAGAATTTGGATTTACACAAACAGGACCAACAGTTCTCTATTGTGACAATACTAGCTGTATTGCTATGACAAAAAACCCAATTCTGCATGAGAGGTCAAAACATATTGATATGGAGGTTCATTTTATCAGGGATATGGTAAAGAAAGATCAGGTGCATTTAACTTATGTTAGTTCACAAGATCAACGAGCAGATATACTTACAAAAGCCTTACCATTGTCCAGATTTCTAGAATTAAGAAGTCTGCTACACTGTGACAACAGGAAATATCACATGAAGGAGGAATGATAAAATTATGTGTCATGTGATATTTGAGCAGAAGTATAGGTCTTTATACAGTAAATCTGCAAAGACCCCGGGGATTAGTGACCACATCTTGGCTCCCCTGGGCTAATGAGATAAACCCCTTTAAGTACTCTTGCCTACTTTTATGCTGACGTCAGCATCAACATTTTAAATAAATATTAAAATTTAACAATTTTATTATGAATAGTTATTTTTGTAACAAGAAGACAGTAGACAAAGCTTGGATCAATATTGATATTCACAAAATTGTTACAAAGTATATGTTCAAGGAGCCACTAAAGATGATCTCCCCGGATTCTCCGGGCAAGAGCTAAGTCCTTGGTCATGATGGTGACTCTCTTTGCGTGAATAGCGCAAAGGTTCGCGTCACTGAAGAGAGCTATCATGTAGGCCTCAGCAGCCTCCTGTAGTGCCAAAATAGCAAAGGTCTGGAAGCGGAGGTCCGTCTTGAACTCCTGGGCTATCTCCCTAACTAGCCTCTGGAAGGGCAGCTTCCTTAACAGCAGCTCCGTGGTCTTCTGGTATTTACGAATTTCCCGTAAAGCCACGGTGCCCAGTTTGAAGCAGTGGGGCTTTCTTGAGGTAGCAGCCTTTGGAGTCGGGCCAGGCTTCTTGGGCAATGTCTTGCCCCTGGAAGTGGGGTGAGGCCGTGTGGCGTCCATTCTCTCCTGCCGATGACTTGAACTTGTGTGCTTCCCTATGCTCCCGACAACCTTTAGCTCCTCTCTGCATTGGCTGCCGGACTTGTGAGATGTGGATTTCCTGCGTCTCTTGATGGCCGGCTTGTCCACCGGATCGAACGCAGGGGTTCCTGCTCTGTGTTGGCCTGCTGCTGTTGCTGCTGATCCAAGTTTTGTTGCTGCTCCTGTTGCTCCTTCTGATGTTGCTCCTGTTGGGCCCTTTCTGCCCATTCCCGGGCCTCACGGGCTAAGGCCATGTCGGCTTCCACTTGAGCAAACCACCGAGCCGCGACTCTTCGGAGCAGCTTGTGATGGTAGCGGTCTGGCCAAAGGTGCATATCGATCTGGACCGTTGTCAGGTAGTCCAGACTAACATGTCCTGGGATCTCACCCAAGGTAAAGGTCTGGGAAGCCTCATGCCACTCATATGGGGGAAGTTCGAAAGGTTCACCATTGATAATGGCTCTCCCCTCCCCCAGGTAGACATACTGACGGCCTCGGGCCACGATATCTCCCCTCTCTATCTCTCGAATATCGTCCGCATGGGCCAATGTCCTGATGCGGGCCGCCTCTCTCCGAATGCTCCTCTTTTGAGTATTCCTTACACTCAGGTGGGTAAAACTTGACCAGCATCATTACCTGGTCGGGTTGTTCGACCATGGTGTATGCCTGTCGTTGGAGGTTGAGCTTAATCAAGAAATGCTCTGAATCCTGATGCCATCACTGAAGCGCTGCACCAGCTCGTTCAAAAGGAGCTCAACCATGTCGGGGTTAGTAGCCAGGTGCTCCCCAAGCATGGCATAAATCTGAGGTAGGGTGAGGCTGGCGAGGTTCAAGGTACTTTTGGTATTGGCCATGGACAAAGGTGCTGACTGAAAGGAAGGCGGGAAGTGAGGCGCTAAGGGGTGGAGATAGCAAGGGCGCAGGCAGGGACAGGGTTGCAAGCTCGGGTTCCCATGGCTATGGCGGGCGGTTAGGGTAAGCGGGAGGAGGCGCACGCGAAACAAGAAAAGCAAAAGAAACGGCTCTTCACTTTTTAAGTTTTAATTTTTTTTTTTGAAACTTAAAAAAAAAAAAAACTTATACGGCGGAAATACGCGCCATATACGGTCCGGCGCAACTCAGGTTATACGAGTTTCTTTTGGGATCCTAGAGCGACCAAACCTGAGATGCGCCGGAGTTGGGTTTTCGGCCCCTTGCTCGACCTTTTGCTGCCGGGTGATGACCCCCCTAGGGTATTTGGACCGTGCCCGACGCATAAGAATAAAAATCTCGTCGATCCGAGCTACGTGGAGAAAGTTATGGCGATTACAAAACTCGAACCTCTGGCTCCACTTTCTGAACCTCACCACCCTACTAGAGAACACTTTCCTCCACAACTAGGTCATTCCTCCCATAACTAGGCCAACTAAGATGCTAACTACAGAGTTGGAATACTCTAACCTAAAAGAAAGTACCATCAACTAACGAGTTGGACTATGGCCAGTGCAATAATTTTGGTCTGCCAAAACCATTGCTCTGATACCACTGTGACGCTCCCAGAATCTATACGATGCTTCCATCGTATAAATACGGGGAATTCCCCTCCCATGGCGACCACATCACCATGGCTAGGCCCTCCGTCATGCTCGGTCCACTTGGGATGGCCAAGTGTCCGGGCGAGGAACACGGAGGTGTCATTCGTCCCACGTCCTCTATGGGAAATCCTATACAGCGGAAGCATACATATACGTTAGCATACAACCATCATGCCTAATAATATACCACCACGAAGGGTGGCCCATCCATCATCATCACGGAAAAGATAATACATCCATAATAACAGGAAATAACGCCATGACAAGGCACTACCCTGGGCTCAGACTCCAAGGGATCAACTGACGGCCAGGGTCTCAAGATATCAACAGACGGAGGTATAACATGGCGTTGGCTGGCATAAAACAATGGCTAGGGTTGTCCACTCCATCCGCCCCTCCTGTGTGCACTTTGCAGATAGGCTGAATCATGCTATGACGTGCTTATAGCCCTCCGAAGCGCAATCCCAAGGAACCACCCTTCGGGACTACTCCGGGTTACATCTCCCCGGTCCGATGAGACAGGTCAGAGAGACGTCTCCTCCCCGAGTATGACAGATCCCTGGGTGTGCTAGAGAACATGTACCGCATCAGCGACCCCCGCATCCATACCTGACTTACTCCCCTAAATCTAAAGGTCAGCTCACCAACCCGTTCGAGCCCAGGACGGCCCTCTATGGCCCCGCCCTCCGGCCTAGAGAGTGTCAGACCCATACCCGGCCCACACACAGTAACCAGGTATAAGCCTAACACACTATAGGAGTCCTGTAGCCGCGCTAGGCAAGACCCCACCCCCGATTCACCCTCACACTCGTTGTCTGGTGCTGAACCACATCATAGCATCCACAGCCAGGTTGTGCACAGGCCGCAATTATTGGGTATTAAGGGATCTAGCTAGAGACATCTCCAATGCTAAGAGGCTTTTAGGTCTCTACCCTTCCCTTAATTCCCAATACACGGAAGAAGCAGAAAGAACTATTGTAAATACCATTCAAATATTCAGAGTAACTTACAAAAAGAGAATTTAATCATCCCATCTACTCAAAGAAGTGTCAGCAAAAAAGAAGCTATCTGTTGACTAACCGGTGTCTTGGCTCGAGCCATGGTCACGGTAGGCATCCATAGTTCGAGGCTGGTGGTCAAGTGTTGGCAAATACAAGTGTAAGTTGTCGGCTGCTGCTTCCCTTCACTCCAAATTCGAATTTGGGATAAATTGGAGGGTACGACCCCTATTCCTTGGCCCAAAATGGTAAGTCCCTCTTGGCCAATCGATTTGGGCCAGGTGGCACATCCTCATTGGTCATAATTAATTAATTAGACCATAATGGCTTAATTAGGTTAATTATGCCATTATAATCCATAATTATCCTTTGGTTTTATTAGCATAGCTAATAAAAACCATTATAGACAAACCCCTCACTTGGGCCCTTAGGCCTATTATGTACTGGTGACGTGTCATGGTATGCATACGTATACCGTATAGATACCTGGAATGTCACAGGTAAAGCCAGTGGGTTGATAGAAATCCTGTTATGCAAATAAAAGTAATTATCACGCTTCATCAGCCTAAATTGCTCAGACGAAATAAGATTCTTGTGCGACTGTATTAAATCGTATTGATTTCCATAGTTCATAGGTGTGATTTAGATCCATTTTATCGGTCTATTCAATCTGTGGGATAACTGAGCTGATTTTGTTTTCTCAATTGTAACCTGCATCCTGATCAGATCATACGCGCTCGACATCAATGAAGGATTGGGTTGTCTCATCGCACGAAAGGAAAGGCTTCTTCAAAAAAGTGGAAGACTTTTGGGAAGTTGTGCAGATATTTCCTTTTAGAGGACCACGAGGATGATGATGCAGATGGTGAAGACGAAAAGAAAAAGAAGCCATTTAGAAAACCCAGGGAATCCTTATCAGACCAGTACAATCTCATCCTCTGCATTGGAGCTATCTAGGAAAAATGGATGGAGATCTGGCCGTTATGGATCTGGATACTTTCAGTTTCTTAATCTTCTGCATGCCCGGCAATCAAACAATTGCCATTTCACAGTGGGCAGCAGATATTAATTTTAACAAGAAAATCTTGTATTCCATATATGAGCTGGAATGTGAGTGTAGAGTTGGCCTACCAAAGTCACTAAGTTTTCCCAACGTTATTTTGATTTTAGTTTCTCGACAGGCTGTGGACTTCGATAAGTGGTGGTCAAGCGAGCATCATTACATGGATAAGGTCATGATCTCACAAGAAAATATGGAACCCTGGAAGGGTGGAAATTTTATCGAGGATATGCCCTCACTTGCCAAGGGCAGCACTGATGGCGCTACAGGTCCAATATACAGGAATCCTATACGGCCAAGGGTTATCAAGTACTTTGTCACAATAAGGGAGATTAGATTGCATGTAAGTGGTACATGAATGGCATGTTCTTCCATGGGGCTATTCTATTTGGAATTAAGCTAATATATGTAGTTGGAAACAAGGCACTAGTTGAAAGGATTAGCTCATACTTGGATCTGCTACAAGATCATGTTGAGAAGAGAAAGAAAGATGGAAAGAGTTAGGATAATGATGTTAAATCGGAAAACGAGGAAGCCAACAATAAGGGTGACGAAGGGCACGACGAATATATCGAAGGGATAGACGAGTAAGATGAGTATTTCCATGCTTTACTGTCTCTGATATTTGGTTATCTTTTGGCTTTCGTGGGACTTTTTCAACTCGCGAGTCGAGAAACCCCTCCGACTCTTACGTTCCTTTCTTTCTAACTTGGGGGGCTTTCTCGAAATCAAAAAAGCAGATAGATAATTCATAGCTTGAACATTACTAACATATCGATGGCAGAACAAATAATGGAGAATCTTTGCGCGAGGTGAGTATTTCCATGCTTTATTATCACTGATTTTTGGTTGTTTTTTGGCTTTCGTGGGACTTTCTCGACTCGCGAGTCGAGAAACCCCTCCAAGTCTTACGTTCCTTTCGTTCTGACTTGGGGCTTTCTTGACTCGCGAGTCGATAAAGTAGATCGATAATTCACAGCTTGAATATTACTAACATATAGCGTTTATTATTTTAAGGACTTTGGTCCGCTTCCATCGCCATCAGCGTTGCGCTCATAAGCATCTGAGTCCAGTTTCCCGCGCCCGCCCACACCTCGTAATGGTTTCGATGCAAGTCAGTAGTATGGTGCACGAAAAGACTCTGATGCAAATGAGGCTACTTGCTCGGAAGGAGCAGCAGATAAAGGCAGTAGCAATAAAGGAATCAAAATCTCAGTTCTGGATGCCGGGAAGCAAATCTTGTCAGAGTCAAACTCGAACTGGGATCCAGATGGTCCCACAAAGCTCGTAATTTTTTATGTCAACGGAGTCTTGACTACAATGTACCAAGTTGGTCATGTTCCTGAGCTCAACACCTCACAGAAGCTGACAAAAACACAGAATAAGATGATCTATCCTCATCCCTAAGCAAAAAGAATTATTGGGTGGTGTATGGAGCAGGGATTCCAAGTGGCCATCTGGCCTTCAATGTCCAAGAGAAATGTTGTGAATGTCTTAACTCTACTCGGGCTGCCCGTTTTGAAGTTCAGGTTTATATGGGGCAATGAAAAGGTGGAGCACGTGAACGACCTCAATTCAGCTATCACAAAAGGGAAGCTTATCATGGTTAAGAGGTTCAAAAAGTTAATGAAGCCTACCAGGATTTCAACAAACACAACACAATTATCATAGATGACAACACCTACAAGTGTTACCATAACTCGGATAATGCGATTCTTGCAAAAAGCTGAAGAGTATGAAGCAGATAAGTGGTTGTCTTATGATATCATTTTGTTGCTAGCGGAGTCCTTGTTTTCCATTCTGGTGACTGACGTGATAAGGAACTATTCGAATCTCCAGGTGGTAGATCAGGAGAGCACCGAAATTATAAGGGCGATGGATGTGAAATATTATGGCGAATAAGATCAATAATTTCAGTATTGGAAAAGGAATTTCATAAAAATGTCTAAAATCTACTTTGTATTTTTTGTATAAATTGTATTATGATCTGTAATGAAAAATCTTATACATTCTGTTCTATGGGCTTCTCTCGACTCACGAGTCGAGAAAGCCACTGCTTGTCCAAATCATGAAATGAATGCTCTACGAACCATTTCAGTTTTGCAATTTTTTTATTCATAATTCCTGGCTAATGGCACCGTAATCATTAATTATGATGACAGGGAACCCGACACAGCTCCCGCTCAAGCCACGCTATTACCAGGGCTTTGGGATAAGCTTGCTCGTGATCGCAGGTACTATAGAACCTCAAGGGATAAGGAGGAAGGGAAGAAGATTTCCCAAGTTCATTGAGGCGCAAAAGATCCTCCAAGCATTAAATGAAATCCATAGAGGTTAAAGAACAAGCATTTTTTACCCGGCGATCGAAGAAAGAATCCAGGAAGAGACTGGAAAAATCGGCTGGATGGGCTAGCGCGTGGCACGGGAAGCACCTTCTCGTGAGGCTTTTCACGTTCTTCAAATTGCTCTGCTCCCAAAGCTTGGAAATGGTCAGAAGATGCTCGGTCGATTGTTCTCATTAGGTGGAATGTGTGTGATGAGGATGTTAACCTTGTGATGGCACGACTGCCATGGTCTCTTCCTCGACTATCTAAACTATATAATTGCTATAGGCAAGATTCTTTGAGAATATCCTTTTTATTCCTTTACTAATTTGCTGCCACGTCATTGTGGCTGTCCGGGGGAAAAAATCGAAGAGAAGAAAAAAGTCTTATAATTTTAGATGCTGACACGTTTGGCAATTTTGGCAATCTTCTTTCTGTATGCCTTCCGGCAATCTTCGGCATCGCCTCCTCATCCGGCAATGTCTGGGGAGGCCTTCCGCCCTTTCAATTGATTGAATTTTGTTCAATACATAACTTATTGCTCTGCAAAGTGTCTCCCTTTTTCTACCAATGATGCTCGTTACTGCCAAATCCGGCAGACATCAGGCTGATCCGGAATTATCCTGGGCGGTCTCGTTGCAAACTTTGTTTGCTCCAAAATCTCATAGTGAAATCTGGATCACAGGGAATAATTTAATTTGTGGCGTTGATGCGAGCCTCCAAGATTCTGACCAAGCTGTGAGCAGTTTAGGGCAAGGCTTCATCTGCAACAACGGGCTAGAAAGTTCGAATAGAAAAATACAAGGAATAAAATACTTAAAAAATGCATCCGCTACTTGTTCAATGGCAAGCTCATGGCCGCGCCAGATCCTCCATAGCCGAGCTTGGGCTCTGTTTCTTTTCAAAAAAAATTCTGTTGAAGAAGAAGCAGATGATATCGGGGCCCTATGCACATTTTTCTGGTACTTGAGCAATTCAACAACGTTTTCTGTGGCATTATGCATGTTTGACAACATCATGGTTGATGCATACTTGATGAATTTGTCTTCCTTTTGTTCTTATGAAATAAATTACAAATTATACCGCTGGGACCACAATTCAACGGGTCATCTCCTCCTATGAGAAACCTATAGTATGATATTCATCAATACAAAATCGGATTGCTATGATTTTATTGGTTCACTTAGACATGGCATGCCATGAATGATAATATTTGTTAATACGCATACAAGAATATCACTTTAGGTGACAGTCTCCTGCCGACGCGACGCGCGTTAAGGACCAGAGAAAGTTGTGATTGAACATAATTTCAATGTAAGTACCAAAGCATTGAAAATGTTGCCTTATCCCTAAGTTATGCATCACTACTAAAGCATCAAAAACGTTACGTTATCCCTAACTTATGTGTCAACATTAGGTACAATTATTCATGTAGGAAATAGATGATGCACATGAGAAATGTTAGAGGATCAATAACCCCATCACATTTACACGAGTTAGAGGGAATCTCAAAAGCTCAAAGAAACTTGGGTATGTAACTTCGACTCCAGCCCTCTTCATAATGATTTGGAAAAGAGAAATGTTCGCGGCGGCCAATGATTTCTACAATGCATCCGCTACTTATTCAATGGCAAGCTCTTGTAATATATATTGTAACCATCTCATCTATGAATACTATCTATCTATCTATCTATCTATCTATCTATCTATCTATCTATCTATCTATCTATCTATCTATCTATCTATCTATCTATCTATCTATCTATCTATCTATCTATCTATCTATCTATCTATCTATCAATCAAAAAATTCTTTCAAATACTATCATTATGTTTTGCATATGTAAGCACTTTCCTTGTTTTTATTGTGCTCTTGGTATTTTAAGCTCGCCATCCGAGAAAAAGTGTCAAAATGTATTCACGAAGGGACAGAACCTCACACAAAAAAACTTGTCTACACAACAATTAAATAGGCCAAAAAATATTTGCATGTTCCTTTCATTTAGACAAGAGTTGACCCACTTTAATTAAATGCATATTTTTTCCTAATTTGAGGACATGGGCATGGACAAATTTCCCTTGTTCTATGAATGATGTTGCACTACAAGGACTGATGGCATTGAAAAAGTGTAATTGTTAGGTTCCACATCACATAGTTGCATTTCACAGAATAGTTCAAGTGTTTTTCTGTGATTTCTCTTCTGTGCACAATCTGCTATAATTGTATTCCATGTTGATGCATCTTCCGCATACATTCTTGAATACTATTTGGGCATCCTCAATGCTCCCACAAGCTTTCAAAATGCTACACTTGGTGACTTCATTTGGTCTCACAAAATCATGTTGCATATTCTTGAATAATTGAAGGGAATCTTCTTCTTTACTAGAGTCCACATACCCAAAACCATGAAATAACAATTTGAAACAGTCGTAATTTCCATACATATCAATAATTGTATTTAGTAGCATGACTGATGAAGGATCCTCAGTTTTTAGGATGGCAGATGAAAGGTGTTTTGCATATCTCCAGATCTTGTATACATATCTTTAAGATCTTTAAGCCATTAACATTTTGCTTGTTGGAAACATTTATGACTTGCTATTTGCTTCATGCTCTATGCGTACCTTCAAGGACTTTGCAACTTTCCTATATGAGCATGCTTCATCACAATCATGTCGATGACTTCCTTCACAAGTCCAAGCTCAGATAAGCATTTGGAATGTGCAACCCTTCGGTGAGGAAAGGGAGGCAACCCATGTTTAACTAAGCAAACTTCATGTTGATGAAAGGGTCCATTCATAAGATGAGGTCCAATTGATAATGTGGCCCACAAGGATCAAGTGGGCCGGTTTATAATGGTCTAGAAATGATGTGGTGGTGGAAATTGCTATTTTTGGTTTTTGTGGATGGAGAATCTATGTGTATGAGATGAGTACGGTTAGGATTCTTATCTAGGAGTGATATACTGGCTAGATAGACAATGATATCCCTGGAGGTTTATTTTGCAAGTCAGAGCATGGTTCGATGGGATCGTGGTAGGCATCTCTGGCTTGCAAAAGCTTCTAAACTGCTATGATCCCATCTTCCTTCTCTAGTGATGGCGGATAGATGAAGCGCATTGGCTATGGCCTATGGCAGGCAGAGCAATTTTCTTGTTCCTTGTTTTGTGCCAAAGAATCTAAGATCTAGCATAGTCAGCTCCGGCAGATCAAAGCAACCTTTGTGACAAATTTCCTGTTAACCTTCTATCCCCCCTTTTTCTAATTGGGAAAAACTACAAAACACCCATATGTTTTGAAGGATTTCACGACATACCCCTGAGTTTTCATAAATTTTTGTAATACCCTTGGTCAACGTATCTAGCCCCTCAGAATTTTTGTATATCATCAAATGCCCTTGTATTTTATGTATTTCATACAAAGCCCTTCTGAATGGATGTGCTTTTTTCGAATAAGAGCAGCCACAATTAATTTTTATCATTGATTCTGCCATCAATGAGGTTCTACACAACAATTCTCTCATTTGCATTTGCAAAGAGACTTTCAATGATTTCATCAACAAATTTCACAAAGATTTGCTAGCAGTGATTCCGCAATTGATTTTTGGGGCAAGGTTTTGACATTGGCAGTTTTCGTTTTTGAATAGAAAACAGAGTAGAGATTTAGACGTTCTAACCTGATGGAATCCCAGTGGAAAACTTAATTCGACTTGACATGCTTGAATCCGTTCTTCACTGCCATATAGATATGAATATCTCTGAATACATTGAACTTGCATTTTTTCAAGGGCATTTGCCAAAACAAAACTGAATGCGAATCCACCTCCTCCAAAAGCCATATAGTAAGACTATCTTATATTTTGATCATGGCTCTCAGATTTGATGGTCATATTTGGAAAGAACCCTTCTGAAGAGCAGAGGTTGCTTCTTGAGTCCAATATTGTGAAGGAGGACTTAAAAGCAGCTGTGGCTCTCTTGAAAAGGGACAAATGCCTTGGTCTTGATGGCTTTCCTATTGAATTCTTTCAGAAGTGCTGGGACTGGTTGGAGGATGACATATATGATGCCTTTTGTGAGTTTCAGAGATTTAGGAGCCTTGATAAGATTTTGAATACAGGTTGTATCTCTCTCATTCCAAAGAGCAAGGAACCCAAGACTATTTCTGACTGGCGACCTATTACGTTACGTTGTTCTCCTCCTCGGTACAAGATCTTTGCTAAGACATTGGCGTAAAGAGTCCGAGACATCTTGGCTGATGCTATCTCGTCAACACAATCCAAATTTCTCCCTCCTCCGTTGTATTCTCAACATAATGGTCAGCCGATATGAAGGAATATATTGGGCCCGACATGTGGTCATAGAGCAAAGTATCTTAAGCTTGATTTTGCTAAAGCTTACGATAGTGTTGATTGGTGTTTCTTGGAGAAGTGTCTTCTTAGCGCTTGGGTTTGGGGAGTCTTTCACAAGGAATGTCATGAAGCTCCATACATCAGCCAGATCTATCGGCCCTTTTCGTATGCAGCCATCTAATATTTTTGTAGTGGGTAGAGGAATTCGCAAGGTTGTCCCTTAGCACCCTTGCTTTTCACAATTGTAAGCGTAAGTATTATCCTAGCTCTTCTCCGTTGGCTACCCAATATGGCGCTATTCAAGGTCTCCCAATGGACGATGGTTCTCAAGAGGTATGTAACCAATATGCCGATGACATTTTTTGTTCCTAATTGCCGAGGTCGAGAATCTTCGTAATGCTAAGCTATTATTAGACACATTCTCCTTAGCATCGAGTTCTTGTAGGGTGGCAAAAAATGTACAAACTTTGTGGACGTTGGATGCCTAATCCTCCATGTATTTTGGACTATCCATGGAAGATTAAATACGCATGGCAATATCACAAAGTTGCTTGGTATCCCAGTTTGGAATTCATGTCTCGCTCGGATGCTTGGGATGAAATCATTAGTGGGTTGCAAAAGCACTTGTTTTGGTGGAATACAACTAAACCGGCCCATGCCCTAGAATCACCGGCTAACTAAATGTGTTCTTAGTAACACTCATGTCTACATGGCGTCCCGCTTCTATTAGCTCCGTAGTGTAAGATGGAGGAGATTGTGCGTATCGTCGTAAATTTTATTTGGGATGGAAATGAGTTAGAAGCTGGTCAAGGTAGCTTGGGCTTAAAATGCACTAGACCTAAAAACAAATGGTGGTCTTGGTATGTTGGATTTTCAACTCCAAAGCAAGGTGATGATATCAAAGTTTATTGGAGGATTTTCATTGGTAAGGATGATTCTCCGCCTCATGGTTGTTGGTGCAAATGATTCAAAGATTGTGTCCCATTTGATAAGGCCACCATTAAGCCCCTCCTTCCTTGGGATTTGCTTTATCATATGCATCCGTATCCTAATGCTTCTCCCTTTCTAAAGGGGTTGCTTGTCTGCGTGGGACACCGTCCGTCTCTTTTTCCATATTAATCCCGAGGCATGTCTTCGGTTGTCCACTCCATGCCGGGTGGATTCCTTTGCGAACACTCCGCAGAATGTGCCTCTATGTGTGGTTGTTCATCCAAAGACACAACGACGATGGATAGCAGCTGGTATAAGCACTATTGCAGTTTGGTATGAGTTTGGTCATCTCATGTCATGGGAAGCATTTAGAACAAAGTTCTTGTTGTACAGATGGGATAGAGTAACTGAATCATTGCCGCATTGTTGCCCACGTGATTCTCGGTCCACGATTGAGGTAGTCGTATGGGGTTGCCATCGATATCCGGCCAGGGGTTTGTGTCTTCTGTGTATAAATTGCTTTTGCATTCTGAAATCCTGCCTCCATCGAATAGGTGGCATCTTCAGGTCCCTCAACCACAATGGAAAAGTGTTTGGATATGGGTATGGGATAAGCTGCTTCATCCCAAAGTAGTAGTTTTGTGGTGGCAAGTGATCCATAGATGCCTCAGAGTCAACAGGTTAGTCCATAAAATGGATAATCGGATCTCAGAGCTCTGTCCTTTATGCCAGCAAAGGGTTGAGAGTATTGAGCATTGTTTTTTCTTGTGTGAGCGGCTTCGGCATGTATGGTCTTGGTTGCTCACCCTATTTGGCACGTCTCGATCTAGCCAGCAAATTTTGCTTGCTATCTATCCTGATGCTTGGCCCAAACTACGGAAACGGGCTTTTCATATCGCATGTGGCTGGCTTTTATGGTCAATCTGGAAGAGAAGGAGGTTGTTTCTCTTTAAGGGCGTGAATACCGCAGATGAGATTGTTCTTCAAATGGGCTTAAAATAAAATTGTTATGGCTTACAATTGTTCTTCTCTTGATCAAGAGAAGAAAGTACTGATCTGGCATACTTACCTTCAGATTCATTCTTTTGCATAGGCAGGTGGTTGTGCTCAGTTGAATCGGTTTGTCCACTGGGGTTATAATCCTCTCTTTGCATTTTATGTTGCTCTAGTTTTTAGTTGGTGAATAAAGCTTGTCGTCCTTCAAAAAAAAATAAAAAAAAATATATATATATATATTTGGAAAGAACCCTAATCAGATTATCAGGATAAAAACTGTATCATCTCTCATCTTAAGGGTATTTGGTGAATTGTGTAGAATCTTAAGGGCATTTGAGTAATTAAGATACATCTTAAGGGCATTTGAACAATTTTCAATAATACAAATACTAAAGACGTTGACCAAGGGCATTAGAAAAATTTATGAAAACTCAGGGTTATGTCGTGAAATTTGTCAAAACATAAGGGTATTTTGTAGTTTTTTCCTTTTTAATTTCTGCAGGTGAGCTATTATCATTTGGAGATCCAATTTCTAGGTTGAGATTGGAATTCTTTAGTATTTTCACTGTTGCAGGTCGTTGATACTTGGCCTTGAGATTCTCTTTGTTGCCTGGGCTTATCCGGTTGCCCTTGCTTTCCTTTCTGCTTTTGGTCTTTTCAATGCTTCAGCAGGTCCATGAACCTATTTCCTGTGTAACTAAAGCAGACTTTCTTGTTTAGTTCTTAAATTTTTGGTAATGTGAGTTTTTTTCCCCTTTTAAAGGTTGCTGCTACAGTTCCTATGCAGGTTGTACATAACTGCAACTACTGTACAAATTTCGAATTTGGCTTTGTTTTTTATCAGTGGTATTACCCAGGTTCGGTTTCTGAGGAGCAGCTTGTTTAATAGTTTAGACCATTGTTTCTGCAACCATTGTGTATTAGTTCTTTTAAATTTAGGATTTTAGCGCATTTTATATGCTTGGTATTCCAGTTCTAGGATTGCTATCACGATGGCTAGGATTTATTCTAATTTGGTATGTTTCAGGTTGGTCCTAGCTCGAAGGGCGAGGATTTGACGATAAGGATGGATTTGGTGGCTAGGATAAGTCTGTAATTGAAATAGCTTGGGCATTTACATCAAGAACAAGTTACCTGGCCAACGCTCTCATCCAATTTGCCCCAGAAGAAGGTATCCTCCAAGTATTTTCCCGTGCTGTTGCTAAAAATCCTTAATGGATGTCGATTGAGCATGCCGGTTTGAAGGAAAAAAAGAGTACCTCATGCAAAAATCCTCAAGGGAGTCAGAAGCTTTTGAGCTCTTAAAGAATCAGAGGCATAGCCGATCTAGCCCAGCCAACAGGGCGATGGGGAAATTACTAGCGATAGCAAGTTTAGGGTATATCCGGTTATGTATTGGCATATACCCGGATATTCCACATACCCGAGCGAGGGTTTGCAACCCCGTAACCTTAGGGACCTGGAAATTTCCGTGGATTTCAGTGTCGGTTTTTTCCAGGTATGGTGGCGCCGCCAAACAGGGTTTTGAGCCAGGAAGCTTTCCCAGAACAGCAGAACAGAGTTTCTCCTGCCGGAACAGAGCTTTGCCGCAACAGGGCTTCCCGCAACAAGGCTTTGCCGCAACAGGGCTTTGTTCATTTCGGCTCTTTTGGCGTTGCTAGCGATGATCAGGAGCTGCTACTCCCGATTTATCTCTTTTTGCCATGCAAATCTACATTATTGATCCCATTCCAGCCAGATCTTGGAGCAAAGCTCTTGTGTAGAGTATTAGACCTGGATTTGCCCTGTTTGAGCTGTTCTTCCGATTCTGTACACTGCCAGACGTTTCGTGTCCCTCGCTTGCTTGATTCTTTCTACAGATTTCTACAGATCTGCTTGATTTGTTCTACAAATCTCAACAGAAAACACAGATCAAGAACAGGAATCACAAATATGAACATGGAAACACAGGATTAAAAGGAAATTTCTAGGTCCCTAAAGGTTACGGCGGGAAACTTTCTCGAGCAGGAAGTTTCAGGAAGAAACTTGCTGGCGGCGGCGCCGCTCGCGGCTGACGCCGCCCGCCGCTTCCGCCGCCAGTTCCTGAAACTTTCCCCTTCCAAAAAAAATGTTTTAGGGTTTTAGAGTCGCTTGCTATGCTATTGCAGTTGCAAAGACGCTATACTAGAGTTCTATGGCCGTTCCGGCGAAGCATGTGCACCCTTACTTCTTTCCCCGGCCAAGACGAATACAGTGGAGGGGAAGAGGAAGTCGTTGAAATTTTAGAAGATGAAGAACACCGCTTTGAGGGAAGAGAGCATGTGGAAAGTGGCGAGGATGAAGAAGAGGAAGGAAGTCGAAATGCTGCCCGTTTTTGCTCTACTGCTGATGATAAACATTCCCGTAGTAATGCCTTTGACAAATCTGTTTTTGAATACAGAATTAAGAAACAGAGAATTCATGCAAGGTTGTGGCGGGATGAAATAGCTTACAAGGACAATTCTGATCAGGATGTTCAAGGAACCAGCTCCATTCAAGATGACGATGTTCATAATACCGTTGGGACGATCTGGTAGGTCTTTTTTCCCTATGCTGTTTGCAACTGTAATTCAACAAAAACTCTCTCATCCCCAAGCTGCTTCTGGGACTTTGTTGTTTCAAAATCAACATAATTGGTGAAGTTTGTGTGCACTTTTTTGAGTGTTAAATGGCAAAGCGGAGACTTGCCTCTCAATATTGATCTGTTTTAGAGTTTTTAAGAACACCATGGCTTTGAATAAGCCAGGTTAATTTGCTATTTTCAGGAATCAAGATAATGGCCAGTTTTCTTCACCATATAAGTTATCTGATATTGAGACAGGGCCAGAAGGTTGGGAAAAAGGGAGCAGATTTGATAAAAGAACTTTAGAGGAGGAAGCAATCAAAGAAAGGGAAATTTTGGCAGAAGAATTCAAACGCCGTATTGAATTCAACAAGAAACAGGTTTTTTCTTATAGTCTTCTATTTCCGTTTGTATTATTCTGTGATTAGATCCTTACAAATTTACATTGCAGATTACTGCTTTTGTGAAGAATCACTTACTGAATCGTCGGCGCCCATCAGATGGCTGGGCCCATATGGTCGAGGAACTTGGTTTAGAAGGGAAGAGAGAAAGGGTCTCAGGGCATAAAAGTTCCAATTCTGATGACTTCTAGTGCCCGAATTCAAGTCCCCAAGAAATATGTTACAAGTTTTCTTTCAGCAAAACAACATAAAACAAGTAGAGTAGTCATCACTTGCTATGTTAAACTAAAGATGGCTCGTTTGGAAAGCAGCCATTCCAAGGAGGGCCTTTCAGTGATTTTCTCCTGAACTTAAGGACATAAAAGGAGCTGCGGATTCAAAGCTTGGTGCCATCGCAATGCCAGATTTTGTCTATTCAGACAGTGTGATTAAACTTCGCTTCAACAGCATTGTTGCCATGGAGAATGGAAGGGGGGTGCTAGATACAGAAGAAGAATGTTTTTAAATGGATGAAGAATTAGATTCAAAATTTAGTCCTGAATTTTGTACGTACCAGTAAGCTTTATATTTCCATCTATTGACCTCTCATTGTGAAGATGCAGTTGAAGAGGTTTCAGGTGTAGAGACATGGTCTCATTATTATTGTTATCCAGTTACTATATGCAACAGATAAGCGAAAACATAAAATACCTGCAAGTCAATGGATGTTATTGTACATGGATTTCGATCAGAAATTAAGTTCTTGAATTATGCCATTGCATAAATCATCATGCCATCGATTGTGATTGTGGACCAAGACTAGGGGATATTAGTGGCTACTTTAGCATGTGTTCTGTAGTCTTTTTTCTATAAAATATGGATGTCTGTTCTCTTTTTGATAACTTGCTTGCTTTTTGTATTTCTTGGCTCCCGCTAAGCTTTGGCATGCACGTTAGAATGTTTTATAAGCTTGAAGGAAACTCTTTTATCTAAAGTTGTGACTGCTATTCATATTAAAAGCTTACAGTATGAACAACACATGATAAGCTTTGTCAGGATGTGGTTCCAGGAAAGAGAGATGAGCGAACTAAATGCCAGGAAGGTCAATAATGCTATGATATGCTCATGAAAATGACGTGGTTGAGGAGGTGGTTTTACACCTCATTTTAAAGAAATTGGAAGCTATTTATAAACAAGTATAAAATGGAACATTTGAGATGTCTGATGACTTTCCAAAGAAATGAAAGCTGCGAGACATGAATCTGCACAAATCAATGGGAACTTCGGAATTACTTCACTGCATTTGGCAATATTGGTACTGAAGGTGGGTAGCTCTGATAAGATTATTCAATTGCTTCTTTATCCATGCTTGCGTTCTCCAAGATAACAACCTTATTTTCGTGCTATTGTTGATGACCACATAACAAAGGCTATGGATTTGAGGAATAATGCATTTAAAACTTACTGGAATTATGATTCCTTAAGATGGTTTAATCATGAGCCCAATTCATGCATCTGTTGGCAAAGGAGACAAACGTTGAATGTCAAACAGGTGTGCAATTTATTGTTATATCTGTTGAATGTCAAACAGGTGTGCAATTTATTGTTATATCTATTGAATGTCAAACAGGTGTGCAATTTATTGTTATATCTGTGGAGCCTGCAAAACTTTGATCAAGTACTGTTAATGCCCAATCAAAGAACGACACTATTACCTGTTATTTTGAACCTACCGAATGGGAGGATAAAAGACCATGACATAGTCATTATGTCTTTGCAATGGTAGGCATTGAGGTGCTATTTGTAAGTGCTTTGACCGCAATATCACCAAGGTTCAAATCCATATTGCAAAATTACACAGGTTATATAATTTTGATATTTCAGAAATGTTCTGCAGGGTTGTCCCATTTTTTCTATATAGGGGAGGCTCTTTGTTTTTTGTAGAAATTTCATGTTTTTTTCGTTAATTCTCTACATCTTTCCTGTTGCTTTGACTTGTTGCCAGTTCATGATTTCTGTAGTCTTGTATGATTTCTTTAGGTTAGTCTGTCATAGATGGCACATGGTCTTTGGTTTTCCTTAGATTTTGTTGCTCTTATCCACGTTACAACTTGATCTTTTCTGGTTCTCGTCTTCTATGGTTTCTAATCTTTACTTTGCCTCACCTGCTTCTTTTTTCTATTATTATTGTTTATTCCATTTGTTTCATTCGTCCAATTGGTTGTATGCTCTCCATTCCTTTTGCTCCATGTTTCCCCATAGCCCTGTAGTCTATTAATTCTATTAGCTTCATTGGTTACAAGACGAGTTTCATCTATATGTCTCATTGCTCCAAAACGTTTTTGCTTGAGTGTCTATCGTTCTCTCACTTCTCTTTGCCTTGCCTATCCTCTTTGACCCCATTAACTCTATTGCGCCACAGTTCTTTTGGTCACATCAGTTCCAACAATTCCGACGTTTTGTTTTGTACCGGCCAATTGGTTGTATCATAGGATCCATCCTAGAAAAGTAATTTACATGAAGATTTACGTGCGGTACTATACTCTTATGCTTTAGGATGCATTTCTAGATGCATTCTATATCTACGATTGAAAAATAACAGATGCCAGGATTTCATAGATGGTGATCCCATCGATTGATGCCCCTCCAACATGGATCTCGGAGTCATGCAATTTCTGAGGACGGATTCACATTCCAGAGGAGTCTACTCATGTTTGCAAAGATGATAAGAGGAGGATGGGCATTGTTGGGATCCGACATTGTTGGTCTCCAAGGCCCCCAGTGGAGACCTAGTTAGGGAGCGCCGAGCTCAACAGACACCCAACATTTACAAAATACTACACCCTTATAGCATCACCTCTATTTATTACTGAAAGTGGAAGAATGAAAAGCATCACAACCTATGAAATATGCCTCAAGGAACTTTCAATTCTAAGAACCAAAGCTTGTCATTTCTAGTTGGTAATTATAGGTATAAAACCAATATAAATTACCGTGTCGTACGCCCTAGGTTACTGAGAAAAGTCAATTATCTTCATGTTGCGTATTGGAGCTTCGATGGCAAGAGAATGATAGAGAACTTCGATACTACTGGCTGCTTTGACTTCTCCAATGTCTTGGAGTTAGTTCCCAACAGTGTTGCAAGTGCACAAGGGAAAAATTGACAATAACTATCAGAAGTCCCATAAACGTATCAACCATCCCATTGACATGTTTTCATATCAAGGAGATTGGGTTCTTCATGCTTTCTCGGCTATTACTGCTATAGCCTCTGCACTTAAGAAGGGCCGCAATGGTGTTGCTGTGGACATAGACAAGGAGACTGTGAATTTTATCAAGATGAGATTGGATGCCTTACCTACTCTTCTTAACCAGGCATCAAATCTTCCTCTGATTATGCCAAGATAGCGTCATCAGAGATACAACCTCCTTTTATAAGCTCTACAGAAGATGAGGCCACTTTTGCAAAGCTGAAAGAAGTAGCTCTCAGGGTTGATCCTAAAAACAAAGGTGAAAAAGAGCAGGATATGTCACTAGAAAAGGAGCAATGATAGATCAGAATAAGCCTTCTTCGAGCAGGAAAAATGAGAAAGATTATCATGTCGACCTTTGACTTGCCGTCTGATATTTTTTTATTGATAACAACATTTTAACGGCCTAAAATACTGTATTCGAAAAATTTACTTAATTTTCTATTATTTTTTCTTCTCAAATCTGATGGTTTTTATGTCTTTCTTTCATAGATTATATTAACATTTATAAATTTTGCCATTTCTAAACCATGTTGATTTAAAAAAGGAAACCGATGCACTTACTCTAGAGCCAAAATGGGGAATCTTAATTCTCAACTTTAATTCAAAAAGATAATCTTTGGGAGCACAGTGTGCTTTTTAAAGTGAACCTTTGAAACAGAAGTGTGGTAACACTCCCATTTAATATGCAACTTCATTAATTATGCAAATGATTCAACCAAGTGTTATCTGTTAGCAAAATTGGATGATGCTTTACTGCCTACTTTGGTTAACGAATTTCGACTCAAAACAATTTTACACAGAGAAACATTTAAACAAGCCGCTAATTAATCTATTTCTGCAGTGCCTGCTCGAGATTCGTTGCAATGCAGACCTAGAAGATAGTACATCCCTCGTAGCGCCTTCACGACAGATGGAACACCACCTCCAGATAGCCCGATTCGGAATTGGAATTCTCAATGATTCCCATCACCAACCCATCGAGTGGTATCCCTTAATTTTTTGGCTTCTATATATCCATGTGATTCATATGGCGTGTGATCCACTTTAAGCACTGAAACGGCACCCGTTGATGATCTTGGCTATTCTCAAATGCCCGCTTTTATAGCACGACTGCTTGTTGAACCTGCCAACATGGATTTATATCCCGCGTCCAAGCAAAATTTCACTTTTGAATACTGTCATAAAGGATAGATATTGAGGAATTTCCATACCATGCCGCATATTTTGCAGCTATTGATGCCTCCCTTCGGTCAGTACGTCTGCCATTCTTTTTTCATAATTACATTCGCTTCCTCGAATATCATCAAATTCAGCACAACGTGAGGCCCAGCGCTCAACGACTTCTCGCACACCAAAAGCTAGACCGGAACCGCAGGTCCTACCAAAACATCAGTGCTGCTGCCATGCTATGGCAGCATGTAAGAGCCAAGCATATATTAGTACTAATCCTATCAGTTTGGTTCAATTTGCAAGATGTTAGGAGAATGCTTCACTAGCATACACTCAAGTTTGAAGAGCAAAGGAAGGACAATTGACTCAAGTCACTCAAGAGATGCAAAAGGTCAAACAAGCATAGGAAGTGTAGAGAAGAAGAGAAAGAAGACCCCTTGAAGAGCATTCCATGGTATGTAATCATTTATGAGCTTGGCATCTTTGGCATTTTTTTGATTTCCATCCTCATCCACTCCACCATCCCAAATAGCATTGAACCTTGACTCCTTCCTCATACACCTCCCAAAGTCAAACTTGACCTTGAAAGTTCTTTCTAGTCAAAATACACCTTCATAAAACACCCACTTGCTTCATCATCCACTAGTTCAAGAGAGACTTGACTTAGTCATAACTTTGCTTATGAAGTCAACATTCCATGCAACTTGAGCAAAATGTAGAGAGGCTTGCAAAATCCCTAAGGGAAATGCTAAAAATTCAAATATGCCTCAAAGATGCTTCAAAGATGCTCCACAAAATTTTTGGCTTCCTAATGAGCACTAGATGTGCCAAGTCCCCCTACACCTTACTACACACATCACACCCATCACCATTTCATCCTTTTCATCTCAAACTCTCATTTAAATCAAAATTCATTTCAAAATATCATTGTTGCCACATCACTTTTGACACCTCATCATTCACACACATCATCTCCACATCATTCTAAAATTTTGACTAGAGAGAATTTTCAAATTCAAGTGGGCTGACACGTCATCATTCCCATTGGCCATGTTATACTACCTAGCCATGCCATGTGTTTCAAATGCCACTTCATCCACTCCCCAAATTTTTTCCAAACTCCAAAGAGCTCTATGGTGAAAAAAGACCCCAGAATATTATAGGGCACAAAAAGAGATTCCCTAGAAAAAAAAAAAAGAATTTTGAGAAAAGGCCTTATTTTAGGCATGGTATATGTGTTCTAGGGAATCGTGCCATAGGGTGTAAGGGGTGCAAAAATTTTTCCTATCTACCCCCCTTAGCCTAATTTCTCTTCCAAGCCAATCCCCTTGCAGCGTGGAGCATCCCGGGGCGTGTAGGGGCGGAGGAGGCACCGAATCCCACGGACCTTTGCACATGCAATAATCGGAAGAAATCAATTTTTTGGGCCTTATATACTTTGTGCGCTAAATTGAATTGGGCCTCGTGGGATATTTCTCTTGAATTGCCGAAACCTAAACACGGAAAATGCCAAGATCCGTTCGAGGCGACCTAACAAACCATTAATTCAGCACCTAAACTGCCGAATCATTATGATTAATGCCATGAATGCTTAGTGCGGGCTAAAAGACAAAAGAATTGAAAAGAAATGATGAAGATTTCAACGGAACGAAGACATTCTACAAAAGGGATTTTTCGCCTGAAGAGTTTCGAGGGCTTGAAGGCAAAGAAGATTTTTGGCTTTGAAGAAGGACCGGCTTGACAACCTTGAGCTTGATCCCCGACCTCCTATGTTTACCTTTGACCCGATTATTGACTTAATTCTCCTGATTTTTAAGTGCACCTATTTGATCCTGTGCCCAAGACCCCGAAAACTTGGGATGTTATATTGTATCTTAAAGTGGTGATTCAATTGAAAATCCGACCTTTGCGGCAGTTTGTTTGAGTTGCTTTGTGATCTTTTCAAAAAGCAAAAATTATCATAGCTTTATTGTCATAGCGTGAGTATCTAGTGCCCGCACATTGTTAGGCGTGTTTTGTCTACGTATCACAAACCCTTAGAAAGTGCAAAAGCCAAATCCCTGCATTGCAATGGAAAGTTGGCATTGTTAGAACATGAGGTATTGCACAACAGGGTGTGAAGCATGGGAGAGCCAACTGTTTGAACTTCAATCCGCATCAAACAAAGTATGTGGAAGTAGACGGCATTAGATACACGTGCGGTTTGACCCTTACAAAACATTATCTTTCAAGAACATTTTCTTCTTACAGGTCTTAGGCTAAGAATTATCAAAAGAAAAATTGGATCCTTTACGGTCGAAAAGAATAGTTGGCCCCCCGGTGTGTGGAGACAAATCTGAAAGGTAGAGTTGATAGTCCCAAAAATTCATCACCAATATCGAGTTCCAAATGTCACTCTCATCGGGGATATTGACCAAAAATTGACTGGGTCGGGTGATTTGAATCTAAGCCCACCTAGCCTACTCGACCTCATTGAGCTTTTTTGCGGTCTGTTAGTGACAAGTGTTGAGAACGTCAAGGAGTGATATCCACACCCATAGCCCCATAGATCACATTCTCGCAAAGAGATTTTGTGAGGCGACTTTTTTCTCTTCAGGGGAAACACACTCTTAGTGATCTTTTGTGATTCTTTTCGGAACTTTTGCACTTTCAGTGGTTGCCTTAACAACACGGAGGTTCTAAACCACTGAGGTTGAAGGTTTTGCCGGAATACCTTCAACATTTTGGAGGTTCTACCGAGATCATCTTCCCGAATCGGACTCATGGCACCAAGAAGAGTTAATGAGACATCCTGAGCCCTCTTTGAGACACGGGATAATCAAGAAGCTACAACACCTCTTGTCACCATACAAGCAACCTGCAGGCATGCCTTATCAATACTTCGAGTTAAATGTGCCTACTCCAGTCCCTGTTTTTGATCCAAGCATGAATGCCAACAATTTCCTCAAGACCTTTGAAGAATACTATCAAGAATATGGTCATAAAAAAGGTAAGTAAGTTTTTTAGAGTTTAAGAAATGTTTCAAGAATGATGAGGTAAGGGCTTGGTTAGAATATGTTATAGGTTTAGGCACCAATTCTTGAGAAGAACTGGTAAAAAAGTTTCTAGCAAGGTTTGGAAGAGTCTTGGACCCTCAAGATTTAATATTTGAGTTGCAAACTTTTCGCATCAAACATGGTGAGAGTGTGCGGCGATATGTCGAAAAGATTCAATCACTATCTTGTCAAATGCCAAATCAATCATGTTCCTAACCATACATTGCATCTAGTGGCTTCTTTTATCGGGATTGAGCAGCGGGACCAAGAATACACGAAAAGCTTTTGAAGATTCAAAAAAAACAGGAGGGATTTGATACAATACACAAGGCTTTCACCAAAGCTAAAAGAATTGCTGATATGATATCATACTTACCAGATGAAATGCACTCACCAAGTGATCCTTTTTTTCCAGATTATGAGCAGGAGTGTATGGGATCAGCACCTGTACCTGTCTATGCTATCCAAAAGGAAAAGAAAAAGGTTAAGATGGAAGATGATGAGGCTCCCCGGCACAGGATGTAAGAGCAGAGATCACCAAGGTATCTGAGGCATTGGTTGAGGTAACTAAACAACTGCAAGAGTTGAAGAACTCAAAATTTGAAAAGAAAACTTACCCCCCATGTGTGCACTGCTTTAGAGATACTCATTCTTCTGATTATTGCTGGTATAGGCCATGCACTAAGTGTGGAAAAAGAGGTCATTTTGGTAAAGAATGCCCTGTGTGTGAATTTTGTAAAGAGTTGTAGGACATTCACGAGGATAGATCGTGTCAAAGAATATTTTGCCATACAAGAAAAATCTAAAATTGGTGAACCAAGTGCATCTATAAGGTTTGTGCGGGGAAGTTGAAGAGCAAGAGGAGATTATGGCTGTCCCACACCGAAGGATGAATAATGCCAAAGAGAAAGAACCAGCAAAGAAAGAAGTTGAGATTTTGAAACATAAAGATCTTGAGCAAAGCGGTGGTGCGGCCTCCTCCTCCTGCTCAAAAATTTGTCAAGAAGGAAAAAAGACTGTGAGGATTTTGAATATTTATTGAAGAATTCTAAAATCAGTGTAGATTTCTTGACCACACTCAAGATAGCCCCTTCTTACGGAAGAAAGGTGCTCAATCTTACTAAGGAAGATGAGTTTGCCCCGACAAATCACATTGATGAGCACATGCTCACCCGGGGAAGATAGTGATCCCGGAGCTTTCACTGTGTTGCTAAAATGGAAGGGAAAATATTAACCAAAGTTACGCTAGATGGAGGATCACCCTTGAGCGTGATGCCACACCATGTCATGAGGCTATGTGGTCTAGAAGTAGACAAGAAGGCTCCAATGATCTTGAAATCTTTCTCTAATTCTAAAATCAATCCGGTGGAATAGTTAGCAATGTGCTATTGATGTTGAAGGAATAATGGTTGCGGCTAACTTTGTGGTGGTTGCTTTTGAAGGAATAGGGGACAAATCAGATATTTATGACTTACTTTTGGGCGAAGGTGGCTTTCTGATAGATGCTAGGCACAGTGTGGTCAAAAGGAGAATGTACAATCTCAAATGGCAAGAAAAAGGTAACATTGTATAATAAGATAGGAGAGTTTGAAAGCATGAATTTCATTGAAGAAGAAATGTTGATATCACATCCATGTGGAGAATTTGAACTGGATACAGTAGAGTTGGAGTCTAGCATAAAAATCTCAAAGGAGTTGGCTTCAACCAGGTTGAGCAATTTTGCTTATTTATGGTTTTGATGGTGGTGTTTCCAAAAGGCTTAATGTGGCATCTTAAAACTCTATTCTCAAGGATGCCTCAAGCAGTTCTTTGGCTAAAGTAGGAAGAATTCATCCTAATGTCACTTCTAATATGGCAGAATATAAGGCATTGATTGCAGGTCTTCAAGAGGCAAAAAATCTAAACATCAGAAATGTGATCATCTTTGGAGACTCTCACTTCGTCTGCAGGGCAAATATCGAGGAGAATATCGTGGCCAAGAATGAGGACATGTTGCAGCTCAAAAGTCAAGCCATCTTTGGGCCGAAGGATTTTGATACACAGGAACTCGCCATGTTCCAAGGGAAGCGAGAATGGTGAAAGCGGACTTCGTTGTCGCAGAAGTGTAACTACTTGGAACATTTGGCTGAGGGAGCAATTCAAGAGGAGGAACTTGAGAGAAGAGATCTGCAACAGCTATACCCCATCCTGGTAATCAATGCAAGTGAAGACAAGCAGGTAAGGGAAGTCAAGGTCAATAAGAAGGGTCTAGATAGGGTGTTATATGTTGGAGATTTGTTCAGAGAAGAGGATAATGCTTTGGTTACCAAATTTTTTGATGATTGGAAGGATGTCTTTGCTTGGGATTATGATGAGCTGGTGGGAATTGACAAAAACATTTGTGAATTTGAAATTAAAATAAAGGGAGGTATGAAACCTGTCATACAAAAGCTAAGAAGAATCAATGCTTCTCTATTAGGTCTAATCAAGGAAGAATTATACAAAATGAAAGATGCGGTGTGATTCTTTGAAATTGTGAACCACCCGAGTGGCTATCTTGCATTGTTCACATTGAAAAAGAAAAACAAGGCCATTAGGATCTGCATAGACTATAGAGATTTAAACAAAACTCTTGTCAAAGATTGTTACCCTTTGCCATTTCGGAGGAGGTGTTGCATCTTTATGTAGCGAGGTAAAGAAATTTACTCATTCTTAGATGGCTTTTCGGGTTTTAATCGGATAAGCATCAAGGAAGGTGATCAGCCAAAAACTTCATTTATCACACCTTGGGGAACATTTGCCATGAAAAGAATGCCATTTGGATTGATGAATGCTTCTGCAACATTCCAAAGAGCCATGGATGCAATTTTTAAAGAAATGCCAGCTAACATTTTTCGTGTATTTTTGGATGATCTTTGTTTGGGAACTTCTCTGGAAAGACATTTTGATATGCTAACCATGTTGTTTGACTTGTGTAGAAAGGGGGGAGTGAGTTTGAACCCCAAAAGTGTGTTTTTTATCATCAAAAGGGGAATTGCTTGGGCATGTAGTGTCTCTGGCCAGAGTTCAAATATCGGCAAAAGATTGAAGCCCTAAGGAGATTGACACCTCCAAAAACCCTCAAACAGGTTAAGAGCTTCATAGGGATGACCAGCTTCTTGAGAATGTATGTCCCTCATTTTTCCCACACCATAAGCCCAATCTCCAGCCTCACAAAGGTTGGGAAGTTCTCCAAAAGTGAAAGCAAACACATCCTAGTAGATTGGGATGAGCAATGCCAAAATTCTTTTGACAAAATCATTGATGCCATTTGCAAATCTATCCCCGCTAAAACCTCCTGATCTAGAGAAGCCCTTCAAAGCTTACATCGATTAGTGACAAAGAAAGCAATTGGTGTGGCAATTTGTTACAAGGGGATCATGTGATTACTTTTGCAAGCAAAATGTGGTCCGTCTTGAGATTAGATATCCCGGGTTGGAGAAGAGTGCGGCAGCCACCCTGATGTTTTTGATAGAAAGGCAAGGACATCTTCGCAAAACAATCAGGTGCAAGTGCTCATGAGGCAAAATCCTTTCTCACTCCTATTTGCAAAAAAGCGACCAAAGGCCAAATTGTGCAGGGGCTTGTAAGATCCAAGCTTATGATATTACTGTAAAAGGTGGTAAAGTTGATCGAGAATCCCAGCTCCTACCTTCCACTTGTGTTGTTTGAGCATGAAGATCAAGATGGTTTGTGTGTTGATGACAATCTAACAAACTTGATCTCTGTTGATGCACGAAAACATTGATTGGCAATTTGACATCGAAACTATTTGGAAAGCAATGAGTTACCTAAGAACTTGAGTGTCGATCAAGAAAGGAGATTTAGGGACAAATGCAAGAAGTTCAGTCTAATTGAGGGGATCCTATGCAAAGTTGACAAGGCAGAGTCTTCTTTGAGATGTGTGGATAAGGAAGAGGCTAGAATGATAATTGAGGCGTCATGAGGGAGTTTGTGGAGGACACTTTGCAGTGCGGAACACAACAAAGAAAAAGATTTTAAGGTCGATACTTTTGGCCTACTCTCTTTAGGGATTGTTATGAAGTTATAAAATGCTGCCACAAATGCCGATTTTTGGCAAAAGAACCTTGCAACCAACTGCCTGACATTTGCCATAATTTCCCCTGGACCTTTTCAAATGTGGGGACTTTGGATTTTATAGGCCCCATAGACCCACCTTCCTCATTTCGAGACCCGTTTATATTAGTTGCCACCGATTACTTTACCAAATGGGCAGAGGCAATTCCTTTGAGAGAAGCCAATGCCCAAGCTACTGCAAGGTTTCTACATGAAAATATCGTGCGGTTGGTATCCCTTTCAAAATTGTTTTACGATAGAGGCAGCCAATTCATCAACCATACAATTGCATTACTTCTAGCCACCTTGAAAGTCAAACACACCAAGAGTTCATCCTATTACCCTCAGGGAAATGGCCAAGCAGAGTCAACCAATAAGACTCTCAAGTCAATCCTGAAGAAGACCATCAGTATTTCAAGAAAGGATTGGCATTTGAAACTTCATGATGCACTTTGGGCATACGAACTACCATCAAAGTGGCTACAAAGCACACCCCTTTCAGTTTAGTGTATGGGATAGAATCAAGTTGCCTATAGAATTAGAGCTTCCATCACTTTCGACCGGCCCTATCGATATAAATTTGGAAATGGATAATGCTCTAAAAGACAGATTTGTGAGATTGATGCAGCTTGAGGAGCATAGATATGAGGCTGAGAATGCAATAATAAGGAAAAAGGCCAAGGATATTGCAGCCTTCAAAGCAGCACATAAATTACAGGGAGTCTTGAAAGAAGGAGAGTTAGTGTTAAAGTGGAACAAAGCAAGGGAAGATATGGCAACAAAATTCGAAAATCTTTGGGAGGGACCATTTGAAGTAATAGGGACAGCTGGCAAGGATTCATATTGGCTGAAGGATATTCTTTGATGGCGTAGAATTGATGAACCCTATCAACATTGTGCACCTAAAAGGTATTGGCAACAACATGTTGCCCTTTGCTCGCTTCAACTGAAATCTCTCGTGGTAAGATGTAGCTAGGTATAGTTAATACATATGGTTAAAACTAGATCGCTTAGGGCTGTCTTAGTAAATTTAGTTCTCGCTTTAGGGTTATTATTTGTGTGTTAATGAATTTATAAGTGTTGCTATGCAGATTGTGATCAAGCTGAAGGAGTGAATTGATACTAATGATCATAGTTCCATGCGGTGCATCCGAGCATGTCTCATCACACATCTCTTCCATTGCACTACATTGATCTTCATCATCCGGAGTTGCCGACATTGCCTCCACACCACAACTCACTCATACTAACAAGCTTTATCTTCACATGCGGTGCATTCCCATGTTTATCTCCATCATCATCCGATCAAGAGTTGACCTCATTGCATCGAAACTCCTCCTACATTGCCAATAAATTTCCCAAGCTCTTTGTCATACCACCATCCTGCGGCTTCTCATAACTAAAGAGATTTATTTTCCATGCGAGTTCATCTGAAAGTAGCATCATATGCACGTTCATAATATCAAATCTATCACCTTCCAATCCATATGCGGTCATTGAGTTGCCAACCATATTCTCATATTGGCAACCGGCTGGAGAACATGTCAAGAGTCATCAAGCGGCTAGTCAAAAAGGGCTGGAAGACCAACCTTCTCTTTTGTTTGGCATAATGCTTTGCCATGCTATGGCAGCATGTAAGAGCCAAGCATATATTAGTACTAATCCTATCAGTTTTGGTTCAATTTGCAAGATGTTAGGAGAATGCTTCACTAGCATACACTCAAGTTTGAAGAGCAAAGGAAGGACAATTGACTCAAGTCACTCAAGAGATGCAAAAGGTCAAACAAGCATAGGAAGTGTAGAGAAGAAGAAAAGAAGACCCCTTGAAGAGCATTCCATGGTATGTAATCATTTATGAGCTTGGCATCTTTGGCATTTTTTTGATTTCCATCCTCATCCACCACTCCACCATCCCAAATAGCATTGAACCTTGACTCCTTCCTCATACACCTCCCAAAGTCAAACTTGACCTTGAAAGTTCTTTCTAGTCAAAATACACCTTCATAAAACACCCACTTGCTTCATCATCCACTAGTTCAAGAGAGACTTGACTTAGTCATAACTTTGCTTATGAAGTCAACATTCCATGCAACTTGAGCAAAATGTAGAGAGGCTTGCAAAATCCCTAAGGGAAATGCTAAAAATTCAAATATGCCTCAAAGATGCTTCAAAGATGCTCCACAAAATTTTTGGCTTCCTAATGAGCACTAGATGTGCCAAGTCCCCCTACACCTTACTACACACATCACACCCATCACCATTTCATCCTTTTCATCTCAAACTCTCATTTAAATCAAAATTCATTTCAAAATATCATTGTTGCCACATCACTTTTGACACCTCATCATTCACACACATCATCTCCACATCATTCTAAAAATTTTGACTAGAGAGAATTTTCAAATTCAAGTGGGCTGACACGTCATCATTCCCATTGGCCATGTTATACTACCTAGCCATGCCATGTGTTTCAAATGCCACTTCATCCACTCCCCAAATTTTTTCAAACTCCAAAGAGCTCTATGGTGAAAAAAGACCCCGAGAATATTATAGGGCACAAAAAAGAGATTCCCCTAGAAAAAAAAGAAAAAGAATTTTGAGAAAAGGCCTTATTTTAGGCATGGTATATGTGTTCTAGGGAATCGTGCCATAGGGTGTAAGGGGTGCAAAAATTTTTCCTATCTACCCCCCTAAATTTCTCTTCCAAGCCAATCCCCCCTGGCCACGTGGAGCATCCCGTGTGGGGGGCGGTGGAGGCACGAATCCCACGTGGACACTTTGCGCAATAATCGGAAGAAATCAATTTTTGGGCCTTATATACTTTGTCGCTAAATTGAATTGGGCCTGTGGGATATTTCTCTTCGAACTGCCAGAAACCTAAACCTGGAAAATGCCAAGATCCGTTCAGAGCGACCTAACAAACCATTAATTCAGCACCTAAACCTGCCGAATCATTATGATTAATGCCATGAATGCTTAGTGCGGGCTAAAAGACAGAAGAATTGAAAGAAATGATGAAGATTTCAACGGAACAGTACATTCTACAAAAGGGGATTTTTCGCACAGAAGAGTTTCGAGGGCTTGAAGGCAAAGAAGATTTTTTGGCTTTGAAGAAGGACCGGCTTGACAACCTTGAGCTTGATCCTGACCTCCTATGTTTACCTTTGACCCGGATTATTGACTTAATTCTCCGGATTTTTTAAGTGCACCTATTTGATCCTGTGCCCAAGACCCCGAGCTTGGGATGTTATATTGTATCTTCTGAGTGACTGATTCAATTGAAAATCCGACCTTTGCAGCAGTTTGTTTGAGTTGCTTTGTGATCTTTTCAAAAAAGCAAAAATTATCATAGCTTTATTGTCATAGCGTGAGTATCTAGTGCCCGTGCACATTGCTAGCTGTGTTTTGTCTACCTGTATCACAAACCCTTAGAAAGTGCAAAAGCCAAATCCCTGCATTGCAATGGAAAGTTGGCATTGTTAGAACATGAGGTATTGCTGTGACAGTGTGAAGCATGGGAGAGCCACTGTTTGAACTTCAATCTGTCAAACAAAGTATGTGGAAGTAGACAGCATTAGATACACGTGCAGTTGACCCTTACAAAACATTATCTTTCAAGAACATTTTCTTCTTACGGTCTTAGGCTAAGAATTATCAAAAGAAAAATTGGATCCTTTCTGGGGTCGAAAGAATAGTTGGCCCCTGGTGTGCGGACAAATCTGAGAAAGGTAGAGTTGATAGTCCCAAAAAATTCATCACCAATATCGAGTTCCAAATGTCAGCTCTCTGCATGGGGATATTGACCAAAAATTGACTGGGTCGATGATTTGAATCTAAGCCCACCTAGCCTACTCGACCTCATTGAGCTTTTTGCGGTCTGTTTAGTGACAAGTGTTGAGAACGTCAAGGAGTGATATCCACACCCATAGCCCCATAGATCACATTCTGCAAGAGATTTTTGTGAGGCGTGACTTTTTTTCTCTTGGGGAAACACACTCTTAGTGATCTTTTGTGATTCTTTTCTGAACTTTTGCACTCGTGAGTGGTTGCCTTAACAACCGGAGGTTCTAAACCACCGAGGTTGAAGGTTTTGCCAGAAATACCTTCAACATTTTGGAGGTTCTACCAAGATCATCTTCCCGGAATCTGGACTCATGGCACCAAGAAGAGTTAATGAGACATCCCGAGCCTCTTTGAGACACAGGGATAATCGGGGAAGCTACTTTGCTACACCTACTCACCATACAAGCAACTGCAGGCATGCCTTATCAATACTTGAGTTAAATGTGCCTACTCCAGTCCACGTTTTGATCCAAGCATGAATGCCAACAATTTCCTCAAGACCTTTGAAGAATACTATCAAGAATATGGTCACAAAAAGGTCGTAAGTTTTCCGAAGTTTAAGAAATGTTTCAAGAATGATGAGGTAAGGGCTTGGTTAGAATATGTTATAGGTTTAGGCACCAATTCTTGGGAAGAACTGGTAAAAAGTTTCTAGCAAGGTTTGGAAGAGTCTTGGACCCTCAAGATTTAATATTTGAGTTGCAAACTTTTCGTGATCAAACATGGTGAGAGTCTGCGCGGATGTCGAAAGATTCAATCACTATCTTGTCAAATGCCAAATCAATCATGTTCCTAACCATACATTGCATCTAGTGGCTTCTTTTGAAATTGCTGATATGATATCATACTTACCAGATGAAATGCACTCACCAAGTGATCCTTTTTTTCCAGATTATGAGCAGGAGTGTATGGGATCAGCACCTGTACCTGTCTATGCTATCCAAAAGGAAAAGAAAAAGGTTAAGATGGAAGATGATGAGGCTCCTGCAGCAGATGTAAGAGCAGAGATCACCAAGGTATCTGAGGCATTGGTTGAGGTAACTAAACAACTGCAAGAGTTGAAGAACTCAAAATTTGAAAAGAAAACTTACCCCCCATGTGTGCACTGCTTTAGAGATACTCATTCTTCTGATTATTGCTGGTATAGGCCATGCACTAAGTGTGGAAAAAGAGGTCATTTTGGTAAAGAATGCCCTGTGTGTGAATTTTGTAAGGCTGTAGGACATTACGAGGATAGATGCAGTGTCAAAGAATATTTTGCCAGACAAGAAAAATCTAAAATTGGTGAACCAAGTGCATCTATAAGGTTTGTGCAGGAAGTTGAAGAGCAAGAGGAGATTATGGTCATCCCACACCGGAAGGATGAATAATGCCAAAGAGAAAGAACCAAAGAATCAAGAAGTTGAGATTTTGAAACATAAAGATGCCGAAAGCGTTAAAGCGAAGGTCTGCCTCCTCCTCCTCAGCTCAAAAAATTTGTCAAGAAGGAAAAAGACCGAGGATTTTGAATATTTATTGAAGAATTCTAAAATGCGTGTAGATTTGCTCGACCACGCTCAAGATAGCCCCTTCTTACGTAAGAAAGGTGCTCAATCTTACTAAGGAAGATGAGTTTGCCCTGACAAATCACATTGATGAGCACATGCTCACCCAGGAAGATAGTGATCCTGGAGCTTTCACCTGTGTTGCTAAAATGGAAGGGAAAATATTAACCAAAGTTCTGCTAGATGGAGGATCACCCTTGAACGTGATGCCACACCATGTCATGAGACTGTGTGGTCTAGAAGTAGACAAGAAGGCTCCAATGATCTTGAAATCTTTCTCTAATTCTAAAATCAATCCAGTGGGAATAGTTAGCAATGTGCCTATTGATGTTGAAGGAATAATGGTTGCAGCTAACTTTGTGGTGGTTGCTTTTGAAGGAATAGGGGACAAATCAGATATTTATGACTTACTTTTTGGGCGTAAGGTGGCTTTCTACGATAGATGCTAGGCCCAGTGTGGTCAAAAGGAGAATGTACAATCTCAAATGGCAAGAAAAAGGTAACATTGTATAATAAGATAGGAGAGTTTGAAAGCATGAATTTCATTGAAGAAGAAATGTTGATATCACATCCATGTGGAGAATTTGAACTGGATACAGTAGAGTTGGAGTCTAGCATAAAAATCTCAAAGGAGTTGGCTTCAACCAGGTTGAGCAATTTTGCTTATTTATGGTTTGATGGTGGTGTTTCCAAAAGGCTTAATGTGGCATCTTCTGCTGCTATTCTCAAGGATGCCTCAAACAGGTTGCTGGCTAAAGTAGGAAGAATTCATCCTAATGTCACTTCTAATATGGCGTAAATATAAGGCATTGATTGCGTGGTCTTCAAGAGGCAAAAAATCTAAACATCGAATGTGATCATCTTTGGAGACTCTCAAATTCGTCTGGCAGCAAATATCGAGAATATCGTGGCCAAGAATGAGGACATGTTGCAGCTCAAAAGTCAAGCCATCTTTGGAACTGAAGGATTTTGATACACAGGAACTCTGCCATGTTCCAAGGGAGCGAATGGTGAAGCGCACTTCGTTGTCTTGTAAGTGTGCTAATCGAACATTTGGTCGAGGGAGCAATTCAAGAGGAGGAACTTGAGAGAAGAGATCTCAAGCAACAGCTATACCCCATCCCGGTAATCAATGCAAGTGAAGACAAGCGGTAAGGGGAAGTCAAGGTCAATAAGAAGGGTCTAGATAGGGTGTTATATGTTGGAGATTTGTTCGGAGAAGAGGATAATGCTTTGGTTACCAAATTTTTGATGATTGGAAGGATGTCTTTGCTTGGGATTATGATGAGCTGGTGGGAATTGACAAAAACATTTGTGAATTTGAAATTAAAATAAAGGGAGGTATGAAACCCATCATACAAAAGCTAAGAAGAATCAATGCTTCTCTATTAGGTCTAATCAAGGAAGAATTATACAAAATGAAAGATGCAGTGTGATTACTTGAAATTGTGAACCACAAAGTGGCTATCTTGCATTGTTCCCAAAAGAAAAAAAAACAAGGCCATTAGGATCTGCATAGACTATATAGATTTAAACAAAGCTACCGTCAAAGATTGTTACCCTTTGCCATTTCTGGAGGAGGTGTTGCATCTTTGTGGTAAAAAGAAATTTACTCATTCTTAGATGGCTTTTCGTGTTTTAATCGGATAAGCATCAAGGAAGGTGATCAGCCAAAAACTTCATTTATCACACCTTGGGGAACATTTGCCATGAAAAGAATGCCATTTGGATTGATGAATGCTTCGCAACATTCCAAAGAGCCATGGATGCAATTTTTAAAGAAATGCCAGCTAACATTTTTTTCGTGTATTTTTGGATGATCTTTGTTTGGGAACTTCTCCGGAAAGACATTTTGATATGCTAACCATGTTGTTTGACTTGTGTAGAAAGGGGGAGTGAGTTTGAACCCCAAAAGTGTGTTTTTTATCATCAAAAGGGGAATTGCTTGGGCATGTAGTGTCTCTGGCAAGCAGGAGTTCAAATATCTGACAGTAAGATTGAAGCCCTAAGGAGATTGACACCTCCAAAAACCCTCAAACAGGTTAAGAGCTTCATAGGGATGACCAGCTTCTTGAGAATGTATGTCCCTCATTTTTCCCACACCATAAGCCCAATCTCCAAAATCACAAAAGGTTGGGAAGTTCTCCAAAAGTGAAAGCAAACACATCCTAGTAGATTGGGATGAGCAATGCCAAAATTCTTTTGACAAAATCATTGATGCCATTTGCAAATCTATCCTGCTAAAACCTCCTGATCTAGAGAAGCCCTTCAAAGCTTACATCAGTGTGACAAAGAAAGCAATTGGTGTGGCACTGTTACAAGGGGATCATGTGATTACTTTTGCAAGCAAAATGTGGTCCGATCTTGAGATTAGATATCCCAAGGTTGGAGAGGAGGCAGCAGCCCTGATGTTTTTGATAGAAAGGCAAGGACATCTTCTGCAAAACAATCAGGTGCAAGTGCTCATGAGGCAAAATCCTTTCTCACTCCTATTTGCAAAAAAGCAGCCAAAGGCCAAATTGTGCAGGTGGGCTTGTAAGATCCAAGCTTATGATATTACTGTAAAGGTGGTAAAGTTGATCGAGAATCCCAGCTCCTACCTTCCACTTGTGTTGTTTGAGCATGAAGATCAAGATGGTTTGTGTGTTGATGACAATCTAACAAACTTGATCTCTGTTGATCACGAAAACATTGATTGGCAATTTGACATCGAAACTATTTGGAAAGCAATGAGTTACCTAAGAACTTGAGTGTCGATCAAGAAAGGAGATTTAGGGACAAATGCAAGAAGTTCAGTCTAATTGAGGGATCCTTTGCAAAGTTGACAAGGCGAGAGTCTTGGCCGAGATGTGTGGATAAGGAAGAGGCTAGAATGATAATTGAGGCGTGTCATGAGGGAGTTTGTGGAGGACACTTTGCAGCAGACACAACAGCAAAAAAGATTTTAAGGTCAGGATACTTTTGGCCTACTCTCTTTAAGGATTGTTATGAAGCTATAAAATGCTGCCACAAATGCCAGATTTTTGGCAAAAGAACCTTGCAACCAGTTGCCCTCGACCGCCATAATTTCCCCGGACCTTTTCAAATGTGGGGACTGGATTTTATAGGCCCCATAGACCCACCTTCCTCAAAGACCAGGTTTATATTAGTTGCCACTGATTACTTTACCAAATGGGCAGAGGCAATTCCTTTGAGAGAAGCCAATGCCCAAGCTACGCAAGGTTTTCTACATGAAAATATCCGTGCGGTTTGGTATCCCTTTCAAAATTGTTTTACGATAGAGGCAGCCAATTCATCAACCATACAATTGCATTACTTCTAGCCACCTTGAAAGTCAAACACACCAAGAGTTCATCCTATTACCCTCAGGGAAATGGCCAAGCAGAGTCAACCAATAAGACTCTCAAGTCAATCCTGAAGAAGACCATCAGTGTTTCAAGAAAGGATTGGCATTTGAAACTTCATGATGCACTTTGGGCATCTGTAACTACCATCAAAGTGGCTACAAAGCACACCCCTTTCAGGTTTAGTGTATGGGATAGAATCGAAAGATTGCCTATAGAATTAGAGCTTCCATCACTCGGTGGCCTATCAGATAAATTTGGAAATGGATAATGCTCTAAAAGACAGATTTGTGAGATTGATGCAGCTTGAGGAGCATAGATATAAGGCTGAGAATGCAATAATAAGGAAAAAGGCCAAGGATATTGCAGCCTTCAAAGCAGCACATAAATTACAGGGAGTCTTGAAAGAAGGAGAGTTAGTGTTAAAGTGGAACAAAGCAAGGGAAGATATGGCAACAAAATTCGAAAATCTTTGGGAGGGACCATTTGAAGTAATAGGGACAGCTGGCAAGGATTCATATTGGCTGAAGGATATTGCTGATGGCAGAGAATTGATGAACCCTATCAACATTTAAATTTAGTTCTGCTTTAGGGTTATTATTTGTGTGTTAATGAATTTATAAGTGTTGCTATGCAGATTGTGATCAACCTGAAGGAGTGAATTGATACTAATGATCATAGTTCCATGCAAGTGCATCGAGCATGTCCGGCACACATCTCTTCCATTGCACTACATTGATCTTCATCATCCGGAGTTGCCGACATTGCCTCCACACCCGACAACTCACTCATACTAACAAGCTTTATCTTCACATGCGCATTCCCATGTTTATCTCCATCCGTCATCCATCAAGAGTTGACCTCATTGCATCGAAACTCCTCCTACATTGCCAATAAATTTCCCAAGTCTTTGTCATACCACCCATCCCGCAGCTTCTCATAACTAAAGAGATTTATTTTCCATGCGGGTTCATCCGAAAGTAGCATCATATGCACGTTCATAATATCAAATCTATCACCTTCCAATCCATATGCGTCATTGAGTTGCCAACCATATTCTCATATTGGCAACCGGCCGGAGAACATGTCAAGAGTCATCAAGCAGCTAGTCAAAAAGGGGCCGGAAGACCAGCCTTCTCTTTTTGTTTGGCATAATCTTTGCCATGCTATGGCAAAGCATGTAAGAGCCAAGCATATATTAGTACTAATCCTATCAGTTTGGTTCAATTTGCAAGATGTTAGGAGAATGCTTCACTAGCATACACTCAAGTTTGAAGAGCAAAGGAAGGACAATTGACTCAAGTCACTCAAGAGATGCAAAAGGTCAAACAAGCATAGGAAGTGTAGAGAAGAAGAGAAAGAAGACCCCTTGAAGAGCATTCCATGGTATGTAATCATTTATGAGCTTGGCATCTTTGGCATTTTTTTGATTTCCATCCTCATCCACTCCACCATCCCAAATAGCATTGAACCTTGACTCCTTCCTCATACACCTCCCAAAGTCAAACTTGACCTTGAAAGTTCTTTCTAGTCAAAATACACCTTCATAAAACACCCACTTGCTTCATCATCCACTAGTTCAAGAGAGACTTGACTTAGTCATAACTTTGCTTATGAAGTCAACATTCCATGCAACTTGAGCAAAATGTAGAGAGGCTTGCAAAATCCCTAAGGGAAATGCTAAAAATTCAAATATGCCTCAAAGATGCTTCAAAGATGCTCCACAAAATTTTTGGCTTCCTAATGAGCACTAGATGTGCCAAGTCCCCCTACACCTTACTACACACATCACACCCATCACCATTTCATCCTTTTCATCTCAAACTCTCATTTAAATCAAAATTCATTTCAAAATATCATTGTTGCCACATCACTTTTGACACATCATTCTAAAAATTTTGACTAGAGAGAATTTTCAAATTCAAGTGGGCTGACACGTCATCATTCCCATTGGCCATGTTATACTACCTAGCCATGCCATGTGTTTCAAATGCCACTTCATCCACTCCCCAAATTTTTTCCAAACTCCAAAGAGCTCTATGGTGAAAAAAGACCCCAGAATATTATAGGGCACAAAAAGAGATTCCCCTAGAAAAAAAAAGAATTTTGAGAAAAGGCCTTATTTTAGGCATGGTATATGTGTTCTAGGGAATCGTGCCATAGGGTGTAAGGGGTGCAAAAATTTTTCCTATCTACCCCCCCTTAGCCTAATTTCTCTTCCAAGCCAATCCCCCACCGCGTGGAGCATCCCAAGGCGTGTGGGGCGGTGGAGGTACCGAATCCCACGGACACCGCACGCAATAATCGGAAAGAAATCAATTTTTGGGCCTTATATACTTTGTCCGCTAAATTGAATTGGGCCTGTGGGATATTTCTCTTGAACTCGCCAAAACCTAAACCTGGAAAATGCCAAGATCCGTTCGGAGCGACCTAACAAACCATTAATTCAGCACCTAAACCTCTTAGAATCATTATGATTAATGCCATGAATGCTTAGTGCGGGCTAAAAAAGACGTAAGAATTGAAAGAAATGATGAAGATTTCAACGAAACAAAGACATTCTACAAAAGGGATTTTTTCGCACGTAAGAGTTTCGAGGGCTTGAAGGCAAAGAAGATTTTTGGCTTTGAAGAAGGACCGCATGACAACCTTGAGCTTGATCCCGACCTCCTATGTTTACCTTTGACCCGGATTATTGACTTAATTCTCCTGATTTTTAAGTGCACCTATTTGATCCTCGCGTGCCCAAGACCCCGAAGAGCTTGGGATGTTATATTGTATCTTCCGAAAGGACCGATTCAATTGAAAATCCGACCTTTGCAGCAGCTTTGTTTGAGTTGCTTTGTGATCTTTTCAAAAAAAGCAAAAATTATCATAGCTTTATTGTCATAGCGTGAGTATCTAGTGCCCGCGTGCACATTGCTAGTCGTGTTTTGTCTACACCGTATCACAAACCCTTAGAAAGTGCAAAAGCCAAATCCCCGCATTGCAATGGAAAGTTGGCATTGTTAGAACATGAGGTATTGCACAACAGTGTGAAGCATGGGAGAGCCATTTGTTTGAACTTCAATCTGTCAAACAAAGTATGTGGAAGTAGACAAAGATTAGATACACGTCAGTTGACCCTTACAAAACATTATCTTTCAAGAACATTTTCTTCTTACAGGTCTTAGGCTAAGAATTATCAAAAGAAAAAATTGGATCCTTTAAATCGTCGAAAGAATAGTTGGCCCCTGGTGTGCAGACAAATCTGAGAAAGGTAGAGTTGATAGTCCCAAAAAATTCATCACCAATATCGAGTTCCAAATGTCAGCTCTCTGTCAGGGATATTGACCAAAAATTGACTGGGTCAGTGATTTGAATCTCGCCCACCTAGCCTACTCTGACCTCATTGAGCTTTTGCAGTCTGTTAGTGACAAGTGTTGAGAACGTCAAGGAGTGATATCCACACCCATAGCCCCATAGATCACATTCTGCAAGAGATTTTGTGAGGCAGACTTTTTTCTCTTCAGGGAAACACACTCTTAGTGATCTTTTGTGATTCTTTCTGGAACTTTTGCACTCAGAGTGGTTGCCTTAACAACCTGGAGGTTCTAAACCACTGAGGTTGAAGGTTTTGCCAGGAATACCTTCAACATTTTGGAGGTTCTACCGAGATCATCTTCCTGGAATCTGGACTCATGGCACCAAGAAGAGTTAATGAGACATCTCGAGCCTACCGAGACACGGGATAATCGGGGAAGCTACTGCTACACCTCATGTCACCATACAAGCAACTGCAGGCATGCCTTATCAATACTTGAAGTTAAATGTGCCTACTCCAGTCCCCTCGCTTTTGATCCAAGCATGAATGCCAACAATTTCCTCAAGACCTTTGAAGAATACTATCAAGAATATGGTCACAAAAAAAGGTAAGTTTTAAGTTTAAGAAATGTTTCAAGAATGATGAGGTAAGGGCTTGGTTAGAATATGTTATAGGTTTAGGCACCAATTCTTGGGAAGAACTGTAAAAAGTTTCTAGCAAGGTTTGGAAGAGTCTTGGACCCTCAAGATTTAATATTTGAGTTGCAAACTTTTCGCATCAAACATGGTGAGAGTGTGCGTGAAGATGTCGAAAGATTCAATCACTATCTTGTCAAATGCCAAATCAATCATGTTCCTAACCATACATTGCATCTAGTGGCTTCTTTTATCGAGGGATTGAGCAGCAGACCAAGAATACACGTAAAACTTTTGAAGATTCAAAAACAGGAGGGATTTGATACAATACACAAGGCTTTCACCAAAGCTCTTGAAAATTGCCGATATGATATCATACTTACCGGATGAAATGCACTCACCAAGTGATCCTTTTTTCCGTGATTATGAGCAGGAGTGTATGGGATCAGCACTGTGACTGCCTCTATGCTATCCAAAAGGAAAAGAAAAAGGTTAAGATGGAAGATGATGAGGCTCCCCGCAGCCAGATGTAAGAGCGAGATCACCAAGGTATCCGAGGCATTGGTTGAGGTAACTAAACAAACCGCAAAGAGTTGAAGAACTCAAAATTTGAAAAGAAAACTTACCCCCATGTGTGCCTTTGCTTTAGAGATACTCATTCTTCCTCGATTATTCTGGTATAGGCCATGCACTAAGTGTGGAAAAAGAGGTCATTTTGGTAAAGAATGCCCTGTGTGTGAATTTTGTAAGGCTGTAGGACATTACGAGGATAGATGCAGTGTCAAAGAATATTTTGCCAGACAAGAAAAATCTAAAATTGGTGAACCAAGTGCATCTATAAGGTTTGTGCAGGAAGTTGAAGAGCAAGAGGAGATTATGGCTGTCCACACCAGAAGGATGAATAATGCCAAAGAGAAAGAACCAGCAACTGAAGAAGTTGAGATTTTGAAACATAAAGATGCTGAGCAAGCAGTGGCTGTGCCTCCTCCTCCTGCTCAAAAATTTGTCAAGAAGGAAAAAGACTGTGAGGATTTTGAATATTTATTGAAGAATTCTAAAATCTGTGTAGATTTGCTGACCCTACTCAAGATAGCCCCTTCTTACAGAAGAAAGGTGCTCACTGAGGTTGAAGGTTTTGCCAGGAATACCTTCAACAAGTGCCATCTTCTACATGAGTTCAGAGCCGCAATCACCAGTTGCAAGATCTTAAGAAAAAAACTTATGTCCATTGTTCAACAGCAATTGGACTCAATAGATGCACATTAGCGTGACAATCAACAACTTCAGGTTGCCCATTCTAATCTTAAAACATGCTTTGTGTCTGCTCATGGCACCGCCCTTGAGCTTAGGAAACAACTTCGACAAATAATAGAAGTATAATCTGCTTTATAAAATCAACATGATGCCATGTAGATCGACATAGAATGCCTCACAGCAATCAAAGTGTTTGAGATCCGGATTCGGGAGAGCTTGAAGAACGATCCTCCTCGAGAACCTTGGCATCTAACAAACAACTCCTCTACATGAAAGTGTCACGCGCGCTTTTGCAATAACAGAAGTAAACAGAAAACTAAGAAACAAGGAGATAAAATGAAGAAAAAGGAATGATCACTGGGAATATCTGAAATCTCAGAAAGGACATGAGACAACCAAAATGCCATCTAAACTTCTTAGTCTAAACTTTTGATATACATAGTACAATGGCCTCTGGCCCAAAATAGCAAAAAGATAGCCATTTCAGAGTCTTCGGTTACCTAATCTCCAAAATCTTTGCTGACTGTGCAGGTGCAAAGACAAAATCTCCTGAATCATCATTGCTGTGATTTTTGGCACTAAAGGCTGATGGGCCGTGGATTCCCCTATATCGTGAGCTCTCTTGGTCTCTTCTTCTTAGTTGGCATGGTCTTGGCTCCTGACATAGATGCTTGGCCTTTGCTTTTAGGCTCTTTTGTACACCTTAGAAATAGTCCTATGCCTTTAGGCACGGGACTAACACTCCCCCCACCAAAGACCACTCAGAGGAAAAAAAAAGCAGGGATTGTCTCTATAAAAGGGAAATTGTCAAGTTTGTCAGCATCCTCCTGGCGGCTGTGTGGATTTGATCTTGGAGCGCGTCCTACATGGCCTGTCCGAGAGCAGGCGTGACATCAATTAGAAATCTGGTTTGTACCATTTCTTCAAGTGTTGGTGAGCAGCAACGGGTACGAACTGTCATTCCATAAGCAAAAGAATCTCCAGACCGAAGGCGTTGACCACCGGCATTTGGATTGCAATGGAAAATTGGTAGCCAAAAATTTAAAGAGCTCGCAAGGATGCAACGTAGAGCGGCACAGAAACTGGCTTGCTTATGAACAGAAGGATATGGAGAAGTGACTACCTTTGTCAAAAATTGGGTTAAGCCAGCTACTACATTTGCAAGCATTTTCCATGACTTGTCATTTGGAATGTATATCCAATTGTTGATGGTATCCAAGTTATCAGTATTCTTCCCTGCAGGCCTGCAGACAAAGCATAGATCCCAGCGACCTCGATATGCATGGAGTCCATTCAGCGTATGCAGCTAAAGTGCGGGTTTAAAAGGAAAAATGCCAGTCTGTGGTCATATACTCACGCCATGGAGTAGCACCTAGAGATGCATAAGGACTGGAATGAGGCAATGGATGCATCCGTTCATTCTGAGATTGAATGCGGAACCAGAGCAGGATCTAACTGTTTGCAAAGTATCTTCCAGTCTTGCGGCGACATCAAGGTTTTTAGAGGGGACGGTTCCCAGTCAAGTGGAAATGACCTGATTCTCAAGATAGGTGCAGAGTATTCAGAATACCGACATACTGTAAAAATAAGTGCGCATAGCCAATGCCATAATCTCGATGTAAATGTGTTTGAGCATATTTAACAATGTGCCCTTTAACAACTTACATCTCGTAGTGTTTCACCATCTCTGCATAGCGCCCAAAACCTATTCCCGACGTTAGCCCCATTGTTTTCATATGACCAGATCTGGTAAGAAGCCTGCGGGCTCGCCAGGGAAAGGCTTCATCGAATATGAAGGGGACTCGGGTTATGTCATCACTCTGCTCCGAGAACTAAAAGATCAGGTGGCCAATCTTCAAAAGTCGGTTGATAGTCCGGTTTCACAAAACTCAACTACAGAGGCGTCACGCGACTTACAGCACGCCTGCGACTTGATAACATTAGTTAAGCCGAGTCCTACGCAGACACTTCGATTCGACCGGACAAAATCGGGCGGAATTGGTTCTTTGAGACAACCAAAGAGCAATTAATTTTACACAAGGAGGTTACAACTGCAGAGAAATTAGAGCAGCAGGCTAGGGCACAGAATTTGAAAATCTCAGGCCTTGTTGAAGCAGAAGGTGAAGATACCAATGAGGTGGTTAGTCAAATTTTCAGAGACACCATGCACCCGCCCATGAGCCAAACGTTTAAAATTGGAAATATGCACGGCAAAGTTAAGTTCACAAGAGAAGCAAAGAGTTCTCTCCAACCGAGTAGCACTGAAAGGCCATAAAATATGGCTGGATCCGGACCTGACTCCTACACAGGCTGGGAAAAGAGAATGGATCAAAGTTAAGGAAGCTAGAGAATCAGGTTTGGTTGCTTACATGGATAGACAAGGTAAGGCAGTAGTAACTAGTAAGAGGAGAACATAGGGACACAGGACCTTGAAAGTCATGGCTTGGAATGCACATGGTGTAAACCAAGCCAAAATGGATGCAACATATGAGATCTGGAGAGAGATGGATATTATCCTTCTCACTGAAACATGGGAAGAACTCTAAACGATTTTCAACTAGTGGGAAACGCTTGGAATGAAAAGGAAAATCTAGCTGGCAGGGGTTATGGCGGTATAGCAGCATACACCCAGAAGCGAATATCTCAGCAAGTGCATCTTCATTCTGTTCACAAAGGGAAGCAACACGTTTGGATTAGAATAGAGCTAAATAAATGTACAGTGTTCATAGCAATCTGTTATTATGCGCCACTACAGATGAAGATATATCAAAATGAAGGTTACGACAAGACTAATCCATTCCATGACTTGGCAAAGGAAGTATTTGTTCTGCAGGAACTTGGTGAAGTCATAGTAGTTGGAGATTTCAACGCCAGGACTGGAAACTTGCAGACTGTAACATATGAAAGGCCACATGATATTCAGCTTAGGGAGGCAAACGATACCTCATTCTTAAGAGAATCCGCAGACCGGGAGATAAATCACATGGGCAATTTGCTTTTGGATTTTGGCACAACATGCAATATGAAGTTTCTTAATGGCACAGCCGCATACCCGTTCTCTAATGGTTTTACCTGCTATATGCATACTGGAGCCAGCGTTGTAGATTATATGCTTACAAGCAGTTCCCATTTGATCCATGCTTTCAGAATTGGAGATAAAGCTCCAGAATCTGATCATTCGCCACTTTTCCTTGAGGTTGCAGGTGCAATTGTGAAAAGTGATATGGAAACATATCATGTCCCTCGGTTGAAGCTAAACTACGACATGCATGTTGAGTACAGGAAACACGTAGAGGCATCTCTACAAGGGATTGAGTGGACAGGAAATCTCAAAGACGATGTTACTTGCTTTACAGACCAAATTTTAGGGGCAGCAACCAATATTTTTGGTTTGACAAGAGGTGGCAAACAGCTAAGACAACATAAGAGCTGGTTCGATAAGGACTGCAGAACAGCGCGGAATATGATCCCTAAAGGGATGCTATTAAAGCCTAAATGGTACAATGCTTTGCTTAAACGGAAAAAGCGCATGTTTATGCGCCAAAGGCAGATTTCCTTGCATAAGAAGTTACAGGAACACCCTAAACTTTTCTGGAACATTATTCAAAACAAGCCTTCGTCATTCCCGTTGGATCCACAAGAATTGTTTGAATATGTCAAAACTATTTATGATGTGCCTTCTGAACAGATGGCCAGCTTGCTTTCTGATGGAGATCTCTTCTCAGAGGAGGAGGATGTGAAGCATGCACTGCAGGAAATGGTCAATACTTATAAATATCTTGGATTGGAGTTTGCAGCAAAGTACTCTTGGAAGGAATGTATTCAAAAACGGATTTTGGTAAAAAATCGCTATATGCTATGCTTACGGATCTTTGGAAAGCCAACTTAGATAGTTGGTGTTTGAAGAAGCTTACATTTAAGACTCTTGTCTGACCGTTGTCTGTATGGCTCTCCCGTTTGGGGGCCTAGCCTATCATCCAGGCAATGGAAATAGGTTGAGGTGGTCCTGAAGATATTTCTGAGAGAAGAATTGGGAGTGAAAAATCAAACACCTTTTGCCATCATGTTGGCTGAGGCGGGTATGCTTCCGCTGGAGGTAGAAGCACTCTATCAAACAATAAATTTTGTTAATAGAGTGCAGCTGCAACCCGACCACCGCCCCTCCAAACGGGCCTTTCTGCACACGCAAACATTAGGCTGGCACCATGATCTTATGGAGTGGGCAAGCGGTTGGGGTGTTCAGAGAGAATTGGCGGAACGGACTTGGCGCCAGAGATCTCTGCCGAGACTCTTGCGGTAGCACGCCTGCAGTCGATAAAAGGTAGCGGGATGACAAAGTATATTGAGGACGTTAACCCGATGATGGTTTATGCGGATCAAGACTATTTGAAAGCCAATATGTCAAGGAATCTCAAGCAAACGATTGCTAGGTACAGGATCAGCTCGCATCATCTTGGTATAGAGATAGGTAGATGGGCAGGGATTCCCAAGGAGAGTCGGGTATGTGTTTTCTGTGATCAACAAGCACTAGAGGATGAGACACATGTACTTACGCAGTGTTCTGCATACTCGGACATTCGCGACAGGTTTGGAATTGATGAGTTATGCCTTGATACTATCCTCAGCATGAGGCCACATGATCTTGGTTTGTATATCAAGGCAGTGGACTCTCATCATAATTTGCTTATGAAAATTAATCAAATGTAAATATTTGCTCCATGACCTTCAAGGTCCAATGTGGGCATGATCAATATATTATTATTATTATTATATTGAAGAGCCTCCTGCATCCCGAGTACGATGTGTGAATGAAGCTCCGACATATATTATTTCTAAAGTGTGGAAGTGGAAACTGGATCAGAGAGATATCTGGAGTAACAAAATGGCAAACTGATTGCCTGTGAATGCTTCATAGTAGCCTTCAGAAAATTTTGCTTGAAAGTGAGCAAGATACAAGTCATGGAGTACATAAGCCATAGGTTGAACAGTGCGAAAAATAAAGAAGCGGAAGATCTTCAAAGGGATTAACTAGATCTATGGTGAGGCTAGGCGAGACGAGAAAAGCCATTGACTGTGATAATGCTTTCCACAAAGCCAGAGGCACTGATCCATCTCATGAGGAAAAGGTGATTGTACTAGCCCATTGTATAGGTCCCATGACCTATTGGTCTTCGTGGACGTTAAAAAAACTATTCTATTCTATTCTATTCTTGCTTTGACATAGTCTAGTTATCCCATGGGAAGTGAATAATCTTGACTGATATGAGAGTTCAGCACAATATACCTTTTTGTGTTGATGTGAGCCTCTTCCGCGGACTATTCCGCTTGGTGGAGTTGATGTCTCAGGTCCTGAATTTGATTAGTCTTTTCATCCACGATGCGCTTGAGTTCTTTGATCTTCATGTGCGTGTGCATGCCTTGAGAGGGAGAAGCACCCATAGAAGAGATTTGAAGCTAGAGACCAGCGATTTTCATATCGTCTATGATTTTCTGCTTAACGAAATTTTGCAACTGGGTTTCTAGAGATTTGACCCGTATATGGGCAGCAGTTACAAGGCCTTCCAATTCAGTGATGCAGAGCTGATACCAATGTTGATTTTAGTGGCTATTTATCGCAAAATTGCTATATTTTTGGATTTTTAAAAATTTGCCACTATGCTTATAGATTTCCTTTAGTAAAATAGTGAGATTAATTTGCAAAAAAAAAATTGGAGGAGCTTTCCCTCTTTACAACATTCGCCAACTATATGGACTTAGTGAAGGAGCTTACCTCTCTATCAATAATCTCAATTCTTACTTCTCAAACAGATCGCCTACTTAAAAACATAGAGTTATCAATCCCATATAATCAGAGAGTATAGAGGTGAAGGTTTTGAATTTTTATTTATCTGCGCCTTAAATGTCTATAGAAGATGATAAAGCCATACCATTTGATGTCTTTACCATGGGATACAATCACATTGGAGAAAATTGTACTCTCATATACAAAAGCAAAACAAAATGGGGGCTTACGATATGACAACAATACTATGGTATATTTTAGACATTATCACACGCACTAAACAAATACTTTAGTGATTAATAATTATCACCACATGCACTACAGAAATTCATGAAGGGACAAAATTTATCGCCTTCCAAAAACGTTTCGAATATAAGATTATCGCCAAAATAGTGATACCCATATTAAGATATAGTACCACTAAAATCATCACTGACTGATACTGAGTGTTAGTATGCTGTTGTGTTTGAAACTCCTCTTGAAGATTTCGATAAAGGCGAGGGTATCACGAAGGAGATGGTTCTTGGCCCGAAATTTGGTCCATGAGAGTTTGAACCTGAGCCTGGATCGGAGTGTGGAGAGCTTCTAATTGAGCCGTGGCCTCCTGAGCCTTTTTTGGGTTCATCATGGATGGCCAGGATTGTACTGCGTTTTTGCCGAAGCTGATCTTCAAGATTAGCTTTCTGAGAATTTAGATCATGGAGTTCCTGTTTTAGGGTGTCAGAGAAGTCAAGATGATTCTTGATACCTCATGAGCTTGTCTTGAGATTCTTGCAACTGAAAAATACAACCAGCAACATGTTGCTCATACTCGTACAAAGCTTGCTGAGAAGGTTGGGAAGCGTGATAGTGAACCTTGTGAGGAGTGGAAGGCTTGGATTTCTGTTTAGGGTCTGATGGAGTAGCCTTGACGGAATGATGAGAAGAAGAGATGGAAATTATGGGAGAGGTCTTATATGGAGAGGGAGCTCGAACTTCTTCCTGAACCACGTTAAGGTTCTGTGGCTGTGAAGTCTCTTCATGAGTTCTCTGATAGCTGTGATCTTAGAAGGGACCTTACTAGAGGTATGAGAGGGAGATGTTGCTTGATACATGGGAACTATGCTGGATACCGGAAGGGACTAATGAGAGCCTAAAAGTGAGCACCTATGGCGGTCGGGGACCCGAGCACAGGGGTTTTGAAGGTGGTCAAGTTCTTTAAACATGTCTTTGCGGGGGTGACACCAATCAACAGACTTATCTGAATGAATAGCAATACCAATTTGTTAAAAGAAATATTTGTTGATATGTGTGTTACGGGCCGTTAATGCGATAAAACTTTCGCCACAAAAACTTGACAAAAAGACTTATGTGTCTTAAATAAAAGTTGTCGGTTTTATGGATATGAAATATCTACGTCCAGTGTAACGTCATAGTCTTGCAAGTCCGACCATTCCAAGAAATTTGGTGTGCTGACAAGATGAAAGAGCATGGAGACGAGGACCTGAATAATAAGGAATTAAGTGCCATCCACAACAATCTGATAACCCATGGAAGTACTAACCAGATGTGGCATAAATTGACGAAGTTGCCTTGGATTTGGAACAGGAAGTTCTTAATCGACAAAATTTGCAAGAGTTGCCCTAGCCACAACAGCACGGTTGACACCTTGCAAAGGCATGGGAAGAGTGGCAGTGGAGAAACTTACTATGGAAAAAGCAATAACCTCCATTGGTGTGGTTGCATGCAGAGTGCTGAAGCGAGAAGAAGCAGCCATGGCGATGAGAACGTTGAGGTGCTAGAGAAGATGAAATAGACTTGAAGAATAGGGTTGTGGCGTTTCATAGTGCAATTTATATATAGTTGCAGAATAAGAATCAAAGCCGTTGAAAGAGACAAGTGGCAGGCATCGGTGGGACCTAGAGAGGAGCCCAAAATTTGGCTAAGTCCCAAAGGGAGGAACATGGGTAGCACAATATCTGATGGAAGAAGGCAGCAGTATGCTGACTGGACACGGATGTGAGAAGAGTTTATCATAATTAATAGTGGCAATGTAGAGGAGCATAGGATTAATAATACTCATCCAGTCGGTGAAATAATGAAAGGGGGCGAGATTTGCGGCATGGTACGGTAATCTCTAAGAGTATCTGCTTTAGTGAGAAAAATTCTTGAAGGGATGGGGATGGGACATGTGGAATGATGGCAATTGTGTTAGCCTGGAAGAGCGTTGAGCCGATGGATACGTGCAAACAAAAATTCAAACTGCATTAGATATGAGCGAATATATGGAGAAAAACAATTTTGGGTTGTAGAATAACGTTTATGACAATAGTAACTTAATTTACATGTTATAAGACTTGGCAAATATTTCTAGTTACTAACTTAAATACTGTAGAAAAAACTATGACTAGATTGCCCAAACTTCAAGTTGTTTTCGTACGAGTATGATAACATTCAAGTACTTAGCATACCGTACCAGAGGTACTTTAAGTACGGAATAAAAAAATGCAATACCTTTGTGTCAAATTTTGGTAGTTTAAATTCTAGATTAAACTTAATAGTTGTCATAAATGGCTAGATAAAACATAGTAAACAAAGAAGCGAGAGCTTGCACATAGGAACATACTAAAATATGAATATACACCATAGGATAAGCAAAAATTCTTGTATAAAATACTGGTGTAGCAACATATATTAACTCAATGGTGTCTAAAGTATGGGGACCAACCTGTCCAAGAAAATGTGGACAAAGTGAGAATGTCCAAAGCATTTTCTCCTAAGTGAATTGGAGGTGAAGGCCCAACCACCATATGCAATGCTTTTTGGCAAAATTGGTTTTCTTCCTCCTTAAGGGAAATCACACTATCAAATTCTCTTCAAATATTTGAATGGCGAAAGATGTCCATTCTAGACTAATAGAATCATACTCCAAGAACATCTAATGTAAAGTTGGTATAATATTGGGGGGATTGACCTACATGATCTACCAAAATTGGACATTGGAATTACTAGTACACGACAACGTGCTTCCCTAGGAGGTAGAATTGATTATATATATGATTTGACATGGGAATCATAATGGTCTTCATATATGCTATGCTAGATGAATAAATCTAATGTGGAAGCATAAAGTATATTTGCACTTCAGCCTTATCAATTGCACGCAAACTGGACATGCTTGCATTCCCATGGTTTCATTTGGCATCTCCAGCCCAACTTTGAGCAAAATTAGACATGGAAAAGTGCTAATGACAAATCAAATTCTTTTGAACCCACTACAAAATTTGGAGTCTAAATCAAGCTTTGACCCAAGAGCCCATGGTCTAAGCATATATAAAACTAAAAGTCAAACGAAACTTGCAGCAGAAACAACTCTACAGCATGAGCAATTTTTATCCAAGACGATCGTCAAAGTGTAGCTCCCTTTTCTCATGCATAACAATAACAACATGCATAGCCATCCCCAAAATGATAAAACAGAATTTTCAAGCATATTAAACGATTAATACATCACCCATTCACAAGGGTCAAACTCCATCTTTGACAGCATTACTTGTTAATACAAATCCGTTCCCTTTTAACTGGATAAGGTCTTAACTTTATCCTACATGCATCCTAGCTTTCTTAGGCGGCTTTAAGAATCAACAGGACACGTGCAAGTGGCCAAATAATGACCATCCATCAAACCACCAAAGTAATCAAACCAAATTTTGATTTCAAAATGCTTTTTGGAATATGTGCTTGGGGAAACTCTTGCTTTGGGCTAGAGGCCTTGAACGTCGTGCCACCAGAACAAATAGGATACCATTATTTACAGATCTCACAAGTGGCCTGAAGTTCTCAGGTAAAAAATAAGTTACACTCACCTCTGCATTATGTTACATTTTGGTTCCCCAGTTCCCAGTGGCACAATTGAAAAACTTACGGCTTGCTTGCGCCATGGAAGCAGCAAGTTTCATTTGCCTGCAATTTGAAGACTTTGATCCAACATTGGACTTACTTTCCATTTCCACCAGTAGGACCTCCAGATATGACTGTAATAACTGGGCTTGCTGGACCAGCAACAACTGGAGCTGCTGCCAGCTGCTGTGAACAAGCAGCCTGTAACTGCCCACCAGGATTTGCTTGTGATGTAGAGACAGGGCTTGCTATATTTGCAGTACTAATCTTCGGAGGATTTGTGTTTGTGCTATTGTTCGGTGAAATCTGTGAACTCTTCCCAGAGCCATTTCCTCCAGACTGGGACCTCAAAGGAGACTGTGGATGCGAGAAGGAAGTTATATTTGTTGACAACCTGGCATTTGTCCCTGCCCCATTAGATTCTTGAATTGTTCCATCTGCATGGGCAAAGCAAATATATGAGAATAAAGCAAATGAGTATAATACAAGAACCTTAGCCATCGAGATCTTATTTCAATACCTGAACTAATCTTCTGCTCGAGAGGTCTGACAATTGGCAATAATTTTGGGCCTTGCTGCATAAAGTTCGACGCAGTTGTTTCTGGATTGGGAGATGAAAACTGCGGCAACATTGTCATGGTACCGGTTTGACTTTTCTGAGGTGCCCTCATTTGAAGACCAGAACCAACCTTCGTGTTTGAAGACACATTGGGCTTGGCTGCAGACACCACCCCCTCCGAAGTTGCAGCTTGCGGCGAATTTGATGCAGAAATATTGGGCCCCAGAGTGAGAGAAGATGCCATAGGGGAATTGCCACCACCCAAAACAGCAGATGATGGCAACGATGTTTGGTGCTCATGTGACTGCTGTGGGTGTTGCTGCTGCTGTTGATTTGACTGTGCAAGAACATGCTGTTGCAATCCAAAATTTACTGGATGAGTTTCACTTTGGGATGACTGATACACAATAGACTGTTGTGGACTTTGTGATGTCTGTTGCTGAAAATACTGTTGCTGCATAAGGAACTGTTGCCTGTATTGCATTTGTGTCTGTTGCTGCTTTTGCTGCTGAACCACCTGTTGTTGATATTGATGCTGTGAAGATGAATGGGAGGAAGCAAGCTGCTGCTGCTGCTGCTGCTGCGTTGATTGCATCAGTGACTGCATTGGATATTGGCCCTGCTGTTGCGTTGGTCGCATCATAGGTGGAAAAATTGATTTCAGAGGTAATGCCTGTGCTGCTGTATTTGATGCTGAGACATGAGCATTAGGAGAGCTAGTTGGAGAGGAACGCTTTCCAGCATTGTTACTCTGGAGCTTTTGAGACGGAGAATATGTAACCTTATTGCCTGTTGCACCCTTTAAAACGGGAGTTATCCCAGGCTTTGAAAGTGGAGGCAGGGGAATTGTACCTGACGAATGGGAGGCAGATGAGGTGGATGAACGTGCATTTGCTGCAACTTGGTGATTACGTGGCTGTTGGCTTTGGTTCTTCATCATAGCAGCAGGGCCCAAAACAGCTTGAGCTGAGTTTCCCAATGACATATTTTGCGGTGGAAGAGGTCTTTGAGCTGGTCTTATTTGAACTTGTGACGGTTGAATCTGTGCTGATGCATCAGCTTGTCGTAAAGCTTGGGACGCAGGCATTGCAGACTGATTTGTCAGGAATTTATTAATCAGGTTTGGCCGAGCTGATGCTTGTTTAGTAAGAGATGGCCCGTTACCAGGTAGACCATGTCCACTCTGACGCATAGCCTGTGATAGTGATTGATTCAGTGAACTACCACTGGTCATCACCCTGGACGCTTGAACACGGCCGCTACTGGACCTAGTAGGAGACCCTTGAAAATTTGCCCCTGCTTCAATGTCCACACGTGTGGAAGTTGAAGTGCCTTGTGGCCGCTTCATAGTAACCTTACCCTCTGGTGAATCACGTCCTTTACTATTGCTGCCGCCATTGCTCATGCTTGCAGTTCCATAAATGATGCTCTCTGCAGTAACACGATTGTCATCAGTAGCACCTGATGTTTTTTGTCCTTGTGCTGGAAGTAGCTGCTGATAAAACTGTCCACTCTGAGAGAAAGGATGGTGTTGCTGACTATGAGAATTACCTCTAACAGCATCTGGTACATTCTGCAGCATCGCATGGCCTTGCGGAGCCATTATAGCAGCCACAGGCGCTAGCCCCAGGGGGCCACGGCCTACAGAACCCTTAGCAATGGTAGACACAGACATTGGAGGAAATGGTGGAGATGTCTGTGATTCCAATCCTTTTATATGCAAAGATGAAGTTCCTGTAGCGAGCTGTTGTAGAGGAGGTGGCAGTGAAACAGATTGTTGCTGAACTTGTGAATTACTTGAGGCTTGCAACTGATGAGATTTGCTAGCTTGCTTCGCGCCAAGCATGGCAAATTCCACAGCTTGGGAAGATGAATTTGTTCCTGTTGGAAGGCAAAATGGTTATCACAACGAGATGAAAGCCAATCATCAAAAACTTGGGAACTTACCATCACTTGTGAGATTTTCCCCTGTAGCATTACCCTCTTTCTCAGCTCGCGATCCTGGTTGCTTTTGGGTAGATAAGTGTGCTTGAGAAGAGTGTACCAGACGGGCATTGTAATAAGGACTACCCACGAATTGTGCTGCCTGCATATTTAGCTGTATACCCTTGTTATTGTCTGGAAAAATGGAAGGGCGCAGTGAAAACAAGGAGGTAAAGAATAGATTTATATCATGGCACTTGAAACTGACCTGTTGCTGAGTTATTCCATGCTGCTGGGATATATTTGCAAATGGAAATGAGAAAGGAGGAAAGCTATTCTGCTGCATAACAGCTTGTAAATATTGTGCCTGCGCTGGTGTCATGTCAACCACTGCATTTGCTGTTCCAGGCGCTGTTATTAGAACCTTTGTGTCCCCTGAATTAGATACTGAGGCTCCTGAACCAGAATTTCCACTCAAAAGATTGGTGGTGTGTACTAGATGCTCCCTGTGTAACAGCCCGAAGCTGAGAGGCACACCAGCCTGCATGTATGTTCCTAGAGTAAGGAAACCATCAAAAGCACCAAACACTTGGAAAGGTATGAGAGCTGTAACCTGTAAAGCAACGGATGGCTGTTGGTTGTTTGACTGCTTTCTTGAAGATTCTACAGGAGTTCGATCCTTGGCTTGTTGGCCAGTTCCCGCATTCGCATCTCGCTCACTTGTGCCAGTTGCAGCTGCAGAAGTCACAGTAGACCCTCCCGCAAAGATTCCCCCACTGGTGACATTCGCTGAATTCCCATCTAGTGGAGCATTTATATTATATGACTTTGCACCAAAAAGGCTTGCTGGATTTGCATAGACAAATGGATGCCGAGCCAATTGTTGCTGAATCTCAATATAGTGGGCAATATGAACATGAAAGGCACAGCGTTTCCATCTGCTTTGTGAATGGATGGCAGGATATGAGGGCGGCAACTGCAAAACATATCAGTGTATCTCCTTTTCAACCAACAAGCACATGCAAAATCCTCTGCAATCGAATGAAAAAGCAGTATACCTGTATTTGCGCAGAATTAGTAGGATCCGTTGCAAAAGATGCTGGCCAGCCAGCGGCAGCAGCAGCAGCAGCACTGAAGTATCTGCGAACGTCAGAAGCCAAACGAATAACTACATGCAAACCCTAGACATAAATAGATCTAGATTTCACGTACGCAAATGGAGAAAGAAGCCCAGGCCACATGTTTGCAGAGGGAGGATTAATAACATCACTGCTTGTAGTACTGCTGAAAGTACAGCTTGGTGCTGTAGAAACAGAAGCAAGAAATGATGCAGCAGCAGAAGCTACAGTAGCAGCAACTGCAGACACAGCAGTTTCCAGGTTCATTCAACCAAATAACAAAAATGAGATTTCTGACAAGAGCAGAAAGTCTTACCAGATCTCTCGAGCTTTTGTGCTGCCCTTGTCTCGCTCTTCCCACCCTCCAAGTTCTTTTCCAGAATTTGCTTGGCTGCTTGATCTCTCTCTTGATCTTTTAAAGCACTTCCATGAGCCTGTTTCATTCCGGTTTGCTTCAAATCCTTTTCCAGTTCTTTCCCTACTTGTATTTGTTTGTGGTCCTCCAAATCAAATAAAGGACTAGTGTTTGCCTGGTAAAACAGATGTTTATCTCACTGCTCCAGAACAAATAAACCAATGGAATTTAAATTACAAAATAGGCAACGTAAATTTACCACAACTCTCTTATCTTGCACATCCTTCCCAGCAACCTCCATATTATCCATGAACTTCTCATCTGGTATTGGAGAAGCCTGCACAGCATAAGAAGAAACTTGAGCAGCAGAATCAGCATTTATAGAAGTGATAAATCAAATTCCAGGTTACCATCAAATCTATCTCAAACTTCGGAGGCCGGTTATTGTCCATAACTTCAGGAGACCTAAAGAATTGAGCCGTTTTAGATAACAAAAAGAATCAATAAACTATCTTTTCTCATCTATACAAATATACCTTTTACCAAGTTCAAGCTTGACAAGGGATTCAGTACAAGTGAAGCTTTTTGTAGCCATCTCAGATTCCACTTTACAGCTGCTTGTCTTGGACCTGTCCAACGATTCAATATTGCATTCTGCGGCAGCTGGAGTGTTACTTCTGTCTCCTCCAGCTTCCAACGTTAAAGAACTCGAGGTCACAGGAACACCCATGGTATTTATGGTGGAACCATGAAAGTCAGAAGTAGGCATATCAGAAGGCATTGTTGGAGGGTATCTATTCGAAGGCAATGGCTGGTCTGCATCTTCCGCTTCACCTTTGGCTGCAAGGGTATCGTTAGCCAAGCCTGTTGGTAATTGCAAGTGATCGGCATCCCCTGACATTGTCCCCCCAATGCTCGAGGAAAGGAAGCTAGGCAATCGTGATCCTTCCTCAGGGCGGCTTCTTACACGAGGCCGTTTTCTTTTTGGTGCTGCACATTACAAAGATTCAAGGTTGGAAAAATGTAAATAGACATCAAATAAATACCAACAGAAAACTTCTTAGCATACCCTCAGCTGTTGGTGGGACTGACGTTCCATGGGGTGAAAGTGGTGCTGTCGCATTAGCCTGAGACGAAGCTGGCATGGTTGATGAATTTCCACCACCAGTTCTCTCTCCACTCAATTTCTGGTCAAACTTAAATTCAGACTTGGCTTCCATTTTGAAATCCGCAAAAGAATGGTTAGTGACCATTTTCAATAAGGCCTCTGCCACTTCTACCTCTTGCTCTGAAATTGAAGAGGGTATTGTTGCCTGGAGGCGTAGAGACATGTGAATAATCTGGCATAGCACAATAGAAAAGATCACCCATGTCTTACCTTTGGCAACTTCATTGGTCGAGACTTTATGCCACTGGATTTCTACAACCAGAACACCAATACAGGCAATTAATGTCAATGTATATTACATTCTCATGCATCGTTAGCCAAATGATATCCTTAAAACTAATCATACCAATCTTTTCCCAGCCTTGATTGCTGAGGATGGAGTACTGGATGGCAGTGGAGAGTGCTGTACAGTGTCACTGACAGGAGGTGGAGGGGATTCCTGACATCTTTTCTGCATAGCTGAGTGCAAAGTGATATCACCACAAGAATCCAAGTAAGGTCTTTAATAGAAAAAACAAACAATTTTAGGTTACATACATGTCCGTGCTTTCCTAGGAACTGCCAACAAATCCACTGGAATCGTTTCTTCATGATTCTACATAGAAAGAGCTTGCTAAGCAACGTTTTGGAAAGAAGCTGCAAAGAATGTAAGGATATTCTTACCTTTCTGACTTTGATAGGTTTTCGAGCTATTGGTGGAGGCTGGTCATCATCATCTTCAGAAGCACCTGCATCAGTATCTTCAGTCATTTCTTCTACTTCATCTGGTGTACTGTTTCTTGGCTCTTGGAGACCATTTTTCTTTCTCTTATTCACCTTGAGCCCAGCATGCTGCTCCCAAGCATGCCTTGTATAGATGCAACCCCACAATTATTCATCTTTGGTTTTTCTTAAGCTTTTACATTATGACCATCTTGCAATATATCATCTTCGTCACCAAAACTGCAAAACCATGGTCGTGTTATGAAGGGCATAAAATAAACCTTTATGAAGAAGCGTTCAAAATCTTCATACATTGTAGACCTAAAGCTTCTGGTCAATGCTGTTTCTCACCTGAAGAATCTTTGTGTCCAGAAGCGTGGTCTTCTACGTGCAGGAACAGGTCCGCCTCCTGCAACACCTCGTCTACCATCTCGATTTCTTTCCATTAGGTAGCCAGCGGAATGTTGGATCAAAGTCTATACTCTTATACACAGCGGACGCACCTGATCAAAGGAAAAACAGTGCTTTCAACACCAATGTACATCTTTGCAACGTAGTACTGTCAAAATAGAAGATAATAAAACAACTCTTTGCCGTTTCATTTGGATCCACCCAGCGTAGGAATATCTTTGAAATCCTTATTTTCAAAGGGCCGAAACCCGTTTGTTCAATACCCCAAATTCGAGAACACCCAAAGTCTAAGGACGAATGTAATGGCACAGGAAGACATGCAACAGGAAACATAAGAGTTACCAGAGGATATTTAAACAGATCCCAGTACATCCCGTAGAAAGCCAGATCAGCGGAAACAATAAGGTCAAGTCCTGGCATGAAAATTTTGCAGGCCGCCTCCAGTGCACGGAAGAAAAACAGAGAACCGACACAGACACTCAAGATTTGCCAAACCCAGAAATGTTTATGCAAGGAATCTCCAAATGAATGTAAAATCCCAAAAGAAGCTGTTGTTGTGCATAATCTCAGACTAGAGTATCACATCACTAGAACAGAGTCTGCGTATAGCCTTAACGACTATACTCAAATGTATCCTTCTGTTTATAATCTTCAAGACAGATTGCAAGCCAATCCGAAAGGAAAGCGATTAATTGCCAGATTCGCCCATCCTGCAAGCGGACGCAACAACACAAAACAAGGCCCAAACCGTAACAAAAGAAAGAAAAAGGACGGAGTGTCTAAATCCGTCCAGAGCCAGGTCCACGCCCTCTCTGTAAATAAGAGCATGACAAAGAAGACCACATCCGGACTCCGAAGTCTCAAACCGGCATAAAGAAACAGCCTTCTCAGGCCATTTATGAGATTAAGCAGAAAAATGACATTAAACACCGGAAGTTTCAAGCCACAGAAAACATCAAAACATGCAAGGAAAAGAAGATTGGAAAAAATGTCTCAGCAACAACCGAAATCCGTAGAAATAAAACGAAATCGCTGAAAATCATGGAATCCAATCTGGGTTTTTGCAGAAAGCAATGAGAAAGAAGAGAAAAAAAGGGGGAGAAGAAGAAACACCGAGGGGAGATATGGCGAGGAAGACTGTGCTCCGGCATGGATGGGGAGGTTAGAAGAGATCGAAGAAGAAAAATTTGCCAACAAACAAGGGCTGCCTTGCTCGATCTTTCTCTTCCGGCGAGGGAGCTCCAAAGCCGAACAAAAGGCCAAAAAAAAAAAATACACGAGGCCTGCGTACGCACCAAAAAAACATAGCTGTTTCCCCTAGGGTTGGAACCTTGCCCACCCGTTCCAATCCAGCCGTCTATTTCCAACCTTCTCCAATCTCCGCCGTCCATCCTCTTCCACGTCACCATCTCCCCTTTGCCCGAACTCTGCCGCATGCTTTTAACTCCCAATCTAATCCTGCCACGTCAGCCTTATTTTGATTGGTTCTCAAACCGGGACCCGCGCGCTGTCATCTTACCCGTAGGTTTTTTTCAACGGACCCGATTGAGTCGATCGCCCTTTTGGACCGTCCGATTTGAGGCATCTTATCTTGCCTGTGGCTACGTGGCCAGGCTCGTCTTCTAGCTTCGGCTCCAAGCCTCAGCCTCGGGGGCGGCACCTGAGGCTTGGGCTTGATTCGGAAAGCGCTTAGGCGGATTTCGTTTTTTATATTTTTAGTTTACTGTTTATATTTATCTCTGGATTTTATTACACTTTTTAACGGTGGTAAACCTTTTTTTACATGTTCCTTCCATGTTAAGGTACGACCCAATTTATTTTTTCCACATTGCCAAAATGGTGGCATTTAAATGATAATGTTATGTTATGCCCTAACACCTATAAAGGCAACACTTTGGGTGGGGGGTTTCTATGTGTCAATTCTCCTACCTGCCTTCTAGAGCCATGTACCTATGGTTGTTTATTAACCAAAAAAAACATAGAAAAAGGGGCATTCTCTTACACTTGCATTCATTTTCGATGGACCATATCATCCTCTGTGTCCCACATCCCTCTAATTTGGATTTCATCCTCAATCCCGGTCAGTCTAACCAAAGTCAAGCAAGACAGATGTTTCTTACCTTCCCATCTTCTAAGAACTTATGGACGAGATGTTTCTTACTTTCCCATGTTCTAAGAAATGCATGCAATAATCGACAAGTTCGCTTCTGATTGCACTGGATTTCATCCTCAATCCCAGTTACCCAGTCAAGGAAGACAAACTTATTGACGAGATGTTTTTTTACCTTTCCATGTTCTAAGAACTTAGCAATAAGATGTGTCTTACCTTCCCATGTTCTAAGAAACGCATGCGCTTATCTATCGACGAGTATGTTTTGCATTGGCTCCTTTGATTCGACTATGCAAATCGCGCAGCTTTTCAACCATAATCTCTGCCCAGTTGGCTCCCATGTATATCCTACTAAACACCAGTAAGTCGCACCAATTATACATTAGCAACACCAGCACCGTATATCGTATTTGTCATCATATTCTCATGTTGTCATTAGTGGTATATTACATCAATAAACCATAAATCTCAGATGAAAATAAAGTTACCCTTGTTGTGAGTCGTGGCAAAATCATGACCATTGGAGATTCTACAGGATAGAATCACCAACCGTTGGGATTGTGCCAGCGTCAACCCGTCAAAGGTAACTTTATTTTCACCTATCTTCCTTAAGTACCCACACTTAATACATCAATAAAAGTATATTGCTTGCAATGACTATGGTGGCCATTTGAAAATGAGTGGGTAAGTACAAAGGCATCTTTGTGTTCTCATCTCACCAATTCCTTCCTTTTCAAGAAAAAGGACAAATAAGCTCCAATTCAACATCATCCGCTAAAAGAGGGCATTGTTGTCTTCCTTATCACACTTACCAACGACGGGAATGAAAGTGTAAAATATGCATGAATTACATAGTCTCGAAAGCAGAAGTATTAGCGCGAGAAAGTTTTGCAACGTATGCACTAGCAAGTAGCACAATTGTGAGCCACGTAGTGTGCTGCAAAATAAATCTCAATTATGCAAAAACAAGAAACAAAAAAAATGTGACAAAGCAATTTCAACGTTTCTTCAAATAAAAATACCAATGTTGTGGATGAGAATTGATAAGACTCTAAACACTGCTTGAAAAAGAGCAGTAATCATTTCGTTTTTGTTTTTTCTTGTAGGTAATGTATGGCGGCATGGAATGTGGGAAGCGGATTCCAAGGGCCCCGCGACCGGCGGGAGCTGGGAGCGGGTCTGGAATCTGCGACCCACTTCCAGGCCGCCACAACATGGCAACTGGGAGTTTTGCTTGATTCTTACCTGCAGGTGACTGCTTGAGCAGAATTGCTGTGCCACTTTCCATTCCGGAGGCGGAATCCCCGACCCAGTTGCCATGTTGTGCCAGGATAGGGAATGCCTAGTAAGGATTTGTTTGAACCAGGCAAAAATGCTTATCCTATCACATTTTCTAATATAATGGTTCGGGGCAAAGGCAGCAAGCATAGATTTCAAGAAAATTCTTGCGAGCTTGAAGAGCTCAAGAAGATAGAAGAGCCTTATCACATATAATATGAATCTGTAATTAGGTGAAATAGCCTATGTCCGAACATTATACCAACATAAAACTCCCCTGCTCATCAATAGTATATAAGGCTAATTGCATATCAACAAATGCCCCATGCCTCTGATTTGATGGCTAGTCCTTTGGAGTAGAAATTAAGGAGTTTTGCGTTGAAGCTATAAAGAGGTTTTGTGTTAAATTCTTTTTTTCCCCTTTTTTTTTTTTGGGGGGGTGTGTGTTAGGTAGATAGTAGATAGTAGTAGTTTTAACGTCACACCACTAAAGCGACATCCATTGGACGTGTGACCACATTGCTTGGTTGGGTGGGCGTATGACCACATTCTTGGTTGGGCCACTTGCCCCAACCACGCTTCATTCGCCTGTTGGGATTTGACCCCCAACATGCGAAAGGATTGGGGCGGTCTCGGCTCGAGGCCATTCTTCTTAGAACTAGTGTGTTACCACTAGACCAAAGGGGATCCTCATATATCTCTATGGGATGTTGTTATAGAGTAAGCTATTTGGGATGTGATTCCCAGTTTAGCAGTGACTAGGAATCACACACCTAGCTTACCCTAACAATGTCATAATCGGGGAAAGCTTTTATCTTGAGTCTGTTGCTGGATCACTGGACTTCATAGCTGCAAATGACCGATTCCACCTACAATCCACAATTCTTGCACCCGATTGTGATTCCTGTATATTGGACCATCAGACGTGGCAGCACAAGAATGCACTACCGGAATAAATCTTGACCCGATTATGATATTGACATGTGGGATCTCATTTTTTGTGATACAAAAGCGACGTTGGCAAGTTTTTTGTCATTCATATTTGTGTACCCGCCACATATTCTATTGGATGCTACAGTATGGCGTCACTCTTTTAATGATTGAAAATTGACGAGATAGCAAGTATTATGTTGCCATTCCTATTTTTGTACGTTTATTTGTATTTGTTAATGTCTTGCATGATTCATAAAAACTATCTACCACAATTGATAAGCTATTGCTTGGTTGAATTTATATGGTAAGCTGATTCCTTACCATAGTGAATTGATAAGCTAGTTGCTTGGTTGAATTCAGGAAGTGACAAACTCTGTACAGAAAAAGGTAAATTTCCTACATAATTTAAGATAGGAGGGAGCATTAAGCAAAAAACTAGGTTTCAGCCAGAAAATGTGAAGAACATGATTTTTTACCGGAAAACTTCCTAGGAAGTTTTCTCTATGTCGGAAATTTTTTATTTCAACAGGTAGGCTGCAAGGGTTCCCCATAATTTGTCGTTCATTGGTTGAATTTCTATTCAATCTAGAGATGCAAATATAAGGTGGGCAAGGAACATTGGTTGTATTGTGTGCATCTTAATAAACCCTTTGCGTGTTAGTTTTGAGTGGACTTATGTCCTTTTCTTCTCCTCGAGTCCTCGCTTCTTTAACAATGCTCTTCTCCCTCCAACATACATGCACGTGTGGCCCCTGCTTGCACACTTTTCCTTCGCTTTTATTTTCCTTTCTAGTTCATTTATGACAAAAAATTTGGTAGGGATAGGGTGGTTTCCCAAGGTCCCATTGGATCTAAAATTTGGAGATTACAAAGCTATGTCGTATTTGGGGATTGGAAAATATTGTGCCATTACCTGAAAATCAGGCCAGAAACCTCAAATGATCAAGACAAGATTTCTATGGGATGGTAATTTGATACCGGACTCTTAAGGTTTTCTGTCCATGGGAAACTCCCTTAGGGGATTTCCCATGAAAGCTGAACTTGAATGTTCAAATAGAGGAAGGTTTACGTGTTCCCATGGATCAACAGACACGAAGGCTTTTTTACGCAAATTTGAGTCGACCGATGCATGAAGAAAGAATTTAAGCCGATGGATCAATTTTATGTCCAAGACCCGAGCTCCAAAGATAGGGATGCATTACTTCTTGTCTAGGTCTGAAATCTGAGTCCATGATTCCTGGAGAAAACCTCTAGTTCAATGCCCATGGGAAAGCCTCCTTAGTGCCCACATATGAATCAGACCTTGAATGGGGATTTATGGGTGTTTGTTATGAAAAGCACACCAGTGGTGTTAAAATTTTTAACTATCTATATATCTTGATATTGATATGCCAACACGTGTCGACTATTTTTTGTGTTCCTTTGGCCTCAAACGTGGAGGTGTGATTAAGGCCAGACTAACAGTGAAACTGTCATAAGGTTCCATGGGAAGCTGCCCTTAAAAGAGGAAAGTTTGACTGCTAGGATAATTATAACCATCGTTTTAGAGATTCCATAAGACTTTGGAACTTTTATATAAGGCTACAATGACACATAATATATGAATGCCATGTTTATCCAAAAATACTACCAAACAATTTTTTGATCCGTAAAGTTCCTTCCCAATGCTTATCACTAAGCAAACCTGCAATTAAGGTCGTGTTAATATGACTTCCAAATCAAATATTTATACCACGGCCAACCGGCCTCTCAGATCACCACGATCTGACTCTGCAATCCCAAGCAAGATGCTTTTATTTATTCTATAATCCCCAAAAGGATCATAGGAATTTCCCCAATAATCCGAACTCGCTCTCAACAAGTCGGTCCCATATGCTTCAAGCATTCTCCATGAAAGCTTATCGAATGAAAGCATTCTCCATGAAAGCACCCAAATTTTATACGCTCATCGATACCCCGGCTTCACTTGCGGCGATGAGTCGTCAAATCCTTCTTACTTGGAAGCCACGCTCCAAGGATTCGCCAGTTCACTCTAATATTTGACCCCAACACACTTTTTGACGAAGTTCAACCCAACTGTACTTGCAGCACAAACTTGCAAGATTCTTGGTGTGTCGCAGCCTTAGAGTATAATACCACCACTAGTTCCGTCTTCTTGATTCAAATCCAAAGTAGGAATTCAAATCCCCGTGATGTTTCCTTAGCCCATAGATTCCCAAAAGAATCGTAAACTTCCGCTCTGATACCACTTGATACAATTCATTGTTTATGGGAAGCTAAACTATTTTTGCTTGATCATTGATTCCCCTTGATATCTCTCTAACCAATGGTTCTCGACCCCATCCTAGATATCACAACCTTGCCATAGTTCCACAACTTTGCCATACTTTGCCATGCCCCATAACCCTGGCGCTGTGGACCACTCCCAGTGCTATGATCACGGACTATGATTCGTGTCGGTCCATCCCTTCTCAAAAAGAGATCGTCGCGATCGTCCAAATGCGTTCGGTTTGGTCCATCCCTTCTCAAGGCGATTGTCCCATGCTCAACGTACACCTGGGAGTTCCTAGACCCTACGAACTCAAGAATGGTTATACAATTTATCGTACTTCCACAGTATCTTATACCCATTGGAACCTCCATGTTTCCATCATTTTCAATCCCTGCAAAACTCTAGAAACAGTTATGGATATCCGCGTACTTCCACAGTACGATATATCCTTGTACCTCCACGGTGCTTTAATATCTTTCGTACCTCCGCGGTACTACTTGATTGTATCTCCACGATATAGTATCTCCACGATACCAATCCAATGCATTTTAAGTATTGCCCATTAGAAGGCACTATGTCCTACAACAATTTCTAAGCTTGTATCAAAAAATGAGGGCCCTTGCACTAGACTTAGGCATATGTATTGTAGTTCTTTATTTTGTTGGAGGAGAGGGATCCTATTGAGACATCAAGACTCATTAGAAGATTGCTACAGGAGAATTTCAACTTCATCTCTTACATATGATGCTTTCTTATGAACTCCCAATGCATTATATGTTGAAAGCATCCTGCACTTGATCCAAGGAAATAGATTCATACGTCTTGTAGGCACAAAATACTACAGGAGGTGCATAAAAACATAAGTCTTCTTCAGACCAATACCTAGCCATTAACTGTCATCCTCAAAATGATGTATTCCTTATGGTGAGTAACAATATTATTAGTGACCATTTTTTTTTGGCATTTTTCTAAAATTAGAAAGGATTTCTTGTTGTGGGCAGCTGATTAGTAGCAATTGTTAATCTTTGACTTGGTTGGTGGTAATTGTTGACCACTGTTGTTGGAACTATGGGAATTTTGATCAACATAATAAGAAGATAATTCAGATCATTTGTTATATAATCAGAATCATCATGGCATATATTCGAAATGAGATGCATCTTGAACTACCTCAATCATCGGGTCTGTCGATTCCATAGCCCAAAGCATACGTTGGCGCCTAAGTGCCTCTCATTTTGATAATGGTTTTAAAAATATATAGAGCGACACTTATGGCTTGGAACATCATATGTTGATTTGAACCCCAACCAAAAAGAACCAATGTTCTAAAGAAAACGCTTTCACCAATATAATTGCCAATCAAATGTGATTACCTTCTCATATTAGACCCACCTTTTTTTGTTTGATAATATGATTATCTTAGCATGTAATGGTTTCGAGTATGGTCTTTTGCATAACCAAATCAATTTTCCACTAGGATCCAGAAGTTATTAGCTCAAGATAGTTTTACCCCATATTTGTTATATCCCATAGCAAAAAAAACTTGCCCTTCGGGACCCCTCGCATGTCCCCTATGGTGCCTATTAATGGAGGGTCCTTTTTTGCTGCAGTGCCGAAGAAAACCTTTGATGTTGCACACTGCGATTCGTTGTCATCGTCCAAATTCTTTTTACCATCAAGAAACCCATTGCGCTGCAGTAGACATGATCCCACTTTACAGTTTTCCGGCGAGCTCTCTTAGTTGGAGATCCCGGATTCCATAGACTGGCGTGTCCTCCCCTGCAAAGGGATCCCATGATATAACCATGTAGATGAGATCCCACATCAAGATCCCATGGCAGTCTTCTACAGAGTCCATTATCCGACGCCCCTTATGCTAGACCTGATGCATGTCATGTGTGGCACTTAATCCCCATCGTCGAAGTTGCCCATCAATCTTAATCGTCGATCATGGTACCACACTCTGGGACCATCGTTGCCATTCTTATGGCCAAGATCCATTATGCCAAACCAGCTACCAGAAACCCTTTATTGGTCATCCCAGAGCGCATACCCCCATGTTATCCCCATGCCAAGAATAGCATCATAATTTTCCCCGCTGGGAACCTTCAATTGTCGATCCCATCCTCAATCATTATCACCAGAGTCCTCATTCTAAGATCCCGCCGATAGAGACACCAAAGGATAAGTGCTAGTCGATCATTACATGCCTGACAACTGGATTGCATATTGTGTCGGAGGATCCCTATTTTAAATTCGTTATTTACAAATTGGAATTGTTAAAATACAAAGCATTGGCTACCTTCATGTATACAGGGGGAGCTGCTAGTATTACTCCTATACTTTAGAAAGCAATGCGACATACATTCCAAATATACAGATCTAGAATTTGGATCCTGTAGTTGGCGATCCCATACATGGTGACCTTCGCAAACAAAGCAAGCATAGACAAAGGTCTTTTTAGGTGCCAACAACAATGTTATGTGAAGGCCACGGAATAAAATCCATCGTGGCCAAAGAAAGAACTGCCATCTGGTAGCTTATCTCAATTGGCGAACCCAGACAAGTGAGTGGTTCCTATCTCCTCCAGTCATACTCCTGAGGTTACTGCTATGCCAGATGCCCAGGAAACATCCTCAAATTTCCTTGAGACACTAGCAGTCTCATCTGAATTGGCCCCATCACAAGGTCAATGCGGTTAGTTTCATGGAATGTTCAGGGGGTAGCCTCCTCCCCCCTCAAGTGGAGTCGCATTTCTTTCTACATATCTAGATTGGACTCAGTTTGTATGTCTTGAAGAGCACAAGTGTCGTAAGGGAGACGTATCAAGGCTTGCAGACATGATTAGTCGAAGGTTTAATGTCCTTATCGTAGCAGCTGATTCTGCCAGTGCAGGAGTGGTGATCGCATAGCTTCCTTCCTTGCCAGTCATCTTCACTCAGGCTGATCGTTTTGGTCGTTGGGCCCTAATTATATGGCAGGAATAAGGGGTTAAATATGGTCTAATTAATGTTTATGCCCACAACATGCCCCATTAGAGAGCTTCACTGTGGGCCTCCTTGCGAGAGAAGATGCTCAGCTTGGGCTGCCATATTTCATGGCTTCTTGTTAGGGATCTTAATATGGTGGAAATGGAGTCTAATCGGTTGGGGGCTACCTCTATAGTGGTGTCTGGTTTTGAACGCCAGCAGTGGCTCCGTCTACTCCATGACTGCAACCTCTCGGAGATTGATGGTGAAGGTGCCTTTACTTGGTGCAATGGGTAAGCTGGTGGGGGTCACACAAGTTGTTGGTTGGATAGAGCTTACTGGAATGCAGATGCAGTTGTGGCACTTCCAGGTCTTTTTTGGTTCTGTCTCAGAGACAACTCAGTTTCAGACTACCATCCGCAATTCATTTCAGACGAACCCCTGCAACAGCGACAGCCTGGACGGACGTGTTTTCGCTTGAATGTAAAGTACTTAAAGGATGTTGACTTTCAAGAAGGCTGCAAGAACACTTGGACAACTACCTTCAACCGATGTCGAGGCATGACTGGCTTGCGGCAATCAAAGGTTTTGCTAAATAGTGGGGACAAGAGTCTATAGCAGTAGGTCGTGTTTTATTGGACCTGCTCCATGCTTGACAGGGACGTCTTCTAGGTGTTCATGGACGTGATATTTTGGCACAAATCCAAGCATTGGAGGAAGAGCAAATTCAGCAGGCAAAGACAAAGACAGGTCTACAGTGGTTTTGTGATGGAGACCATTGTACAAGCTTCTTTTTCTGTGCGGCTAAGAGGCGTCGCATGACGTCAACCATGTCCTCATTGCTTTTGCCGGATGGTTCGGTGCTAACGGAGCCAACTGAACTCAAGCAACATCTGCATAACCACTTCCAGACTTTTTTCGCTGAGAGACATCTTCCATTTCAATCAGAAATGCGAGATGCTATTTTGTCTAGGATTTCCCCCATCATCTCTGATGAGCAGCGCGAGTCAATAGAGGCAGTTATGACAGCTGATGATTTAGGTTCGGCAATCTTTGAACTGAAAAGAGGCAAATGCCCAGGTTTGGATGGTTTGCCAGTTGAGTTCTTCCAGGAGTATTGGGAATGGTTGGAGCCAGATGTATGTGATGCTTTCTGTAACTTTCGGCATTCCACTGCTTTGGATACAATTCTAAACACAGGTGCCATCTCACTCATCCCCAAGGTCAAGGATCCTCAGACTACTTTAGACTGGCGGCCCATCACCTTATTGCAATCTATATATAAGATCTTCACCAAGGCTTTTGCAGAGCAGATAAAGGACATCTTGACATAGTTCATCTCAACAATCTAGTCAGGTTTTCTTCCAAAATGATGCATTTTGAACAATATTGCTGCTGTTTACGAGGGAATTTATTGGGCGCGTAAGCAAAACCTTCCTTTTGTATACCTTAAGCTTGATTTTGCAAAGGCTTATGACAGTGTCAGACGGGAATTCATGCGTCGATGTATGCTAAGACTGGGATTTGGGGAACAATTCACATCAGTTATTATGAAGCTGCATTTCTCTGCTTGGGCGACTGTTATGTATGGTGAGTCGTCAAATGCCTTCTCACTCAGTCGTGGTATTTGCCAGGGATGCCCTTTAGCACCATTGCTTTTCACAATCGTTGCAGAGGCTTTGTCGCAGTTATTCACCATTGCAACCACAGAGGGACTGCTCCATGGTCTTGCAATGGAGGATGGCGCACAAGAGGTTTGCAATCAATATGCAGATGACATGTTCCTCTTCCTAGTCGCTAATGCTGAGAATCTTGCAGCTGCCAAAATGCTCTTAGAAACTTTTTCACTGGCTTACGGTGTCCTTGTGGGGTGGCAGAAATGTACAACTTTATGGACATTGGGTACTCCGGCTCCGGCGTGTGTTCATGATTATCCATGGAAATTACTTGCGCATGGACAGGCCATCAAGTTGTTGGAGATTTCAGTTGGCATCCATGTTACTATGGGAGCTGCATGGGAGGAGATCATTAAGGGTTTAGAGAAGCACTTGTTCTGGTGGTCCACCGCAAAGTTGTCTCTTGCAGGTCGTATTACAATGGCCAAGTCAGTCCTTAGTAGTACCCATGTTTATATGGCATCCTTACTGCTAGCCCCACAGATCAAAGTGCGTGAGCTCATTGCAATAGTTTAGAACATTATATGGGCGGGTACTGAGGAAGGTGTTGTGATTAAGGTGGCTTGGTCGAAGTGCATCCTTCCAAAATGGGCAGGTGGTCTGGGTATGATGGGCTTCTTACTGCAGAGCAAAGTGCTTATTTCAAAGTTCATTTAGAGACTTCTGAAATGTGAGGATGACTCTCCTGGTTTACGCCTTCTTAGACAAGCTCTTGGTCACGCTAGGCAAGAAGGCTGTCAAACCAGTCCTACCATAGGCTTTATTTCAGACTACAGCCTTTTCCAAGTGCTTCTCCATTTTTACGTGGCTTGTTGACAGTATGGGAGGCAGTCAAACAGCTTTTCTGGCCATGCCCCTCTATCTACACCCTATTGATTGGAGACTCCATGGTGGTGGGAACCACTGCCTCCAGACCCCTGAGCACCTCCATTGGCAGCATCAGTTCATTCCCTTACACAGAGACGATGGGTTCTTGCAGGTGTTGTCTCTATTCAAGCATGGTATGAAGCGGGTCGCCTACTGTCTTGGCCTGAATTTCAGGCAAAGTTCCTGCTCTCTCGTTGGGATGTATCTTTATGGGAGAAGGTCGCAGAAAATTTGCCTCTTATAGTGCAAGTTGGTGTTGCCGAAAGGGTGCCATGGGACTGTCATGAAAATATTCATAAAGGCAAGCACTTTGTCAGATCAGTATATCGCCTTCTTTTAGCACCACAACCCCTTCAGTTGTCAGATGGGTGGCATCTATAGGTTCCATAGCCCACTTTGTGTCGTACATGGCGATGGCTTTGGGATAGATTGCTCCACCCTAAAGTCTCTGTACTATGGGGCAAGTTATCCACAGGTGCCTGTGGGTTAATGCCTTCCGACATCGCTATGATCCTCGCATATCTGCGGTATGCCCGCTCTGTCTTTCATATGTTGAGACTCTTGAGCCATGTTTTTTTATTGTCCTGAGGTTCAACCAGCGTGGGCCTGGCTACAAGGTTTGTTTAGCAGTATACTGGACTGCCAATGCATCCACTTGGCGTCCTATCCCAGCACATGGCCTTCAGCCAAACAAAGGGGATTCCATCTTGGTTCCGGTTGGCTCCTATGGTCAATATGGGAGCGTCGCAGACAACATATCTTTCAGGGCATTAATTCATCTGCACACGGTGTTATTACGGTGGCCCATAAAAAGATATTGACAACCTACGAGTGTTCCTCCCTTGAATCAGAAATGATGGAACACATCTGGATTCAGTATCTTCGAATTGATTCTTATCGTTTGTCTCCTATTTTGGAGTAAGTATATTGTGCTCCAGGCTCGTGCTCCTGTGACATCTTTTTGTGCTTACATAGTTAGGTGAGACATGTAAATTTTGTACATTTTATCTGATTAATAAACTTTTTGGCTTCCTCCTTCAAAAAAAAAAATTACTTTACTAAGTATACCTTCGTCCTCTTAAAAAAGTCTGGAAAAAGAAAAGCTAAAAAAAAAAATTGAACTTGAAAAAATCTTTAAAATTGTACATGCTCCTTGACTTCCTACTCAAGCATATCCCGAGCTTGGGCCATGGTGTCCAGCCATCTCGATGTGGACAAATCCACCCCGAATCCAGAATCTTAGATTTGACCTGACCACATTTTGAATGTGCAAGCTATCTGATGCGCAAGCAATCATCTAAGCTGGCATGCATAGTATCTCAATCTTTGAAAAGCGTGCTTCTCATCATCTATTTTGGCTTCGTCAAAAGTATGATTCTATTTGCTCTGTATGACGTGTCTACCTAGCTGTGATGTCGTCTACACTTGCTTGTATATGCTTCTAAAGACCTAGAGATGAGAGATCTGCATTTCTATGTGAGCGACTTGTGCCAAGCTCATTTGGCAACCATGAGCTTGTCTTGGCATCATGTGGCATCTGCCTTAGCCATTACTACCTTTCTCAGTGAAGGCTTGACAGTTTTTTCTTGTGTTGTCTTCTCCAAATAATAGAATTGCATCTATAGCGTCTGCTACAGGAGCTTGTTTACCATATTAGCTGCCACAGTGGATGGGTCTTGCACATCCATGGGAGTTGGGAAGGAATTGGGCATGTTCATTGGGGAAGATATGGAGGAGATCTAGTGATGGATGCAATCAAGAGGAGGAAGTCAGTACAATACTAGAATAGTATGAATTGAGCATACACAATGCCTGCCCATATGATTGGCACCACAGGGGGAGGGGGGTTCAACCCTGTGGTTGGGAGGTTCTATTCCTACTTTTGCATGATTTCTTTTAACATCAGGTTGAAAGGGATGTGGATCTGTTTAAACAATCTAGTTTTGAAACTTTCCAATGCATCAAATGAAGCGGGTTAAAATTGAGTTGACCAAAACCCTAGAGAGCGAAAAGTGCCCAAAAAGATGTTCTAGAGAAAAGGTTCCCAAGAAGTTGTAGGAAGAGGTGGAGGAAGGGAGGAAGATCATAGGAAAGCTAACTAAGGGACAAGGACCCTAAAAGCTACATGGAGAGGTGGAGAAAGGGAAGGAGATAATAGGAAGTGGAAGGTAGGAGGTAAGCTAATGGAGGGACAAGGACCTTGAATAGAGAGGCAGTGCCCAAAACCCTAGAGGAAGAAACCGCTTAAAATCCTAGAAAGAAAGCTCCAAGGAGGGTGGAAGAAGGTAGCGGGAGAGAGTAAAGGCGAAAAATAGGAAAAGAAGATGGCGGAAGGTAGGAGGGAATGCAAAAATGCAAGAATAGGGAGAGAAGGTGAAGAAAGATATGGGGTGAATAGGAAGAGAATGTGCGGGGGTGCTAGTGAGAGAATGTGCAGCTAGAGAGACAATGCACAAAGCTGATGGTGAGCGATCTTAGATGATGCATGTAACATGTGGATTTCAGCTTCTATTAAATTTGCAATTTTCTAATATGTATTTTGCCGTTAATACCGGTTAAGGCATGAAGGCACTTTTTTTTTCCTGGGGATGGCGTGCATTTATTTTTCAAAGAATGCAAAGTATATGGAGGGACTCAAAACCCGGTGGAGCGGTGTTCACTACAACAAAACTACCCACCACATATATAAAATAGAAAAGCAAGGAATAAACATCACCAAGAGCACAAGCGCCATGAATAAGTACAAAAGATAATACTCTTAAATGATACTTACGGCGTTATCATTTAATGAAGAACCCTATAAGCTTTAACAATATGAATACATGCATCATTGAGCACTTAAGCATATCGAAAAGACACGCCCATGAGCATCAAGAGATTTAGTCCCTTCAGTTGACCCGGATGATCCAAGCGGTTGTTCCAAGAGTTTGGGATAGACTAACAATAGGACCTGCTTTGACCATTCAACTTACAATAAAAAATGCCCGAAGCCAGCCAAAAAGCATACGGGATATATTGGCCAAAGAAAAAGCGATTAACTCAATTGCCTCATCCCTCTGCATGTAGAGGGGCATATCACAAAGACATTTGAATAAAATCTATGAGCGAAGTATTTATTAAGTAGCATCTATGAATGCTCTATCTCTATAAAGTAGATAGCTTAGGATGGAGAAATTTATAATCATGGCGGACTACTTTTGATGAGGCTCAAGGATAACTAAAAGCCACTTTGGCAATGGAGGCAACACTTCGGGATGAAGCAAAGCACTATATATCAAATACACCCAATTTGCTCTTCCTTGATACTTCCATGAGCCATCCAAAGTTGGGGATCAAGTTTTGTGGACTTGAAAGAAGAATGGAAGTCGCATTTTCCAAATGACCACGATCCTAATGAAAGAGGAGAAATTTCAATGTGAACTCATTCCAAGTCAACAATCTTGTCTCATACTATGCCATACAAACACTATCAGTACACCGGCTTCTCGCCATTGGCGCTGTGTGAATGCAAAATGGTCGACCTACAGTTTGTCACCCAAAGGGGTCCACCAACAATTAGTTGTGGGATTGATGCGGGCGATTGAATGGAACTAAAACAAAATCATATACTCCCAAGTAGCTAACAACTCCTTGAGGAAAGGTGATGCATTAGAATATGTAGAAAGTGGATAGAATAATGCCCACAGAAGGAGCAGCTTAATGAGTCCCCAACCCCTCCCAAAATACAAAATTTAGATAAAATACACTACCCAACTAATTTTAACATCAATTCCCTCTTTAGTACCACCCCAAATAAAGTTCCTAACTGCTCAACCAGCGAGTTACATCTTAATCTATGGTCCTAGCAAGATGGATGTCATATAGACATGTGTACTGCTAAGAATTGATTGGGCTACAGCTACGTGGCCAGCCATGGATAACTTAGATATAGACCACTAGAACAAATGGTTTTCCAACCCCTTAATAATAGGATCCCATGCGTCTCCAGACGAAAGGTATATACCAACTGGTATGCCCAAAAACCTAGGTGCCTTCCCATGGAGAAGAACCTTCCATGTAGCTTGCTTTGGTTCATCACATAGGATACTATTCAGACAGACAACCCCCATTCAGAGTTGTGCAACCAATCTTTAACCAATCAATTATTTATTCTTACCTTAAGCAGCCTATCCTTTGACCATAGAGTCCCATATTCTTAGCAAAGGATTGTGCAGATCCGATTTATGCTCATCATTTAAATATTTTGATTGCTTGCCCATCTTTTTGGGTATCACCACTTGCAAATCCCTAACATGCCATATCAGACAAAGCAAAATGCTTCTTTTCTTGCAATGCAATAACTCTTTAATAACACAAACTCCTAACTTGAATGCCATAAGTAGCCTTTACTTAAAAAGATCTACCTTTGTAGGGTTGTGCGCACATGCATGTAATAGAAAAAATGACCCTTGTGTGTTCTATTGTTCCAAGATGCATATTATATTAGAAAATTTTGGAGCAAAATTACCCCATAGAAACAGCTTACCTTAACATCTTCCATAATTCCAGAAAAGTCTAGTCCAGTTGTGCTTGGAAGATAGTATCGGAACAGGTGAGACTCAACTTTGGCATCCCTCCATATGTTGTGATGACTAATTCACATCCAAAAACAGTGGTACGATTATTGAAAATTAAATGGAGTTAATATTGGACTATGTATCAATATGACATACTTGGACTAAGTGGGTTTCGGGATGTAAAATCGAGATTTCGAATTGAATCATTTCTGAAAATCTGCAAAGAGTTGGCATGCTCCAGTACCAGATAAGGTTTGTATTGCTGCTACTCTTTTATCCTTTAGAACGTATGAATCATCTCCGTATGCCAGCTTAACAACAAGTTCGTTAACCGTCATGTTGCCTCCCATTGGCAAATATTCCCTGCAATGTCATGGATTTGGATTTTCACTCGCAATAATTATTTAGGTAAAGATTTCGTTATGCCCAATGCAACTTGCGTACTCAAATAGTTATTCCATCAAATACCAATAAACATACATGAAATTTTGGCATGCAATTCGCTACTCTGCCTCATAAACACAATCCAGAACTACCAGTTTTCCATTGTCGTCTCTAAAAACAACACTTGCAACACCGACATTCACTCTAGAAGGATTTGGATCTGCGAGAAAAGCTTCAGTGATACCAAGGATTGGATCTTGAAGACTTCCACGCTGTTTTAGCACCTCTAGAAAACATCCGAGCTTTGGAGATGGAAAAATAAGGAATTGTGACAAGGGGCGCCATAACCATAACATAGGTGACCTCCATAGTGCATGCATCGACCTCCATAGCAACGGCTGCCCAGCAACACTAGGCGACCACCAGTTTACAGATGGCAGTAGGTTTGGAGCAGTTTTCGGCATATCCTAAGCATATACTAGCATATACTTAGAATCTGCCAGAAACCCACACGAGTGAGGGTTTGCCTCCCCAGGGGCAACCCAAAAAGAATAGTGGCATGTTCTCCACTAACATAGCATCGCTTTTGCTCTGAGTTACCACATAATTTAAATAACTTCAACGTTGACAAACCTTACATTTTGCTACAATTTTTGGATTGGCTCGAGGAATGACTTCTCTGTAATGTTTTTGAGGATTTACCACCGATTACAATACAATCAGATTCGAATTATTTTAAAAAAAATAAAAGAAATAAGAGGTGCTCGTGACGATGGCGCTTAGGGCTGCCGGCGTTTTTCCTTGTAACTTGAGCATCTGAACTCCGTTTTCGATGATCTTTAGTTCGTTGGAAAGCTTATTCTGAGAGCTCTCCAAATCATCAATTTTGTTAGGGTTTGATATCAGGTTAGGGGCCGGATTTGGGTCTGTTTGATTTCGGCCACTTATAGTAGGGATGGGGGAAGACAGTGGTTCCAGCATCCAAGACAGCGACAAAACGGCGTGAGTCTATCACCAATTTGGTGGTACGTGATCCCCCAATTGCTGCGCAAAACGAGGTAAATAATTCAGTTGAGAGTTCTTTGCCTTCGGTGCTGGCTACTCCAGTGGTTCTTGAAGAAAGGGATTTTCCTTCCTTGCAAGGCGCTGCGAGTAAGGGAGTGGAAGTTAATGGGAATTTGCATCCAACATGTACAGATTCTAGTCCTAATGTAGTTCCTCAGCCTCAGGCAAATAATAGTGCTTGGAAATCATCTGATTCGGTTACAAAAGTTTCATATCAAAGATTTAGTGATTGGCTTTGTAAGGATATATCTAGTGCATCTAGAAAGGCAAGGGTAGCAGCTGCTTTACAGGTATTGTCTGAAGGAAGTAAGGATGAGTTGGTGGCAGTCTTAGACACATTAAAAGCCCGACAGATTCAACTTCAACAACAATTGCCTCCAGATGACATATTTTACCAGTCTGACTGTCAGAATGTGGTTCAAGCTTCTGGTATTCCTGTGGTTGAGGTGGATCATCAAGCTCATATTAAGTGTGCTGAGAACTTATCTTCTTGTGCAGTTCTTGGGTATTTTACTGGTGGCTATTTAGATTTTTCATGGTTCCGTATTTGGTTATCTCGGCTTCTGAGACGCCTTCAACTTCCTCCTTTTCAGTCCATCAAGTTGTTGGCAAAAAACTTTGTTCTCATTATATTTGAAAGTAGTGATGCAGTGGACTCTTTGGTATCAAGAGGGATTGATCCACTTGGTGGGGAATATATCATGTACTAGTATTACTCTCCTGGTTTTACACCAGATACAGTTCGTGCCTTAAAGATGCCTTGCTGGTTCTCGTTACCTAATCTTCCTCCTGATCTAATGGCTCATCAATTTCTAGTTGCAATTGCAACAGGGCTTGGGGTTCATATCTCACACTCCATCATGAATGGTCCAAGGATTTGTATTTCTATGCCTGTGGACTCGCCTTTACCAGATTGTATAGTTGTGAAGAGCAGGCCTTGGTATAAGAAGTTGGACCTTAAGCTTATGAATGGTCCAGAATTAGCCCGTTTGTTTCCTGATAAGGAGGCTTTTGCTAGCTTTCGTCGAGGTACTCGTGCGTCACAGGCATTTGTTCAACATTCTTCTTAGGTTCAAGCTCCTATTGTTATTTCTTCATCTATTCATGATCAACCTTTGCCAGTTGCTTTGCATTCCTTGGCTATGGAAGATGCTCTACATACAGTTCCAATGGTGTCGTCCTTAGCACCGTCATCTGCAGCTATAGCTCTACATACAGTTCCAATGGTGTCGTCCTTAGCACCGTCATCTGCAGCTATAGTTCCTATCACTCTCCCCGTTGTTGCTTCTGCTTCTCATGCTTCTGAGGTTGTTATGGCTGATTGTTTTAATCTTCAGTGTGCTAAAGAGTCATGACAACAGGTCAATTGGAAGAAGGCAGCGAGGAAAAAGTCTGTTATATCATCTCATGAGGCTATCCTGCATCCTACTATTCAATGGCATGATCACTTGATGTCTGTTGATGATCATCTCGATGTTGCAGAACATTTGATGAGGCCATTAAATGCCTCAAGGTGGCACAAGGAGTATGATTATGTACTGTGTATGGGTGGTTTTGCTTAGTGGACTATCTCGTCATCTAGGTGTTGAGTCCCATGTCACAGGTCCCTTGTATGTATCTTGTTGTTCCTTGATAATAGATTGTCGTCTTTCAAAAAAAAAAAAAAAGAAAAGAAAAGAAATAAGAGGCATATTATTAGGATTGAGGGGAGGTGATATGCATATTTCATTTCAACGGTTTTATGTTTCAGTAGGTTGATACGATAAAAGTATGAGTATTCACTACATGAACAATTTTTGGCTGAGGAAAAGCTTTCAAAAATTAATGTTTACGCTGGAATAAAAAACATTTTATGACATCTAGAAGATTCTACCTGTATCTGATAATGCATTCCATTATAAGAGCTATAGTCCTCATCAAAGTACCACATTGCTTACGTAGTGGACTTTGATTTTTCACCTTTCCAGCCCAAATTAAGTTACTTGCAACATGCTAGTAATTGCATTCAACAATTTCTGCATTGCAGCCTCGTCTGATTTGATGTGTTTCACATTTGGTTTTAATTCTATGGACGCAATTGAAGGGAAATGGAATCTTATTATCGTAGAAGTAGAAGAAAACTCAGATATTTCAATAACACGCAAATCTAATAACCTCTATCCTTTAATGCCTGAAATAACATCTCCATGTTTACATCACCCCAATAGCACTGGTACTCCCTCAATTCATCATGGGAGAATTTTGATGGGGCTGCTTTCTCTTCTATGAATTTCCCATTATTGTATGTCTAAATTAGCGACCAAATGTGCCACATCCAAATAACCTAATGTTGCCCGACCTTATGCGAAGTGATAAACCCCGCACAAATATTGATTTGGATTGCCTCGGTGTATCCGGAATCTCAAAAGACTTTCGGTAGAGTAAAATGCTATAAAGGATCTGGATTATTTAAAGATTTCAAGGACTCGGAACACGTGAAATGAGTGGAAAGCTTGAACGTCCATATGGCGAAAAATGGCTACCAAAGAAAGTTCGCGACTCACCGTTTTGGTTGTAATCTTCCAATAATAGTTCCAGTTTTGGTTGTAATCTTCCAATAATAGTTGTAATCTTCCAATAATAGGGCTAAGACAACACGCATATGTAGCAAAATAACAGGGGGTTCTAGGGGGATTTGATATGGATGTAAAAACAGCAATTCCTGGAACCATAAGCCATATATCTCTAAAACAATCGAATAAGTTGTTATAAAAAACCATAGATTCAAGATAAAAAATAATCGCATTAGCTCCTTTGGGTATATTGGTTAAAGTAGTCTTAGTTAGGACATTGAATTATTTTGGTAGAGGTTTGAGCTCCCGTATTTCATATTCTAAAATCTTAGGCAAAGTCGTATAGAGGTTCGATATTCCCTCAAAACCTTAGGCGAAATCGTATTTCATATTTCAAAATCATAGGCGCCTCTAATCATAAATGACTATCCCAAAATACGATCTGGATCATTAGGATCGAAAAATCGGCGACTTCTGGTAATCCGGGGTGCACCGTTTAGAATATGTAGCAAAATAACAGGGGGTTCCAGGGGGATTTGATATCTTGAAACCATAGACCATATCCCTAAAACAATTCAATGGGTTATTATAAAAAAAACATAGATTTAAGATAAAAAAATAGTCACATTAGCTCACTAGTTAGATTGGTTAAAGTAGTCTTATTAGGACATTGAGTTATTTTAGTAGAGGTTCAATCCCCATGATTTCATATTCTAAAAGCTTAAATGAAACCCGTTATAGAGAGCCACGATATACCATCAAAACCTTAGGCAAACTCAGATTCATTGACATCTTAAAATCATAGGCGTCCCCAATCATAATTGAGCATAATCGAACGAGAGGTGTCCAGAGGCTCCAACATACGATGCGGGCGGAGGATTGTGATCCGGACGACCGTGGTAGTCCAGTGTGCACCTCGTTTAGAATATGTAGCAAAATAACAGGGGGTTCCAGGGGGATTTGATATCTTGAAACCATAGACCATATCCCTAAAACAATTCAATGGGTTATTATAAAAAAAACATAGATTTAAGATAAAAAATAGTCACATTAGCTCACTAGTTAGATTGGTTAAAGTAGTCTTATTAGGACATTGAGTTATTTTTAGTAGAGGTTCAATCCCTATTTCATATTCTAAAAGCTTAAATGAAACCGTATAGAGGCACGATATACCATCAAAACCTTAGGCAAACTCATATTCTACATCTTAAAATCATAGGCGCCCCCAATCATAATTGAGCATAATCGAAACGAGAGGTGTCCGAAGGCTCAACATACGCTGATCGCGAAGGGATTGGATTGTGATCCGACGACCGTGGTAGTCCGGGGTGCACCTCGTTTAGAATATGTAGCAAAATAACAGGGGTTCGAGGGGATTTGATATCTTGAAACCATAGACCATATCCCTAAAACAATTCAATGGGTTATTATAAAAAAACATAGATTTAAGATAAAAATAGTCACATTAGCTCACTAGTTAGATTGGTTAAAGTAGTCTTATTAGGACATTGAGTTATTTTAGTAGAGGTTGAATCCCTCGTATTTCATATTCTAAAAGCTTAAATGAAACCGTATAGAGGCACGATATACCATCAAAACCTTAGGCAAACTTCAGATTCGACATCTTAAAATCATAGGCGTCCCCAATCATAATTGAGCATAATCGAAACGAGAGGTGTCCGTAGAGGCTCCAACATACGCTGATAAATATAATAGGATTGGATGTGATCCGACGAATCGTGGTAGTCCGGGGTGCACCTCGTTTAGAATATGTAGCAAAATAACAGGGGGTTCGTGGGATTTGATATCTTGAAACCATAGACCATATCCCTAAAACAATTCAATGGGTTATTATAAAAAAAACATAGATTTAAGATAAAAAATAGTCACATTAGCTCACTAGTTAGATTGGTTAAAGTAGTCTTATTAGGACATTGAGTTATTTTAGTAGAGGTTCGAATCCCCAGTATTTCATATTCTAAAAGCTTAAATGAAACCGTGTATAGAGGCAACGATATACCATCAAAACCTTTAGGCAAACTTCAGATTCGACATCTTAAAATCATAGGCGTCCCCAATCATAATTGAGCATAATCGAACGAGAGGTGTCCGTAGAGGCTCCAACATACTGAGGCCGTAGGATTGGCCGAATCCGACGACGGGTAGTCCAGGGTGCACCTCGTTTAGAATATGTAGCAAAATAACGAGGGGTTCCGTGGGGATTTGATATCTTGAAACCATAGACCATATCCCTAAAACAATTCAATGGGTTATTATAAAAAAAAAACATAGATTTAAGATAAAAAAAATAGTCACATTAGCTCACTAGTTAGATTGGTTAAAGTAGTCTTATTAGGACATTGAGTTATTTTAGTAGAGGTTCTAATCCCCTATTTCATATTCTAAAAGCTTAAATGAAACCGTATATAGAGAGGCACGATATACCATCAAAACCTTAGGCAAACTTCGTATTCGACATCTTAAAATCATAGGTCCCCAAATCATAATTGAGCATAATCAAACGAGAGGTGTCCGAGAGGCTCCAACATACACTGATCTGGCCGTAGGATTGTGAGATCCGACGAATCGTGGTAGTCCGGGGTGCACCTCGTTTAGAATATGTAGCAAAATAACGGGGGTTCCGTGGGGATTTGATATAGATATAATTCTTGAACCCATAGACCATATCCCTAAAACAATTCAATGGGTTATTATAAAAAAAAATAGATTTAAGATAAAAAATAGTCACATTAGCTCACTAGTTAGATTGGTTAAAGTAGTCTTATTAGGACATTGAGTTATTTTAGTAGAGGTTCAATCCCCATATTTCATATTCTAAAAGCTTAAATGAAACCGTATAGAGGCACGATATACCATCAAAACCTTAGGCAAACTTCGTATTCGACATCTTAAAATCATAGGCGTCCCCAATCATAATTGAGCATAATCGAAACGAGAGGTGTCGGAGGCTCCAACATCTGATCACGGGCCGTAGGATTGGCGAATCCGACGACCGTGGTAGTCCGGGTGCACCTCGTTTAGAATATATAGCAAAATAACGAGGGGGTTCGGGGGATTTGATATAGATATAATTCTTGAAACCATAGACCATATCCCTAAAACAATTCACCTGGACTACCACGGACTACCCTGGAAAACATGGATCTAAGATTGGGGAATAAAAATAGTCCCAATGCTCACTGTTGGAGCTCTACGACACCTCTCTTTCGACATGCTCAATTATGATTTTGAATTGTTTTAGGGGACCTATGATTTTAAGATGTCTATGGTTTTCAAGCGAATTGATATCTTGAAACCATAGACCATATCCTAAAAAAAATTCAATGGGTTTTGATTTAAGATAAAAATAGTCACATTCCTCACTAGTTAGATTGGTTAAAATGTCTTATTAGGACATTGAGTTATTTTAGTATATGAAATAATGGATTCAACCCTACTAAAATAAACTCAATTGACATCTTAAAAAGACTCATAATTGACCAATCAAAACAGTGAGGTGTAATGTATCTATTTTTATCTTAAATCTATGTGGTTTTTTTTAGAATAACCCATTGAATTGTTTTTATCTTGAAACCTAGACCATATAAAAACAATTCAATGGGTTATAATAGATTTAAGATAAAAACCAATCACATTAACTCACTGAGCTAATTGTTACTTATTTTTTATTTTAAATCTATGTTTTTATTCTAATAACCCATTGAATTGTTTTAGGGATATGGTCTATGGTTTTAAAATCAAGCCGGGGGATTGATATCTTGAAACCATAGACCATATCCCTAAAACAATTCAATGGGTTATTATAAAAAAAACATAGATTTAAGATAAAAATAGTCACATTAGCTCACTAGTTAGATTGGTTAAAGTAGTCTTATTAGGACATTGAGTTATTTTAGTAGAGGTTTGAATCCACGTATTTCATATTCTAAAAAAGCTTAAATGAAACCGTATTATAGAGGCCGCGATATACCATCAAAACCTTAGGCAAACTAAGTATTCTACATCTTAAAATCATAGGACCATCCCCAATCATAATTGAGCATAATCCAAAAAAAATAGTCGAGAGGTGTCCGAGGCTCCAACATACCGGGGTCGGGATTGACATGATCCATATTCTAAAAGACGACCGTAGTCCGTGGTGCACCTCGTTTTAAAATATGTAGCAAAAATAACAGGGTTCGAGGGGATTTGATATCTTGAAACCATAGACCATATCCCTAAAACAATTCAATGGGTTATTATAAAAAAAACATAGATTTAAGATAAAAAATAGTCACATTAGCTCACTAGTTAGATTGGTTAAAGTAGTCTTATTAGGACATTGAGTTATTTTAGTAGAGGTTCAATCCCCTTTTCATATTCTAAAAGCTTAAATGAAACCATTATAGAGGCACGATATACCATCAAAACCTTAGGCAAACTCGTATTCGACATCTTAAAATCATAGGCGTCCCCAATCATAATTGAGCATAATAACAGGGGGTTCCAGGGGGATTTGATATCTTGAAACCATAGACCATATCCCTAAAACAATTCAATGGGTTATTATAAAAAAAAACATAGATTTAAGATAAAAAATAGTCACATTAGCTCACTAGTTAGATTGGTTAAAGTAGTCTTATTAGGACATTGAGTTATTTTAGTAGAGGTTCGAATCCCCGTATTTCATATTCTAAAAGCTTAAATGAAACCGTATAGAGGCACGATATACCATCAAAACCTTAGGCAAACTTCATTCGACATCTTAAAATCATAGAAAGTTCCCCAATCATAATTGAGCATAATCATAGAGGTGTCCCTCCAACATAATTGGCCCTTGGCATCCATTGACGGTGGTAGTCCAGGGTGCACCTCGTTTAGAATATGTAGCAAAATAACAGGGGGTTCCAGGGGGATTTGATATCTTGAAACCATAGACCATATCCCTAAAACAATTCAATGGGTTATTATAAAAAAAAACATAGATTTAAGATAAAAAATAGTCACATTAGCTCACTAGTTAGATTGGTTAAAGTAGTCTTATTAGGACATTGAGTTATTTTAGTAGAGGTTGAATCCCAGTTTCATATTCTAAAAGCTTAAATGAAACCGTATAGAGGCAACGATATACCATCAAAACCTTAGGCAAAAATCATTTTCCCCAATCATCTTAAAATCATAGAGGTGTCCCTCCAATCATGCAGGCGTAGGATTGACAATCCGAGCATCCGGGTGCACCTATTTAGAATATATTCCTAGGGGGGGGGGATTTGATATCTTGAAACCATAGACCATATCCCTAAAACAATTCAATGGGTTATTATAAAAAAAAACATAGATTTAAGATAAAAAATAGTCACATTAGCTCACTAGTTAGATTGGTTAAAGTAGTCTTATTAGGACATTGAGTTATTTTAGTAGAGGTTCGAATCCCCGTATTTCATATTCTAAAAGCTTAAATGAAACCGTATAGAGGCACGATATACCATCAAAACCTTAGGCAAACTCATTCTACATCTTAAAAAATCATAGGCAAATCATAATTGAGCATAATCGAAACGAGAGGTGTCCGTGAGGCTCCAACATACTGATCAATGTCCAAAAATAGTAGGATTGATGATCCGGCACGAACAATTCAATGTGGTAGTCCAGGGTGCACCTCGTTTAGAATATGTAGCAAAATAACAGGGGGGTTCGGGGGGATTTGATATCTTGAAACCATAGACCATATCCTAAAACAATTCAATGGGTTATTATAAAAAAACATAGATTTAAGATAAAAAATAGTCACATTAGCTCACTAGTTAGATTGGTTAAAGTAGTCTTATTAGGACATTGAGTTATTTTAGTAGAGGTTCGAATCCCGTTTTCATATTCTAAAAGCTTAAATGAAACCGTATAGAGGCCGCGATATACCATCAAAACCTTAGGCAAACAAGTGTCCTGAGCTTCGTGATTCAAACGGCCCTAATTTAATCGTGGTAGTCGACATCTTAAAATCATAGGCGTCCCCAATCATAATTGAGCATATCCTCGAAAAAAAAACAGAGGTGTCCCGAGGCTCCAACATACGATCAGGGCGTAGGATTGACGAATCCGGCGAGGTGGTAGTCCGGGTGCACCTCGTTTAGAATATGTAGCAAAATAACGAGGGGTTCGATTTGATATCTTGAAACCATAGACCATATCCCTAAACAATTCAATGGGTTATTATAAAAAAAAAAAACATAGATTTAAGATAAAAATAGTCACATTAGCTCACTAGTTAGATTGGTTAAAGTAGTCTTATTAGGACATTGAGTTATTTTAGTAGAGGTTGAATCCCCCATATTTCATATTCTAAAAGCTTAAATGAAACCGTATAGAGGCCACGATATACCATCAAAAAAACCTTAGGCAAACTATTGTTAGACATCTTAAAATCATAGGATTGTGGTAGTCCGAGGGTCCCCAATCATAATTGAGCATAATCGAAGCGAGAGGTGTCCGAAACCATAAAAATAGTCCAACATATCATTATTATTGGGATTGAATCCGATCAAACTAAAAAATAGTCCAGGGGTGCACCTGGATTTAGAATATGTAGCAAAAATAACATATGGGTTCGAGGGGATTTGATATCTTGAAACCATAGACCATATCCCTAAAAAATTCATTCAATGGGTTATTATAAAAAAACATAGATTTAAGATAAAAATAGTCACATTAGCTCACTAGTTAGATTGGTTAAAAATCATAGTCTTATTAGGACATTGAGTTATTTTAGTAGAGGTTGAATCCATTATTTCATATTCTAAAAAGCTTAAATGAAACCGAGGGGTATAGATATCTTGATATACCATCAAAACCTTTCAATGGGCTATTAAAAACATAGATTTACATCTTAAAATCATACATTAGCGTCCCCAATCATAATTGAGCATAATCGAAATTGAGAGGTGTCCGGAGAGGTTGAATCTCCAACATATTCTAATCTGGGCGTGGGATTGGCCAGATCCGACGACCGTGGTAGTCCAGGTGTTCGAGCACCTCGTTTAGAATATGTAGCAAAATAACAGGGGGTTCCAGGGGGATTTGATATCTTGAAACCATAGACCATATCCCTAAAACAATTCAATGGGTTATTATAAAAAAAACATAGATTTAAGATAAAAAAATAGTCACATTAGCTCACTAGTTAGATTGGTTAAAGTAGTCTTATTAGGACATTGAGTTATTTTAGTAGAGGTTGAATCCCCATTTCATATTCTAAAAGCTTAAATGAAACCGTATAGAGGCACGATATACCATCAAAACCTTAGGCAAACTTCATATTCGACATCTTAAAATCATAGGCGCCCCCCAATCATAATTGAGCATAATCGAAGCGAGAGGTGTCGGAGGCTCCAACATCTGATCACGGGCCGTAGGATTGTGCGATCCGACGACCAAGTCCGGGGTGCACCTCGTTTAGAATATGTAGCAAAATAACAGGGGTTCGAGGGGATTTGATATCTTGAAACCATAGACCATATCCCTAAAACAATTCAATGGGTTATTATAAAAAAAACATAGATTTAAGATAAAAAATAGTCACATTAGCTCACTAGTTAGATTGGTTAAAAGTAGTCTTATTAGGACATTGAGTTATTTTAGTAGAGGTTCGAATCCCTCAGTATTTCATATTCTAAAAGCTTAAATGAAACCGTATAGAGGCACGATATACCATCAAAACCTTAGGCAAACTAAATTCGACATCTTAAAATCATAAATATCGTCCCCAATCATAATTGAGCATAATCGAAAAATAGTACGAGAGGTGTCCGAGGCTCCAACATGTCATCAACATGCGGGCCGTAGGATTGGCAGATCCGACGGCTGTGGTAGTCCAGGGTGCACCTGGATTTAGAATATGTAGCAAAATAACGGGGGTTCGGGGGATTTGATATCTTGAAACCATAGACCATATCCCTAAAACAATTCAATGGGTTATTATAAAAAAAAAACATAGATTTAAGATAAAAAATAGTCACATTAGCTCACTAGTTAGATTGGTTAAAGTAGTCTTATTAGGACATTGAGTTATTTTAGTAGAGGTTCGTCCCCAGGAAAAGCTTAAATGAAACCTGGGCCATCAAAACAAGGATTGGCATCTTAAATCATAAACGTCCCCAATCATAATTGAGCATAGTCGAGGGTGTCGAGAGTTTAAATATGTAGCAAAATCCCCAATCATAATTTAGCAAATAGATTCGATAATTCTTGAAACCATAGACCATATCCCTAAAACAATTCAATGGGTTATTATAAAAAACATAGATTTAAGATAAAAAATAGTCACATTAGCTCACTAGTTAGATTGGTTAAAAGTAGTCTTATTAGGACATTGAGTTATTTTAGTAGAGGTTGAATCCACAGTATTTCATATTCTAAAAGCTTAAATGAAGCAGGTATAGAGGCCGCGATATACCATCAAAACCTTAGGCAAACTCGTATTTAACATCTTAAAAATCATAGTCCCCAATCATAATTGAGCATAATCGAAGCGAGAGGTGTCGGAGGCTCCAACATACTGATGCGGGCGTGGGATTGGCCGGAATCCGACGGCCTTGTGGTAGTCGAGGGTGCACCTCGTTTAGAATATGTAGCAAAAATAACGAGGGGTTCGAGGGGGATTTGATATAGATATAATTCTTGAAACCATAGACCATATCCCTAAAACAATTCAATGGGTTATTATAAAAAAAACATAGATTTAAGATAAAAAATAGTCACATTAGCTCACTAGTTAGATTGGTTAAAGTAGTCTTATTAGGACATTGAGTTATTTTAGTAGAGGTTGAATCCCCCCTGTTATTTCATATTCTAAAAGCTTAAATGAAACCGTATAGAGCCGCGATATACCATCAAAACCTTAGGCAAACTTCATTATTCGACATCTTAAAATCATAGAAAAGTCCCCAATCATAATTGAGCATAATGTCGAAGCGAGAGGTGTCGAAGGCTCCAACATACCCCTCCCTAAAACGGAGGTATTTAAAAAAGATTGTTGAATCCATAGACCATATGTGGTAGTCAATTTTAGGGGTTATTATAAAAAAAAACCTTCGTTTAGAATATATAGCAAAATAGGTTCAAGGGGTTCGAGGGGGGTTATTATAAAAACATTTTAAGATAAAAAATATCACATTATATAATTCTTGAATTGAGTTATTTTAGTAGACCATATCCCTAAAAAAGCTTCAATGGGTTATTATAAAAAAAAACATAGATTTAAGATCTTTAAAATCATAGTCCCCAATCATAATTGAGCATAATCGAAGCGAGAGGTGTCGGAGGCTCCAACATCTGATGCGGGCCGTGGGATTGGCCATCCGGCATTTGTGGTAGTCCGAGGTGCACCTCGTTTAGAATATGTAGCAAAATAACGAGGGGGTTCGAGGGGGATTTGATATAGATATAATTCTTGAAACCATAGACCATATCCCTAAAACAATTCAATGGGTTATTATAAAAAAAAAAACATAGATTTAAGATAAAAAATAGTCACATTAGCTCACTAGTTAGATTGGTTAAAAGTAGTCTTATTAGGACATTGAGTTATTTTAGTAGAGGTTGAATCCCGGTATTTCATATTCTAAAAGCTTAAATGAAACCGTATAGAGGCCGCGATATACCATCAAAACCTTAGGCAAACTTCATTATTCGACATCTTAAAATCATAGGCCCCCCAATCATAATTGAGCATAATCCCGAAGCGAGAGGTGTCGTCGAGGCTCCAACATCAGTCTCACTGGATTATCCAGACCGGCCGTGGTAGTCCGGGTGCACCTCGTTTAGAATATGTAGCAAAATAACAGGGGGTTCGAGGGGATTTAGATATAATTCTTGAACCCATAGACCATATCCCTAAAACAATTCAATGGGTTATTATAAAAAAACATAGATTTAAGATAAAAATAGTCACATTAGTCACTAGTTAGATTGGTTAAAGTAGTCTTATTAAGACATTGAGTTATTTTTAGTAGAGGTTCGAATCTCAACATTCTAAAAGTCTGGCGTATACCATCAAAACCTTAAGGCAAACTTGACATCTTAAAATCATGAATCCCCAATCATAATTGAGCATAGTAGTCCGGGGTGCACCTTTAAAAGTTTAGAATATGTAGTAGTCTTATTAGGGAGTTCAAAATAAATAGGGGGTTCGGGATTTGATATAGATATAATTCTTGAAACCATAGACCATATCCTAAAACAATTCAATGGGTTATTATAAAAAAAAAAAAAAAAAAAACATAGATTTAAGATAAAAAAATAGTCACATTAGCTCACTAGTTAGATTGGTTAAAGTAGTCTTATTAGGACATTGAGTTATTTTAGTAGAGGTTGAATCCCATATTTCATATTCTAAAAAGCTTAAATGAAACCCAATATAGAGCAATGATATACCATCAAAAACCTTAGGCAAACTTCAAATAACGGGGGTTCATTTGACATCTTAAAATCATAAGTCCCCAATCATAATTGAGCATAATCGAAGCGAGAGGTGTCGAGGAGGCTCCAACATACTCTGATCACGGGCGTGGGATTGTGAGATCCGGCGGTTGTGGTAGTCGAGGGTGCACCTTCGTTTAGAATATGTAGCAAAATAACAGGGGGTTCGAGGGGATTTGATATAGATATATATTCTTGAAACCATAGACCATATCCCTAAAACAATTCAATGGGTTATTATAAAAAAAACATAGATTTAAGATAAAAAATAGTCACATTAGCTCACTAGTTAGATTGGTTAAAAGTAGTCTTATTAGGACATTGAGTTATTTTAGTAGAGGTTGAATCCCCATATTTCATATTCTAAAAGCTTAAATGAAACCGTATAGAGGCACGATATACCATCAAAACCTTAGGCAAACTTCATTGTTAGACATCTTAAAAATCATAGAAGCCCCCCAATCATAATTGAGCATAATCCCGAAGCGAGAGGTGTCATTGAGAGGCTCCAACATACTGTCCGGGGTATGATTGGCCAGTCCGGACGACCGTGGTAGTCGAGGGGTGCACCTCGTTTAGAATATGTAGCAAAAATAACAGGGGTTCCGGGGGATTTGATATAGATATAATTCTTGAACCCATAGACCATATCCCTAAAACAATTCAATGGGTTATTATAAAAAAAAAACATAGATTTAAGATAAAAATAGTCACTCATAATTGAGCATAATCTTAAGCGAGAGGTGTCGAGAGGCTCCAACATATTCTAAAAGAAATGAAACCGAAATTGTTTTACTAATCCGGCGTTTTTGGTAGTCGAGGGGGTGCACCTGGTTTAGAATATGTAGCAAAATAACATCGATCCGAGGGGTTCGAGGGGGCATTTGATATAGATATAATTCTTGAAACCATAGACCATATCCTAAAACAATTCAATGGGTTATTATAAAAAAACATAGATTTAAGATAAAAAAATAGTCACATTAGCTCACTAGTTAGATTGGTTAAAAGTAGTCTTATTAGGACATTGAGTTATTTTAGTAGAGGTTGAATCCCCTATTTCATATTCTAAAAAGCTTAAATGAAAGCCGTATAGAGGCCCGATATACCATCAAAACCTTAAAAAACTTGATTCGACATCTTAAAAATCATAGGCCCCCAATCATAATTGAGCATAATCAAAAGCGAGAGGTGTCGGAGGCTCCAACATCTGATCTGGGCCGTAGGATTGATGGAATCCGAACTGGCTGTGGTAGTCGAGGTGCACCTCGTTTAGAATATGTAGCAAAATATGTGGGGTTCTTGTTCGATTTGATATGGATGTAAAAATAGCAATTCACGGAACCATAGGCCATATATCCCTAAAATCCCGATAAGTTGTTATAAAAAAACATAGATTCAAAATAAAAAAATAATTGCATTGGCTCCTTTGGGTATATTAGTTAAAGTAGTCTTAGTTAGGACAATGAATTATTTTGGTAAAGGTTCAAGCTCCAGATTTCATATTCTAAACTCTTAGGCAAAGTCATTAGGGGTTCGATATTCCCTCAAAACCTTAAGAAATCGTGTTTTTTATTTTTTAAAATCATAGAAACTCCAATCATAAATGATTATAAGCGAAGCGAGAGGTGCCGGGGGCCAACATGCATGTGCAGGTTATTAGGATCGGCCAATTGGCGACTATGGTAGTCCAGGGATGCACCTGCGCCAAAGGCATCATGCATTTACAAATATTCAACCTACATTACTTGAAACTTGAAACTAATAGTAACCGTAACACTTGAAAACATGAAGGCTAGAAAGCGGATATCATCTCTGCATCACCAATACAATGGCAGAGACATAAAAAATAAGATAATGTTATTGACACTATTTTATATAATTCCGATTGATTGACATACAAATGTTTTTATATAATTCCACATAGAAGTATTGGCTGACATACAGATGTAATAATAAGTTCTTTTTAGGGGGATGAAATATAACCACAGCACATAGTATCAATATGCTATAGAAGGTAGAAATAATGGCTGGTCCTCATCCAGACAGATTAAAATGGCATTAAAGAAAAATAAAAAGGCGCCTCATAGTTCTGGACTTTAATAGATCTGTGTATAATACTGTACTAAAGGTCCAGCTAGTAATAATTTAACCCGGCATTCAAATATCAATTTCCTTCATTATCTACACTTATCAAAAACCGAGTTTACATACCTCTGTTAAAATAACCAAGCAACCTGTCCTTGACTACCAGCGTTGCAGTAGTTACACAACAGGGCCCATCCGTATGAGTCTGAGAAAATTCACAGGGCGGCTCTTGCGGATACCAAGAAACAAATAAACCAAGATGTGAGAAAACTTCACAACCAGAAAACAAGTTGATTTTTAAGAAGGAGCAAATACATATATCAAATAATCAAACAAAGAAAGCAATAATCCAAGAAACATGAATTTAGAAACATGGTGTTCGTTGGCCCAAATCATAGGCCCCATGGTTTGGATCAACCTATAATGGAAGAATTGAATTGGAATAGCTTATTGCATTTAGTATTTGTCAGCTCACAAGAGACACGGTAATGATAGTGTTGAAAGCGCAAAAGCTTCTTTTGCTTCAATAAATCCACATGGGCAAATACTTGATTCCCTGCATATAGGCTGCTCAAAAAAATCAGCCCGATCGAAAATCGCGGCAATCCATTAAAGAACAATGGAGCACCTTTTTTTCGGCGGTGAAATGGGACACTTGTAGTTCGCCCCCTATCCATCGGCGGTGGATCGGCTTCAAAAAGCCATCAGCGGTGGAGATGTCATCATCATCGGGGGAGGGCCGCCAAAGTAGAAACTACCCAGACTGAAATAGTGTTGGTATATGCGAGAAACACCGCGTTAGGGTTGGCACCATCTCGCCTCCATCTTTGAATGGTGGTTTGCCAATGTTTGTGACCATCTCGAGGGGTGGAAGAAGCGGTTGCTATCTTTTGGACTAGCGGAGGATGCATCATGGTTGTTCGAGATTCCTAGTATAAAGGGTATGTTATTGACCTTGCTCTCAATCAAATAATCATTTTTTGCAAAGCGATTTATGGCTCGAACATCTGAAAATAGTAATATGTGACCACCTTCAAGAGCAACCATGTTTAAACTGCGGCATGGCTTGGAATGATTGTTGATGTGGCCATGTATATGAGGTGCATCCATGTTGCCTTCATAACCCAATTAGATGCATCGAGGGAATCGAACTTGAAGCTTTGATCACCAATGAATCATCGACAATAAAAATCTTCCCCATATCTCAATGGTTGGACCTTCTCCATACAACTTTTCAATGCCTTTGCATAGAATGCGTAGCTATTACTATCTATTTCTACTACTTTAATCAAACTCCACAAAATTCGGAGGCCCAACACAGTAAAGTTGATTCAGTTGATTATATCTACTCCATCATCCCCATAGATAAAATTTTTGAATTTCATACGGTATCACATCATTATAATCCAAGTGGAGTCTTTTTATAGTTTAGGTGTCCAAATACCTCGGTATACTCCTTTTGACCAGCAATAAGCTCTTCCATCATCATCGCGACCAAACTTGTTTGTAACATCCATTGCATATATCGCAAGCGGGTTGTCAAAAATGCGGGAATATAATAACATGCATGATATGAGACATTGCTCCCAATATGGACATTGCTTCCAACATGAAGCATTGACCCCTACCCGCAGTCTTGAGTCCTTTCTTCTGAGGGAGCCATTAGCATACCAACGGGGATACATTTATAAAAATTAAATTTGAACCTTGATCTAGTGTGAAATATTAGAAATATTTCACCTAAGACCTTGTTCATACTCACCTTGGCATTGAACTCGACATTCGAGCAATGGGAGGAAGAACAAGCATTGCTAATGGATTTGATATAATAGCGACATCAACGGTGCAACATCCGGCATACCAAGATCCCGCATCTTGTACCATGGAAGCATTAATCAAATCACCAACTAAAGGCTTTCTTTGAATTGGGCTCATGAGGGAGCACATTAGGTAATAAAGGCTGAAGCGAAAAGATCAAATGGCATTCCGGGAGCAACGACATTGCCGATGTCTACTAAATGACATGAAGGGGCACATGATCAGTCAACCCTTTTCCTTTACCCAAGCACCCTTTGTATATAGAGATGAAAGGAAGAACATCATGATTCCAAGTGCGTGGATTGAAAGACCACGGATCGTAAAATTCTCATGTTGATCGGGCCACATTGCGGTTTGATTTTTACCAAGCTCCTGCTTCCTTTTTGGCCCATATCCATAACACGGGTGACCTCTATATCGCATGCATCGACCTGGATATAGAGCCGGTTAGCGGTTTCCACACCGGTAGTCCAACAACACGAAGCGTAGCCGGTTCACGAACAGATGTAGTTTGGAGCACTTTTGGCATATCAAAAGCATATTCAGCATATACTTAGAATATGCCGGGGAAAACCACATGGCGAGGTTTGTCCCCCTAGGGCAACCCAAAAAAAAAAAAACAAATAAATAGATAAATAGATATTATTTTAATGTCCACGGGGACCCTATAGTGGATCATGGGGCCGGGTCTAACTCATGCGAAGGCTCAAAAGCGAAAAAAAAAAAGGGAAAAAAGAATCAAACATGTCAAGATAGATAGGTAACGTCCACGGAGACCCTGCAGTGGGTCATGGGACGTGTCTATACATAGTGCGACTCTGGACGAAACCCTACAGCGAGCCATGGAATGAGACTATACATAGAAGCGACTACGGGCCCGGTCTCGAACTTCGAGAACATACATATATTCTAGATGAGTGTGTTACCACTAGACCAAAAGCCCAGGCATTAAATAACATGTAACTTGTGCTTCATCACAAACAAATAGTATATTTGATGTTTGATATTGTATTTTCATATAACCACGAGATCACAAGTTTGGACTTCTTTTCCTAATGTAAACATGTATTTTTTCAAGCATATTCAATGCATACCAAATCCAAGAACGAAGCTTAAATTTTGGTGTGTTTCAAGGAATTAATGTAAAGACTACTTGAATTGATTGGCTTAGAAAATTTATATCTTTGTGAAGCTAAATAAGTTTTAGATAGATTTATATAGAATTTATTTAGGTTTGTTTTTATGGACATTGGCATGGCACCGTTCATTTCAAAAGGCTAACGTTCATTTTCTTTATGAACTTTTCTTTCCAAAGCGATGCTATTTGTGTGTGATGTCAATTTCGTAATACCCATATTATAAATAAATTCTAAAACTGGGAGTTTAGTTATTTTTTAATCTCAAATGGATAGAGGAATTTTACAAGAACCCATCAACACTACGATCGAGAGAGAACTCTACTAGAACATAAAAAAAATATGAGCCCAGACCAAAGGCTAGGAACCCACACCTCAAAGAAACGCCCATGCAATCCAAAGCACAAACAAATCAGCCAATAATAGAAGAAAACAATCACCAAAACTGAAGCACACTTCCAAGAGCAGCATTCAAAAACCACACAATGATAGACCATATAAAACGCAAATGGAAGGGATGAAAAACTCTAGACAGAGTTACATCTCCCGCCCCAAAGGAATATCAAAGAAGACAAGAAACAAGGTGGCCAAATCAAGATAAAGAAGTAAACACCCCAGTATCAACCTAATAACTGGTTTGGTCAAATTTGTGCAATGATTTTCTGTAAAGATTTTACAGTAAACCTCTCAATCATATCAAACTGAGACAGCTAGTGTTAGCAAAGATGCCACATAACTCCTTTTAACTGGCCACGCTATAGTGGTTTGCTCTCTAGATCAGGATGGTAATTGCCAAAATCTGGAGGCATTACATACATTTCAAACGAACCAACCTCAGCAGGATGTACAATAGTTCAAATGCAGCAATATCATACAGGCAGAAAAAAGGTAGCCATGGATGTAAAGAAGATTATCTGAAGATGCATCTCATAATTACAACAAGGTCCTGGCTGCTTGTGTTGGGAACTAGATATAATCCTGTGTCCTTACAACTGCTACGTTAGTTTATCATGTTGTACCGTTCAGGATTATGGCTGCTTTGAGTTCCTCCAGAACATATAATTTTAATACCTTCAACAAATTAAAGAAGCATTTTTACCTTGAAGCATGGAAAACATCCTGTGCCATTCTCTATGTCGAGACAAAGCTGTCATACAACACTAGTGATGTGGACCTTCCAAGAGAAATAGACCTCAAAATATAGCCTTTGATTGAGTTTGTGCAGCTTTCTCTCCATTAATTTTTATCTTTCTTCTTGATCTGTTGCATCTGAACTAGATTTGAATGGGATCTTCACAACAATCAAGTCAGGTCATCTATTGCATGGGAACACACATCAAGCTCATAAGATCTCTAGGGTCAAGGCGCTTGAACATGGACATTACAGTTACAACATTCAGCAGCAAGTGAAGAAGCTAACATTTCTGAAGTTGAAGGATTAGAATAATATTTTGCATTTAAAGGCAAGATATTAAGCAAATTTAAATATTGAATGTCTGAATTTCAGGATGAGAATAATACAAACTAGCAACCATATGCCATCTCTCATATTTACAAAAGGATCTCTAAGTTGATTTATACAGTATATACCTTCACCACTTGCTCAATTGTGGCTCTGCGAGACAGGGCAACCTCCATGTTTTTCTTTGACTTCAGCCAAGCAGCCCATACAACCATGAAATGTCCACATGGAACACAAGCACCTTGTGCAGTGCATCCCAACATATGACACATAGTCCTGTTGTCTTTTCCTCCTTGATACAGCAGGTGTTGAATACCTTTGGCTTAATTGGGCGAATGGATAATCTATTGTTATGGGAGATGTATCCACTGAAGGTAATAAATTGGGCCATCACTTACTTCAGAAAAAGGAGGTGCTGGCCAATGAAGGCAGTGTCTCTGGAGCAGAAACATGGCCATTAGATTGTACTGTATTGAGATGAGCCTCTGAACTATCTTCAGTCTGTGGTCCCAATGAAGTAGAGGCACTTGGTCCTGATTCAGAAAGCCAACCATTATAGCTCTCAGGTCTTGGATCTACCCACCCACCGTAGTCACTTGTCTTTTCTAGTTTTGCGGGACTCTTTTCTGGTTTTGATTCTGATGGTTTCCAGTCATCTGAACTTTGCTGTGGAACAGTATCCCAGCCACCATAGTTGTTGGTTCCAGAAGAAGTTGGGGTTGTGATACCCTCCGCTGAAGCTGACTGTAATGATGCATCAATAGCCATTGCAATTGCCAACTCCTCTGGAAGGTCAGATGGACCCCCCACTATGTTACCAGCAGGTTGTGATGGCACATGTGCCGCTGGTAAGTGAACAGGCATGCCATTTTGGGGGTAATGGATACAATACAAACGGGGCAACCTGCATTCTTCCAGCAAACATAGATTAGATTCTGCGTTATCAGCATGTGTATAAGTTTAACAGTCACCTGTGGTATTCCTATGCATGCCAGATGCATTTTTCTCCAATTGAGATTTATCTCCTTCTAGTTCAGAAAGGAGTTTGGTCTTTGCTTCTGACAAGATGATATTTTGAAAATATGTTAGGAATATGCTCCTGAGTTCAGCAAGAAAACAACACAACAAGAATAAGTACAACGACCCACATACAATGCATGCGCATAAAGAACTAGAATATTAGGCAGTCAAAGCGTACTATTCTTTTCATGCCTCTACCCATACACAAAATTTTAAAAGGTCTGAAAATTCTGCAGCAAACAGGTAACAGCAAATAGGAAGCCCATTAGCAAGTCAAAACATGCTATTGTTTCAATGCCCTCACAAGTTTTGAGCATCTGAAAGTCTGCAATATACAGCAAAACACTTACTTGTAGTTTTATCAGTAATAACTAATGTCGGGTCAAAGGCATTGTAATTTGGTTGCTTCTATGTCGAAACTTTCCAAAGCGGGATAGTTGATCTCACTGTTGCAATCTGAAACCCACCACATGCAGTTATATTCATAAATAATAAAAGGCAGAAAAAGGACAAACTTATATCAATGCTATATTAACATTTCCTTACAGAGACAATCTGAAGGGAAACTAACCTTTGGGGACACATAAATGACAAGTTCATGCTTTGGAGGATTGTTAGGACCTGATTTTGCTGGAAGGACAACGGCCCATCTGTGTCCTAAAGCCAGCATATATAAATCCGAAATATACTAATAAAAAGCTAAAACCTTATGCGCTTCTTACACTTTTTAGTAACCCACTGGGGTGCAAATGCCTCTAAGAGGCCAGGTCAGAAAGTTCATGAGAAACATCCCACTAAATAGGCAAATTTGATTCTGGAAAAAAAAAAAAAAAAACCCACTGATGTGCATTAAGCTTTTTCTATGCAATATCTGAACTTCAATCCCGTTTTCATGGTTTCATGGTTATCGTCAGATTCAAACAAAAAGAAACAACCCCAACAGTCCTGGGTGACTCAAAACAAAAAAAAACACTATTTATGCATAGATAGATAAGAATAAGAAGCACCACATAGATATTACAACATTTTTTTTAGCCCCATGCTGAGATGCAACAGTTCATTTCTCAACACCATTATAATGGCATGATTCTTAGGTATGAGACACAAGAAAAAAACCAATGCTGTTCAACAGATTACCTCTATAATCCGCACAACAGAAATATGCCCCTTGTTTCTGGCCACCTCAAGAGGAGTCACATTGTCGTCATTAATAGCCAGCGGGTTAGCTACAAAAATACATTGCAACCTTGTTAATTTTAACCTTTATCAAAATGTATTAAAGATGCTGCATACCCCCTCTCAATAAAAGCAACTGCACAGTCTTTTCCAGCCCCCTTTTAGCAGCATGATGAAGAGGATAGCCACCATTAGGCCCTGTCCAAAAAGACCAGTAGATGGTGAGTGCATAGATGGTAAGAGTGCCCCAGCTCACAAATAATTGTTACCAGGCCTGTAAGCATTAATGTTAAACTCCAAGATTCAATAGATTCTGACCATATCATATAGTTCTGCGCACACAAGCTAAAATCAGGGGAAGTCCGTCCATCCTTGTCAATCCACTGTCACCAAATTGATGTTAATATAGAAATACAAAGTGTCCATTATCAACACTATGCTTAGCTCCTGGCATTCACAACATAAGAAAGCACTCTTTAACTTATCAATAGTTCAAACATTGAATTAGGCTGGTAATGTGAAAGACATACTTTTTAAGCTAAGTTTGACATGTCCTGAAGGCTAGTATTAAACATTTAACAGAAGCTAATTATCAAAGCGGAAAAAGTCTATTATGAGAAAATTGCTTTTAAATATTAAGTTTATTGAATTCCCTTGTTCAAGATTATTGATTTACTGCAGATGAAGTTTTCCATACACTTGTTAATCCCCTTAACTACTATGCTCCTACAATTCTCTTCTAATCAGGATAAAGATAACCTCTAAAGAAGCTCCATCCATAAGAGATTTTACAAGAAGAATGTTATTTTCGCTCACTGCTTGATACAGCTGCTCATCCTTTGGCTGCCCCACGCCCATCCTTAAAACTACATCCATGCCAAAACATGAATGTCAAACTTGCTCATTTCAATATAAACCAGGTAAATGCCAAAGATGACTACATAGAGTTGTATTTTAGACTTCCAGCTTAATCATGTGTAAATTCAAATCCACCGCATTGTCAAAAGTCTAAAGTCAATGCACCTTCAATGATGCAATAACAGGACGCAACTTCAAACCCTTCAATTTCCATTTTGAGATCCACATTGCTAAACATGTATATAAATGAAGGTGCGATTGAGCCTCAAGTAAGAAATATTGAGACAAAATATGCTAATCAAATATCTAACAAAACGATCAGATCCTTCCGCGATAAACTTGGCAACAGAAGGACCCTTTTCCATTCGTTGACTTCCAGAGAAACCACTCAATCTCAATTCAAAAAGCTTAAGGCAAGAATTGTACCTGGTAAGAAGTTGAAAAAAAATGGGTCAAGGAAGCCTGGATCCCTGAATTGGAGATTCCCCTAATGCCAAAGAATATGGTAATTATGAGCGAGAGGTGCTTCAAATTCGGCAAAAAAGGCACCGGAATAAATCACCCAAAAAGCTGCAGCTCATAGGCAATCCATGAGAAAAAAAGGGACGGAGATGATCAGCTTGAGGCCTGCGCATTGCCATCACGGGGGAGCTTGACGCGTGCGATGTCACCCTATGGACGGATCAGATACGTCAATGCCACAGATCTTGCTTGTCTGGTTTGGCCACGTGTCATCGCTATATTGTACGGAAAGTTTAATTAGGATGGGCCGAATTGAACAGTCGTGCAGCAGCCTCAAGCTTATAAACCACCAGACCAAATTTAAAATGGGCCAAGATAATTATACCCCGGCTTGGTAGATTCTGGAGCAAAAGGCGGCCGAGAGTTCCTTTCACTACGGGATCCATTTCGTCAGTCCGTTGGGGGCAGTCCTGACCATTTGTCGGGTGGACCAGAGAGGATCTGAACCATCGTCTGCTGCCGGATCTCGATGTCCGGTTTGCCCCCTCCCCGCTCGGAATCCTCCACGAGGCATTCACGCTCTTGGGAGAACAAAGCTGGAGAGGCCTTCCAGAGGATACCAATGAGGGGGATTCAGTTGCGGTGGAACGCTTCATAACCCGAACACGGGCGGCGTGGCATCGTTGTCAGTCCTACCGGAACAACGGTCCAAAGAATCCAGCGACTAGATCGTCGGTAGGCGGTATGATCCACTTAAGATAGATGTCGCGCTCCTAGCGCCTGGCTTTGTGCCCTGGAATCACATATGGTTGATTTGGTGGCGTACTCGATTATCGATCAGACTTATGGAACCAAGGTTGCGATCATGGCGGTGGCATCCGGGCCTGAAATCCGTGGGGTGATCTGCGTGAATGGCCATTGTGATCCGGCCAATTGGCGTGGAGCTCACAGGATCATGCAAAGCGTGAAGTGGTGGCCGGAATCTGTATTGTAGCTGCATGTTGATTGGTTTAGGTGAATAGTGTGTGATGATGGTGGAAGCAATGGCATGGTATCCTTTCCGCTCTAACACATTGGTGGCGATGATGGAAGCTTACATGGATGGGTAGTGAAGGGGCATTGATGATGAGGTTGGGGCCGGAATCGGACCAGTGATCCTTGCTTCACGGGACCGATGTTGCTATCCGGGCCATTGGCATTGGGCCACTGGAATCACATAGGGGTGATCTGGCGTGGGCGGACCAAGTGGTGACCCGGCCAATTGGCAATCTTGGCCACCATGATCTTGTCCCTCAAACCGAGGATGCATCTCGTCGGCCATCCAACACGGTACGCGGGCGAGTGCGATGATTGGTCCAGTGAATAGTGGCACAAAGAGTTGAACTATGGCCCGAGGAATGGGGAAAAGAGGCTGTTTGGAGATATGCTGTTTGGAGATCGCTTATCGGCGGAATGGTGGACTTAGAAGTGAAACGGATGGGGCGGTAATCTACTTTCCACTGCTCTGAATTCTGATAAAAGCAACACCAATGCTAAGAATTCCAATCCCATGTAAGCGTCAAGAAATTATCGAGTCACATCGGCATGTGGGCGGTTACTTTGATCTGATCAACTCCTATGGAGCGAGGCATTCCCTACTATCCGGTGTCTCGATGATCGTCATGGTTTGTTGCATTCCCATCGGTAGGGTTTCTCACTTTGTTCGCGGTGAGCAAGTTTTTGGAGATTTCCCTTGTAAGTTCTACGAGAAACAATGCATCCCAGTGACATTTAAAACGTCCAACTAAGGACTCATATCTATCAATAAAAGGTATGGCATGCAGCCTTATTCAATATGCAATATGATATGTCGTTTGAGACTAATCCTATGAACTTCGGCCCGGTATTGGTGTACTTCACGGGCCTCGGGACTACTCAACAAACACTCCTTAGCCGTTGAAAGCATTAGTCCAAGTTAGGTAGACAGAAGAAGGGTTGAAAGAGGAGAGGGTGTTAAGTAGAAATTTGTCAATGCCACTTCCGCGGTTAAATCAATTCTATCTCATGCACGAATGCTCTAAGATCCGTATTATTGGTTCGATCATTAATGCACGGTGAAGTGGCTCACGGTAAAGCACTTGATCCACAAAAGGGCATGAGGTTGAGGTTTGCACCATGGATCTCAAAGGAGAAGAAGAAATGGATTAGTCAAAAAGCATGCGGTACCCCCTCCCCTCCTCCAGCGGTGTGTTGAACATGCATGAGGAATCTGAAATGCTTTCGGTGAAAGAAAAAGGAAACCTTAGGCGGAGATGATATATTGTACATGTCCGGATATCTACAATGTAGACAAGTCCGTCGTCGTCGTGACACTTGGAAATTACGAGGATCGCCTACTAGCATCCATATATGGGCTTGCTTGCATCGCGGATAGTGTCTTCGTCCATCAACAAGGCCTTATTCCAACTAGGTGTGATGGCGCAACTCGGGAAGGAAGCCCCTAATCCGGTTTAGGAAGGAATGAGGCGATATGTATGGACTCTACTTTCAAGACAAGCTGACAAAAGGTAAGCCTCGGGCAGCATTCTTAAAATTACCTCAGCTCTTAGTAATTCCGCATTGATGCCCCTAATTACTTTGCAAGGTATTACTTCTTCACCTAATCGCGTTTAATAACCATTGCAATGGGATGCGGTTGCACAGGTTATTACCAACAGCCAAAAGCGAGAGTGCAATATTACGATGGCTCATGGCATTGAGGGATCTGATCCATCTACGTAATCGGCAGCAAGCCGTCGTGCTTCATCACCGGGCGATGCCCCATGCAAAAATCAAAGCTTGTAAGGCGGTGATGAACCGCCTCATTGCTTCAAAGCGAATCGATATCTCACAAATTGTATTTGATGTTGGTTTTGTTTTATGTTGCAATGCGGGTGTTTCCCGAAGTGCACATTCAAATTTGCATTTGGCACATCATGAAACTGGTTTAAGTGGTTGTCGAGAAACATGAGGGAAAAGGAGGTCGAAATAAGATGTTCACCCGAGCTAGGAAGCGATTCACGTATAGGATAGGCGGACCGCCGCGTGAAGCATGTAGGTGAGGGCGAAGGTTTTCGGGTAGTGTAGAAGGGGGAAGCGGGGGACAATCACTCGTGGCGTGTCTGAGAGAAGCACTGCTGAATTGAAGCTACAGAAATGGATGCATTCAAAAATAGGTATGTACGAGGTTTCCTAAGTTGAAGGCTTACATGAGCAAAAGGAATGGATAAGAAATATATGTCGGTGGGTCTTGGCATTTTAGAGTGTACCATCACTTTCGAACCCGGAGCGAACACAACTATTGGTATCACTATGCCCTCAAAAGTCTAGGTGTTTCAAAGTCTCAATTGAGGCCAGAAGGATCGATTGGCTTCTTCACATTCTAGTGAACGACATGGAGACACACTTGGCCTACACAAAGTGAGTTCTTATTCATTGTTTCATTGTTTCTCGCTTCCAAGGTAAAATATCATAGGAAACCATAATGCCCTTCAGGTACATGAAAGAGACCAGTTTCGTTCCCAATACATCTCAGGAGCAGATCATAAAGTGTGCCATTCTGAAACAGACCTAGCTCCTTGGCCTAGGCCGTTGTGCCAAATAATCCTGATGTAGATAACCATGTAACAATGACATTGTATTCATATTGCTTCTTTAGATATAAATGTTCGCATAAAAGACAGGGGCCACACATAAGCTATCACATTGCACCAACATAAAATGATCACACCTACACGTTACATATACAACTCAAGCAACAAAATCACTCGTGCTTGTCCCTTCCTCCTCGAAGTGGCCAGGAGGAATTGTTGGAGCTGCCTCCGGAAGAAGACTCCTCATCCCGCTCCGGGTCCCAAGCCTCGTTTTGAGGTCGAAGTTGCTCATAGTACAGTTGCCTGAACAACGAGATTATTATTTCATAAAGTCTTGCTTTGAACATCATATCGGGTTCATCTTAGTCTTATTAAACCACCATGTGAAGAAGGAATTGGGTTTAGAATGATGGTTGCTTTCGGGGCGTGCTATCTTAAATACAAGCAGAGGCCTTGGGGGTTAGTCCACAAGGACTAAGTGAGGAGGAGCATTAGGGATCTTCAACATTCCATCATTGACATAACAACAATACATTATGTACACCTCCATCAAGATTAATACTGCATGAGTTAGCACATTCCATATTACTACATTACTTATGCATAATTACATCCTTGGGTGGCGACCCCAAAGGAGACCACTCTCTCCATCATGCGTTACAAGCTTTAACTCATCCGGTCGGGCCATCACGGCGCGGATCTTGAGTTCTGGCCATCCCACCCTCAGAAGGTGGGCGTTGAATGCAAGTGCACAATATCGGCGTAATGCAAATGCACAATATCACAAAATGCGTCATGGATCTTTATACATTATAATTCTCATAGCGTGACCCAAGCCATAGTTATATTTTAAAACCAACCTCAGTTTAAATACATACACATACATCCCGTCCAGATCCTAGCATGACAAGCAATTCTCATATGGCGACACCGATGGTTTATCCCCTTAGCCCGCAATAACATACTCAATACTAAGGCCAAGACCCTACGATTTAAGGATCATAATGTACTTTCATGATTGTTCAATTGGAATTTTGGGCCTAAAGGTTTCTGACTACCAAGGTATCGCGGCGGTTTAATTGTCAAGGATGCAAAACAACTTTCATGATGCCCTTTTCCTAATGCCTCTCCTTTTTGAAAGGCTTGTTTGGAGTCATGGGAGACAATCTGGGACCCTATTTGGATTGATCTTGTTGCATGTCATCAACTGAATGCCCCTTGTTGGTGGATACCTGTGGAAAATAATCTTCCACTTTGTGCCTCGGTTCATCCATTAACTCAGCGGCGCTGGAGGTTAGCAGGAATCTTGACAGTTGCGGCATGGTATGATTCTGGCCAGTTAGCGACATGGCAAATCTTTCAAACAAAATTCTCATTGTCTCGATGGGACAGACCTATTTGGCAAAAGGTTGCTAGTACTACGCCATTGGTTGCTCGAGAGGCTATTGAAGGGTGCATGTGGGTTTCCTACGGTATTCATGAGCATAGGCTTGTGATTCTATGTATAGGATGCTTGTCAATAGTGATATCCTTCCGCCATCCACTAGGTGGTCCCTTGACTTTCACCTCCTAATTGGAGACCTATGTGGACTTGGGCTTGGGATAAACTACTTCATCCTAAGGTGGGCGTGCTTTGGTGGCGAGATTCTTCCACGGATGTCCTCGTGTGAGCGTGCTTGTCCCTGATTTGATCCTCGTGTGTCGACACTCTCGCCTTGTGCAAACAAAGGGGCCGAGACCATTGAGCATTGTTTCTTTTTTATGTGTTCATCTCGGCTGTTTGGCCTTGGCTGCTTTCTCTTTTCATGTGCCATTGACAAGTCAGCAAGTGCTTACGGCTGTCTATCAGGATACTTGGAATAAGTTCTTGGACCAAGCATTTCATTTAACATCGGGATGGTTGTTATGGTCCATCACAGGCCTTGAGAAGGCTGTCTATCTTTGGGGTTTGGATATTCCTCCTGCGGTTGTCCTCCAAGGCGCTGAAGCTAAATTGTTAAGGCTTACCATTGCTCTTAAACTTGCTCACCTTAGCGGCGGTTGATGTTGAGTCCCTATTTGAGTGTGTTGTCTTATGCATAGGCTGGTGGTTCTACTCGATGGATCATGATTATCCTCACGAGACTTTATTCCGCCTCTCTGCATTTGTATTTTGCTTTTTGGCTTGGAGTTTCAATAAAGTTTATGGTCAGCTTCAAAAAAAAAAAAAAAAAAAAAAAAAACAACTTTCATGGATTAAAGATTAAATCAAATATGCAAATTATAAAGGTATGGGGATCTGGGGCCTTGGTATCCCCTCAAATCTTAGCGATGTTCTGACGCCCAACATCGTCTCTTTTGCTTGGCCAGTTTGTTAAGCTCACCCGAGGCGGGACTTCCATCCAAAAACGGATTTAGAAGACAAAAAACTATCTCTAAGATCATAATCAGGGAAAGAAAATGGATCTACGGATCATTCGAGGCGAGAGAAGGTAGACAAGCAAAATGGCGGTTCTTCCACGAAATTGGATGCAAGCTTGGATTTCCAGTTCGAAGGCGGAATCGAGGTCTATTGGTATTGGATTAATGAGCAATTTAACATGAAGGATTCTACTTCTAGACCGGGATTTGGATCACATGGCGATGGCGTCTATGCTTCATAAAAAACTGCTCTACACAATCTAACCCCCAATCAGGCCGCAAAATCAAGACACAGATCAAGTCACCACCTGAATTATATGTTGGGACTCTCTCTTCTGCTTAGCCTCCAATCCTCTTCTCTTTTCCTCCTCCTTCTACCATCCAGGCCCAGCTCATACGCTTCTTATCACGCTTGCTTTCGGGGAATCGGATCTCCATCGGCAATCCATCCCCAACTTGCTAGATGCCCAATCGACATCTTTGGATGCTAGATTTTAGCATGGTTACGATATCCTAGCACAGGGCAGATCCTCTCCTCTATTTATGGTGCTCCTTTGTTTTGAGTTTAACCTATTAAGGGTTTTAATAATCTTAGCTAATGTGTTTTTATAGATTTAAATGCGGCCCCCAACATACCCATGGAAGCGTATCAACAAGGTTATTTAATTGATCTTACATAATCTGATACGGACACAAGGTAAGCCACTACGTCCCTTATGGATAAACAAGAAGCTAGTCTAAGCCACTGGGTTCGTTACATTCTCAGCTTGTAAAAATTAACTCATGTCCTCATGAGTTACGGGAAAGGTTGGATATAACTTCTTGAACTTGTCAACGTCTTTCCATGTGGCATCCTCTTGAGGATATCATGGCCATTGCACTAGATATTTCTCGATGGTGCGATTCCTTAATACCCTAGTATCAACTCGCAAAATTGTTTGTGGCTTTACTGCGAGTGTCTCTTCCGCCATATGTGATGGATCACTAAGATACTTGCATAAGTTGCTAACATGGAATACATTATGGACCTTGATGTCAATAGGCAATTCCAAACGGTATGCAGGCTTTCTGATTCTCTGGGTGATCTTAAAAGGACCTGCATATCTAGGTGCTAGCTTGCCAGCCTTCTTAAACTTCAATGTACCTTGCTTAGGGTTAATTTTCAGGAATACCATATCATTCTCCTGGAATTCCAGCGGTCTTCTCCGTTTATCTGCATATTGCTTTTGGCGGTTTTGTGCTTTGGCAATATTTTGTCCAATAATTCGGAGATGTGTCCCAATATCTTCTCCCGTGGTCTAGACCAAATCAACTTTACATTGCGGACTACACCAAGTCAAGGAATATCGGCATTCTTGCCCATATACTGCTTCAAATGGGCTCATCTTTATGGAATCTTGATACGTATTGTTGTAGGCAAACTCAACTAAATACAGATAAGATTTCCAAGTGTGTGGATATTCGGGCACATACATCCGGAGCATGTCTTCGACAACCTAATTAACTCTTTCAACTTGAGCATCGGTTTGAGGATGACATGATGTACTCATCCTTAATTGGGTTCCAACCCCATGGAACAATGCTTGCCAAAACTGGCCAACAAAGCTCGTGTCTCTATCTGACACGATAACTTTAGGCATACCATGCAGACGGAATAATTCCTTGATGAAAATCTTGGCAACATCTGCAGCAGTAGTCGTGATTTTGGTTGGCATAAAGTGGGCTTGCTTAGTGAGACGATCCATTACTACATAGATGGAATCATATCTGGCTCGTGTCTTAGGCAATCCCACAATAAAATCCATACCTATACTTTCCCATTTTGTATCGGGGATATCCAATGGTTGCAATTCCCTCGCAATCTTTTGTGAGAGGCTTTCACCTTCTGACATGGTAAACATTTGGCCACGTAACTTAAGATTTTCTTCTTCATGCCAGGCCAAAAGAACTGCTTGCAGACCTCGCGAAGAGTTTTCTGAATTCCTAGGTGACCCGACACTGGACTATCATGAGCTTCCTTCAGAATTTGTTGTTTAAGCTCTACATTATCCGGTATGCGCAACCGATTGTGGTAGAATAACTTGAATGCTTCTATCTTATAGGGATTCTTGTTTTCTCCTTGTTCCAGTGCTGCCACTATAGGTTGGAAATAAGGGTCTTCTTGGATCAACTGCGTTAGATTGCTATCCCATCGCATATTAGCAACACTAATGGCAGCCCAATATGATTGCCGGGACAACGCATCTGCAATCACGTTATCTTTGTCAGGCTGATACATTATGGTGAGATCATACTCTTGCAACAGTTGCATCCATCATTTCTGGCGATTATTTAGCTAAGGCTGCGTCAGGAAATACTTAAGACTTTGATGATCAGTCTTGAGGAGAAATTTCTTACCAAAAAGATAATGCCTCCATAATTTCAAAGCGTGCACAATTGCAAGCATTTCCAGATCATGCGTTGGATAATTCCGTTCTGCTGGATTAAGTTTCTTTGATGTATAGCACATACATGGCCATCTTGCAATAAAGCACATCCAATTCCAGTGCCCGAGGCATCAGTTATCACACAAAAATCCCGCTCCATAGATGGAATTTTTAAGATTGGTGCATGCGTCAAGGCATCTTTTAAAATTTGAAAACTTTGTTTACATACCTCCGACCATTGGAATGCTAGATCTTTTTGAAGTAGGCTGGTCAAGCTGTTTTCTTGGAAAACTGTTTTACAAACTTGCGATAGTATCCAGCTAATCCTTTAAATGCCCTGATCTCCCTTACAGATTGAGGTTATAGCCATTCTTGTATAGCTTTTACCTTTTAGGATCGGGCTCAATTCCCTTATTGGAGACAACATGGCCTAAATAAATTAACTGCTCTTAAGCAAAACTGCATTTGGAAAGCTTACCATAAAGCTTATGTTGCCTTAAAAGCTTCAAAACTGAACGCAAATGTTCAACATGCTCCTCAAGTATCTTGGAATAAATCAGAATGTCATCGAAAAATACGAGCACAAATTGGTCAAGATGAGCCCGAAAAACATCGTTCATAAGCCTCATAAAAGTGGTTGGTGCATTGGGAAGCCCATTACCACAAACTCATAATGCCCATATCAGGTGCGAAAAGCAATCTTAGAGATATCCTCCTCCTTAATCCTGATCTGATGGTAATTTGATCGCCAGTCAATCTTTGAAAAAAACTTGCTATCATTTAATTGATGAAATAGATCATCCACCCTTGGCAAAGCGTAACCATTCTTGATAGTTACCTCATTCAGCAACCTATAATCAACACACAAACGCAGACTTCCATCCTTCTTCTTTACAAATAAGACAGGAGCTCCAAATGGAGATGTTCTAGGCCTAATAAAGCCTTGCTCTACCAATTCCTCGAGCTGCTTTTTAGATTCTGCCATCTCTACCACATTAAAATGATAGGGAGGTTGCGAAGGTGGTGCAGATCCTAGAAGCAATTTAATATCATGATTCACCTCACGAAAGGGAGGTAGTTACGATTAACTTATCAGGGAACACATCCCTAAATTCTTCTAACACAATATGAACAGCTTTTGGAACAAGAGTTTCTTGCATCTCCGCTGCTTTACTTATCATTCCGACGTACATGATTCCTCCTTTGTGCAAATAGCGCTTTGCCATGGAAGGACCAGAAAACATAGGACAACTACCCAATCTCTTGATAGAACCATTTGACGAGGTGCAAAGGATAGCTTTGCCTTTACAATCGATGTAGGCCCCTGTGGCTTTTAACCATAACATTCCCAGGATTAAGTCATACTTACCCAGATCAAGTACTTCAAAGTTAGTATGAAACTTTATCCCACAAAGTTTAAAGTCCAAGCGAGGCACAAACCCATTTGACATCTTAATCCTGCTTTGTCTACTAATTCTGGATCTAGGATTAGTGCAATGACACTCAAGCCCATCGATCAACCAATCTAAATGAAATAAAATTGTGTGTGTTACCAACATCAATCGATCGAAAATGAAAAGATCGCGTTCAAATGCTATTTAGTACATGGATAACGTCAGTAGCAATGTATTCTGCAGGGTCTCCACCAATGGCATAAGCACGCATATCTGATACTACTCCTGTTTCTTCCAATGTAACTGCTTGACTCGTGCAGGCCTCTCCGCAATACGAGTATTTCGAGGTCCACTAACACTTGGCATGCTTGTTACTGGTTTATTCAAGTTTCCTGGATTCCCAGTACTAGCCTGCGGTCCCGCACTGTTCCTATTTTGCCACTTTCTAGGACAACGAACTGAAATATGCCCAGTTCCTTTCCAATAGTAACACAATCTTTCTCGGCGACAACATTCTTGTTCCTCAGAACTTATTCGGCTTGGTACGTTCGGCCGCCTTTCCTAAGTAGGACGTGCATTTCCTCTGGTATCTCTAGAAGCAGAAAAAGATCTTTCTCTTTGCTTATGAAGATAGTCCTTTTCTGATTTCCACAGTTGGGTTGTTTCCTCCCGACTTTTATTAATCCGAACTCAACTCCGGCTTGAGCCCACGAATAAACTTGTCAGCTAATTGTGCGACTGTCATAGTGGGTCCGTATGGTTGCAATGCCCTAAGTGCATTAGCATACACTTCTACTGTAACTTCTTGAACCAAATTTTGGAACTTGTTCATCTTCTCTAGCTCAAACCTAGCAGGTAAATAATGGAGGTTAAATGCTACCTTGAAAGTACCCCATGTGATATGGCTCAGAAAAAGCTGATTGGCCTTCTTATACTCTTCCCACCATATCTTGGCAGGTCCAGTCAAGAGCATATCGGCAATGGTTGCCTTTAATAAGTCTGGAATTTTCTTAACTTGAAAATAAAATTCGATTCCCTTCAACCAAGCATCCGCATCCTCACCTGTGGTATCCTTACTATTAAATGTCTCCACCTTAAGTTGCTTCAAAACCTTGTTGACTTCACCAAGGTCAGCATCCCTGGTGGCAAGCTGTTGTTGCATAGTGGCAAGTTGCTGCTTCATAGCTGCCAAAATTTGCTCAGTTATGGTAGGAGCAGTGCCACTTCCCCCAGCTCCTGAATCATTATCATTATTTCCAGACATACTGCTAACCACCTGAAAAATGATGGCAATGGTTATTTTCTACAAAACAATTCTACTTTCCAGTAGATTTCTTAAGTTCTAACCCTTAATTCCCGCGGCCCGAAGGTTGTCAGAACTTTGGGCTCTGATACCAACTGAAACAGACCTAGCCCCTTGGCCTAGGCCGTTGTGCCAAATAATCTCGATATAGATAACCATGTAACAATGACATTTTATTCATTAGATATAAATGTTCACATAAAAGACAGGGGCCACACATAAGCTATCACATTGCACCAACATAAAATGATCACACCCACACGTTATATATACAACTCAAGCAACAAAATCACTCGTGCTTGTCCCCTTCCCCCCCCCTCCTCGGAAGTGACCGAGGAGGAATTGCTGGAGCTGCCTCCAGAAGAAGACTCCTCATCCCGCTCCAGGTCCCAAGCCTCGATTTGAGGTCAAAGCTACTCATAGTACAGTTGCCTGACCAACGAGATTATTATCTCATAAACTCTTGCTTTGGACATCATTTCGGGTTCATCTTCCGTCTCATTAAACCACCATGTGACGAAGGAATCCAGGTTCAGGATGATGGTTGCTTCAGGACGTGCCATCTTAAATATAAATAGACACTCGGGGTTAGTCCACAAGGACTAAGTGGGGAGGAGCATTAGGGATCTTCAACATTCAGTAATTAGCATAACACCAATACATTATGTACCTGCTCCGTCAAGATCCCCCCTATATGAGTTAGCACATTCCATACTACTACATTACTTATGCATAACTACATGTCAAGTGTAATCCTTGGGTGGCGACCGCAAGGAGACCACTCTCTCCATCTATAGCCATCTGGCACGGATGCGGAGTTACACGGCCACCAATCTGGAGGTTTCAGCAGAATAGGATTGCAGATGGCATTGATAATTTTATCAAAGGATTCTTGGCAGATTTCATTCCGATCAACCAAAATGTGCTTGCTCTCATTCTTAGAGAATTTTCCAACCTTTGTGAGGTTAGAAATTGGACTTATGGTGTGTGAAAAATGGGGAACATACATTCTCAAAAAACGAGTCATTCCCAAGAAGCTTTTTACCTATTTGAGTGTTTTGGGTGGAGCAAGCTTCTTCAAATCCTCAATTTTATTCTCTACTACCTGAATACCTTTTGTAGACACTTCATGTCCCAGCAAGTCTCCTCTTGAGCATAAAAAAAAAATACATTTCTTTGGGTTTAGGCTGACACCTCCATTTCTGCATGGCAAATAACTTTGTCAGACAATCAAAATGGTCTTTGAAAGAGGTACCTAAGCAGAGATCATCCAAGAAGACACGAAATGTAGTTGGAGGCATATCCTTGAAGATGGTATCCATAGCTCTTTGGAAGGTTGCTGATGCATTCATCAATCCAAAAGGCATTCTCCTCATTGCAAATGTTTCCCATGGTGTGATGAAAGAGGTCTTTGGCTGATCTTCCTCCTTCATGCTTATTTGATTGAAACCTGAGAAACCATCTAAGAAAGAATAGATTTCTTTTCTTGCAACATCATGCAACACTTCTTCCAAGAAAGGCAATGGGTAACAATCTTTAATGGTAGCTTTATTCAAATCCCTATAGTCAATGCAAATCCTTATGATTTTATTTTTCTTTTCAACAGGTACAATGCAAGATAACCATTTTGGATTTACAATTTCTGAGATAACACCAGCATCTTATGTGTACAGCCATGATTTCCTCTTGTTCTTCAATTCCTGCACAAACTTGACAGAAGCACTTTGCTCATTAGATTTAGACATTTTTTGTCTAGCAAAATTCATAGTGTCCCAACTGCTTTGCAAAATGCACAAACAGGGCATTCCTTACCAAAATGCCCTCTTTTACCACATTTTGTATAGGGCCTATACCAGCAGTAGTCAGATGAGTGAGTGTTTCTTGAGCGATGAAACACAAAGGGGGATATGTTTTTTTTTTTTTTGAAGAACTGTGTCATCAATATATTAAAAGAATGGTAATGTTACAAAGCAAGTGAGGAGGAAGAAGAAGCGCCCCAAAGAGGCAATGATACCTCGACCTCCCCAAAAGTCCATGAATGGCAAACTTCCGCTCTACTAATCCGGGAACACGAGAAAGCTTTGAAATAGCTTGTACACGAGTCGAGGAATCGGAGAATTGCGGGATCTTTGAATCCCTGAAAAAGATCCCACAACCCGCCGCCCGCTTCCAAATCAACCACACCAACCAAACCCGCGCCGCGGATGCAAGGCTTCTTTGCCATAAAAACGGCCAAGCACCGAGGATACACATGAAGCGGCAAGCTGGCGGCTAGTCAATCTCACATGAAATAGAGCCACGACCCAATCCCGAGGCGACACGCAAGTGAGGGCATAAAGCGGACAATGCTCCACGGTCTCCACGATGAAGGCTACAACAAAGGGAAAAGGGCTCACACCCGATAAAGCCCGACTCACAAGGACATTCACCACGATACAGCGGTGCACCACACCCCGCGAAGCACCCTAACCTTGGTTGGGGAAGTGAACTCCATGTCCACGTCAAACCCGAGTGCCATCGAGAACCGGAAGCTTGTAGAGACCACTTGCACGAAGGGGTAGAGTGTCATGAATAGCCAACACCGGTAACAAGACCGCACAAAACAAAGAAGACACAACATCGGGATGAACCTTCCAAACACGCACCACCACATCCTCTGAGGGACTATAGGTATGTGTAGCGGAATACTCCCCCCGCCACTTGTTCCCGGATAGCGGTCCAGCGCCCTTCCAGGGCGAGCTCGAAAGAACTCCCCGAAGCTAGCTGACCACCCCAATACCAATCCTCCAAGGTGAAACCTGGCGGCTCGGCGCCAGCGGAGACTAGCGTCAGAGCATGCCTGATGGCGACCAAGGGCAAGTCTTGCTTGGGGGTAGAGAACCCACAAGAAAGGAGAAGAGTGGTGATAAACTGAGGCATAATCTAGCTGGAAGAGCACCGCACATGATCCCAAGCCGAAACACCCCGTGAGAAAAGGGGATGCATGTGGGAAAGGCGGAGACCATACAGATGCCGGGGCAACTCCACATGCCTGGGCGGCTTCCCAAATGCCACACAATGGCGAAGAAGGCGCAACAACGATTGCCATATCGGGAGAAGATGCTCCATCTGCGAGGCGCTCAAACAAACTTGGGACCAACACCTTACTATCGCGGTGCTAAATCCGAATGGCCAAGCCCCCATCCTCCGGTGGAACACTTCCACCAAGCCACTTTAACAACCGCCCCTTCATCATCCCGCCCCACACAAAATTTGAACAATCTTATCCAAAGCATGTATCTTACCCTCATGAGCTAACATCATGATCTTTGTATACACATGAGTGCTACAAAATCTTGACTTGGCAATAGTGATCCTACGCCATGGACAACTTGCTACCCTTCCACCAATTGAGGTATTTTACGCAGCCCACGCAAAATCTCATCCCACACCCTCCCCATGGAAACATCCCCTCAAAGGGAATACCCAACAACTTAGTACACACATTACACGGAAGCACCTTCCAAGGGAATAGAGAGCCAAACAAGGGGGGCCGGTCGGTTTGGGCCCATAATGCGGACATTTACCCCAATTGAGGAATGCACGAGGCCAAGGAGAAAGTATCCGGCAAACCCTTCACATTCATAAATTCTTCTCTTACGCCACCAAGAAGAGGAAAGTGTCATCGTGGCCCGGTTAATAATCTGGCGACTACCATCACGCATCAGAAGCCCATCCACCACCCCCTCCTCCACTGCGGCAAAAACAAGCGAGGCGGTGCCTCGCCCAATCGTAAACAAAAAAAAAGCCAAAGGGCACCCACGGCGCACCCTACGCCTAAGGAGAAAAAGGCGGGAGGGTTCACCACAGGGACACCACCGTGGCCCGTCTTGACCTATCTTGACTTCATGGTGTCTCTGTAAAAGCGTGGACCACGACCCAATGCTAACATCATGGCGGAACAAGAACTCCCAGCGGACACTATAAAAAGCTTTGGCAAAGTCAAGCTTAAAATAGGCAATGCCTTGACACATTTTCTGGCCCAATAAAGGCCCTCATAAGGCTGCGGCAACATTTGTCAAAATGTTCCTCCCGAGGAACAAACCCGGTTGCACCTTACTAATGGAAGAAGTCAACACGGCTTCAACTTCTCGCTGGGGCTTTTCGCCAATAATCTTATACCGAGGAGGACAACAAGGATATAGGCCTCCAATCATTAATAGTAGAAGGCTGCTTAACCTTAGGAATCAAAGAAATGCATCGCGGTATTTAAGATCCTATCCATTTGAAGAAGACTACTGCGGCAACTCAAGATATATACGGAACCACAGACTCACCAGCCCACTCCCAATAAGTGCGAAGAACTCCTTGGGGATGCCATCAACCAGGACATTTATCCTTGGCCATGCACATACATGCCTCCGCTAAATCCTCTCTGGAGAGCTCCTGCTCTAAGCTCTCACGCTGGTGAGGCAGAATAGATGGCTTAACAGCCCCCAAAACAAGCTCCTGCATCTCCTGCTCATAGGGAAGAGTGCGCTGCGCAAAAAACCCTGAGAAATGAGCATGCACATACCTCTGCAAATCAGCGGGATCCTCCAAAGTCTGGCCATCAAGCAAAGCAAGGGACGCCATAGATGCTGCATATCGCCGCTGTCTAGCTACCGACGAACTTGTGTCCCCACAAGGGGGATATGTTCTTTTCTCAGGTCTGGAACTTTTCATTTCTTGAAGTTGTTTGGCCACCTCAATTAGAGCCTCAGATACTTTAGTTATTTTAGCTCTCACTTCAGCCACAGGGCCTTCTGCATCTTCCATTTTTTACTTCTTCCTTTCTTTTTGAGCAGCATAGACTGGCACAGGTCCTGGTCCCATGTATTCCTGCTCATAATCTGGAAAGAAAGGATCATGGGGTGAGTGCAAATCATCAGGAAGATAGAAAATCATATCTGCAATCTCAGTGGCTTTTGTAAAAGCCTTATGTATTGTGTCAAACCCTTATTGCTTTTGAATCTTGAGCATCTTCCTGTGTGTACTCTTGGTCTGCTCCTCAAACCTCTGATAAATGATGCTACAAGATGTAAGGTGTGGTTGGGAATCTGGTTGATTTGACACTTAACAAGATAAAGATTAAATCTCTCGACATATTGATGCACACTCTCACCATGTTTAATATGAAAGGTTTGCAATTCAAAAATCAAATTCTGAGGATCTAACAGCTTACCAAATCTTGCCAAGAATTTCTTGACTAATTCATCTCATGAGTTAGCTCCTAGATTCATAACATATTCAAGCCAAGCTCTGACCTCATCATTTTTGAAACACTTTTTAAACTCAGAAAACTTACAACCTTTCTTGTATCCATATTCTTGATAGTACTTCTCAAAAGTTTTCAGAAATTTGTTAGCATTCATGCTTGGATCAAAAGTTGGAACAGGAATTGGCATATTCAGCTCAAAGTAATGGCAAGGCATACCTGTATTTGCTTGTATACTTACTCCTGGTGCTGTAGCAGAGGCTTCATAATTTTCCTGTGCTTCAGCATGCTCAGATGTTTCATTATTTCTCATGGGAGCCATGAGTTCAAATTCCAGGAAATAATCTCGGTAGAACCTCCAAAAGTTGAAGGTGTCCTAGCAAAACCTTCAACCTCAGTGGTTTAGAACCTCCAGGTTGCTTAAGACAACCACTCTGTGTGTGAAATTGCCAAGTTGAAAGCTCAAATCTCAATTCTCAATCACTTTCCCAAAAGAGAAAAAAGTCTGCTTTGCAAGAAAAGATGCCAAATGCAAACAAGCAGGAGTTTACTTATGATTTTTGGTGCTAAAGATACTTAAGAATCTGAGGAATTTTGGGCATAAAGTCAGACAGATTTTGATCAGTGTAAATCACTCAAAAATGCACTTCTGACCAAGTCAAAATTTGGTCAATATCCCTGGATCTCTTTTGTAACTCTAAAAAGGCAGATCCTTTTTGAAATTTGTTGCTTGGATTTCTTCTTAATATGCCTGCGCACAATGGTCAAGTAGTCTTTTTGCAAAGAGATGTGCAAATTTTCCTGGAAATTAGAGCTTAGGTTTGACAGACTGTTACAGACTATGAACAGCAAGCTAATCTTGAACTAATTGATGCTTGAGATATTTTTTTTGTCTTTTTGAGTAAATCCCAATGCTATCTATGCTTTTGTAGATGAAAGGATGCATGTTACCTAATGAAAATGCAAATGTGGACCAGTATGAGCAGACTCTTGACCTAATTGTGCAAGTGCAAATCTCTATCAGAAGAATATGAGAGCACTTTGATTATCATATGCCTATATTGTATATGCCTATATGCAGCTTATTTTTTTGCTATATTTCTCTAGCTTGAATGCAGAAGTTTAACTGTCATATTTTCATGATGCCAAACACAATGTCAACAGCAATCATTCACAAATATTTTCCCAAGGATCGGATTTTCATTCAATTAACAATCACACAGCAAGCAAGATAATCCGAAGCTCTATGTCTTGGGCACAGGATCAAAACAGATATTCAGTCAGGTAATACATAGAAAATATCAGAAATTCATGCATGATCTGGTATGTGGAAGGCAAATCCAAGCTCAAACTATCAATTCCGGCCTTTCTTCAAAGAACCTCGATCAGTCTTTCGCCTCAAAGCCCTCCAAAAATCTCTGAGCACTTTTTTCCCTTTTCAAATCCTCTGTTCCGGCCTGTTCTTGGCAGATCTGGGCCAAATCTTTGTTTTAAAGTTCAATTGATGGGTTCTTGGTGCAATGCAGGCCAATCCGAAGTGTCTAGACCATGATTAGGCAGTTGATTTGGGCGAATTTTGCCGTATCTTGGCATAGCAGGGGATTAGGGTTCTTGAAAAATAGAGTCGATATATCCCACAGGCAAGTTTGAAGAAAGATGACCAAGAATGAGAATGAGAATGAGAATGATTTTTTAAGGTATATAAGGAATAATAGATGCAATATTATAATGTGCTATATCCATGTGGGACTCGGTACCTCCACCGCCCCACACGCCCGGGTATACCATGTGGCGGGGGGTGATTGGACGGGGGAATCTAGGCTTTTTTGGGGGGGGGAGGAAAAATTTTTGCAACATGTAGCTTGGCACATTTCCCTAAATGAACACATTTTTGAAAATTCTTTTTTGCAAAAAGAATCTTTTTTATGCTCTCCATGATGGTGGAATCTTTTTCGCAAAACTAGACTTTTCATTTTTTGGGTTAAATAGGGTATGCAAATAATGAGGTGGCAGGTAGGCAAGATGAGTTGGCAAGATGAAGATGACATGGCAAAAGGGGTGATGAGGTGTCAAACAACTTGGCAAGGAACATTTTTTCTAGTCAAAACATGTGATGAGGTGGAGGTGATGAATGTGACACATGGATGATGATGTGGAAATGTTGGTGACGATGTGGCAAGATAACATGTCACCTTTATGATCTTAAACAATTTATTTTGAAGAATCTTTGAAAAGAATGGAATTTTAAATGGGGTGACACGTGTGTGATGTGACATGGCAATGAAGATGATGTGTATGATGACTTGGCCATTTTTAAGTGATGACATGGGTCAATTTAATGCTAATGCATATTAATTGCATTCTTTAGGAAAATCCTTGACTTTTGTTGCTTCCCTTAGGAATTTCGCACTTTCTCTCACCATTTGACTTCTAGAGAGAGAATTTGACCCTAGACCATGGGTATGGCCAAGTCAAGTGAAAATTTTGCTTTTTACATGGTGGATGTGTGTAGTGTGAATGACATATGAAAGAGAAGTTTTGACTAGAAAAAATTTTCTAGGCCAATTTGCTTTAGGAAATGAAAGCTAGGCATGGAATTTGAGGTCACATAGGCATGTTTTCATGGCAAAGGATATGGAAGGCTTGAGATCGAGATCATAGGATATAGCTATGCCAATAACTCAAATGGAAATATCACATACCAAGAACACTTCAAGGGGTCTTCAAATCTTCAAAGTTGTCTTGCTTGAATCACCTTCCCTAGCTTGCTTGTGTGATCTTTCATGAATGTCCTCACCCTGGTCTTCAAGTCTTTACTTCATAATGTGCAAAGATGCATTCTCTTCACATGAATTGTGCTTGTGTATCTGTGTTCAAATCCAAGTGCAAGCATGAGTAAATCACATTGTGCCTTGCTCCTCTATGCTGCCATAGCATGGCAGCAACAAGACAATACGCAAAGTCGAGATACAGATTCAACCATATGATAAATGCAAGACGATTGCTGCATGAACATTCTAAAACTTCATAAGGTGTTTCAAACCTTAAACTTAATAAATTAGCATTTTAAAACTTCAATTTGAAGCTTCAACTTAGAGTGAACGATCTTATATACCCAACTAGATATTCTCAATCTTGAATCCCGACGAAAAGCCCAGGAAGCCGCTAAAGAAAAAAAAGGGAATAAAGAAAAAAAAAGGACCAAAAATGTCCTCCTATATTATAAAATCGTGGTGTCTGTCCCTCCACCTAGATCGATGGCCCACATTGAGCCACATGACGTAGATCTAGGCCGTTAAAATTATCCAATGAAAGGGTTTTTGTTAACGTGACCTTTCACTCACGTGTTTGCCAAGCCAAGGGGTTATAGTCACGTCTTTTGTGGCAGCACAAGCTTTGCAGGCCAGGCAATTCTGAAGCCATATAACTGGCAAAAAGGCCGGATTGGAAGTTGGAATCACAGATACAAATGGGAAGGAAATGACAGAGCACCCCCGAAAGCGTCTGGTGGTCCTGGCTACTTGATGGGCCAGTATATGTACTCATGTACGTATATACATGTTTGACATGCATGCAAAATAGAACATGCATGAAGAACTAAAAATAAGCAAAAGTTTTATAAATTAGAGAGGCAAATTGAGAAAGGAATTTTAGAAGCTTTTTGGAGACGTGGAGTTGAGGCCGCGCTTTTTGGAGGAATTGCATCAGAGTTGTGGAATTCAGAGCTTGAAGATTCAGCATTGATCTCTCTAATTTTCAGGTGGGGTTTTATGTTGATTCTATGGATTACATGGTTGTTGTTAAGAGGAAATGTATTCATGCTTGGTGATGAAGAATTGGGTGCTTATGTACGGATGGGAACACTGGATTCAGAGATGGATGGTTCAGGTGTTGTTTATTAGATGGTACAAGATCTTATAAGGGAGCTGAATTAATGCACATGAGTTACCTGCAAGCAACTCAGGAAGCACCAGAACTGCTCCTTAGCAATCAGATCTGAGAGGGCAGAGGCAAATTTGAAGGTATTAAGCCTTCTAGGAAGAATTTAAGAACCGGTCCAGAACTGAGGCAGCAACAAATTCGACTTGGAGACTCTTGGAAATGAGTTACAGCAGCACCAAATGGGCCGAAATTGAAGTTCGAGGCAGGGGTTTTTTAATCCTAGTAGTAATGATTGTACTAGCCCATTGTATGGGTCCCATGACCTATTGGTCTCCGTGGACGTTAAAAAATCTATTCTATTCTATTCTATTTTATTCTTAATAAATCTAAGACACATGAGTTAATTGTAATTTGGCTCCTAGAGATGGGGCTTGCCTGGGAGCTGCTTGATGGGAGTTCCAGGAAGTTGCGGTCAGGGGACCTCATGGATTTTTAAGCAGGAAAAGCGTAAGTTGGAGGCGCCAGTCTGAATGCGCAATTAATTGCTTAGCTATGAAAGTGGAATTTTCTTAACCTATATAATTGCTATACTTTCGACGTCGAGGCATCCATCTTGGCCGTTCATCAAATAAAACACAATTTCCACCGTAGATTTTTTAGGGAAAGAAATGAGCACCACTTCTTTCCGGAGACATCCTATGCATCGCATGCGATGGCGAGTCCGTCGTGGTTCTGCTATGTGTTATGGAAAAAATTTGTTGGCTATAGCATCCTTCGACACTGCGGCGTCTGAGCTCCTGCTCTCTTTCGCAACCTTTTCTTGCAGAACGACAAATTGATCAACGTCAGGCAGCTGGGAAAGGCCGGAAAATTTAGGGTCTATCTTGCACTGCCATGCCATGGGAAGAGGGAAAAAGTTGCAACGCCATAGCCAGATTGGCCATTTTTCTTCCGCCGGAGACATCCTACGCCTGTGATGATGATTCTGCCATGCTGTGCTATGTGTTATAACTGGCAGAGCATGTTTTATTTATTTATTTTCTTCCCTATAAACAATGCCCATTCCTACCGTTGTGATTCCTTCTGCCATCGCCATTCCACACCTGTGTCCTTTGATATTATCCGAGAATGGAGTCGCCTGCTGTGCCAGAAAGCCAATGCCATTTGATCGTTGAAAGCAAATCTGCCCCTGTTTTGATCGAACGTAATAGACAGGAAAACAAGAAAGCATGTGCTCTAAATCCGGTGAAAGTGCTCCTAAGAACATCTTTGCTAATATTGAGAGGTGAGCCCAATTTTTCTTTCATTTCTTATGTCTTCTTGAACTGTCCTGTAACTAATGGCTTTCTATTTGCAGGTACAAAAGTCCTACAGATTCTTTGGTGTCCCCTATTTCTAGAGGTCCTTTCCAAAGAATTCGTCGGCCGATGAGAGGCCTTTTGGCTCCTCTGAAGGTAAAATTTTCCTGCATTTATTTTCTCTGTTTCAATCTATGGAAATAGTATATTTATTCCCTGTTTTGTGATTATAGGTTTTAGAGAGCTCTTTCCAGCACATTGAGAATGAATTGCCTGCAGCAAAGTAGTAGCTAGGTACACAAGAAGTATGGACATCCTTGGCATAATATGTAAAGGCTGAACCAAGGTTTTTAATGCCTTTTTACTTTGTTCTCTTATTTTTTTGCATGTTTTATTATAATGTATTATTTATATTTTCTACGGTTTAGCATTTTTGTCGGTATTCCATGACTGCATCTATACTAGGGTTCTTCCACATACACAAGCAGCAGCTGTCACAAGGGACTCATATGCCATATAGCTCGAAATCTTGCACTGTTTTAACAGTTCTTCTAGTTTGAATGGTTGCTGTGCCAGTGAAGCCAATAGCTCCTTTGGAAAGGGATGATACTCCTCTTCCCAAACTAGACGATAGATTAGAGTTGTTTGACCCTTCTGCTGCACCTCCCTTTCCTTTGACAGATGTGAGAGCAGCTATACCTAAGCATTGCTTTGAGAGGAATGCTTAGAAATCAAAATTAACCTAAATACATGTCAGATTATCCCTCATACCTATCTACCTGTTATAGGTGATTATAGGTTACATATCGCATATTATATCTTCTCTAATAGTCATGTGTCATATTCGGAGAAAAGACACTTGGATGCTTTTGGTCTAATGTCAATTTGTAATAGAAACAGTTATAATAGCAAGATTATGAAGAGTTATCTTCTCTACTCCAGAAAAAACAGAAAAGATTTTGGATGGGTTTGATCCCCATGACAGTACCCATTTGGGGTATCTTGATCCACTATCTTCTATTATCTTATCCTTACCTTTTGGGCACGTGGACAGGTCTTCAAAATTAGCGAGGAATTCCAGTAAAAAAATAAAAACCACCATCCAAGACAAACTTCGCAGCCCACCCGCACCCAAGCACAAAGCCAAGAGATGCTACCGGGTTCCACTGCAACAATCCAATTCATTGATTTCAATCAAAACC